>CM051347.1:1984456-3184456 GCA_028015215.1 Gynostemma pentaphyllum
GTGATTTTTTGTCCCAATCAAAAAATACCTGTAGAAAAATGCTTAAAAACCTTACTCTTTTGTGGGGTTTTGGTTGGTTGGTGTGTTAACAGTTAAAGGTATGTTTTATATCTGTGTTTGGTATGTATAAAGCGATGAATTTAGTTTGTTAAGTGTAAAATGTGTTGAAATTGTGAAAATAGATAGGTTTGTTAAGAGGGGGGGTTTAATAAACCCATTATATACCCAAACCTGACAACCAAACGCCCCCTAAAAACTGTCCATATTTTAAGTGATGTGTTTGAAAGGCTCAATTTCCATTCTCGTAGACTTGAGAAATGAGCAACCGCAAGAATTTACTTGATTGATCATCCATCATAACGATCTGATTTTAATAGCAATTACCTTCAATGATTCTTCTCTTCAGTTTCTCATATATTATGGGCTCTATTCTAATTCACAGATTCCGCACACTTGGGAGTTCTATGCTCGATTGAAAGGAGCATGTAATCTATCTTAAGGGCCCGTTTGAGATAATTTTTAAAAGTATCTTTAATAGTTATCAAAAACACATTATTTATTATATATATAAAAAAAAAAACCCTTTTAAACAATTCTAAAAGTTATCCACGGTGAGATTGCAGGCAGAATCTTTAGTTTCCTCTATAGTCTGCAAGATGATCTATACTGTATAGTGTCGTATGTTATACAAAGAGATAAAATAAATTGGTTTCTTTGTGTCCCAAAAAAGTATGTACATTTGATTGTTGAAGCCTTTAACAATAGTTAATATTGGCAGAGAGATGAAAAGAGAAACTCATCCACAAGATATGAAGTGTCATGATAATCAAACTCAGTAACTAAGCAGAACATTAACATTGCTGATAATTTAGATAGAATTACTACGGATATTAAACCTCTTTCGTCAAAACAAAATGTACCAATTAGGATGATTATGTAATATGCGCAATCTGGGATGTACATGAAATTAAACTAGAGAAAATGCAGGACGCAAACCAACAAGGATGTTGGCTAAATTCACTATACGTCGCTTGCTTCAGTGTGCATTCTGCTGAGTTGATGAGATGCCAACTTAGACGCGTCAAATCCTAAAATCTACGTATCTCCTCTCTGCCATAGAAATGAAGAAAAATGTTATCAAATACGTAATCATGGATCTCTATACATAAGTTTGAAAGTGTCTCAGTAAGTGTGAATTATGCTCATTTGATGTTTAAAATATCAAGCAAAATAAATGAAAGTCGTTTCGAAGTTGTGCAAAAAATAAGGACATGGAGACGTTGTCCACAATGTTTGTGGAGGCACTCAGCACAGCCTTCTAATGATAACTTAATATTGCTTTGATTATTATGAATAAAATGGCCAGAGCAAAGTTTAATACCTGAGCAAGAGAAACTTCCACTGAGCCAGGGATAGTCGATGAAATATGTGAGGAAGAATCAGTATCTTTTCTATCAATTTTGCCTGAATTATCTTTGATAATACTCTCTTGCAGTACATTCTTTCCTTTAAAGGAGTTTGATGTTCCTCCATTGCAACTAAAAGAAGATACAGATGCAGCATTTCGTTTGGAAGTAATATCTAGACGCTCAATCATTCGAGCAACACCAGCAATCCCAGCACTCATTTCACGCTTTACTCCTCTACTTAGCTCCTTCACAGAGTTGTTACGAGCAAGCAGTTTCTCCTTAAAACCTTGAGTGCTTCGCAAGATTGATTCCTTGCACCTGTTTTAATATATTTAGAAATCTCAACATGCATCTTATCATCAATAGAAACTATTTTAAGAGAAGCAAACTCCGGCACACTTACTTTGCAGAAGTTGCAGTCAATTTTGATTTAATAGAATCTGGGAACGAGAACCCATCAGGTAGGCCCCTTTTTTGCTGACTAACAGAGGGTGTCTCAGACAATAAAACCCTATAATATTGAAAAATTTGATCTATATTAGACAGTAAAACAAATAAAATCCTTTTTATGCAAATTGAACTTTGGAGACATCCTGAAAATTTAAGGATGCGACGGCGAGGGGAAGAAAAGACTTAGTTGATGGAGTGGCAATGTCTTTCTTCTACCGCTCACTTTTTGCACATCATGCAGAAGAAAGCAACTTTAAACATTAAATATCATATTCATTATGTCATATGTAGGACCATAGTATGAATGTCCTGGGATGTACGATACCTAGGCTTTAAAGAGATGTCACTACTGACACCAGTTCTTGAGATGTCATTCTCATCCAATGGGACAACAGATGAAAACGCATGAACGTGAACCTCAGATAGGGAACCACGAGATGGTGAATCACTATCAGATGGTGAGTCGCTATCAGAAACAAAAACTTGTCCAAAATTTCTTCGATTCCCCCATCTGTGAACATACTGAGCTCTGCTAGCTGCAGCATCAAGATGCTGCATAATCATGTCATCAAAGTCAGAGTCATCTGAGTGGGAGGAGTCCTGAAGGAATCAATTTTGGAGGTTAATAAAAGGTTGATCTTCACTGAATCGACAGAGAAATGTAAAGAGCTCCAAACAAATAATAAGAGTTATTAAAACTACTCACGTGCTCAACATCAAAGTTTTCATGGAAATGAAGAGAAGTAGATGCAGCAGAAGACATGTTTCTCGACTTTGAAATCTTTTCACTGGTCATGGCTGCTAGAAGCTCCTGGCTGTAGAATTTTTATTTATGTATCACAATTAGGAAATGAACTTTCTATACTATAGATTGAGATATGAGGGAAGGCTATAAGAGGAATTGAACTTTCTATGACAAAATTATATACCCCATAGGATCCTTCAACACAAGCAACTGGCAACATATTGGGCATACATTGCTTCTTTGAGACCTAAAAGAAATGAAACCCAAAAAAAAGGGATAAATCAACTTGTCATTAGATGATCAGGTAAAAACAAATCTTTTCAACAGGCCTACCAATTAATAATGCACTGGAGATGATACTCATGCTTGCAATTGGTAATCTGGCATTGGAACAACACACAAGGGTTAATGCGGAGCGGAATAGAAACCACGTAAACACCTAGAGCAAAGCAATATCTTTTAGACTAAAGTCCATTAGGAACATGTAATGTAATGAAGAAAGGACCTAATAAATTGGATGCTTACTTTATTAAACAGAATTATAAATTCATCCATTTGGGCAAAACGAAATCTCAGTTATCTAGATTCTGTATTAACTCAAATATCACAACCCTCATAATAAAATGTCACTCAAACCATACGCAACAATCAGACCATCCCTACCGTAGAAGGGCAATGGAAAACAAAAGAACCATGAAATATAAGTTAATCCACATTCTTCAGCAACACTACATCAGTTCTCAACAAATGAAAACCACTTTAAGTAAATTTTTTCATGGGACACATGGATTCATCAAGTCAGCGAGAAATTAGTAGAGCTGATGATCACAATATTCAAATATAATGGCAGAAAGTAAAAGGATTACAGATCCATTTGCATTAAAAAAGTTTCTTTTTTTCCCTTTGCAAAATGCAATACCACCAGTAAACGAATAATTAGCTTAAAGGAATCATTTTTTTAATTGGGTAATTGATAAAATAGCTTAAGCTTACAGTGGAAGGATCATCGGAGCTAAAGGGCTCAAGACAGATACAGCAAGCATCCTCGAAAACATCATCGGAAACACCAGAAAACGAAGAAGAAACAGCATCAGGATTTTCAAAGGAAGTGAAATTCGCCATTTGAGTGAAGACTAAAACAAATGGAGAAGTAATCTAATGACTTTGTGGAAATGAAGAGAAACGGAAACCCTAGAAACGTGTAGAGAGAGAGAAAGAGGAGAGAGAATGGTCAAAGTAAAGAGTTATGGGGAGGAAGAGGAAAGTGCAGAACAAAACGCAGAAGACTAACCGATTCATACGCTTTGGTGGAATCAGTCTCTACTTTCTGTTTCCCTGTTTTTTTTTTTTTTTCCTCTTTTTTCTTTTTCCTTTAAGAGCTCCCTCCCGCTTTCAGAATTTGCTTTCTATTCCAAAAAAATAAAATAAAAAACCGATTTATACTTGAATCTACGGCTGAGATATCAAGGGATACATTCTTTTTAAATTGTTTTATTTTATTTTTATAACTATGAGATTTATTAATACTAAATTTACTAAATAACTCTAATATTTAATTTAGAATTGATGTCAATCCTCAGGTACTATTTTATTTTATTAGAATAATGAAAAGAGTAAAAGTATAATTTTTGTATATATATATATGTTTTTTTTTTTTTTTTTAAATACAGAGAATGGCAAGGCCAAGGGCCCAAGGGGTAGTGAACAGTGGGCTGGGCAGGGCAGGGCAATTTTAAAATCAGGAAAAAAAAAACAAATTTAGTCTGTTCGGTTTGGTTAGTTTTACTAGATTGATTCTCTCTCCTACTTAAATTTTAATTTTTATATTTATTTAATAAATGATGTGATAAATACATATGATTAATTGAATTAGTATAATTTTAGAGATTGTAAATATAATTAGCGGTTTTTTAAAAGTATGATGGAGTTATCTTTATAGTTAGATTGAATTATTCAAGTGTCTTTAAGGAGAGAAATATCTCATTGCTTTAATTATATTTGACTACCCTTAGAATTTAATCGATAAATACATAGAATTATAGGGTTTGGATTATCTTCTCCACCCATTAAATAAAAAAATATATACATGTTGCAGCTTTTGTATGACTCTATATTAGTCTATCAAGCCTTCAATGTGAGGATGTCTAAGAATTGAATTTTCTTAGGGGTGAGTTATGAGAAGGAGTTTTAGAAACCATTTTCAATATTTGATTCATATTATTTTTTTAATGATAATAGTATTTCCTATATTTATTATATGCTATTTTAAATAATTTTTAATTTATTATTGATAATAACGTCTTATTTATACATCTATCATATTCCTATCTATCTTATTATCAATCCATTCATTTTTTTTAAGACCTAAAAATATTATATCATCATTCTCACATAGCAAACACCATATTAATTAGATTCTTAAAAATTAGTTTGAGGGGGGAAAAACGACACGCTTTGGGCCGACCGTCAATTCCCCACTGCACAAGTTGGACATTAGACCAACGAATCCATTCCGAACATCGTTTTCAGCTAAATGAAAAGATGCAAAAAGAAACAGAGTTGGTCGGCCAGGGATGATCCTGGCCGTTCATTTCTTTGCTCTTTATTTCTCAGAAACTTTAATATCAAAGGCTGAATAATAAGAAAAATGTTCCAGATTTAAAACCAACGTGGGTCCAACTCAACTGCAGGCCCAGCCTTTTTTTGAAGAGTCAATAGAATGAATAGAGACGATTCATTCAGCCAATTGCCCTTAAACTGACATGACAGGACTGGTCTAAAATTGCATTCTTTAATAAACATTGTACAAAATTGAAATTATGGGATCTGGGTTATTTACCAGATTAAGAATAAGAGAGATTTCCTTTTTCTTTTTTATATTAAAATCCTGACCTTTATCCATATTAATATTGAAGGTTCAGAGTATCATAAACAAGAGATTTTCCATTTCCAAACCCCACCAATCCTTCTCTTCTCCATGGTGTTTCTGAAAAACTTCAGCCCAAAAGAGGACATGATCTTTATAGCACGAAGCCATCTCCAATTACTGAGTTCCTTAGTATTATGGTAATACCAGAACGAATGTAAAAGCCTTCTGAAGCCCTATCAGCCTCTTGTACGCCCTGCATTTCCATCATCCAACACATTAATTAATCTAAAAAAACATTAGTTTAACTCGGAGAGTAGAGTACTGAGACGGATACGATTATTTGACTCGGATCGATATTGGGCGATACACAAACAAAGAGAGATAATTGGACTAAAAAATCTCAAACCGAATCATGGCCGAGTCTTAAACTGTGTTAACTGTTGTGGTGTTTCACTTATGAATATCAAAATGAAGATTCAGGTTATTAGAGAATGTACCTCTGAATTAGCAATGATGACATTCTTCCCTATTCTGGCATTTTTGTCAATGATGCAGTCCCTGCTCAATATGAATTGAAGAAATGGTTAGGAACAAGAAAGCAGCAATAGAAATAAATTTGTATGAGAGATATACTTGATTTTTGTATTTTCTCCTATTCCAATAGGAACTCTTCCCTCAGCTAACAGTGCTGCAACTTCAGCATCAGTTTCGTAAAAGTCAGCTCCGAGCATGACCGTGTCCTGCCTTAAACACCATAATTTTATATTATTGGTTTCATCAAGGATGTAAATTATAATAATCAAATACGAAATAATGACATGCTGCCATCAAAGTAGGTATATGAAATATTTCCAAGAGAGGAGATGGATAAAATATTGCAATACTGATAAACAAGGTTTCATGTTCATGTCTTACTGGAAGTTTTCTCTTGCAGTATTCAAACATAAAACTAACAGAATGAAAGGTAAACAGACCTTGAGGTGCACGTTAGAGGTTATGCGGGATCTGATACCGACAACACTGTGCTCTATAAAGCAGTTTGTTAAGAAACAACCGTGAGATATGATTGAATCGACAATCTGCACAAGAATAGAATCTAGAGTAAGTTTTGAAATTAAAGAAAATATACGAGTCTCAACATAGTGACTACACTAGGCTGCCAAAAAAAAGTGTTTTCTAGATATATTTATATTATGATAGAGAGGACATGCTAATAAATAATAATATTCTACCAAGATATTTGCATTTATTCTATATACCAGACTTAGCTCATTCTGCCATATCAAATCATGTTTGAAGGGGACTTTACTTGGAAAGAAGATTCAGGAAGGCTACAAACTGCAGAGAACTGCTAACCTTGCTATTGTCAATCTTTGTTGGAGGTAAGTTTCTTCTTGAAGTGTAAATTGGCTTGTTTCATCATAGAAACTAAATCTTGGTGGCTGAAAGATAAGAAAAAACTAGCCTTACTCCCAAGATAAATAAAAAAATTATCTTGAACAATGCAATGCATAATAGCTATATGTGGTGAGATAATAAACTAGTAACAAATATAAGCTCATCTGCGTATGTAAGGCTGATGACAATATAAATGTATGCTTGAAGACCTGAATACCCAATTTGAGTATCTCTGTCAGGAACCGGCACAAAAGAATGGGAAAAGAGGAAGTAAATAGAAAGAAGACGAAATTCAACTTCAGGTATGTTGTGTTCCACATGCTCGTTTTATCTTGATATCTTTATGTGTGTAATAGGAAATTTTTATTTATTTATTTCCTTTTCTTTCCAGAATCTTACTGGAATTCATGAACAAGTACGGTTGGATAGCAAATTAATGTTAGGTATATGCATTGCTTTAGTACCTACCTGCGCTGTCAGGGCAAGGTTTGCGTCAAAGAAGGATCTAATGGTCCCAATGTCTTCCCAGTAATCATAGAAGAGATATGCCTGCAAAGACATGTAAAAATAAACTTCAAAAGGAGTAATAAAGCAGGTAGTCAGCAACCAATTATGTATTCAAAAGTCTAAACTAACTTCTGATTCTGCAGTCTAAATCGATTTTTTTTCGGGAAGCAAGCATTTGTAATGCGAATGCATATAAATTAATGATTTTATGAGTCTAGGTGGAGTGATAAAAATGGGTGACTTCATTCTTTATGATGTCTTTTAAGCCAAATCATAAACGAGCAACCTTCATGAAGAATTCTCTTGCTGAGGCGGGGATTATCTCTGATCCGAAATCATTTGCAGTTGGGAAACGCCATCTGACTCAAACAATTTCTGGCATTTTGATTGAAACTGAAAAGCATACTAGATTTCTATCACTATATTTCGAAATTCACAAGTAAACTAACACAGCCGGTACCTTAAAATGTTTAGAAGTATCTCCTTTTTGAAGACATAAACTCCCATGGAAGCAATGTATGGTTTTTTCAGCGCCTCATCCTTTGAAAGTCCTAAAATTGTTGTATCCACTTCCTACAACATGCATATATGCCAACAAGCATTACCATTTCAATCTAAACCACGAAAAGTTCAGTCATACTGTGTTTTGAGTTTATACCATCGCCCTCAGATCTTTCCCTTTTGGCTTTTCACTAAATGAAAGAACCCTTCCTCTATCATCTATCTTCATTAGCCCAAAATCCGAAGCTCGACTTTATTTTAAAAGAGAAAAAAGACTTTAAAATATTATTTTGCTTGAAGTGTAGTATGATAAACTCATACAAACTTCTGAATAAAACAAATCGTAGTATTACAACTAAATATCAAATATTTATAGATACAAGTAGCAGCCTGTATGTAAAAAACTAACGTAATCCAGCATACCTGTCATCGATTGGAATACAAGAAAGAGTGATATCTGCACCGCTCTGCCTATGATTCTGGTAATTGAGAGGGAAAAAACATAATATTTAAGTCAAGGTCTCCCAATTGTTTAAAAAGAAAGGCATAAAAGTCATTCATTTTCTTTCTTACTAGAACAAAGTCCATGTAGTCCATTCGATACAAATGATCTCCAGAAAGAATTAACACATCCTCAATCTCCTTACTTCTTGCATCCTGCAGTAAAAATTAAGCTAAAAGGATTGGATAAACTAAATTTTAGATATTAGATTGGGACGCTTCCGAGTGTCACCTAATGCAAATGACGAGGCATCAATCTACTCATTTTTAAGCAATCATATATAGATTATAACTTGACTACATCTTGTCTTAAATTGGTGGTATTCATATTTAATATCATGAATATGACTGCAAATTTGAAGGCTTTAAGTGATGGACTCTTCTCTGCCCCAAACCACCAACACGTGCACAAGAAGAGGGAGACAGAAACATCAAAACTGAATTCGATGGATTGAGCAAAACTTCAATCTCAAAGTCTTTATTGTTACAATACATGAATTTATTGCGATTTATATAACATGATCATCCTTGGGGAAGAAAGTAACAGCAATGCAAATAAACTTAAGAGATAATTAAGAAGCAAATAGTAACTTCCGCTTCCTTTATTATGTGTATGTTTTACTCTATTAATATCTCTAGCTATACCTTGCCAAGTTGTGCTGCTCTATCTGATAGAATCTACACCTTTTTTAATCAAAACATGGGAAAATTCTCTGCAATATTTCATGTGATCATTTTTATTGTTATGGGATTTGTTAATGGCAAAGAATCTAAGGGAGAGGTTGGGATATATGAGCTCAAAAAAGGTAACTTTTCAGTGAAATTTACGAACTTGGGTGCGTCCATCGTCTCTGTTGTTGTGCCGGACAAACATGGAAACCTGGCAGATATCGTTCTTGGGTATGATTCAACAGAGGAATACGTTCAAGGAAAAGGTTACTTCGGTGCCATTGTTGGACGGGTTGCCAACAGAATAAGCGGAGCTCGATTCACCTTAAAGGGAAAAGAATACAGATTGGATGCAAATGAGGGGAATAACACCCTTCACGGTGGTTCCAAAGGATTTAGTCATGTTATCTGGAATGTAAACGAGTACAAGAGGGAAGGAGCTGTTCCTGAGATTCACTTTACTTATCGAAGTTTTGATGGAGAAGAAGGATTTCCAGGTGATCTTCTCGTCACCGTGAGCTACTCACTCCTTTCAGAAAACCAATTATCTGTAACAATGATGGCCACAGCTCTAAATAAGCCAACACCAGTGAATCTAGCACAACATGCCTATTGGAATCTTGGTGGTCATAACAGTGGGGATATTCTTTCTCATGAAATCCAGATCTTCGGATCCCAAATCACTCCTGTCGATAGCCATCTGATTCCCACAGGCGAAATAACGGCCGTCCAGGGAACGCCGTATGATTTTCTCCAACCCCGAATTATTGGAAATGATATGAAGAATTCACCAAATCTGTTCGACATCTTCTATGTGCTCAATAGAGAGAAAGGTACAGCAGTGAAGAAGGCTGCCATTTTACGAGAGAGAACATCCGGGAGAGTGCTGGAACTCTGGACAAATGCTGAAGGGTTACAGTTTTACACAGGAAATGGACTGAAAAATGTGACAGGAAAAGATGGGAATATCTATAAATCTCATTCAGGGCTGTGTTTAGAAACTCAAGGATTCCCAGATGCAATGAATCACCACAATTTCCCTTCACAGATTGTGACAAAAGGAAACCCTTACAGGCACTCAATGCTGCTTAAGTTCTCAACCGAAGAATTATAATCTGTTTTGGAAAGTCATAATCAAAGGATGATTTTTCTCTGATTTGGATAATCAAATCAAGCCAATCCTTTGATCGTAAAATCACTTTTTCTTGAGTATTTAATTTCAAAGCTTCTTACAATCTTAATAAACACAAGATTTATGTTCTTCCATTAAATTTGAGCCAATGCTTTCAGAAAGAATCAGTATACAAAAGAGTGATTACAAAAAAATATACCTCAAAAAGCCAATGAAACTGTCGCACAGCATCAGCAGTTCCCTGAAACCACCTCTTCCCTGCCTCTCCTGGAGTTTGAGTTGCTGCAAGAACCTACCGCCACCATAACAAAAACCCTAATCATTGGCATTTTCATTACTCATTTATTTCACATAAAACAAAAAATACAGAACAAGAACAATAAAACTGAAATTAACATGACAGAGAGATAAACCTCGACAAAGCCATCTCCTAATGAAATTCCGCTGCCGAAATTGTAAGCACGAGCAAGATGCCGATTAAGTGAAGCCGAATTGAATTGAGTGAGAATATAAACTTTGTTAATTCCGCTGTTGATACAATTACTCATCGGCACGTCGATTAGCCTATACGCGCCGCCGATCGGAACCTACACAAACAGTTCTGAAAGCAAATTGAAGAGAAAACAAATTGAAATCAAACAAGAATAAATTGAAAAAGATATCGAGAAATTACAGCAGGTTTTGCTCGCTGTTTTGTCAAGGGGAACAAACGAGTTCCTGCTCCTCCTCCTAATATAACCGCTACAACCGTCCTAGGGTCTCGTTTATCCATATCCAAATGCCTCAACTACATTAAAAAAACTGATTTAGTTTCTTTCTTTCAGAAATTCATGATTCAAATTTTGATTGAACAGTTTTGAATTAACTTGCCTTTGATTCGGTGGTTAAATTCGTCGTGAGAGACATGGAAACTTTTTGTCCATTCTTAAAGCTAGTAATGTTATGTTGACGATTTTGAAATGTGAGTTTGTTTCCCATGAATTCTCCATTGAAGAAGTTTACTTGCAGTTTTGCGTTGTTGATTCTCTGTAAATGAGGATGAGAAGTTGCCGATAGCGAAACTCGGCAATTGGCGGCGGCCTCCATATCGTTGATAGAGAAGAATATGGTGATATAGAGTTATGAAATAAACCTGAAAATTGGTTGAAATGAAGCTTGAAGCTGTAAAAGCTAGGCTAACAATGGAGGTCTTGTATTTTCTTTGTTTTGGCCTTTAATATGGAATGCATGTGGATTTGATGTTGGGGTCCACTTTATCCAATTTCAATTCTATCCACCAATTGTATTTTTTATTTTGTCTTGAAATTTCATAAATACTATTTAATAAATATAAATAAAATTTTAAGCCAAAAAAACTAAGGATAATTACATTTTCTGATTATCAGTTTTAAATAGTTAATAATTTTAATTGATATAGGAGGGATGGCAAAATTCCTTGCGGCCGACCTTATAGGGGTGGGGAATCACCGTTTTATAGAGTTAGGATGGGACCCCCTCCCGATTTATTATAGGGTATGAGTATGAGAATGCATTCTCCGCCCTCGCCCCTGACCCGGGACCCCATTTTTTAAGAATATCTTATGTATTTTGTTTAATTTTATCTTTATTTATTGAAAAATATATATATAATATGGTTATATTAACTAATAAAGTATAAAATGTTGAGTACTATGTTTTCTTTATGTTTAGTACTATGTGTTCTTTTTTACTTAAAAATGTATATTTTAAATTTATATTTCTTTTCAAATAAAAATTAAAATCTAAAACGAGAAATTTTTCCCGCTGGGAATCCCCGAACCCGACTTCGATTTTTTGATTAGGGGATAGGGTATGGGGATTAAAAATCCCCCAGGTTAGGGGATGGGAAGTGCATCCCCGACCCCGCCTCGTTGTCATCCCTATATATAGGTAAAGAGTTATTAGTTAGTAGCATACGTAATCACATAAAGTCGAGAGTATAATGAAGAACACATATTCTATATACTAAAAATTGTCTTGAGACATTCTCATATTATCGAGTGTAACCAAAGAGTATGTAAACTCCCTTCCCAATGTATCAATAATTGATTCTAAATATTTTTATGTGTATCTTTAAATTTTTTAAATATTTTTTAATTAACCACATACGTCATGAAAAAAATAAAAAATAATAAGTGAAAAACATTTTAAATCTCATCGTAATCATAAATATGTTTCTTTATTTAACATACAATGATTATCAAACTATTTAATTTTCAATAATGCAAAACAAATATAAAGTTTATTTTTTAATATTATATTAATATTTACAAAATAATATAAAGAGAGAAAAGATCAATACATACGTGGTTGAGAGATGTAGATTGAGAGAGATAGTGACAAGTTGAAGAGAGATCTTAGAGAAAGATAGAATTGTATATTAGGAATAGGACGTAAAAGTATGAGCGTGTTAGTTACAGTTTAACTTAACGGTAAAGACATTTATATTCCTCCATCAAATTTGAGGTTCAAATATTTTCTTTTATAATTGTATGGGAAAAATGATATTTTAATAAATAGCATGTTTGTTTGGTTTTTCAAAACCTAATGAATTATTAAATTTAAATTACTCATTTAGATTAATTATGTTTTTTTTATTAGATATTATATCAAATTGAGACATGAGAGACTTAAACTTTCGATCTTGTGAAAATGGAGCATGTACCTAACCACTTGAAATATACTCTGTTAACATACTAATTATGTTTGAATGTTTATATTCTTAAATATATTTCTTATTCTTAAACTTAATTTAAAATTCCTTTTTGGTCACGTCTTATTTATTTAATTTCAAGAATATTTTTTGATTTTGAAGGACAAATGTCAATGTGGGGTCTACACCGTACGCTTGGATTAGACTGTTTACCTTGTCTCCATCACCAAACCACTCGCTTCTTTTTTACTCTAAACCTGAAGCTTCCATTTTTCTCTCGTTTTTTTCTTTTCTTTCTCAGAAACCCATTTCCTTCCCTTTTCTGCTCTGCAACAATGGTAAAGGCCAAGCTCTGTTTTCTTCTTCCTTTGCTTCTTGCTTCCATTTTCCTATCCAATCACTTAGTCAAATGTGATGGTAATTCTCTCTCTCTCTCTCCCTTCTTTGATCGACTTTAAAGAATCCAGATTTATTTACTTCATCATAGATCTTGACGTATCATACATAGTCATTTGAGATCTGATTTCATTTTTGCTTTTCTGTTCATAATTTCAGCTTCTTCTTGTTCTTAGATTTAACTGATTATTCATTACTTGAGAGATTCAGTGTTCAGATTGATTTTTTTTAAACTACATTTTCAAAAATCATGTCTTTGAGCTACTTGTTTATTGATCTTTCTTGGGTTTTGTCTGTATCAAGTTTAACATTAGGGTTTAGACTCTTGTGCAAAAAAGCTGCTGACATTTGATCTGGTTGGCTTTGCTCTTGACAAAAGATATTCAATGATTGAGCAAATATTGAATCAAGTGAATTGGGAAAAAAAAACAATGGCTTTATAATTTTTTTAAGCTTGATTTGTTCATGTTGTTGGAGCTTGTTTTGTTCTGAAACATTACCTGCTGAGTTACTTGCTGCAATAGAACTGTATTTTGATGAGATCTTATTGTTTTATTTGATTGTGGTTGCTCTCTCTTGAAAGAATTCAAAATATATATGAATACTCATCTGATGCCTTGAAATTCCTACAGAAGAAGATGATCTTTTTAGAAGCATCAACGATTATCGTAAATCCTTGAACTTGACAGAACTGAGAGAGAATAAGGATGCAGAGTGCCTTGCTGAAGAAATAGCTGACAAATTTAAGAATCAACCTTGTACAAACACAACAGGTTCCAACACAGTTTCTGGAACTGAACCTCAATTCTCCGACTTTCCGAACCTTTTAACCAAATGCCGTTTGGATATCTCCAACATGAGAGATGGAGCAATAATGCCTGCTTGTGTTCCAGACCATATTCCAAGTCTTGTTCTCTCTAACTTCACACAATCTCAGTACTCGGGGAAACTTAACGATTCCAACTATGCAGGAATGGGAATCGGTTCTGACGATAATTGGGTGGTGGTTATTCTTACCACCAACACGCCTCAAGGAAATTTTGAGCAAGTACCAAAGAACGCAGCCAGTCTGATTTATAAGAATGGTTTAATCTCCCACTTCCTACTTTTGATGTTGCTTCCCCTCTTAATGTTGTAAACCAAGAGAGGATGGCCTCGCTTTCGGTTTGTTTGTATCTTAAAACTTTTGTTGAGTTGATCCTTTTTTCACACGAATTGAGACAACTTATGATCAAGTTTGTATTGTATTCTTAAAATTTTGAGTAATTCCCCCACTGGTTGATGTGTTAATTTTTGTTGGTTTAGATTCTATTTGGTCTAAAACTCTCAGAATTGTTCCGTTTTAATCCTCACACTTTCAAATAGAACATTTAACATAAATCTTATTTAAGTATCGTGGAACTAGTGTTTTAAATCACGTGTATCGAGTCTGATATTGAGTTTGGAAACGAATCTAGTCTTAGATGTTACATGCGATATGGAAATTCATCTAAAGGGATAGAAACAAATGTTTATAAAAAGTTTAGAAAGCAAAGGAAAATATATGAAATTTTAGAGGGCCAAAATGAAATGGGATTTAAAGATTTAATCTTCTGAAAGATGGGACATGTTAATGACATCAAATGCACTTGGCAAGAGAAGACTCTAAGGTTTGCAGAGAGAATTTTATTCATTCAACCAATCCGATCTAATAATAATCTACAATTAACTTGTTCAACTGAACCGATCTAACCACTTATTATTACAAGGATTCAAATTTGATTTCAAACAAATGGTACAAGCAAGAGCTAAATTTCCAGCAGTAAGAAAAGGTACAAACTACGAAAAGTAATTACCACCGGAGATTAAACTGATATGGCCCTATGGGTCTATACCTTGACCTTATAAAACAAGAAAAACATAGTTCTTCATGATTAGATAAAACCATTTGAACAATTTTCAATCTGATGCCTAAACTCAAGCACTCTTTAATCTCGTATTGGTTACCAAGAGATACCTTCTAAGTGCAAGCAATGTGATCCAAGTGGACTTTGCAATTTTCTCTTTTATCATTAGAAGTAATGCAGAGCTCAACACAGTCTTCAGTATTTGTGCCTGTAATCCTTTGAAGAATCCTGGAAGGCCCTCTCTTCTCCAAATGGTATAGAGCGTGCCTACCACTGTTTTTCGGGTTTGCTCTTTGCCTTCACTTCTTTCTTGATCTGATTCTGCAGCCTGGATCACAACCTTACACCTGTATGCAACCTCGATACTTGATTGTTGGAGAAAGGATATGAAATTAAATTATGAAAAAAGAGTGGCTTAAATTGAATTTTCACCTGATAGCAGGGTATGTCAAGATTGTAGCGACACATTTCGAAAGGGCACCCAACATGAAAGCAGAAAAGGCCGAAAGAGCTTCAGAGGATGCCTCACCTGTTTTACGCTTCAACTGCTTTGCCAGTAGCCTTTGTTTTAGTTGATCGAACACGGTGTACTGTGAAACATGGCGAGTTAGTTTCTCTCAACATCGTAAACAATTTTGTTCCAGTTTCCACATGGGGCGGACGGGATAAAAAAACAAACTATATATAGCTAGCATAGTAAATAGTTGATCGGCCAGTACGTACGTAGTTAGTGAAACAAAGCCCAATTTAAAATATTGGCTAAACTTGAGCAATATGTAAAATCTTTGGATGAAACTTGGTACCTGAATAGATGGGTTAGACGTCAAAAGGAGGGATATTCCAAGACCATCAAATGCTTCACTCCAGGTACCTTCCGCAAGTGTTTTCCAGAGTCCTTTCGACTTCCCAAAATCACTTGTCTGCATCCTAGAGGATGCTGTATCCAAAGGCTGAAATGATAAGTAATAAATTAAAATATCAAAATTTATTGCTGAAAACAACTGATCATTGAAGGAAATGTGCTTCACCAACAAACAGTAAGCAGGAAGTTATGAAGTAGTATTAGTTTCACCTTCATCAATTTCCATGAAAAGTGCCCAAGAACAGAATAATATAACAGTTCAATATCATCGAGCACAGATATATAAAATGTTGTTAATTAATTCACCTGTGTCACCATGACTGTACAAGCCCCAGCAGCTGCCGCAATAATCAGATTTTCTTTTGTTCCAATTCTTTTGTTCCCACTTTTCTCCAAGTAGAGCCTCTTAAAGAAACTGTATCCATAGAAGTACAAAAAGGATGAAATGAAGGATTGCAAATTCTTTGAGCCAAGGCCCTGGTACAATGAACCAATGTGACCTGTTGAAATTGCTTCCCATAGCACATCGGAAATATTTCTGCAAAAAGGCAGTAAAATTAGATTACGAAAAACTTGTCTTCTAATCAAATATTCTCAATGAAAGCAAGCATCATTGAATGTTGACATTTTGAAACATAGGCAGCAAATAATAAAACATCATGAGTTTAAAAGGATAATAATATCTCTATCGGTATGAGGTCTTTGACTTTAGGCATAACAAAAAGCAAAACCATGTGAGCTCAGACCCAAAGTGAATAATATCATATCAATGTAATTTTTTTTAATGTTTGTTGTCCTAACACTCTCCCCACTAAATTTTTTAGATAAATTGGGGGAGGGTAGACTCGAACCTTCGACCTTATGACAAGAAAATAGATGTTTAACCAGTTGTGCTATGCTCAGGTTGGCCTCTCCCCCACTAACTTTTACCACTCCTAATTCAAGCACCCTTTGACCTAATGATTTCTGGATACTCAAATAATAATTAGCTAGTTCTCTACATTGAAATTGCAACATGTAAAATCAGATAGCAACATGAAGATGGGAAAAAAATTGAACATTCAAATATCTAAATAAGAAAAGAAAAAAAAAAAATGGAACTTGATTGTAAGAAAGAAAAGAGACAAACCTGTACTTTCGATGAAGGTGAGATTGATTTTCAGCTTGAAATTTAGATTTGCAAGTATCAAGAGGGTAAAGGGCGGTGGTGCTAAGAAGAGATCCAATGGCGCCTGAAGTAGCCTCTGAAAGATTTTCCATATCAAACCCCATCAATCAGATCATACCGGGCGGTGGGGTATCATGGTAGTGAAGCCGAGCTGGTTCTGGTTCTGGTTCGATGCGGAGTAATGGGCTCGTGTTGGTTTGATGGTATGGTGCGCCAGTTTTATTTTATACGCATCTTCTTGGGAATCGGAATCGAAATCGAAATCGTGGAATTATATGATAATGGGGCTTTTAGGTAGGCAACCAACACCCAAACGAGACGCGAAAGGAAAAGAAAAATAAATAAATATATTTTATTAAAAATATTTATAAATGTAACATTTTTTTTTAAAAAAACTACCAACTTAATATAAATCAGTAATTACGTATAAAGTGAATAAAAATCAGTAATTATATCAGTGAAACTAACGATAATTTTATAATATTACATACGCGAATAATATATATTAAAAAGGAAAGAAAAGAATCTTATTATTTTTTTTAATAAAAATATAACTTTTAGGAAAATTATACGTGGTAAACTAACGTAATTTTATATGGTTGTATATCGATTTACCCATTTTTAGATATTATATTAATTTAATGATATGCGATCATTGATGTAATTTTCAATAATAATTTATCAAGAATTTAAATCTGTAATTTTATTTATAAATGGGAATTAAAAAATAATAAAATCAATTATAATAAAATTTTCGGGGGGGGGGGGGGGGGGGGGGGGGGTTTTTTTTTGGGTGGGGGGTTTTTTGGGGGGGGGGGGGTTATGTGGGTTTTGGGTAATAACCCTACCTTTTAATAGACAAATTTAAGTTTTAATAGAAAAACCACAACAAATTGCACCTTTTTTTATATTCTATTTTTAGAAATAGTAAATGTTTGATTTATTTTTAAAAAGAGTATTTTTTACTTTTATCAATTAATAATTATTTTCATAATTAAAATTAGTTTTTTTTTTCTCTTTTGTATTATTAAATGATCTATCTTATTGTTGTTGTTGTTTTTTCTTTATATTTTTATTTGAGATATTCCAGAATAAAAATTAATAATTTTTCAAATTTCATTAATTTTCACGACTTTCCATTATTATCAATAAATATTATATTATCTTTAACATATAGATTAAAAAACATGAGCTAAAAAAAAAGATTAAAAAACATAAATGGACCATAAAAAAAAAAGAGAAAAACTAATTCGGCCATTTGACTTCATTACATACGCGATACGAATTCGATACGATACGACCAGACAAACTCTTGTTAACTCTTGTACCTTCGAGTTCGAGGTACAAAACGGACCGAATATAAAAAAAATACGAAAAATAGAGGGACAGATCTGCAAAATTCTGAAAAATCAATGAATTTTGTCAAATTATTTAATTTTGAAAACAGAATTCGACCGTTGTCTCCTCCATTCAAATTTCCACTCTCTCACGAGTAAGCATGAACTTCACAAAACCCTAGCGCTCGCTCAAATCCCTTAATTCAATCTGTTTCCAGAAAAATCAAGTGTTTTACGAAGATGCAAGATTTCTTCGGATCGGTTCGCCGATCTTTGGTATTTCTTAATCCTGACGTAGACGATGGAGGGAGATTTGGTGGTCTTGTTGAAAAGATCGGTTCGAGCATTCGTAAATCTCGAAATGGTCTATTTTCAAAGTCTTCAGTTAGGGCTTTGCCTCCAATTACGAAGGAAGATCAAGATACGCCCCCGATTTGGTGGCGGAAGGGAGAATTGATCGGATGTGGTGCTTTTGGTCGAGTATATATGGGAATGAATCTCGATTCTGGAGAGCTTCTTGCTGTCAAACAAGTTCGTGATTTTATCTTTTAGATTTGTTTGATTTTAAAGTTTTGAACTTTTGATTCCAAGATTCATTTGTTTTTGGTTGCAGGTCTCAATTGCTGCCAATAGTGCTTCAAGAGAAAAGGCACAAGTGAGATTTTTTTTAGTTTGGATGGCATCTAACATTTCTTCTTTAGCATTTTTAGAATTATGAAAGTAGTTATCTTCAATCAATTTTTGTTTTATTTGTAATTGTAAGAAAAATATGTTCTGTTTGCTAAATTTACTGTCTCTGAATCATAGTCCATTTTTGTTTGGATATGCTTTATTAGATGGATTTTTTCAGTATTTTTCTGGTTTCTGATTGAATCCACACATAATCTAAATAGGCTCACATTCGGGAGTTGGAGGAAGAAGTGAAACTTTTGAAGAATCTTTCTCACCCCAATATTGTGGTAAGTACAAGCTAATAGTCTTCTTTTATTGTTGGTGGTACCTTTCTTATTTTCCTTTTCATGATTTTAGAGGTATCTGGGAACTGCCAGAGAATTAGAATCCATAAATATTTTGCTGGAGTTTGTTCCCGGAGGATCGATATCATCTCTGCTAGGGAAATTCGGGTCTTTCCCTGAGTCTGTAAGTGTTTGTATCTCTTCTCTTTAAAGTTGCTCATTTTGATTTTTTTTTAAATATTGTTATAAATGTGAGATTTTGTAAATGATTATTGATTTTGTCCACAAATAGGTTATAAGAACGTATACAAAGCAGCTATTATTGGGGCTTGAGTACCTTCATAACAATGGAATTATGCATAGGGATATAAAGGTAAAAATAAACCCTTCTTTGAGAAGGAAAAGTCAAACTTTTAACATTTGTTTGTATATCTGATGGATAATGTACTACTTGACATAGGGTGCAAACATTCTTGTAGACAATAAGGGATGTATTAAACTTGCAGACTTTGGTGCATCCAAAAAAGTTGTTGAGCTGGTACGGTCAAATCTTCGGCTAATTTTATTATCTGAATTAGTTATTATCAATCCTGACAAAGAAATTAGCATATTTTGCACAGGCCACTATAAATGGAGCCAAATCAATGAAGGGTACGCCATATTGGATGGCTCCTGAAGTTATTCTGCAGACTGGACATAGCTTGTAAGGATCATAATTTTATTGTGAAGCGTTTGCTTTTATTGTTTCACTCCATTTCATTGTTGTAGATACATGTTATTTAGTTAGTGGGAAAGATTACGAATGGGCTGTAACTTAGTCATGGATCCATTTTATGTACCTATTACGAATGGGCAGGGGAAGATATCAAGCTTCTGGAGGGGGTGATTCTTAATAATTTTATGTAAACAAAAAGAATTTACTGTGTAAATATCTTATTATTGGTATACATTTGAAACTTTTACAAATTTTTTGGTTGCAAAAATAGCATGGTTTAAAAAGTATTTAGCATATTTTTTTCCGAATCGGTGATTATCAATGAATAGGAGCGGTATTATTATGTCACTGGTGTCAGATTGAAATGTCAGTTCTAATTGCCTCAAGTGATTAGTGTTGTTCACTGTTAACCACTAATTCACACGCAAAAAACTTCTATTTTTACAAATGCTTTTTAAATGTGCTTCTCATTGAAATTTCCCATTTTTTTAGTTTTGAAATAAAGTTAAGGTAAGAAGAAGCTATCATCATTTATATGGATGGTAATTGTTGAAATAGGTTATTGGTGTTTTGGAGAATGTGTATTCACAGAAGCAGCTGATGATTGGGAAATAACAACCAATTTTTTGTTGTTGCATTGCTGCTTTAATTTTGTTGGCTGGGCTGTTGAAATAGTGGAAGGTTAATAATCTAACATTTAGATCTCTTGTTGTTCTTGATTTGATGTTTTAGCTCTGCTGATATATGGAGTGTTGGATGCACGGTTATTGAAATGGCAACAGGAAAGCCTCCATGGAGCCAACAGTATCAAGAGGTATATTTTTTAAGCTAGTGAATTTGCCACTTTGCATATGATTTACGCACGTACATTTTCTTTTGATAGTTTTAAAATCGAGTAAATGTTATTTTCAGGTTGCGGCCCTCTTTCATATAGGGAATACGAAGTCTCATCCGCCGATTCCGGAACATCTCTCTGTTGAAGCAAAAGATTTTCTGTTAAAATGTTTACAAGAGTAAATTCTCAACTCTTGAATTACTTTAGTACTGCACTCAATGTTTTTTTTTGGCCTTTTTTTTACCCTGAATTTCTTTTCCTTTTTTTGGGAAAATTTTCATATAATAAATATTCAATATTGTTCACCAGGGAGCCAAATTCAAGGCCTGCTGCATCTGACTTGCTGCAGGTAAATTTTGGATCAGTAAAGGGTTCCTTATCAATTGGTCATAAAAAAAGACTTGGTTTTGTTCATGTCTGGGAAAGTAGCTCAATTCTGATCTTTTTTTCTTTGAATATGTGTAGCACCCATTTGTCTCATGCGAGTATCAAGCTCCTCATGAATCGCTCCAAGGCTCTTTTTTGGTCTGTAGTTGTACCATTACCGTTAGCTTTATTCTGTTCATTTTTTATTTTACTGTTTTGAATATACCATTGTAACATTATTGTTATTGCAGGAACCTGGGAGACAGACGGCTAATTCTGGGCTGAATCCTAATGATTTGTAAGGATTTTAATTGTGGATTGTTTATCTTTTGATTATAGTAAGTCATTTATTTCCCACTGTCAAAATGACATTATATTCAATATGCAGAGTGAACCCTATGATCCGACAGTCAACTTGTGTGGGTTTAAAGGATATTTGTGAAATGGGTAGCTTGCGATGCTCTACTGTGTTTTCTGGGAATATATTAGGATCACAGTCCCATTGGGGATCAAGCAATTTTGATGATGACATGTGTCAGATTGATGATAGAGATCTGGTGGTTGGTTCGTCAATAAAGTACAAATCTGTTAGATCGTCGAATGATGTGAATAAGGTATAGATTGATTTCCTGATGATGTTGTTTACTTGTTTTTTATTACACCAATAGGAATGAGCAGTTTTTTGTTTTAACCAGAGTTTCAATCCCATGTGTGAACCCACTGATGACTGGCCATGCAAATTTGATGAAAGCCCAGAGTTGGGAGGCAATTTAATGAACTTGTCAGGCATTCACACTAGTCATGAAACTAATAGTAATAAGAATGACTTCACGTTTCCATGTGGTCAGTCAGCAGCTGAGGATGATGAAGAGGTTACAGAGTCAAAGATTAGAGCCTTCCTTGATGAGAAGGTACTGTTACCCCCCATAGAATTAGATATTTCTGAATGATAGTAGTATCGTTTCTTTTTAATCTTGCATATTTCATCATGAAGTGTTTTACATTACAATGAATGTTTCCACTGTGAAATTAACAATAGGCTTTAGATCTGAAGAAGCTACAAACACCTTTATATGAAGAGTTCCGCAGCACAATTAATGCAACTAATACTACACGAGCAGTTGGAACTGATCATGGTGAAAATGTTTCGAATAATTTAAAATTACCTCCCAAATGTTGGTCACCAAGTAAGCTGCATGGTAGAAGACTATCATCAATCAATGCCGGTAATTGTTCCAGTAGTCAGAGTCGCATAAAACGAGCTAGCATATTGCGAGATCGAACTCTGCAGGAAATCCAGCCACCTCAGCTTCATGAATTTGCTCAGCCAGTTTCTTGCACACCAAGGTTGTTCTCTAGCTGCTTATATTTCTAGTTCATTTATTGTGATTTAATTTTATACTCTCAACGGAAATTTTGCTTGCAGTTTCTCTGAGAGACAAAGGAAATGGAAAGAAGAGCTGGAGGAAGAGCTTAAGAGGAAGCGAGGTAAGTTTACTCTTATGATAGTAATCTAAGTTTGTTGCATGTTAAAAGAATTCTATACTGGTTTATACGGATATTGCTATGCATTATTTGTGCTTAAAGCTACACTAGTTGATGAACTTTATAAATCTTCAGACCCATCTTATTTTTTATGCTATCACATCTGGAGTCCTTCTTTGAGTCTGTTATCAACACTTTATAGTGGAATAAGGGAATTTTGTTTCTCTTTTGAAGAAATGTCTAAGATTGGTAGCCTTCTCAAGTCCTAGGAAGAGTATACTGCATACTTTTTGTAGGGTAAATGTAGTGTTTACCTTGTATTTTATACGTTTTAAGTCCTTTTTGTATATATTTGCATTTCACATACTTGAAGTGTGACATTGGAGATGCATATTGCAGAAATGATGCGCAAAGGAGTTGTAGGAGTGTAAATTTACGGAAAGCGCGATGAAGCTCACATTACATGACAGTAAAATATTTCTGTATCCTACAGATATTTGTCTATCTATGCAGGGAAGAAAAGGGTACCTTCCCATAGTTGCATTATTAGCAATGTATGTACACTATTTATTACCCGGAAAGCTCAGTAGCTGGTTTCTTAATCATCCATACAGTTCATGCTCTCAGAATCTCTGCATAGTCATCAAAACAATCTCCAATTGCAGTTTGGCATATAAATGGAGAAATCTGATCATCATGAGTTTAAAAATTTCTTGTATTTGTTCATTAACATTTCCCCCCACCCACCAAAGCACCATATGTGGGATTTGGGACTTGGAAAGAGTGTTTTTTGTTGATGTTCCAAGTGTGAATTATTCAAGTTTCAATACAAAGAATCAAAGTATATAATGAATTGGAAGTGTCCTTTGTCTAGTATCTCAATGCTATATGTACTGTCCTTTGCTATTTTCTAAGTTTGAAGATTGGCTTGTTTTCCATTTTAAATTTATCTTAGGAACTTTATTGAGAGATGAATCCTTTAGTGAACTGTTGTCACATAATTAAATGGCTTCAAACTCGACAAATTTTAACTTTCTAAAATGTCACTAATGTTAACCTTAATATAGCTCGAGTGTTCAGACTATTATTTGAGGTAATATTTAAAAAAAATGTTAGGTTGCGATAGCATTTGAGCTGTCTCTTTTATCTCAAGTTTTTGGTGGGCTGAAAATCTGATCTGATTTAATTTTCCTTGTGTATTGATTGAATTCCAACTCTAATTGATCTCCGACAATAGACAGCTTCAAATTTTTCCTTCGAATGTTTCTGTTTTTTGTCCATATGAAATTGGAATTAATTATAATTTTTGATTAATTATAATTTTTGATTAGATATATAAAATTCATCAACCCAACACAGCCATTATAAGCCGCTTAAGAATTCTGCTCATGTTTTCCGGCAAGATAGCCATTTGGCTCATTCTAATTCACCCTTTAATAACATCCTCAAAATCCTTTTTGAAATATCGTCTCATGAGTCAGATCAAACTTACCTCAATTTTTTTCAACTTTCAAGAAGGTATTTTCGATTAAGCCACCCCGAATATAACTCAACTGGATTAAATATAGAATCCCAAAAGAAAAAAAAAAGTTTCCAACATTTCTACCTCACTTGTACGTGTACCTTAAAAAGGGTAGGGTAGGATAGGATGAAGTGAGATCCAATAGCCTAACTCATATTTATAAAGTAGGCCCCGAATTTGGTTTTCTCAAACCATAGATTTTGAATAGTAGATAATGGGGGTTTGTTAACCATCTAAAAAAAATTAAAACACCATAAAACTCATGTTGAAAACTTATAACTAAAATACAGGCTGCATAAACACATACCCCAACACATTCAAATACAAACTACACAAATCCGGGATTAAGAACTCATACTACATATGATTTAAACTCTTGCTACTAAACATCCACTGTATGATTATTTCAGTGTGAAGAAAAAAATATACCATTTCATGGGAACGAATAAGAAGACAGAAAATGGCACTAGATAAAGGTCGAATTTTTGTTTTATTTTCCTTCCTTTTACGTATGAAAAGGTGAACCTTTTAATGTAGGACACCTGGTCCTGTATCATTGGAGATCAAGGCAATATTTTTAAATATTAAAAAAAACAAAAAGAAGTGAATATACAATAGGGGAAAAGAAGACAAGTATAAAAAGATATTTATGTTTGCCAATAGATTTATGGCCAAAGATTGAAGGAGATGGAAAAAAGGGGAAAGTTTAGTGATCTTGTATCACAAAAGCTTTTTAAAGGGTCTTCCAACTCTTCTTTATGTGCTTTATATTTTCATTTCTTCTACTGTCACTGTCTTTTTTGGTAAATAAAAATAAATATGCAAATTATAATAGGATTATTAAGCAAGAATAATACTATTGCATTTTAACATTAGTAGTGACAATTAAAAAAATGATTTTTAGGATGATTTTCCTCTTTATTTGCATATATGTGTACTAATTATATTGACTAGTTAATAAATATATAGATGTCATTAATAAATAAGGGTTTCACTAATATATTTGGTCCAATATATTTATTACACGTGCAAGTAAAAAGGAGTTCCTCTTAAATAATGAAAAAACAAGTTTTAATTCTATTTAATTGAAGAAATATGAAAAATCTTCACTACAACGAGATTACTTGAAATTATCTAGTTTTCTACACAGAAGGCTTGTGTAAGGCACCATAATAATAACTAAAAAAAAATGTCCATAAATTTTTTGTCTTTGAGGATTATGAAAAGAGATTAAAGCATAGTTACTTATGGTGTGAGATTTAACTTAAGGAGGATGATTGACAGGAGAAGTTTATATATAATTAAGGAAATTACTAATTTTGTTGGAAACATGATTTTAGGTTGAGCCACCAAGAAATAACTATTTTTTTGCCTTTTCCAAAAAAGGAAGTAAAGAGAGAGAGATAAAAAGATGGGACAATTATTAAAAGTATAAAGTGGGTAAATTGTGATGCAACCTTAAGCCTTTTGCCTTTTTCCATACCTGTGGAATTTTGATTTCATGAGCTTAAAAAAATAGCTTTTCCAACTTCTTAACCATCAAGTAAGGAATTTTCCTTTTTCCATCTCCATTAATTAACCCAAATACAAATACCCACCCATTTTAATTTTTTTTTGGTAATGAAAAATAATAAAATATCTAAAAATGTGCTTGTCCTTGGGCCCAATAAGATTTTACACGTGGAGATACATTATTGGTCTGAAATCGAGCAGTGGATTGGATCAAAATATAAATGGCTTCATGGACAGAGCATTTTCCAGAAAACTTTGATTGAGAAGAAAAATAATTGAAGGAATTTATTGAAGAAAAAAACATATCAAATCTTTGCCTTTTTGTATTGCATCAGCAGCTTTGGATCTCTCTCTGAGATCAAATTTTTTATTTTATTTTTTATTTTTCTGGGCCCCTATCCCTTCATCCATCCACGTGTGCTTCATGTTCAAAAAAATATTTAATTATTAGACAAAATAATTTTGTGTTTTATTACATTTGATTCTCACATCTATTATTAATTATTTGTCACAATTTTCTCAACTATCGATATTATTCTAGAGACCCTTTAGAATTGACAAATTTGATTATATCTAGATAGAAAAACAATCTGGATCGAAATATGAACTAGAATGACAAAATCAGGTGCGGAGCTAAGAATTTTTTTTAGGGGGCAAAAATTATAAAACACTAATTTTAAAAAATACGGAGGTAAAATATATGAATTATACTAAGATTTCAATTTTTAACTTAAAATATTACTATTTTTATATTAAAATTTTTATTTTTCAAGAAATTGCTCTAGGTGGCTCCACCCCAGGAAGAAATGAAACATATACGATAAAATAAGACAGATAATTTTATCCATATATAAACGTCGCTTCACCCCAAAAAGAAATGAAACATATACGATAAAATTAGATAAATAACTTTATCCATATATAAACGTCATAATGATAAATTATACAATCGAAAGATTGTGGGTGTTAAATGAGGATAAGATAATATTTTGGGATAGTTTTGGAATAATTCTTAAACCCAATATTGATAAAAAAAAAATTTAGGGTTATTTGGGAGGAAAGGTGAAGACAGAGCATGGAGCTTGACTGGCAAATAGACATCACCCTATCTCTTAGAAATTTAAATGAATGGATCCCTCAATTCCACGATTTAATGTTTCTTCCTTTCATGATACTGTTATTCCTTCTCCATTCCTTATTCTTCCACTTTTTAATTTTTCTCTACCATGTTTTTATTTTTATTTTTTAAAAATAAAACATTATTTAAAAAATAAATAAAAAACAAGCTTATGGTGAAGTTTTGTATGGAAATTTTCTACTTATAATAATAATAATCATTAAACACCGTATAGAAAGTTATTGCTTTTTAATTAGAAAAAAAAATGCACTTTTAATTTATGTTCACTTTTAGTAATGTTTTAATGGTCAATTGACTAATAAAAAAAATTATAGTCAGTTGATTTTTACACTTAAGATTAGGGGACCATTAATTTAATTAAGTTTGCAGGTTTTGATATTTATCACAACATCTTATGTTATCTAAGCAAGTTAATAACATTGTCATTTTATTTTATTGAAAAATTACATTGGAACACTTGAATCTATACTTCATGTGCGTTGACTTCTTTTATTTTAAGATATTCATCAAATTGAGAGAGGGGTGACTCGAACTTTCAAACTCAAAAAAATGAACAAATGTTAAACTAATTGAGCTATGCTCGTGTGTGCCGAAATTATCAGGAAAAAAAATTTTATTTTGAATTTTTCGATTTTGAGACGTAAGATTGTGTTTCCGGTTTCTGCACACTTTCTAAGCTAATAAAGGGATGAGATATCACCAATTTTGTGAGGTTGACTATATAAAACAAAATTATAATTGAAATTTGAATTCAGAAAGAACGGTCTATTTTTGGTTGCTTCTCCTGAGCAGCAGCCTTATCTGCTTATCTCTAATACAATGGGTTAAAAAATGACAATTTAAATTTAAATTTTTGGATATATGACCCATGTACTTTTTTTAAGAAATGACCCATTTTAATTTAATTGTACATTTGAAACTCAATATTTACTTTGTCCCGATAGATGAATAAAATAAGGGAGAAAAAGTTAATATTTGCTTGTATCGTACAAAGGTACAAAAAAAATTGATATATGATTTTAGAATAAGTCACTATGATGTAAGCTATTTTTTAAAAAAATTTTGCTATTTTTAAAAATATCAATTTTTTTTTAAACCTCTAATAAATGCTCATCTTATTTTTAATTTAAAAATAAAATAATATTTTACTGGATAAGATAGTGTTCTTAAATTTGAATCAATTGAGGAGCAGGTCTTTCAACCTTATATAAGAAAACACTTTTTTACGAGTAATTTAAAAAAAATAATAAATATCTTAAAATTTCATTTCTTAAACTGAGATTTCTGAAAAATATAATTTTTGAAAATTTTCAATACTTTTATAATTTTTAAGAATATCAACTCTTAAAATATCATTTAGTAAGTATGCCACTAAACTATTTTTGACAATATATTTAAAATTCATTGAAACATGAGAGATCTAAATAGAATTTTTAAATGTTAATGAACCAAATTAGAAATCAAGAGCAAACTTTACTAACAAAACTATTTTAATACTCGTTTTTCTCCTTTGTAAGATCTCAATCTTCCTATGGAAAATTTAAATATTGATAAATTTGTATTAATGATATTGGCAATAACTTTTTGAAAAAATTGTAAAATACATACGGAATATACTTATAGATTAACCACTCATACAATAGGTCACTTAACTATTATTTAGCCATGTATATAATTAAGATACTTTATATATATATATATATATATTACCTTTTTATTGGTAAAAGATATGTATTGTTACTGACAGATGAGTGGTTCGATCTCTCACTCTTATATTATATATAAAATTATAATTATTATTTTAAATATTTGGGATAAGTTTACACGTAGAGATAACTATGAGGAATATGAATACCTAAGTATTTTCAATTACACCATAATCATTAGTTTTTTCAATGAAGAATGTGGAATAAAACATCATATTATTATAACAAATAAGCATATGTTATGAAAGGGGGAAAAAAAGACACGAGAAAAGGAGAAAATAGTCGATAGGGAAAGTTACAAAATTTTCATTACACGAACGGTCGTTTTTTTTTTTTTTTTAAGTATAAAAAAGGTTTAATTTTTAATCAACAAGTAGAGAGCCCACGCTTAACTCCCTCCAAATTTATTCCTTCATATTGGCTTCTTCCATTTCTTCTTCTTCTTCATCAATTTCTTCATTTTCCTCTGTTCTTGAAAAACAGAGTCGAAGCCGGCCATGGCTCCGATCAGCTTGAAAATACGATTGTCTTACCGGAGTTTTTACCGCCTCAATAATCAACCTCCCCTCTTCCCGATGAGGCTTCACTCTCCAAGATTCCGATTTCCTTATCGTCGTCAACGGTGGAGGAAACTTTTGATAAGAATGGGAATGGGATTTGATTTTCTGTTCCTTCTTAAAATTCCTGTCAAACCCATCTCCAAATTCAGACAAGAAAACGTTAAAATTCTCAATTATATCAGCACCGGTCTCATTTCCGAGATTTTCAGTACAAAGTTTCAAGCTTTTGTCACTGAGACTGGTCGAATTAGAACGCTTAGAAAGAGGATGAACGTAGATTTTTTCATCCTCAATGTTGTCACATTTATCTGAGATTGATATAGCTTCTTCATCGGCAGCAGTGTTTGAAAATGAATATTCAGATTTTAAAGGAAATTCAAAAGGGTGATGAGGAGAGTGAGAAATTAAATGGGGTTGTGGAGAATTAGAAGAAAACTTCATCAGTAAAAGAGTTCTTTGATCCACGATATGAGAATCCAGACATGACTGTAAACCACGACAAACCATGGTAGCCATAAATGAAGCTTTTTGAAGATTAAGCTTCTAAATTTGAAAGACAGAGGAAATAAAAAACAGTTTTTTTTTTCTTCTTCTTCTTTCTTGATTTCAGTGAAAGACTAAAAAAAGGGAAGATTCTAGAGAGAGAAAGAGGAGAGGGAAGGGGGTTTGGGGATGGGGGAAGAGGGAAGAGGGAAGGTGTGAATTTGTAGGACTTGGAAAAGTGAGAAAGGGAAGGAGAGAGGTGGTGGGTGCCTTTTGCTCCCACTTGAAATTAATTCAATTTTTGTTTAATAAAACAAAGGACATAATAAAAATAAAGTTTATTTGAAAAAGAAAAATATCCAACCAAAATTGATTTTTTTTTCCTGCTCCCATTTGTTTATGATTTTAATAAAAACTGCAAGTATGGTTTTTTTAATTTTCCATTTATTCCTCTAATTTCTTTTATAAAAATCGATTATATTATAAAAATAGTTAGGAAATAGTTTATATATATATAAAGATTGAAAATTGAACTGATATCTTATTCGAGGGATGAATTTTCTAAAGTAGTGAATGTATCACTAAACTTATTCGTTTTGTTCAAAATTTGCCGGTTTTCATAGTTTTTAGTACTTACAATATTTTCAGTTTTTTTAAATAGTGAATATCTACTCTATTTATAGAGTTCTACCTATCCTTACTTTACGTGAATTAAATCATTAAATGACTATGGAAAAAATAGATTTATTATGTGGATGAGGTCGAAATGAGATCGATTAGGGTGACCTAATCTCATATTTAGTTCACAAATTTAATGATTTTACTTGGAAACAAGTTATTCTTAGACATCCATTATTCTTATGGATGAGGGTTTTCTTTTTCCTATTTTTATGGATTTAGATTATAGTCATTTTCATGGGTTTTATTTATTTTTCTATCGAATTAATTCATTAATAAAGATAACCAGTATTATTTAATTAATTTTAATTTCAGTTATATTTATTCCATTGGAATTAATTAGATCTTATTCATAATTTAACTATGTCATTAATTAGAATCAAATAATTGAACTAGTTATATTTTTTAGAATTAATATGCTGATTTGGCTTAATTTATGTAATTTTTTTTGTTCATAACTTAATTTAAATTAATCTAATAATTGATGTTACATAATTACAAAATATATAGTATAATAATCCAACAAAAACATTATTTCCTTAAAATTCAAATGATATTCACATATAATACAATACAAAATACTATTATCTTTTATCATTAGAAATTATTTTTATCCTTTTAATCATGCTATTATTTTAGAACATTCAATTAAACGGTTTATTTCTTTTAGTCACATAAGCCAAAATCCAACCCTACCATTTTTCTTCCTTCCAAGTTCCACACCCATGTGAGTGTGGGAGGAAGCTGGGAGGAGGAAAGTTTTGTCACCTTTGGAATAAACAGACTTCGAACGTCTATGGTGTGCGTTGATTGAGAGAGACGGAGATCGCGCCCGGCCCCGTTGTCATCTTTGACGAACGGCTATGGTGTGTGTGCCCATTTGAGAGAAAGGGAGATCTTTAATTCTCATCCCTTCCAAAGATATAACAAGGACAGGGAAGGAACAATGGATTCGCCAATTTATTTCGTGATGGTGATCGCTTATTTTCTTATGTGTGGTTCTTTGTTCGGTTTTGCAAATTCCAGGCCTTGTTTTATATGTGTTTCAATTTTATTATTATTGTTATCCATAACCATAAGCTCGATCAGTCAAATTCCCACTTTTGATTTCTTTCATGTTGGAATTAAAATATAAAAAACCAAAAAAACAGAGGGAAAATTTGAATTTTATATCTTCTACTTTTTTTGCAATTTGATCCTTACCTATACGTAGGAATGAAATTCCTATATTTTCTTTTACAAGAACCATAAGAATGAGAGGTTTCAAATCCGGAATGAGATTTGCAATATGCCATATCAATTTTATATCAACTAAAATGAAACTAAAAAAATATTTTATTATACTATGAATAATATATAGGCGAAAATCATATTTGTTAGAAAGATAAAATATTATTTCTTATAATTATAACTGTGATAATTCAAAACTTTTCAATTGATAAAAAAAGACTAATACATACGTAGGAGATAGCTAGCTCTAATAAAAATACGAGTTTCCTTATTACAAAATCTCTCCTCCCCTTATTAATGAAAAAAATATATATTTAATTAATATTCGTCTAGTTTTTGGTTTAGTTGCTTCATATCATATCATATCATTCTATTTTTAGCTGTTGCCTTGCACAAAAGCCCCCTGTTCCAGTTATTACCTAATGTACAAATAGGTTTAATTAACAAACAAATATAAAACTCTATTTAAAAAGAGATCAAGAATAAGAAGAGAACAGCAAATCTTAACCGTTGAAGTGATAGTCAATGGTCAAGATTGCACATAGTTTGAAAATTAATATATTTTATGTAGGGTTAGAGGGTGACTTGGCACAAACAATCGCACAAAAAGAAAAAAAGAAAAGTCACGTGGGCAGGCAAATTGGGAATTACCAAACCCTAAAATGCAGAAAGAAAACTAAAAGTAAAGCTCAATTAGGGTCTTCTTTTTTACTCTCTTTTTCCCATAAAGGGAAAAATAATAATTCTTTGGACCATTTGCTACTTAAAGGCCTTTTTGGCTGTTTCCTTGTTTTAGAATCATACTCAGTTTACCACTCCATTTAGAGTCCGTATAGAATTTTTAGACGAATTTTTTTTTAAGGATTTTTTCCTTAAATTTTTCCCGGGTCATCCTTAAAGTTATTATAAATTGGCTCTTAGAGCAATATAGAAATATTGGCAATGTAAATTAATTATAATATGTATGTTTTCTCTATCATTTAAAAATTCTTATGTTGATATGATGATGTCCATTTTGAATCTAAACCTACATGAATTCATTTTTAATCTTATTTAAAAGACCTAATACCAGTGAAGATGTTGTCCTCACATTTATTTTAGTCTTAGATAGTGGGTTCCGGGATTATTGCTCAATTTGATTACTTATCATGTCTTAATTAGGTATGTTTTTGTAAATAAATATATATACTCTTCACACAATTAATGGAATATAATACATTTCAATTATATAAGAATATAGTATCAATGTAAAACTTTAATCACATTCTCATTAAATCCTTTTTGTTTAATATAAAATATTGGGTGGAGATTATATGCCTTAACCAATAAATCTTCCCGTTAAACAAATGATCATTGAGCCTTTTTATAAATAACCATTCACCGGTCCACTCTCAACATAATAGGTAGTGAATTCAGCTGTGACAATATAGAGTTTTTGATTACTTAGAATTTGTTATGTTTTGGTATATTATATTTTAAATATTTATGTATATTGCATTTATTAACATTGAGGAAAATAATATTTAAATACCATTTATAATTATCCAAACCTTAAGATTTCTGTTATTTTTGCAAATTCAGATAGAAAGAGTCCCGTGATTTAACAAACATCCATGTTTCAAAAAATAAGGAAAAAAAAAGTGATAATTACAAATCTAGTAAATTTTTCTCTAATATTTATAAAAATATCATAATTTAAAATATTTGTAAATATAATAAATTTTAAGTTAGGTATTCAATTTACAATAAATGAATTATTGATTCATATATTAATTAATTTTAATCGCTGATTAACACAATAAAATTTATTATATTTTTATAAATAACTTTTAAGTGATGGTTTATTTATTACGTAGGTAAATTTTTTTTTTTTTTAAAAACGAAGAAATTGTTTTGTACTAAAGGATCAGTATCGTAATCTTTTTAAGCTTATCCATTTCTATCTACCCATTCCATTCAATCAACGTCTGAAGCTAAAACATTTTGTTTGATTGATTTTATTAGTCTATGGGAGCAAACGCAGAGTTAAAAAATAAATTATAGGCAACACGTCTCTTCTATGTCCCAGAGGGGATAGCATCTCATTAAACAATATTCAAGCCAGATAATTGATCTCTCATATTACGTCACATCGGAGTAGACTCGAACCTTCTATTTTATAGAATGAGACACTGATATCTAATCATTTTGGTGTTAAATTAATAATAGATAAAGCTTTTTAAAACTAAATTTTTCCTTCTCATAATGTGTTTAAAGCAATATTAAGGTTGGTTCATATAATTTGTGTGCGTTGTTGAGTTTGAGATTGAGAATCATTATTTATATTGTGAATAAAATAATTATTTATTGATATTTGATAGAGAATTTTTTTTTATGAACGATAGAGAATTATTGATGAAAAACAAACATATAAGAAGAAAAATTATTGAAGAAGGTTTTTTTTTCCTTTTTTTCTTGAGATTACATCAAAGTGAGGGAGACCAGGAAAGAGAATATATGTAAAACCAGTTGAGCTATATTCATGTTGGCTATTAAAGAAGTGTTAGATGATGAGGGCGTGATTTTTTTTTGTCACATTATTTTTTAATATGATTATGAAAGATAATTCATACTATTTTTTTTTTAACATAATTCATACTATTTAAGATTGTATTCAATGAAAATTTAATCTAGATGGCGTAATGTCTCAATAATAAACAACGTTATATTTATTAAAATTTGGAATGGCAAACTAAGAATAAATATTAACTGAAAATTATAATTCAATTTACTTTCACACTAAATGTATACTTTAATTGGTGTGTTCATTCATTAACAATAAAAGTACTTGCTAGAAAGAAAAAAAAATCAATAATAATAATTTCTACGTACCTTTCCATTTTTTTTTATTTTTCTTCTTCCTTATTTTTTATACGTAAAATTGTTTTTAGTATACTTTTCTAATTTCCCTTATTAATTTTAAAAAATACTCTAAAATAATTTCTGACTTCCCCCCTACCTTTCAAATATGAAATGAGAAAATAATATTTTGAGATAAAGAAAACATAAATTAAAATTTTAATTTTTGATACCGTGTTAAATAATTTACGTACCTTGATAACTTTCTCATTAATTAATAACTAAAAATAAAAGAAAATAAAAGCAAAGTTTAAATAATGAATGTGTACTATGCGTCATGCAACTCTAGCAAATTGAGGGGGGAAATTAACTATAAAGTTACGCACCTGGTTTCTCTTATAGCCACCCTTCATATTGTATTTTATATATATAGACTTTATTGGTGAAAAGACAATGGAATACAATTCATGCCCCCCTTCCATCTTTTGACCATGCAAGTGCTCCCCTCTTTCTCTTCCAATTTTCATTTTTTTTTACTTTTTTTTTTCTAGATCTTTGAAAAATAAAAAAAAATTATAGAATTGCAGACGTAATCCATTGCAAGCTTGTCATCCAGCTAATTGAAGACTAATTTTTTTAATTAATGCATGTGAAATTAATCAATTAGTATTACAAAGTGGGGATTAATATTTTAATGCACTAGATTATATAATTATGAAAAGAAGCAAAGACAAGAAGGGGCTCAAAACGTCACCGTGTGTCCAAAAGGTGGCTTTTTTATATGGAGAGAGACTTGCTAAACATTCACATGATCTTAACTTAAGCTCAATACATCAAATCTTAGTTTATAATATTAAATTAATTTAGTTAATATATTTTTGTTCTTTCTTGAGATCTTCAAGGGCTAAATGCTAGCTGGCTGGCTAAAAGAGTTTCTGTATTTGGCTATGTTTCTACTAAAAAACTATAATTATCTTGTCATATTAACTCTAATTTAATTTTTTTAATTGAGTTTTTTTTTTTAATTATTGTAGAGTGTAGATACAAAAAATAATCACTGTCAAGAGAATTTCGGGATAGAATAACACATGATTGTGTAGAAAGTTTGACTGAGATATTGATGAGCCTAAGTGAGATATCCTTGATATATAATTATAATATAATAAGAAATTGACCTATTGAAGGAAACATAATGAAGGTGATCTCCTATTTTCAAGTTTAGGTAAATGAAGACTCTATTAGGATTGGTGAAAATAAGAACCCTTTGATTGATACAAGTGTTCAATGAGTGAATAGCGAGTATGGATTAACTCATCCTTAGATTTGAGTGAGATGGTGTTAACGTAAAACACATTTTAAAAGTGGTAAAACTCACTTCTTATAATTATGAGAGTGGAGGTTCAAACTTCATCCTTAATTAGTTTAGGTCGATCTCTTAAAAGGTTTAAGTTCAAATCTCTTCAATCTCAATCTCTCAATATTAGAAAAATAAAAATAGTGTCAACTAATTAGGTATAAAACCTCTCCCGTATAAGATTGAAGTTTCAAATATTTCCCTTTTAATTTAATGTGATATAAAATAAGAAAAAACGGTGATCGCAAAGTCTCTCACCAAATTGGATGGTCATAGACAGCCTGATCTGAAAGGCCCAAACTATCCTTTTAGCCCATAATCACATATGCAGACCTAAACCTGACCCATCGGCCCGCTACTGATTCCCGCGGCCCACGGTCAGCATACAATAATTCCTTGTGCCCGCTATCATGATCTGGCGTGAGGGCATTGGTTAGGAATAGGATCACAATTCACAACGATCCGTTAATCTATTTTACTTCGTTTTCTGAATTAATTAGTTTTATTTATTTTTAAGAAATGGAGAGGCGTATATGAAAGGGAAAAAAACATCACATTACAAATCGTGTATTTTTGTTCAACAGAATTAATTAATTGCATTGTATAAAAAAAATAAAATTAATTGCATATTGATATTTATACGTTCACTTTTTGCGTTCACTTTTTTTAATCCATACTAATGTCTAGATTAATATTTGATCGCTATTGGTTTTATTCAATCTCTAAATGAATTTTTGATCTCTTGAATATTAATAAGTTCCAAGTACAATATTTTTATAAATGGTAAAATGTAAATAGGGGGGGGGGGGGGGGGGGGGGGGGGGGGGGGGGGGGGGGGGGGGGGGGGGGGGGGGGGGGGTGTGTTTTTTTTGGGGGGGGGGGGGGGGGTTGTAGTAAAAAAAAAAAAAAATAAAAAAAAAAAATTAATAAATAAGTTCCTATACAATATTTTTTTTGGGGGGGGGGGGGGGGGGGGGGGGGGGGGGGGGGTTTTTTTTTTTTGTTTTTTTTTTGTTTTTTTGAAAAATAAAAAAAAAGATTTTATTAACATCGAAAACACTAATATATTGACATCATGGTTTTGATGATTTAAAGGGGGGGGGGGGGGGGGGGGGGGGGGGGGGTTTGGGGGGGGGGGGGGGGGGGGGGGAAGGGGGGGGTAAAAAAAATTTTGAAGGGGGGGTATTTGGAAAAAAAGGGGGCATTTAAGAAATAAGTTATGGATAAAATTGAAAATTATTGCGATGAAGGGGATTTTGATTGGGGGGGGGGGGGGGGGGGGGGGGGGGGGGGGGGGGGATTTTCATTTTTAAAAATCACGCGTTGTTATTTTACCCTTTATAAAATATGAATTATGATTTAATATAAAATAATTATTTCGTCTTATTGTTGATCGGTGGTATTTATTTGATTAACTATTTAAAAATTAGTGGATTTGAACACAATTCAATTAGTCAAATGCTTTTTTTTCAAAAAAAAAAAATCAATTAGTTAGATGTTAGTTATATTTATTGTGTGGTTGTAAATCCAGTATTCACTCCCTTTTTTCATGTAATATTAAAAATAATAAAAAATGTATTTTCTTTATTAATTAACACAAGTAATCCCTATTTGAGATAAAATAAAGCAGACCGATTTATCTATAACTTTGATTCAAAATTTAATCAATTTGTGAAGGAAGCTTAAATTTCAAAAATTAAAAACATGACTTGACTTAAAAAAATCAAAATTACATTTTAATATTAAAAAACTTAAGTGAACATTAACCAAATTAGGTGAGGATTTGATTTACAAAATAAAAATAGAGACTTTATTTATTTTTTAGTTCCCACCTTAACATCAAACATAACAAAAATTCATTTTTTTTATATTACACGTCAAATTGAGAGAGAGGTGACTGGAACCTTCAAGTATATGAAAAAAATTAGATGTCTAACCAGTTGAGCTATATTTAAAGTTAATATTTGTTACTCTTATTAAATTAATAAATACGTTATCATTTATTTATGACTTGCATCAAAATTGACTAATATTAAAAAGATAACATTTAAAAAATTATAATTTTTTTTTATTGATTTAAAAACTTTCTATTAAAAAAGTGTCAATTTAAAAAACATTTCACAAAATTAAGCATCAAAATTATATTTGAATTTTCTAAAAAAAAAAAAGAAGAAGAATATTAACGAAATTAGGTGAGAAATGGATCTACAAAAATTAAAAATCAGTTTAAATTAATTGATTGGAAAATGAATTATAGAGCGATGTAGTAGTGCGACCATTTCAAAGCGACCTTCTCGCGAAAACCCCAGAGACAGGCATTCTGTTTCGTTTCCCGACTGACAGGAGAGAGAGAGAGAGGGGAAGAGAGAGAGAGAGAGCGATGACGATGGCGATGCCAGAGAGCATTGTCGCCGTTCTTCTCCTTATGTTGCTTTTGATCATTCTTCTCCTTCTCATTGCCTGTAAACCATGGCGTTTCTTTTCCTTTTCTCGTTCCCGTACTATCAAGGTTTTTCCCTTTCTTCAAACTCTTTTCTCTCTTTCCTTTTTTTTCATTATTTCTATAATGCATCGATTGATTGCCGAAATTTCTATTAGATTTCTTTATAATATGAATTATTCTCTTTTTTTATTTGGCCACTGTTATTCGTTCATTGCGATTTTCTGTGCATAATCTAGAGGTTGGATGATTAGAGACGTTATGCGATCAAGCTGTTGTTGATTAGTTTTTTACTGTTACCTCTTTTTCTCTGTTTTATTAGTGCATTTCTTGTGAATAGCGTTGAATTTTGAAGGATCAGTGTTTCGGTATCGATATGTCGATGATTTTTCGTCTGGCAATGTTTCGGTGAACAATTGGAATCTCACAGTTGAAAATTTACGGTTTTCCTTTAGTATTGTTCATTGTTTTGTAAGTATGTGTTCAAAAACTGGTTATCAAATGTTAGTTTCTGTTTAAGTGATAAAAAAAACCTTCGTTAACTGATCATGTCGTTAGTGCTTTTAATTATATGATATGATGATGGGAGGTGACCGTCTTTGTGACTTTAACTTTCTATGTTAATTACTAGTCACGAATTCCAATGTCTTCTTTCAGGCTAGTGCTACTGACCTTGAGAGGCCCCTCGTCTCTGATGGTGCGGATGTGGTTCAAAACCAAAATAATGAGCTTCCTAGAGACTATGATTTGGAGGGTGCTCTCCAGACTGATTTTCGGTCCCCACGATCACATGGATTGATTCATAAACAAAGACTTTCAACTGCATCTCCTCATTTAAGCCAGGGTATTTATTGTGTTGTGTCAATTTCCTTCAAGCATCTTTCTCATCCTTACATGGTTTATAAGTTCTCAAGTTTCTTGTGTGATCTTTTCTTTTATCTCAGGTGATAGACTGGTTGCAGATGTAATTTTTGATCCTTCAGATGATATTGATGTCGGTCAAACACTTAAACGGACATACTTCAAAGACCAGATTTCAGAAGTTCAAAGACATGCTAAACAGAGTGGAGGAAATGATCAAGTCCAAGAAATTACAGCCCAGGATATCTCGCGTGAAAGTAATTTCTCATGTCATTCTTTTACTCTGAGTGGCTAATTATTAAAAAGTAATTTATATGAGGCAAGTATGTAAAGCATACCTTCATATCTTTCTGTTAGAAGTGCAGGAAGCTTCCTCACTTTGGAGGTCATCTCCGGTCCTTCTTGTGGACTTCGTTATTCTGTACATTCAGCAAATACATCTAGGCTTCCACTGACCCTTGGAAGGGTATCTCCTAGTGATGTACAGCTGAAGGACTCAGAGGTCTCAGGGAAGCATGCCTTGATAAAATGGAATCTTAATGTAAACACTTTATCATTCTCGAATTTTATTTAAGTCTGTCATATTTTTGTAGTTCCCTGGTTATTACTCAACTATTCGTTTGATCTCAGAATAAGAAATGGGAGCTTGTGGACCTGGGTAGCCTAAATGGAACACTATTAAATTCTCAACCAATCAATAGTTCTGATTCTGGAAGTAGACATTGGGGTGCCCCAACTGAGCTTGCAAGTGGAGATGTTATTACTCTTGGTACAACCTCCAATGTGTATGTAAGTTTACCCGCCCATGATTTCAGTACTTAATTTATTACTTACTCAATAACGTAGTACCTATTCTTGAGTATGAATTGGTGATTATTTGTGAACTTACAAACAGCTGATACTGCACGCTGAATTTATTCTGAATGTGTTTTCACTTGGGCAAGAAATAAAGTAATTATGTTATAGTTTCATTTGGAGGAGATTTTTCCATTTCATAATTACCTTTATGTATTTAAAAGTGAATGTGCTGTTTTATGTTTGTGTTGATACTACTAAGATAATTCACGCTGCATACAACCAATTTCATGCAAAGTCATGGAATCATGTCAAGGGCTTTCTAATTTAAGTGTGTTTTTGATGGAGCTATAAAGCCAGTGTTTCCGTTTTTGTTGTATTAGATGATCAAATTGCAAGCTTAATTTGGATTTCCGTGTTCTATGCCAAATTGTTATATTTTCTGTCTTGCAATTTGAGAAATAATTAATCAAAGAGAAAACCCAATTTTATGGGAAATGTTGTAACAATTTAGTGGGTGCTTTGTCTCTACAGTTCTAGAAAGTCATTTTTTTTGCATGTAGGGCTGAAATTTGTAAGTCTTTGTTATACAATTAGGCATTTAACTTTTAAGCTTGAAAGTTTAAGCTTATAGCCTTTTAGCTAGGTACTGGGTGTCTTTGATTGGTTTTAGTTACCAGGCTTTGCAAGTGCCTGATTTTTCCAATTTTACCTCTCTGGCAGGTTCATATTACATCTCAGATGGAGAGCCAGATTCCCTTTGAAGTTGGTGTGGCTTCAGATCCAATGGCTTTGCGTCGAGGTGGTAAGAAGCTTGCCATGGAAGATGTTTGCTATTATCACTGGCCTCTTCCGGGAGTTGATCAGGTTTTGGTGCTGGCAATTTGTGGGGGTTTTTTTTTTGGGTGGGGGTTGCAAACTTCCATATCTTCTCATACAGCTAATCTTGCATGGATAATCTGACAGTTTGGACTCTTTGGTATCTGTGATGGACATGGTGGAGTGGGAGCTGCCAAATCTGCTAGCGTGTCAGTATTTCCATTTTCAACTTTAGTATGGTTTTGTCTTTTGAGTTAGTATCATTTATCTCTATTTTATCTTGTTTCTCAGTTTATTAGTTAGCCTTTGTTTTCATGTTTTTTAAGAACTGAAGGCTATAGCACTGGCCTTATTTCCATTTAGATCCTTAAAGAAAGCTGAAGATATTTGATATATCTTCCACATATCAGAAGTTTTTTTTAAAACTTCAATAAGATGTTCATGATGTACTCTTAGATATTTAAGTTATATGATCATTTTTGTTAATTGTTTGTAGAATAGTTATGTATTTTCTGCGGAGGGTGTATAGAGTGGAAATATTAAATTGAGATGCCTCGTAAGTAGATGAGAATTTTTAGTTGCTCCTCATCCTATGACGAAGTGCGAATATCATTTCTTTGTCGGATGAAATCAATTCCCCCCCTTAAAAAGAGAGAGAGAGAGGGAGGGAGGGAGGGATAATGTAGTATTCACAGAATCACATAACGTCTCTTATAGTCTTTATTTTAATTCTTAATGAATAATAAGTTCTTGGGTTATGGAGCAGACACGGTTTTACTTTACTCATTTGGACAAGAAGATTGTCGTTTGTCTCCTTTGATTTAGCATGAAAATACCCGTTGTCAAATGTATGGTCATCCATTCTCAATTTTTTTTAATTACAGCTGCACTTGAGTGGTGGGCTTTTACTAACTCACTTACTAAACTGTTAACATTTTTACTTGAAGGATTCTGCCTGAGAAGCTTGCTACAATTCTGTCTGATTCATTGAAAAGGGAAAGGGTTTTATCTCTATGTGATGCTTCAGATGTTCTTAGAGATGCATTTTCTCAGACTGAAGCTTGCATGAATCACCATTATGAGGTTTCTTTCCCTACTTATGGATTTTATTATCAACTGCTTTTGCTTTACATGCTATCATTTTTTATGTTATCTATGGCATAGAATTTGTAGATTCTCTGATATGCATTTCCCTTCCCTCATGATTATTTTCATTTTTATATCTTATCACTTAGCTTAATGCTAAATTATTATTATTATTATTTTTATAATGAACGGAAGCTTAATGCTAAATAATAATGCTAATTATGAATAATTGGGCTGGGCTCCTCAAATGGCATGTCTGAAATATGTCAGAGCATGTCAGCTTCCTACACATATAAGACATCGACATTCTGACTGTGTACAAATCATTGTGTTTCGTAGAGTGCATTTATTTAATCACACGTTTATAAAATATTTATTTGAGATTGGGGTGTTTTAATTTTTTATATTTATCATCTTTGCCTTTTTTTCAGAGTGTATTTATTAGATCAGAAGTCATTACTCTTTTTTTGATGCATGGCTTAACAATAAGTGATGTTGCCCAGGCATACTATAATTGATATATTCTCATAGTATCAACTAGTTTTAATCATATGAGACTGATGAGTATATGAAGTAATGATATCTTGTTATTGTTGTTGGTCTTGGCCATGGTTACTTGAGGTAATACACTGCTAGGGATTATTTTATTACAAAAACTTTTGTTAGTGTTTTTATGTGGGCAATGGTTAAATGTGGATTCACGAGTAACTGAATTTTTGCAGGGCTGTACTGCTACAGTGCTTCTAGTATGGGCTGATGGTGATGAAAATTATTTTGTGCAATGCGCGAATGTTGGGGACTCCGCTTGTGTTCTGAAGTATGTGTTTATGATTTTATTCGTTTGCTTATGGGGTGATCAGTGATTGAGTTTTGTTGGATTTGGATGTGCAGTCATTGGTAGACAGGGCAAAAAACTCAATGAATCCTCTACTATGCTTTTGTATATAACACACAAGCATACAATCAAAAAAGAATGACATTTTGTATTTATTGGAACATCAATATCATTCAAGTATTTCAAGTATCATTCAAGTATACAAGCATAGACTAAATTATTCTTGTGAGCATTTTTACTAAGACAAGGGGTATATGACATTATGCTTTTAGAAATATGAACTCTTTTGCTGTAAGTCAGAATGTGGTTCTAAGGACTCCAATGAGCCTTTGAAATCTTCCTTTCCACTTACTGTCTCCTCTCTCTCTCTCTCTCTCTCTCAATCCTTAAATTATTCGGGATTCCTTTGGAATTAAAAAAAACAGTCTTTTTCTTCATCTTCTGAAGGTGGTTATACTTATTTGATGCGTTCTTTTTGTTTCAGTGTTGATGGGAAGCAGATAAAGATGACAGAAGACCATAGAATAACTAGTTATTCAGAAAGACTGCGGATAGATCAATTAGGAGAACCATTGAAAGATGGGGAGACACGTTTACATGGTAATGAGAATTTTGTCCTTTACATATTAGCAAGTAATTAACTATGATTGTTGACTATGTTGCTCACTCCTTTGCCTCCCTGGTCCAGGCTTGAATCTTGCAAGGATGCTTGGCGACAAGTTTCTTAAACAACAAGAGAATCGTTTCAGTTCAGAACCTTATATCAGTAAAGCTTTCCATGTAAATCAAGGAAGCGGCGCTTTTGTATTGATGGCAAGGTGATTTTACTTCTGATCCATGTGGTTATCCTCACTTTTGTTGTCAAGAAGCCCTTAATTCTTATTTATCAGACTCTTGCCGTAAATTGAACTGTTTAGCGATGGAAGGGTAGACAGGAAAAAGAAAAGAATGAATTATGAAAACAGTTTAGTTTTAATTTGCCCCCTTTCTATACATCTTTCGGTGATAATTTAATTCGATATCTGAAATCACAGCGATGGCTTTTGGGATGTGATTGGCGTCAAGAAGGCAATTCAGCTAGCCCTTCTGGTACCATTCTTTTTTATTGTAGTTTGACCTCTCTTTTATCTCCTCTGCACCATCCCGTGCATTTAAATTTTCCAGCTCTTGTTTGATCTGAATAAGTGAGTTGTGAATTGCACAGGCTAGGGAGAGATACTCCACGGACACGGAAAACTTAGCCGAAAAGGTTGCCAATGTTTTGTTGGGCGAGGCTAGAACACTGCGTACAAAAGATAACACTTCCATAATTTACTTAGATTTTGATATTTCTCATAGAATCTCCTGTAAAGTTGAATCATAATATGAATATGTATTACAAGGTTATTATAGTGTCATAATAATGGTTATATTTTACCTTATTTTCCATTTCTCCTTTTTTTTACCATCATTTTCCTTGATTTATATGAACTAAATGAGATATCCTTTGGCAAATCAGTTCCTTATTATGATAGAAAGATTAGAGCAACTCCATACCGTCTCTATAGAAGTGCAGGAGAATGTGGCATTGAGGCAAAAATTAACAGTTTTTTTGGGAAAACAATCAGTTTGGACTTGAGCTTCCAGAAGGCAAAAACTACCCAAAAACTACCCTATTAACAGTTTTTAAAAAAATCATAATTAACAAGTGAAATTTCAAGTTAATTACTTGTTTACTGGATTAAATTATTGTTTTGTTAAGATTTGTTAGAATACGTGTTAACTAGTAGATATATTAGTTGACTTGAGTTTGGGAAATCGTAATTCCACTCTTTAGTTATTAACATACTAAAAAAACCTTCCTTTTTATTTGCATATTTATAACTTCATTTTAATAAAAATTAAGTTAGGATATTGACATATCTCTTCTATGGAAGTGGAATATAAATCAAAGAGAATTAGTTAACTTATTACCGGTGTACGAAAGCAAGACACACGAGTAATGAATTATTTTTGTATATTTATAAAAATAGAAAGTGGAAATAAATTGTAAAAATAACCTACATTTTTTAAATAAAAATAATCAATTTTGACAAGAAACAAAAATATCTATTTCGACTGATTTTACTTACTAGTCTTATAGTTCTCTTAACGATAACGAACCTACATTTATTTTTCAAATAAAAAATTATCTTGATGCTATATATATACTATTTTATTTATAAAATGTCGTTATATATGAATTTAACTCTAAACAAATGTGCAATACTTACATAATTCAATCAAATACATTAAATTAATCGATTAATGAACTTAATCTAGTACATACCAAAATTCACACCAAATTGGTAACATAAAACTTAAAAACATTAATCTATAAATAAATTTAAAAAATTTAAGGGGCATTTTAGAAAATGAACACTTATCAAACCCTATTAAGTTAAGAAAATATATACATTAACTGATCAAATTCAAAAATAAATATCAAATTAAGGGCAAAAGATAAAACCGACTTTCCCCCCCTTAACCTCAAACCCCTTTAGATTTACTACACTAAATTTTTTGCTAATATTTTCTCATTAGGGTAATTTGGACATTTCAAGTAGAGAGGTAGAAGCTGTTTGGTGACGGCAGATAAAAAAAAAAAGGAGAGAGATCTATTATCGCTCGCCGCAAGCACACGCACGGAAGACAGAGAGAATAGAAGAGGGAGAGAGGGCCTTTTAGCTTTAGCGATGCTAATCCTCTAATTGAAAAGAAAACAACGAGACGAGACGAAGCCAAAGGCAGATTTTCATTTTTTTTTTTTTAATTTTTATTTTTGGTGTCATTTTAATTATTATTCTTCAAATAAATTATACCGTTGGCTCCCTCTCCCTCTCCCTCTCCCTCCCCCTCCCGCCATGAATATGCCTCCTCATCTTGATACCGAGCTTCCTTCTCTCGATCACATTCACTCTACCAAATCGCTCATCTCTGCTCTGAATCTCGTCTCTCGGAATCTTCCTCTTCCTCCTGACCTCTTTGATGCTGTCTCGAATATCTATTCTGCTTCTCAAGACGAAGATACTGATTCTCAGATTGCTTCGGTATTGTTTCTCAATTCCCTCTTTTACTGTTTTTTGTTTTGAGTTTTGAGTTTTTGACTCTATGTTAGGGTTTCATTGTTTGATTGAGTGATTTTCTCGATTCTGCTTGTATATTCTCGTTTGTGCTTATATATTTTCGTTTCTCTTCCATTTGTTTTGTGATTCTCTTTGTTTATTGTTGAGAGTTATTGATAAAGTACGAGTTGAATTTCTTAATTAGGCTCTTTTGGAACTATTGTAGAATGAAATTTTTGTTATCTGTTGTCTATGCATTGTGTTTATCTGCTTTTTGAGTATTGAGTCTTGTTGTTCCTGATACAGGATGAATTTAGAAATTCTGATGGACAAGATCTATTGACTGATCTTGGAGATGCACTGTTCAAGCGACATTCGAATTTCGTATCTAGTTCGGGGTTAGCTGAGTCAAGAGAAGATCGTTTTCGTGGTCATGTACAACACCGGTTGAATGAACTAGAAGGTGGTTGAATTGATATAAATCTTGGCATTCCCTTCTAAATGTGTTTTGTTTCCCATTTCTATTACTGCCTTGAAAGATCTTGATGTTAATTATTGTTTTCATTGGTTGGTTCTTGATGAGTAAAGCCTGTTAATAAAAGGCGTAGATTTTAGGTGTCATTGTATATAAGCCGTTATGACTTGCCATTTTTTTCTTTTGAAAAAATTGCTTTGATTTGATCTGTTTATGCTTAGCTCTGGATCCTGCTCTATGCTGTACTTACACCAGATCACTCTTTCCCACTCTTTTGTCATATATAGCTTCATCGTATGTAGTGGAGTTTTTATTCAACTGTTTATTTTCTTTAGCTTTTTATTTTTTTTCCTCTGGAGAGGGGGACGATGATGGTTTGATTCTGGTCAAAATCGGTGTTTGGTCTGAATGTTTTCCACCTTTTAGTTGTATCTAAACTTGTATACTGTAGCATTTTTCATAACTCAATATGAAAGCAAGATCGTTTCAACTCTATTTTCATGTTGGGGTGGGGGTGTCTTTATATGCTTGCAGTTGATTAAGGGTGCTCTAAATGGCTCATTAATCATTACTTATATGTTTAATAATCTTGAATCAGAATTACCTTCAAGTAGAGGGGAGGACTTACAGACAAAGTGCTTACTTGAACTGCATGGATTAAAGGTGACTTTATCATACAAATTTTTATCCACATTTTATTTGGATGTTTATACAGAGCTGATGTGTGGTTTAAATCTTTGAGTTGTTTTAGAACTTCTGTATGAGATTTGAGGACTAAATTTCTTTTTAGATGCAGAATTCATTTCCTTGTCGATAAGTCATACACTTAAGTTTTCCTCCAAAAAAGGCTTTACTTTAATTTTCTAAATGACCAGATGTTGGTTGAAATAATGAAGCAGATATTTACCATATTAGTTATTATATTGTTGAGATATATGTTTAAATTTGCCTTAGCCCATAAACATAAGCTTTTGGGTCTATTGGTGATTTAACATGGTATTAGAGTAGGAGGTTTTGAGTTCAAACCTCCGTTGTGTCATTTGCTCTTATTTCCTCCCCTATTATTAATATTCCATGTGATTGAATCTCATGCAAATATCCTTAACCCAACCGTGAGGGGGAATGTTGAGATATATGTTTAAATTTTCCGTAGTCCATAAACTAAAACTTTTGGGTCTATTGGTGATTTAACATATATCTTCCATCGCTTAGGCATTGAATCAAGGAGCCATAAAGGTTCTCATTTCTTAGTGGTGGTAATTTGGAATTGCATGTGCACTTTCCTTTTGGTATTGATTGTTTACATTCATTTCATGCAGTTACTAGATTTGCAAAAAAAAGTACGATCTGATGTGAGTTCAGAGTACTGGCTTCATGCAACTTGTGCTTATCCGGACAAACAATTATTTGATTGGGGCATGATGCGATTGCATCGTCCGCCGTATGGCGTAGGAGATGCTTTTGCCATGGAAGCTGATGATCAATTGCGGAAGAAGCGGGATGCTGAGGTCATTAATCTTATATATTCAATTCATTTATGTTTGTGGACGGGAATAATGTAGTTCTTGGTATTTAAGATTTAGGCTATATAACTTTGATGATATGAACTTGTGAGTATGCCTATACTACTAAAAGGTGGATACGTTTCTGTTTTTTTTTTACATTTCCATCTTCATTTTGCTCTGATTGTTGGGTTTTGTGTATCTTTTGTTATAACATTATTATTCAGTAACAATTATTCTACTGATTTACTTTTTGGCTAGCCTATAAAAAAAAAGACATGGCCAACTGACTTGCTATAGAGATTTTTTTCGCAATCAGCTTACAAGCTTTGGGGATTACTAGAAGTGTTAGCTTTGCTGAGAAATAATATATGTTTGTGAGAAAAAGGAAATGATATATAATCTCCAACAATTACATTGCCTGTTGGCTACTGATATGATTAATGAAACCTATCTTTGCAGAGGACGACAAGGTTAGAAGAGGAGGAGAAGAACCAAATCGAGACTAGGAAACGGAAATTTTTTGCTGAGTTACTGAATGCTGTCCGTGAATTTCATTTACAAATCCAAGCTTCTTTAAAGCGTCGTAAACAAAGAAATGATGGAGTCCAGGTATCATTTCCCTTCATTCTGTGTTTTTCTCAAATTTGATTTTGCAAGAGGATATTCTTTTACCGGGAACTTCTATTTAGTTTCACAATTATTTGAAATAGGCAACCTTTTTTACTATTCCTGGGGTAATTAAAAGTTCTAAATGATTGAGAATTATTTTTCATCATGATAACATTTTCTTAATGATCTTACACTTTATTTTTGCAAAATGATCCGTGAATTTGATAATTGAACAGGCATGGCATGGAAGGCAAAGACAACGTGCTACACGGGCAGAAAAATTGAGGTTTCAAGCACTGAAGTCAGACGATCAAGAAGCTTACATGAGATTGGTTAAGGAGAGCAAGAATGAACGACTAACAACACTTCTGGAAGAAACAAATAAACTACTTGTCAACTTGGGTGCTGCTGTTCAAAGACAGAAAGATTCTAAACTCTCAGATGGCATTGAAACCTTGGATGAATCAGATGTTGATTTGCCTGAGTTGGATTCTTCAAAGAATGCTACGCCTCAAGATTCACTCATTGAGGAAGATTTAGATGCTATTGATTCTGATCACAATGATGAAAGTGGTGATTTACTTGAAGGTCAGCGACAATATAACTCAGCAATCCATTCAATTCAGGAAAAGGTATCCGGGGAATTCCTGTGTTTTGTGTTGCTTTTATATTATATTGTGGAGATATTTTCTGATGTGTTAAACTATGTGAGATTCCAGATTTAATGAATGGTTGAATTTTTATCTTAGAAAGTCCCTTTGCTGCATTAGAAGTACATATGTTACTGGATACTTGTGCAGAAGTGCATTCTGCTATTTATTAGGGTATTGAACTATCTCAGATAGTCTCTACGATTCCAAAAACATTTCAGAATCTTCATCGTCTGTTTTAATACTTTCTTATATCTCTGTGACGTTTTCATCATTTGATTGATGGAATGTTATTTTGAATTGATTCCAGCATTCTTTTGATAGTGCTTGTATTCAAATACCTATTTCAGAATCATTTAGAAAAAGTAACTATAGTCATTCACAGGTGGCTGAAGCTGTTAGATATTGGTATGGGTTGGGTGTCTAACTAAATTTTCAATTCTACAGGTCACTGAGCAGCCGTCCATGCTACAAGGAGGAGAATTGAGGTCATACCAAGTAGAAGGACTTCAGTGGATGGTCTCATTATTCAATAACAATCTAAATGGAATTTTGGCTGATGAAATGGGATTGGGAAAAACAATACAAACAATTTCATTGGTAGCATACCTTATGGAAAATAAGGATGTGACTGGACCTCATCTAATAGTTGCTCCTAAGGCTGTACTACCAAACTGGGTTCATGAATTCACTACATGGGCCCCAAGGTACAGAAGGAGCATTCTTCACTTGCCTATCTCTCTCTCTCTCTCTCCATCTAGAACATGCTTTTCATTCTCTTGTTTCGACATCTTTATCTCTCTAGCTTGTTAGCTTATTAATATTCACTTGGGATTAAAACATTCCCCCCCCCCCTAAATGTGTGTGTATGCTTAAACTGAGTTATATTCACTTTGAAATCCTTCTTCTTTTTCTCTCTTCCAGTATTGCTGCTGTTCTTTATGATGGACGTCAAGAAGAGAGAAAGGCAATAAAGGAAGAACTATTAGGTGAAGGAAAATTTAATGTGTTGATAACACATTATGATCTCATTATGAGAGATAAAGCATTTTTGAAGAAAATCCACTGGTATTATATGATCGTTGATGAAGGGCATCGGCTGAAAAATCGTGATTGTGCTCTTGCACAAACTCTTGCAGGGTATGATACTATACTGCATATACCAAACATGCCTCTTATTCCATTGTTGAGAATCTATAAATGATTAAATTTGTCTTAGTTTAAAAACTTAAGCTTTTGGGTCTATTGGTGATTTAATATGGTATCAAAACAAGAGGTCTTGAATTCATTCAAACCCTTGTGATGATATTTCCTCCTCATTTATAATGTTCCACCTTAGCCCAACACTTTAAGCTTTTGGGTATATTGGTGTGATTTAACACTCATATTTTAAGATCTCTTTATTGTTCATGAAATACTCCTTTTCCATTTGGACTTGTTTCACTCATTTCTTTTTTTCACTGTAGGAGATATTTTTCGCAAAGTCATTGCTTGGATTTCCCTGTCAATCTTTTTCCTTTTGGATTAAAAATATAAATTTGGCTTTCTGATATTTGAAACACTTTTACTTGTTTGCAGCTACCAGATTAAGCGCAGACTACTTTTAACTGGAACACCTATCCAGAACAGTTTGCAGGAATTATGGTCCCTGCTAAATTTTCTCCTGCCACATATATTCAATTCTGTCCAGAACTTCCAAGAGTGGTTCAATGCACCATTTGCAGATAGGGGTGATGTTACTCTGTCAGATGAAGAAGAGTTATTGATCATTCGTCGTCTGCATCATGTGAGTATTGACTCATCTTCTATGTCTCCCTTTTCTTTTCTTTTTCTGTATTTGTATGTTTCAGCCTTCAGGTTATCCTGTTGTTCTCTTTTTTATTTGCCATTTTCATGCATTTCCCTTTAGGTTATCAGGCCCTTCATATTGAGGAGAAAAAAAGATGAAGTGGAGAAATATCTTCCTGAAAAGTCACAGGTCATACTAAAATGTGATTTGTCTGAATGGCAGAAAGCATACTATCAACAAGTTACTTCTATTGGCAGAGTTGACACTGGTACATTGTATTTGTTCACCTTGGAAATTTACATCATTTTTCTTTCAACCATTGGGCATTGTGTTGCTTGCACGTAAACAATGTTTTTTTCCACATGCTAACTAAATTCGTTTACATGAGAGCTTGTATCTTGGTTTGAATGTCTTTATTGTCTTTATGAACTTATCATACCTTCGATTACAGTTGCTGTAAAGTTTTTAGACTATTAACTAGAAACTTGTTACTTGGTGGCAGGTTCTGGCAAATCAAAGTCACTACAAAATCTAACAATGCAGCTGAGGAAATGTTGTAATCATCCATATCTTTTTATCTTGGGAGATTATAATATTTGGCGCAAGGAAGAGATTGTCAGATCTTCTGGGAAATTTGAACTACTTGATCGTTTACTCCCAAAACTTCATAGAGCTGGGCATAGGGTCCTCCTTTTCTCACAAATGACTCGTTTGATGGACATTCTTGAAATTTATCTTCAACTCCATGATTTTAAATATCTTCGGCTTGATGGTTCGACAAAAACTGAGGAGCGAGGTGCTTTAGTGAAGCAATTTAATGCTCCAGACTCCCCAGTATTCATGTTTCTATTGAGTACTCGTGCTGGTGGTCTAGGTTTGAACTTACAAACTGCGGATACCGTTATTATCTTTGACAGTGATTGGAACCCTCAAATGGACCAGCAGGCAGAGGATCGGGCTCATCGTATTGGACAAAAAAAGGAAGTAAGGGTGTTTGTCTTGGTTAGTGTTGGATCAGTTGAAGAGGTAATTCTGGAGCGTGCAAAACAGAAGATGGGGATTGATGCCAAGGTCATCCAGGCAGGACTTTTTAATACGACTTCAACAGGTTTGTTTCTTGTGCTTAATAACCTGGATCAGTCTGATGCCATTTTGTTCAAAATTAGCCATTGGATGTTTTTTCTTTTCTTTTCTTTTTCCTGCTCGAAAGTTTTGGCAACTTTTGCCTCAACCACAGACATTGAACAGGGAGAAAATATATTGTACAATGATTGTACTAAATCTTTTTACATCTTTTTTCTCATTTTTGCCATGCATCTAGTTTCTATTCTTGATAATTAGCCGTAAGTAACTTAAATCTGGAGGGAGAAAACGCTGTTGCTATTGACAGAAGGCTCTAAGAAGATGTACCCATAATCATGTTTTTTGTGCTTTTCCTGATAGGAAAGAAAATGTTTTGATAGCTTATATATATATTCTCTACTGGCTCTTCTGTCTGTGTTTCGCTCCTCACTCAGTCCCTTTTCCCATATGTCTCTTCCAGCTCAAGACCGGAGAGATATGCTGGAGGAGATCATGCGTAGAGGAACTAGTGCACTTGGAACGGATGTGCCAAGTGAAAGAGAAATAAATCGTCTTGCAGCTCGATCTGATGAAGAGTTTTGGCTGTTTGAGAAAATGGATGAAGAAAGAAGACATAAAGAGAAATATAGATCTCGTTTGATGGAAGAACATGAGGTACCTGAGTGGGTATATTCTGCCCCTGACAATATAGAAGATAAGAGTAAAGGTTCAGAAATCATCAGTATTGATGGAAAACGAAGAAGAAAGGAAGTGATTTATGCTGATACACTGAGTGATTTACAGTGGATGAAGGCTGTAGAAAACGGAGAAATTCCAAGCCTTTCGATGAAAGGAAACAGAAGAGAGAATCCTACATATGAAGGCAGTGCATCAGCTAGTAATATTACTAGCACCAGGCCAGAGGATAAGCTGTTAGAATTGGATGATAATGTGCCTTTGATGAGTGAGGGAACAAGTGAAGATACTTCTGGTTTGGAACAAACCCCAAAGAGACAAAAATCTGAAGGGGTAAGTAATGAGAAACATGAGTTCATGGCCAATCCAGGAGGTGATTGGAGTAGGTGTACAATAACATGGAAAACACACAAGAAAAAGAGATCGAGTTACGTTCAAGGTTCTTCAGAATCGAGAGGACACAACTCCAATGGAAGAGGAAATGGATGGGCTTAATTACAGAATCGAAAAATGACAAGGGACCGGGCAATCCCATAGAGCGGAAAGGATTGCCATTTACAGCTTCCGGGGTCAGCTTAGCAATGATATTATTCCAAAGCAGGCTTGAGCTTTGAAAATTTATCAGCTGAATACTGAAATTTAGGAAGACAGTAAGTGAGTGCGTCACATTCTTTTAAAAGCTCAATGGCCACTGCTTAAGAGCTCTTTACCTCTTTCCTCCATTTGAGGTTTCCATTCGTTGTTGATGTTTGTATAATTTCTCATGCTCAACGGCAATGTAGCCTGTAGGTCTAGACATGTTTATAAAGATGCTCCTCTCTACTAATCTGTTAAATTTTTATAAAATCTTGCTAGCATTTTCTGCCAATGTTACCATTTATTTTCATATGGGATTTTTGAAAAAAAAACATCTAAATGCGTTCATGTTCTTGATGGGTTTTTTTTTTTTTTTTAAGAATTGTTCTTGATGGGATTTGAATTGAATGTAGATGACTTGCTATGGGAACAAATATAAGAAGAGGTAATCAGTAGGGGTGTGTGGCGTTTGGTTTGATTTTCGACCAAATCATTGGAATTGATTAATTTGATTCCTTACGTAAGAGAAGTTGAACTATTACTAAACCATGTGATTTCAAGGAAAATTTGAACTAAGCATCCTTTATATCTTTATTCAGTCATTGTAATTATTTTTACCATTTTACTTCTGCATGTAAAAATGAAACGTTTAGTTTAATTCGAATTTCAATTTTTTTTCAAGTCATTCCAAAAATAATTGAGGGACCGGAATTGATTAAAAAGAATAATAAAGACAGAATTTAGATTTAATTTCATTGATTTGTAGCAAAGATTTGGTTTTATTTGTACATCCTTTTAGTTTTAATGAAGCGATAAAAGCTAACGTACGCACACGGGGTGGAGATTGGGCCCACGAAGATAAATGCGTCTAATTGGATTAACTTCTAATTTGGATATATTATATAATAAATAATGTTGGTCAACATCGTGCGAGCCAGTCAGACTCTGATTCTAACGACTCCGCCAGCTACCGGACCTGCCGGTAACCATTTTTGTGAATATAAAAAAACTTCATTGTTTTTTTTTTTTTTTTTATAATGTCAAAACTGCTTGTAATTTCAAAATGATCAAACTCAGTTATTTATCAACCCTATTTTTTTATTTAGTATTACACTAAATTAAAGAAGGGATGATTTAGAACTTTCAAACTCATATAAAGAAAGTAGGTATCGGACAATAAATCAAAATAAGGGGAAAAAAATTATATCAAATTCTCATAAATAGAGTAATTACAAAAACATCTAGATAAGAAGGGCGAAAGCCATATTCAAACTAAATTGTGTAAAATCCAAGTAACCCACAAAATTTCTTCATTGCCTGCCTAATCAAAAACTTTTCAAGACAAGTTAATGACTAACAAATTTTACCTTTAAAATGCATTACTCATATTTTTATTTCATAATACAAATATTTTGAAATACTGTTTTTAGAAAATAGTTCAAACTATTCTCAAGATAATTTATATTGCAAACAATAATTTGAAGGGTAAATTTTCTTTTAGCTTTAACATCTTCGTTAAATTTCGATTTGGATGATTAAAAATGTTCTGAAATCCTCATTTCGAGTTATACGTTATGGTCACTTTAAAAATTTAAAATTGTATATAAATAAAAAAGTTTATTATCATCAAAATATTAGGTATGATTGGAGTCATTAACTTTGTTAATTTTTTTTTAAGACAAGATTTGATAAAAATCGAAGGTAAACAAAAAAGAGGTTTTTTATTTTTTATTGTTGGTTGGAAAAAAGGGTAAAGAAAGAATAAAAAAAACGGCCAGTCATCTCTGACCTAGCACTGGTTTTTCCCGCGTTGAAACCCAACTAATTCTTTCCTCTTCCCCAACTCCACCCAGTCTCCTCTGCTTCTTCTATTCCTTCCTTGCATGCCTCACCATCTCATTCCCAATCCCCAAAACAAACCCTAATTTCAATTTCAATTTCAATTTCAATTTCCAAATTCTCTTTCTCTCTCTACATGCTCACCCATGTCCTCCATTCTTCTTCTCTTCTTCCTCTTCTCCTTCTCCTTCTTCCCCCATTCTCATTCTCTCAGAGGTACTCCCTTTTCTTACTCATCTTTATGTTTTCTCATTCTCATCTTTACTTTCTTCTTATTTCTGTGTTTCTCTTCTTGTTTTAGGTTATTTCATTGATTGCGGCTCCACCGTTCCTACGGTGGTCGACGGCCGTACATGGCTACCCGATTCCTTCGTCTTCACCGGAACCAACAAAAACCTATCAATTCCTGTTCTTGTTCCTACTTTATCAACTGTTCGATCTTTCCCGAGAATTCTTAATCGTAAATTTTGTTATATTGTTCCTGTAATTCGTGGCCGTAGGTATATGATTAGGACTACGTATTTCTACGGTGGAATCAACGGCCTTGATTCTCCTCCTGTTTTCGATCAGATTGTTGATGGAACTCTTTGGGGTGTGGTTAATACTACCGTGGAATATGCCAATTCTTTGTCTTCGTATTATGAGGGGATTTTTTTGGCTAAGGGGAGATCGATGAGTTTATGTATTGGTTCTAATACGTATACCGATTCTGACCCTTTTATTTCGGCTTTAGAGATTGTGATGTTGGGAAATTCTCTTTATAATACGACGGATTTTGGAAATGATGGTTTGAGTTTGGTCGCAAGGCATAGTTTTGGGTACAATGGACCAAATATTAGGTATGTTTCTGTAGATGGGGAAAATTTACTTCTTTTGACTTTCCATTTTTTCAATTTTGGGGGAAAAATTACTTCTTGGTGGTTTTTCCTTCTTTGTGATTTACAGTTTGTTTTTGTGTTGCCAGATTTATATTTAATATGCATGTTTCTTGATTGCTCCTTGTATATGTAGAGATTAGATTATAAAGCAAATATGCAAAAATTGAAGGATATAATCTATTATTAATATGAATTCGGCCTCTTTTGTGATTCGGAATCACCCTTACATGTGTGTACTTGGATTTACAGCTACTGTTTGCGTTATTTTCCTTTGATAATCAAGTTGTTTTAAATGCTAGTTTCTGGGTAGAATGCCTATGACTTGTCTTTGTATCTGACATAATAATTTTGTTTTTTTACACCTTGATTTCTGCTAAGCTAACTCCTTTTTTTTAAATGCTTTTCTGCAAATTTTTGGAATTAATAGGTACCCTGATGATGAATTTGATCGATTTTGGGAACCATATGGGGATAATAATTGGAATATAACCGATAGAAATCTATCCGTATCTGGGATATGGAATCTTCCCCCACGTAAGATATTTGAAACAGAGCTGAAGGTTGATAAGTTGGAACCACTGGAGTTTGAATGGCCTCTTATTTCTCTTTTGAATTCGACATATTACATTGCTCTGTACTTTGCTAATGATCGTACTTCATCACCAGATAACTTGAGGGTGTTTAACGTAAGTGTGAATGGTATAACATATTACCAAAATTTGAATGCAACTCAAGCAGGTCATGTTGTTTTTGCAACCCGCTGGCCTCTTCAGGGTCCTGTGAAGGTAACTTTGACTCCCTCTCCTGGGTCAAAACTTGGCCCGGTGATTAATGGTGGAGAGCTTTTTGACATTTTGCCCCTTGAAGGAAGAACTCACACAAGAGATGGTATTGTGATCTCTCTTTTTTTTCATATGTTATGTGACAACCTTTTTTTTTTCATATGATCGTAGCTTTCTTACAATGTTAGATGTTGGGGACCTATTTTTTTTTTAATTATTGATAGTACAGTACATCAGGTCATTAATAATCGTACGAAGTCTGTATTTGAGTTGCTAAAGCATTGTGTCCCCCCCCCCCCCAAATGATTTAGTATGCAGCGGTAAGTGTAGTTAACAATATGCCTGTTTGTCTTGCCTTGCCATTACGATTTAGTATGTCATAAATTCTTTTTCTATTCTCCGGGTATTAATTATAGTTAGTTGTAACTATCTTAAAGTTAGCAATCTCCAAATCACAGTTATTTCCCTGGAGAGACTAAAAAATAGTCTGAAAAACCCTCCACTTGATTGGCATGGAGATCCGTGTTTCCCCCGTCAATATCGCTGGACGGGAATTGCATGCTCTGAAGGCGACCGTATTCGTGTGATTACTTTGTAAGTCAGGATCCTTGTTGTGCTTAAATTTTATATTTCATATTTGCTTCATGTTAACAAAGTACTATTTTCCTTGTTTCAGAAACCTTACGAGTATGGACCTTTCAGGATCCTTGTCACCTAGTGTTGCCAATATTACTGCATTGACTGGAATGTTAGTATAAAGCAAGAACTTATAAATTAATTGAAATGAGTGATGAAGATTTTTAACTCCCTGATCGTTCTTTTTTCAGCTGGCTTGGAAACAACAATTTATCTGGACCAATTCCTGATCTCAGTTCACTGAGGCTGTTGGTGATATTGTATGTTTTGGACTTCTCCTTTACATTCCATTGTGGTTTTACAAGGCTTCTAAATATTATGTAATAGCAGTTCTTAATATATAATGTTACATTTTCCGAACTGTACCATTGAAGTGTTTGGTATTTATCAATTTAGTTTGTGGTTTCATCCGATTGACCTTCTTTTAATCCTTTTCTTATTAAGGCATCTGGAAGAGAATAATTTCAGTGGAGAGATTCCATCATCACTTGGAAATATCCCTCGCTTGCGTGAACTGTAAGTTTATTTATATGATAATCTATTGATATGTCAACTGTTGGATTCAGTAACCTTAATGGTATTGAAGTTGCATGTATTTAATCCAAGTTGTTCATTCTAAATTGTTCGTCTCTCTTTAAAAAAAATTATCCATCCTGGTTTGATTTATCTGCTCTGCTGCAAATTTGTTGATGTATAATCCTTATGGTTCTGACTGCATTAAATTGTATGGAATTTTGTGAGCCCAAATCTCATTGTTTGATTCATAAGATCACATAATGACCGAAGTAATTACCATCTTCTTTTAGGTTGAATAGGAACATTTTACTTTATCATGTATTTCAAACTACTATGAATATTATTACTTGTGCTTGCTTTGGATAGTGTAACTTCGTAGATGCAAAGTTGGGTTCAAATGCAATACATTGGATGTGAAAGTAACTGAATCTCACAAACCATTTCGAAATTATCTTTTGCAAATTTTTGCAAAGATAAAAATGACAGAAAAAATATATAAAATACAACTCTTACCTTATCCAAAAAAAACATACAATTCTAACCATAGTGCTGTAAGTAATACAATCCTTAAGCTGAACATTTTTAAAGATGATGTTTTGGATTAACTTTTTATTTGACTGGTAAAAATGTGAGGACAGGAAATTAATTTGTTACTAAACTGTCTGGATTTCCTTTTCTTGTAGGTTCTTATACAATAATAATTTGACTGGTGAAGTTCCTAGAAATCTTATTGACAGACAAGGCCTTGATCTTAGGTATACTTTCAATTTCAAGTGTCCCAAAACTTCTCCTTCAAATTTTCCGAGTTATACAATTTTATCTAATTTTTGTAATTTGGTTAATCAGGATTTCTCCAGGAAACCATCTGTCTGCGCCACCTCCTTCTTCTTAGCAGTTTTGAATTTTTCCCCCTGAAATGTAAAGGTTAAAGTTTATCAGATACCAACTGTTTGCTTGTGTATAGAAGAAGTGCTTCCAAGAAATTGTGGAATAGAAATTTGTGCTATAGTCTTCATTGGTGTAATCTGTATGAGATCTCATACTTGGATAGTCAATAGTCTAAACGATTGTATTCATTGATTTATTGTTCATATTGTCAGCCTTTTCACTTTACAAACAGAGAATGAATGAGATACCAAATCTCTTATTCACCAATCGTGTGCCAATTGTTGCATAATTGTTTTCGTGTTAATAATTAGATTTTGGGTTTCATAAATAATTCTCAGAGAATTGTTGCTATGTTCTTTTGCTATATGGGTGGTAGATTCTGTTCCACCCCAGAGAATCAATTCCAGTTCACTCACTTTGGATCCACTCTGTTTGATGTTGAGTCAACTTAAGCTTAGCTGTATCAGAGTATGCTTCATCTTCATCTTCATCTGTCACTCTCTCTTTCTCTGTAGCTTTTAATTTATATTAATTAAATAATGAGTTCTGTCTTGCCCTGCACTGCCCATCCGTCGTCTGGTTAATGCAAGCCAAGCTGCGATGGAAGCTGTACTCAATAGACAGAACAGAATACTTTAGCCACGTCTTGCCTACATGCCTTCTCTTTTGAATTCTTGTCAGATCCATGTACGTATACAGCTTCTGCTCCACTACTTTTATAAACTCATTAATGGACAGAGTCTTCTTTATTTGGAATTTAATCAGATTTAAGTTTTAACTAATATTTATCTCTTTATTTAGTCATTCATAATTTGAGAGAATCGATGCCTAATTATAGAATGACGAACAGTTTTGAACTGTTGAAATAAAGTTGAAAAGGACCTACCCCAGGTTCGATTCAGAAAACTGGACTGCTATTGTATTGTACTGTTATATGTGTGTGACCCACTGATCCGAGGCTGCTGCATCAAGCATGTGACATGAAACTGTTCACTTCAAATTTTGCTATTCAAAAAAAAAAAGGACGAGAGAAAAAATGTAGTATGAGAAGATATATCAATGCAAAAAAAAAAAAAAATTATGTAATAATATTAATCAAGGAATACCAACAAACAAAAAGTAGGTCAGCATTTACAATGTAAATTATTGGATCCATCATCATCAACATTAAATTCATACACCCAGAAAAGAAAATTTGAAAAAAAAACTGTCAAGAAAATGTAACAGTAAGAAAGAGAATGGGAGATTAACATGTTTGGATTGGATTGGACTAGACTAGACTAGACTACAGACTAGACTCTTGATGCAGATCTTGGGCTGACTTCCTTCATCTGTTTATCTATCAAATCTTCCTTTCTTGAGAGGGAACAAAGGTGGTAAAACACTGCTCTTCATCTGTGTGCAGATTGGCACATTAATCATAGGCCTTATTCTTATACTTGCTGATCTTGTCCTTTCTAAACCCTTCTTTATCCTCTTTATGTTTTTCTCTTTGTTCCCTTCTTCTGCTACTTCAGCTAGAGACCTTGATGAAGATGAAGATGAAGATGATGATGATGTTGAAGATGATGATGGTGATGGTGATAATGAAGAAGAGGCTCTTTGCTTCTTCAACCTTAACAATTCTTTCCACAAAACTGTACATTTTGGTGGTCTTGGAGATGGGTCATCATCAAGGAACCAATTTACTTTGTTCTCTGTCTCCTTGTTTACTTCCACTTCCAATACATCTTCTTGAGGAGATTTTAGGCTGATTTTGTTGAGTTTCTCAGCTTGCTGCATTTGCCAGAAGGGAAGAAGTTTCCCTTCAAAGAAAAGCTCATCAGCAGTTATCATAGAATGACTACTGACTTTGTTGGAAAGAAACTCAAAATCAGCACTCCATGCAAGCTTCTCTGATCTCTCCTTGCGTCTCTCCTTAGTAGCAGTTTCTTCGTTTCTCTCAATCTGGGAATTTGGGGTGATAGAAATGAAGTTGCTTTCATCAAGAAACTCAGAAGAGAAAGAAATCCGAGGACTTGAATTTGGTTGTTCTATGGGGGGTGCTGCTGCTTGAATACCACTTTCCACTGAAACCATTTTTGTTTTCTCGGGAAAGTTAGGATGTTTGGATTCCAGGAAATGGGGAAGAAAATGATTTAGAAGAGAGTAGAAACGGAAAAGGGTATGTGTTTTTGGCTAGCTGTGTAGAAACTGAACTCTATGATATTGGGATATATAAAGAAGTTTATGAATAAATGGTCAAAAAGAAATTTTAACCAAATTGCTGAAAATGTAGATGTTTGGACGGCGAGATTAATAAAAACGAAAGTGGTCTGGTGAAGCCGAAACAAGCTAGCTTAGCTAGGTTAAGAGTGGTGTTATCAGCACATGGACACCTATAGCTACGAGACAAAATCACACCCCCCCTCTCCGATGGCGATAATTACCTCTCTTTTTTTTCCTCACCAAACTTTTATCTAACTCCTCCACTTGTTTCTTTAATTCAATAAATAACATACATACTAATCTATTAAGTTTAGTGATAATTCAATGTGAGCTTTTTTTATTTATTTATATTTATCGGTTAGTGTCCAAGTCAATTTATACGTATTTCGACTAATTTTACGATATAATTACATGACCTTATAATATTTGAATGTGAGAAATTTGTGGGATAATTTCTTACATAGATTGTTACATATTATTTTTACATAATTTGAAGTTCTAACTTGATATCCCATGCCGATTATCATTATAGGGGACATTCTCTAGTAAGCTGAAGAAAAAAAGGCTTAAGAAGATAAAAAAAAAATTTAGAAATTATTTAATATAATATAATGCTCCAAAAGCTTAATATATTTTGTTGAAAGGAGAGGAAAATATGGAGGAAAAGAGGAAGAAAAGTTCAAAGCCGTAGTTAACCATGATTGTCTTGTCTTTTAGAAAAGCCAAAGCCATAGCTCCAAATATTAAATTAAAATACAGATATTGCTTGGTTTGACTACCACCTGCATGGGATTAATAATGTTGAAGGATTCTGAATCATGCATGTGGTCAAATCACCTTCACATGATAGTAATTTTAATTTTTTCAAGCCATGTGATTATGAATTATTAATTAAAATTTACTAATACTGCCCTTCTAACTGGCTTCTCCCCTCAAGGTATTTTGTGTAATTTTCCAAACAATCATGGACTTTCTTGTAAAATAATATGGTGGTTGAGGAAGAATATTAAAAGCTTCGGTTAAGATTTGGAAGCTTTGATTAAATCCAGACAGCTAATAAACATAGAGTTTAATTTTGGGTTTATTATATGATTAAAATAATGATAATGAATAAGGGGTTTTGATTTGATTATCTCTATGAGCACAATATTCCAAGCTCTCTTTTATGTGCCTTCTTCTTGCTCTCTATAATTGAGGGGAGACATTAATGTTACAGCTTTTGTCTGTCAGAGTTAATTTAAATTAATTAAATTAAGCACCATATTATTAAAATGCATTAAAGTTTAATTGTCATCATAATGTCGAGTATCACACTGGTGGCTTCTTATAAATTTTTGTCATACTTGATTAATAGTACTATTTTCCGCTAATTATAGAGTATTTAGTTTCATGGTATAACCTCAATTAATTATAATTTTAAATTTTAATAGATGGTTACTATATTATGTAACCCTCATTTTATATATATATATTTTAAGTAACTGGCATTATATTTCAATTTTATTGAAAACAAAAATGATTTGAGTTAGATGTGATGTGAGTGTTATTAAGTTATGTAACCAACAATTTAAGAAAAGAAATTAAATTAATTTATGTAAAATGTTATTTTTATTAATTGTTTTCAATTAGTGGTGAGAATATCAAATTAGAAACAACTTAATCGCTTTAAATTTATTTAATTAAGTTTGAAAAAACACTTAAAACTAAAAGTTTAAAAAAAAAAAAAAAAAACATTGCAGATGGTCAAAGTCAACCCTTCTGGGCAATGTTTGAAGATAAATGTCCAGTTGCTTTCTTGGGCCTTAGTGGATCTTGACCGGAACTTAAGGCCCATAGCTAACGTTTAAATACAAAAAAATATGGTAGAAATGTAGAAAAAATACATATGGCGTCGCCCGGACTCGAACCGGAGACCTTCAGTGTGTTAGACTGACGTGATAACCAACTACACCACGACACCATTTAGTTTTAAATCGTTACCTTTAAATTCTTATTATTTAATTTGTACTTTTTCCAACTCCATTGATCAAATCATCTCTACTAATTTTGAATTTGTTTCTCAAATTTTGTAATGCGAGACTTTATTGGGGGTGAGTGAATTTAAGTGGACATTAAATTATTAGAATTTATCTCAAATAACATAAATCTGTAAACTAATTAATAAAATGTCAAAAAAATTAAAAAATTACTCTAATGGCATAATAATAGTTCAATTAATTAATGAATTATATTTTTACATACTTTTTTTAATTCAATAAATTATTGAAGTATAATTATGCTATTTGAGTATTTTTTTATTTTTAAATTTATGACATTTCAATAATTAGTATGTAAAAATATGTCATTTCATAAATATTACATACATGTTAGTAACTAGGAACTAAACAAATAACTAAAATATATAAAAGAACATTGTAAAGACAATAGCTTGATTCATACTTCATTCTAAGAAACTAAAGACGTATGAAATAATTATATCAAAACATGAACGTATATATAATTAGATTAAGTTTACTTTTTTTTTTTTTTCCAAAGAACCAGAAAGGAGGGGATACTGGGGAGAGGTCAAGAGGGATTATATATATAATTCTTCAAATAGTCATATTTCATTATTTTATTTGCGTCTTCAATAATGTAAAAAAAAAAGATGGAAAGTTTCACTTATAAATTAGTTTTAATAATAAATTTAATTGTTCAAAATAGTTTCGTTATTCTTTTTTAATTACATTATACATTGCAAATTCACCAACTAGAGAGAGGGAAAAAAAAGGAACTTCTTAAATTTGTTTAATGAAATATCAATTACTTTGTATTAAAAGTAATATATAAATTACTTAACACAAAATACAAAGGCAGATAGAGAGAAAGCAAAGGGGGGAAGAATGTTATGGGCATGTGAGGTGTCCATTTGAATGAAAAGTGGTGAGGGACATACCATACCATACCCTAAAATTGACCAATCAATTCCAAATGCAATCACCTGTCACTTCTTCCTCTTCCCTCATTCTCTCCTTATAAACCAAATATCAAACTCTCTACTTTTATTTTTATACCTATTCAATTCATTCCAACCTAACATGTCTATCTTCTCTTTTTTTTTTCTTTCCTAATATATATTATTTTTTACCGGCATTGAGAATTGATATATTCATGATTTAATAGATATAACATTATCAAAACAAAAAAAGAAAGAAAGAAAAAAAAAGAAAAAATAGGGGGTGGGGGCTAGGGAGGAAGAAAGAATGAATGAAAAAATGGATTTGGCAATGGTGTCCTGAGTTGGAAGAGAAGAGATAACGAGATGTAGGAAAGAGAGTTTTTAATTAACAAAATTAATAATCTTATAAGAGAAAAAACGTGACATCGGCAAAATTAAAAAATAATATTTAATCATATATCAATATTAATAAATATGATCAAAGAAACAAAATTAACACAATCAACTTTCCGTCAAGTGTCTTTAAAAAAAAAAAAAAATCCGTCAAGTGATTTAAAGGTTATGTTTTTTTTAGGACCATTTAAATCTAATTTTAATAATCAAGAGGGAAATACACTCAAAATGAAAGCTCATGAATGAATTAAAATTTGAAACTGAAATTTACATAACAAAGAGATTTCTATGTTAATTCAATATAAATGGAATAATTCCACCTAATAAATTCCCATTTAATTGCACAAAATTCGAAATTACGAAATTTTCTCAAATTGATTAAATCAATTCAGATTCTTCAAAACACCAAAACTCCAAGAAACTCCATTTTCATTTATTGTTCTTTACTTTTCCAGTTTCCTGCAATTTCAAAACAAAAATTCTTTTATTTAAATATTTTCAAATTTCTTGAAATTTGGTGAGATGGGTTTATTTAGTATTGAGAATCATATTATTTTGCGTTTTAATTGTTTGAATTTATAAATCATTACTCAATTCCATTTGGATTCAAAATTTGAAATTTTAAAAATTCCCATTTTAGTCATAAGTTACCTTTCAATCGCTCTTTATTGCCTTTACTTCATCTTCCATGTTTTTTCCCCTTTACCTTATTCTCAAAACTATGATGAATAACAAATCCATAGATCTCTTCTTCTATCATTTCTTGACTTTGGATCATTTAGGTAAACTATCAAGCTTTTTTTAAATGATTGATTATCGTTAATTCAACTGGAATCTTGTTTTTAATTTGATGAGTTAGAGATTGAAAAGATCTTTTCCTTTTGACATTGAACGAGGTTTTTTTAGATGGAAGATGTTTATTGGGACGTTTTTAGTACAAATTAATAAAACATATCGTTTATTTAAAATATACACTGTCAAGTTGATTATAATCTTGCACAAATTAACACTAAAAATAAAAATTAAAGTTAGTTAGACTTCTAAATAGATATAAATATTTTATGTTAGCCAGAATATTAATTCACACATTCGTTGATTAATCCATAAAATTTAAAGACATCACATAATCCTTAATATCTATTAAAAAAAATTAGGTGGTGTTTGATTGAGGGAAAATAAGATGGGAAAGTGAATGAGCAATGTTTTACAAACGTATATCTATATTTTCCCATAGTAAAGAATTTCACACTCAATTCATTTTCCCTATTCAATATCTTAATTTTTTTTTTTTGGCACTAATGATTAGGACAAAGATGAGGAAGCAGCCAGCAGGAGAGGAGAAGAGAAATACGAAAAGAAAAAGGTCCCACGAAAGCAAAGAAAAAGGAAATCAGGGGTAGGGGTATGGGCAGAAGCAGAGGGTTTTGGATTGTGAAAACGTGGCTTGAAATGAAATAAACAAAGTGATTGATTGAAAAGCAAATGATGAATTGGAGAATAATGGTCCCCCTCTTACTCACTCATTCATTCGTTCATTCTCATTTTTATTTAAATTTTCATATTCAATTTCAATTCATTTCTTACACATTTATCTGCTTCTTGACTCAGACTCGATCAGTCTTTTCCATCATTTCTGAAATTTTTCTGATTCCAATCCGACAAAACCGACGATGCCCCTTCTATCCAGTTTCTTCCCTTTTACCCTAGTCGTTATTGTAACGAACGTTATTTTTTTCTCATTGATCGTGTAGGTCAATGTCTATTTTAATAATAACTAAATAAGTCTTTCTTAAAAAAAATCATTTAATTTGGTTTGGTTCAAAGTTAGAAACACTTATTTAGTTTAGTTTTGATTCAAATTAATAAATCATCGTTTATTTAAAATAAACACACTTAATTTGATTATAACTGAAATTAACACTAAATATAAATATGTGAATTTAGTGCCATTAAATAGATATAAATATTTTATGTTAGTCATAATATTAATTCACACATTCGTTGATTAATCCATAAAATTTAAAGGCATCACATAATCCTCAATATCTATTAAAAAAAAAATTAGGGGGTGTTTGATCGAGGGAAAATAAGATTTAAAGTGAATAGCACATATTAACAAACTTATATCTATATTATCCCATAGTAAAAAATGTATTTTATAATATACTATATGAAAATCACCTATTAAATAAGATTTATATGCATTTATAATTATATATTCACATTAGTCACTCGTTTAAAAAACTATCTTTAACATTCCAACTAAAAAGTTAAACATGGTAGGGGCATAGGCAGAAGCAGGGGTTTTGGAGCTAAACGTGGCTTATGAAATAAAAGAGGTGCCATTGATTGAAAAGCAATTTTAAGAATTTTAGCCTAATCCCCCTCTTACTCACTAAAACGGCGTTATGATCTTAATTATATTTAACAAAATATTCAATTTCAATTCAGTTCTTACCCTATGCGCTTAATGTTTCATTCTCTATAAGTTATATATTTCTAAATCCTCTGCTTCCAATCCGTTAAAATATACGATGCCCCTTAAACAAAATTATTAGTCGTTGTATGTATGTAGCTAATCCATATTTAAATAATATTTTAATAATAACAAAATAAGTCGATTTCTTGAAAAGATCATAAGTTTAAAGTTAGGAACACTTGAATAAGTTTAGTTTGATACAAACTAGTTTTACATTCCAAGAGCACTTATCAAAATTACCCATCAATACTAAGTCAATAAGTTGGTTTGCGTTTGGTATGGTTTAATAATTTTTTTTAAAAACCGATTGGATTGAGTTATGTATTTTTAGAACCGAAGAGGGGCCAAACCAAATATAAAGTAAAACCAAACCAAACCAATTGGATATTATATTATATAGTAAAAAATGTATTTTATAATATACTATATGAAAATCACCTATTAAATAAGATTTACATGCATTTATAATTATATATTCACATTAGTCACTCGTTTAAAAAACTATCTTTAACATTTTCAACTAAAAATCCAAACAATTAAGGGGCGAAGCTAATTCTAAAAAGCAGGTAACCCATTTTAAAGATTTTAAAGTATAATCCTAAACAATACTCATAAAACGGCTTTATGATCTTAATTATATTGAACAAAATATCAATTTCAATATAGTTTACCCTACGCGTTAATGTTTCATTTCTATAAATTATATAGATTACATCCTCTCCTCCTCCTTTATAATATAATGTTAAACAAAATTATTAGTCTCATATATATATATATATATAGCTACAATTTAAATAATTTTAAGTAACAACAAAAAACTCGATGTCTTGAAGAGACCAAGTAAAGAGAATAACACTCGTAATAATTATTGATAAATAGATTTACATTCCAAAAGACTTATCAAAATTACCCATCAAAACATACTCAACTGGTCAAGACGCCTACTCTCTTCCCATAAGGTATAAGGTTGACCTAATTATTTAATGATTTCTTCCTTATCGATTTATTCATTTATTTTTCATTTATTATTAGGTACTATATATTGTCATTAATTATGGCATTCCTGATGGGGGAAGAGATGGGCTTTAGCTTGCTATATAATGGGGGAAAATAAATTAAAAATAATGTATAATTGGAGTATGATAGGTACTTTCCATAATTCCGAACTGCATTTAATCCAATTTCATATCAGAACAATAATGGTGTCTTTAGCACATTTCTTCTTATATTATATTATTTATATTATTTGATCACTCCTGTTTCGTGATATATATACAATAATGAATTAATCAAGTGTGTGATTGTTTTTTTTAATAAATATAAATTTAAGTGGATGAAATTAAAAATTGTTTCCATGAATAATATATTATAATACATTATATGTTGAAAATAATTGTTTTCACTAAATCAAATAGATTAAGCTAAAATAGTGATTAATCGTTGTTTCATTACCGTAAGAAAGTAACAAACTTAAAATTTTTGCATTATTATTTTATCAAGTGTGAAACATATGTGACAAATTAAATTTACCTCAATTCGATACTTGAACCATTTAGATCTAATAATAATCATGAAACTTTAAAAAAAAGAAATATAATAATAATTATGTTAAATTTTATTTTGTGTTACTTTATCAAAGAGATAAATAGGGATATATTGCACTAATAAATTGTTGCTTGAAGACCACTCTAATATTGATTTTTGAAGATAAATACTATTTTCTTTTAAAATTAAAATTTAAAAACAGTATACGGCAACCAAAAATAAAAGTCTCGTGTCTCACTCAACTTTAATTATGAATCATATCACGAGACAACTCCCACAAGGAAAGTATTCCCACAAATTCAATCATCAACTAATATCTATTAATGATGGATAGAGGTCATTGACAAAATAAGCCCCTTGATAGTTTATGTGCCAAACTTTATTTTTTTCTTCCGTCTTTAAATCATTAAAAAAATAAAATAATTCATCATACTTTCAATTTTATCACACCACCATATACGACGTTTTTAACTATAGTGAACGGTTAAAAAATTTGATCATATTCACTATTAAGTTAATTCTTTTTATAAACAAAACAACACAAAGGTGTGGAGAGAGTGAATATGAATAGATTTCATAAAACTTATTTTTTAGCATTGCTATTCTATTTCATATTTACCCACACAAAAATAGTTGTTGTTTTTTTAATCTTCTTCAACAGATAACAATAAATATTAGGTTCAGATGAGAAACCGATGAATAATTTTTTTTTGGTTTGGAGACCATTTAATGTAGATAGAGTCCCTCCCCAGCCCAACCTTGCACGTTTTTCCAAGAAAAAAGGTCTGAATCGTAATAAATATACCTGACTGACTAAGTGAATCTTCATGGTATCTATCTATCGTGGTCACTTGCATTCATGATGGACTCCATTTGTATGGTATCGTATTCATGATTAATTTCATATTTTAAATGTCATACCAATAAAGCTGCCTCGTTACGTTACTTCTTTATTTTTTCCAATCCCACTTTAATTTTTTTTTTATTAATACACTAATAATATAAAAAATATTACCTCACTAGTAATAATCTCATAACTAGTCATCTTTAAAATATGAATATTTTAATCATTTACGTTTTTTTTAGGAACAAAGTTGGGTATCGTATTATCACGAGTTCAATATAATACAAACGAATCACCCTTTTCAACCCTGAAATTAAAAATTGAAATATTATAAAGAATATCCAAATTAATTCACATTTATTCACTAATACCGGTTGTGTTTTTTTAATATCAATTTTGCCCAAAAACCACCATAAATGGCGGTGATCCCATGTTTTCCGTTTTGAACAATTAACATCATGCCCTTTCCTTAAATGTCAGATATCCCATGTGAACAATTAACGTCACCCTTTCCTAAATGGATATCCCATGTTCCGTTTTAACAATTAACATCACGCCTTTCCTTAAATGTTGTATCTAAAAATAAATAGCAGGCATAAAACGTCTTTTCATTGTTAAGTTTATAAAACAGGGTAAATTTGCTAATTTATAAAACATATATGTATTAATACTATTATACCTATTTATTATGGTTTAATATGAAATTAACCCTTAAAAATTATGATTAAAAGTCCTGGAATTATTATAATTAGACAAAAAAAAAATTTGAAATCGTATACACAAAGCTTTTCTTATGAAAAAGCTTAAAAAGATTATACAGATATAATATTTTAGAGATTATTTTTTAAAATATATAATATTAATTAAATAAAAGAAAAAAAGAGTGGTTTAAAAAATGTTTAATACAATTTTATAGGGTTGAAAACCAAAAAATATCTTCAAACCTTACAATTGGGAAATCTAAAAGAGCCGTACAAAAATGGAACAGAATTCAAGTTAAGCTAAAAAGTTATTACAATTTCCAAGACTACTACACAGATTACAAAGACTTATCAGATTCCAACGCCAAAACAGAAAATTACAACCAAAAAAGTTTCTCCTAAAAGCAAACAGAAATGTGAAGACTGCAGTCAGTTCAGTACAAACAAAACCCTAATTAATAAACAATTAAATTAAATTAGTGAAAAAGTTAATTAATTACCTTTCGTCTAGCTTTGAACCATGGAGTTTTTGCAGTGAGCGATAGCACCTTGAATGGCGTTCTGAAGTTCTTCCATTGACGACATGTCGGCGTAATTCGTTTTCACCTTACTTGGAATTGGATACATACTCGATAGAATCCCCGAATGGCTCGGCGATGATCTTATCGACGACGGACAACTCGACGCGCAGTTTCTTTTCCTAGGATATTTCAAATTCCCGGAAAATGATAATTGTGATTGTGATTGAGATTGAGAAATCTCCGTCGATCCGCTTTCTCTCTTTCCTGAAATTGATTTCTGATTTTCTTTTCCAGATCTATCTTCCTTCGTGATCTTCCATTCGGCCTGCTGCTGTTTCTGCGATAGTTTTCCATATAACGGTTTCACTTTCTTCAAATACTTTCTGATCACTTCCTTCGCCGTCGAACTGATCTTCTTGACGTGTGATTCCGTTACACTCTCCAGTTCTTGATTATTACTCTTCGTCGATTCCTTTCTGAACACGGAAGAGAATCTCGATAATGAGAAGTATTTGTTCTTCTTAATCGGATGATTTTGCGAATTATCGGAATTGCGGTTTTTGGTCGAAGAAGCGTTGCATCGTGCCCTAAATTCATCGTCCTCGGTGACGGAGCTAGGTCTGGAAGAATCGCAATCGGCGAGGAGGACGATATCGGAGAAAGAGGAGTGAGAATCGGTGGAGCTACCGGAGGAATCGCGAGAAGCGGTGGTGATACTGCTGGTATCGGAGGAACTGGAAGAGGAGAGAATTAGGGTTCGAACAAGAGAGAGACGAGGGGAGAGATGGAGAGGAAGTAACTGGCCTTTGTAGAAAAGCTCATCGGCAGGGCAGAGGGCGGTGGAAGCTTGACGAGGGGAAATGGAAACGGTGAATTCAAAGTCGGAAGATGAAGAAGAAGAAGATGAAAAGGAATGCGATGGAGATGAAGGTAAAGTCTGTGATTTCGATTTTTTCTCTGTTCGTTTACCCATCTCTCTCTTCTCTGCTACATGATATCAGAGAGAGAATCAACTTTTTTTTTTTTAGTGAGGAAGAAGAAGCAGCCTTCATATAATAGTCTCGGTTTAAAAATTACGGTATTTATGATTTAAGGTCTCTATATTTATTAATTTCAAATTTCCAATTTCATTTCGATGTAATGCTTTAATTTATGATCTTTGAATATTTTAAATTCATTTTTTTTAATGATTTTAAAAGTTTTCAATTTTTTTTTTTGACATTTATAAATCTAGTAATTTTTATAGTAATTTGTAAAAATAAAAAAATATATATAAATATAGTAAATTTTGATATGATGGAGAAGTGATAAACATTAAATTATATATTTTTACATTAAGTTTATCGCTTATAGTTAATCGCTGATTAATATATTAAAAATACTTATATTTATAAATATTTTTTTAAACTTGATATTTTTATAAATATTATATCAAAATCCGTCACTCAATGAAATTCCACTTTATTTTCTTTTAGGTTTGTAGATATATGATTATTAAAGTTTTTTTTTTAAGATTGTTTATACCGGCCACATATAGAATGGTAAATACTAAATAGTAAAGCTTTGTATTTCTTTATAGTTGATAATAATTATATTTGACAGTATTATAGTAATACAAGATATTCTCTCTAAATAACAACAAGATGTGACTTTAAAAATAGGACAGCCAATAATTAATGAAATTTTTACCGATGACATTTGTTCTATTAGTAATTTTATAAATGTTTTAAAATATTTTTAAAGTAGTTCCATTTGAAAAAAATGTTATTTAAAAAAAATCAAAATTTTTGTCTATTTTCTAAAATATAATTTTTTTTTAATGCTATTTTTTAAAAACTCTTAAACATTTTTTTAATAACAAAAACTCTTAACAATTGTGTTATTTTGTGAATTTTTATTTAAGATTACCAACTATGGGTTCGTCTATTGATTAAAAGACTTTATATCACGGCCATGTATATTCAAACCTTGAGACTTCATAATATGTAATCAAATATATTATGAGTTTGTCTACTTACTGAGAAAATTAACTTACAATACCAAATATTATATAAGGTCATGTGATCGTCTTATAAGTTAAGATTAATTGAAGTGTGGATTAAAACAAAACAAAAAACCTTGGATATTATTTAAATCTACGTAGGTTAACGAAAGCAAAGTAGAAACCGTAATAAAAAAAGAAAAAAAGAAAGCAAGTAGAAACCCAAAACGCAACGACGGCAAGTGTTTGACACGCGCTATAATGCATTGGATTACGGTTCGGAACCCAAGCGTATTGAGTGGTCTATTACATGGGGTTTGGAATTAAAAATGACAAGTGTCAGTAGCGAATGGAATAGGTGTCAAGCCCAAAGTGAAAGGTGGATGAGTATCGGGGGAGCAAAAGTTCGGATTAAAAATAATATTAAACCCATTTGGACGTAGGGACAAGAAAAGATCCAAAATCCAATGATTTAAAACCTTCAAACAAACACCCCTAAATATTATTTAAATCTACGTAGTTAATGAAAGCAAGTAGAAACCGTAATAAAAAAGAAAAAAGAAAGTAAGTAGAAACCAAAACGCAACGACGGCAAGTGTTTGACACGCGCTATAATGCATTGGATTACGGTTCGGAACCCAAGCGTATTGAGTGGTCGTATTCACATGGGGGTTTGGAGATTGGTTAAGACAGGTGTCAGTAGCGAATGGAATAGGTGTCACGTGCCGTAAACGTGAAAGGTGGAAGAGTATCGTGGGGGGGCTTAAAAAGTTTCGGTATTAATAATATTAATGAATGGAGTTTATATAATTATTTAAAGTTGCTGTTTGGACCAATACTAAAATCACATGCTTAAGCTAGGTTTGCTGTAATTAATGAGGAGGTCCTTTGCTTATTCATAGCACAGTTGTTTGGCAGTTGGCTTGGCACCAAAACAATTGAGTTCATCATTTTATTTTGCTTTTTTTTACAGCTAAGATAGACTTGTTTCATCTAAATTAATGTCGTTATATTTGTATGTCATGTGGTTATAAATTTGGTGTTCGGAGTAGGGTTAAGATATTTTTTTTATCGAATCCAAATATTTGGATTATATATTTCTTGATCGGGATTATTTTAAAAGGCATTTACTTTTAAAATAACACATTTTTTAGTAACTTCATAATCATAGACAAATACTTTTTAAAATATGAAAACTAATCGTAAAATAATATAAAAAACACATTTGAATTTATAGAACCAAACAAGAAATTGGTATGCTTTTTTAGAACTAATTGTCAAATTTTGTTAGTAAAAGCAATTTTACTAAAAATACTTATTTTATTTAGCATCACTTGGGAAAGGTCCAGATATTGATATTTTAATTTTTAAACCATCCCAATGCTACTTATGGATGAGTCATATCATATGGGCTCAAAATTCTGGAAATTTAAGAAGCATGTCACGTGAGACGAACGCGCATTTTTTGGGAAACCAAAAAAAAAAAAGGTGCGATTTATTGGTTTTTACAGTACGGTCACCGAAATTTTAGCAATTTTAAAAGAATTATGGCTTCTAACAAAGACGTAAGGCCAAATCTAGTGTTTAATATAATAATAAGATATTTATAATGTCAAAGAATCCAAAATATATATATTTGTAATCTCTCCATTAGTTAGAAAGAAGTGCAAAAAAAACTCTTTAAAGAGACTCGGAAAATTTATCGAGTCACTCCACTCACCGCTATTTTTTATAGAGAAATTTAAAATTTTATGAATGAGTGTTTTTTAAAATAGTAAAAAATTTGAAATTTTCAAGCTCCTTCCCAACACAAAATGTGAACCTTACTCCACACATACCTCTTTGAGAACAAATTATTTAAAAATATTTTCAAAACTTTTGATGTTTTTTAAAGATCAATTAATAAAAAGTTATCTATTGTTTTTTTTCTTTTCACTATTATACATTTTAAAAAGTATGATTGTTTTTATTATATATTGTAATTAGTGTTTTTGTCATAGTTCATAAAATAATGGTTAGATTTTTTTTAATATATAATCATTTAGATTATTTTAGCCAATTAAGTCATAACTCATTAGTTAAGGTGTACAGTTCCACATCAAAAGAATCGTTTTTTATATTAAAAAATAATAATAATATTTCAAAATGAATATAGTAGTATTGTATTTTTTTTTTTTTTTTGACAATGTTTTTTTTTTATCAAACAAAACTCATGATCTCGTGTGCTGGCTGGTAGCCGACTGCCACATCTGCCGTCTGCGCGGTACAACTCGTCGATCCGAAAATATTAATAATAAATCTTCTCTGTTTTATTTTAAATTACCAAAATTATCTTAATCAAGTCGATAGAAACTATCAGTTTCTTTAGCAGATAGCAAACAAAGAGCGTTTCGAGTCATCAAAAAGTCAATAGGAGAAAAAAAGGGAACCAAATTAAAGCGGAAGGTGTGTACGTAAGTGGTGGATTCGTTTTTTTCTTTCATAACCAATGTTTCTTACTCTTTATATGATCACTTTAAACTTTGTCTTATTAATTATAACTTTAAAATATGGAACTAATTCCAAGTTTAATCATAAGTCACCACTCCGTAATTATTACAAAAGATAAAATACAAATGAGATTCCCACGTTTTTATCAAATACATTAATACAATCTTGTGGTTTGAAAATGACAAATTACACACATATAGTTCCAAATTATTTCAATGAGACTCATCACCTCCAACTTCATTAATTTTAGGATAAATTACCATTTTCGTCCCTGAACTTTCACTCCAGTTTCGTTTTCGCCCATGAACTTTCAAAACTAACCGATTTCGTCCATGAACTTTCCAAATCGTGTCATTTTCGTCCTTCCGTCTGTTTTTACGTTTGGGGAATTAATGGAGGCTGACGTGGTATGTTTTATCAATATTTTAATATTAATATTAATTTATTATATTTTAAATGTTTATGTGTCAATCTTTTTAATCTCTCTCTTCCATTCTCTCACCTCCCCTCTTTCTCTCTCCTCCATCATCCTCTTCTCTATCACTTTCTCCAACATCCATTCTTTTACCACCATGAATATTTTTCTAGATTTCTCAAGTTTTATCAAAGCCCTCTCTCACCCATAATTCAAAAGTATCATTAAAATACATAAAAAGAGTTCTGTTACAAATGGCTATGAGTTCTTAAAAAATCCATTAAAAATCTTCATATTTTCTCCTTTAAAATTTATAGATCTAGATCTAGATCTTGGATTATGATAAATTAAAAGATGTTTTGGAATCCTCGTTTTGAGCTATATGTTACAGTCGTTTTGAAATTTCAAAATCTTCAACAATCAAGAGAGTTTAATATCATCAAAATACTAGGTATGATTGAATCCATCAAACTTTATAGTTATTGATAATTTCGAAGTTTTGAAGTGACTATAACACGGAGCCAGAACTGAATATTTCAAAACATCTTGAATCATCTAAATTGGAGTTTAAATGAATAATTTATGGCTAAAATAAAGTTAATGATGTTGGAAGGAGGTGGTCTCATTGAAGACATTTGAAAATATAGGGGTATGATTTGTCATTTTCAAACCACACCACAAAAGGGTGTTCATGCATCTAACAAAAACAGAGGGTGTTATTTGGATTTCACCCTTATTCAAACTTTTTTTTTAATTTTAAAAAGTTGAACCATGTAACTATTAAACAAGTGGGCTATTGAATCTTGTGTGTAAAATTTCACACTATATGCTTTAATCATACTATTTATCGTTTCAAATCATTTACATGTTTTTCCACCATCCAACTAATAAATCTCAAATACATGTTACACACAAAATAATTAATAATCGATTAACACTTTTGAACTTTGTTTGGTGTGTCAATTTAAACTATGAGCTTTTAATTTATTTATTAAAATTCAAAATATAAATTGATTAAATAAAAAATTAATGATGACACGCTATGTAAAGTGTAGGAGTATAGAGTTTAAAATCAAAATTAATTGATAAAAATAAATCTTGTAAAATAAACCTAATAATCTGTTATGCTCTTGCATTTTAACAAACTAATTATTAAACGGTGAAAACAAATTATAAATTGATAATATCTCATTCAAACTATTATTCTATTATTTGATAATACATTTTGATGACAAAAAATTCAGAAGATAAAACAAATTTCATAACTATCCAAATTTCATAGATTATTATTCATTCTACTACTAACACGACTTGAGTCTCAAAATTACCCCTTATTAAATTAGATTTATATTACGAAATTATCTATTAAATTAATATTTATTCACAACCTCCGTTAATTTCTCCCTAAAAAATCATGAGATATTGGTGAAAATATCAAACTCTTATCTCATCAATAAAATAAAATAAAAAATTACATATTTGTGATGTAAGGGACAAAATTGACCCTATAAAATGTTGATAATTTTTCCACAAGGGGGAAGAAGACATCGTTTTAACTGGGCCTAGTTTTGAATCTTCAAACAACAGATGGCCCAGCCCATATCGTAGACGCTCCATTAGGGATTGGGTGATAAAGTGGACCTCACCGCACCGAATCACACCCAATACGTGAAAAACGTACCCACCCCCCACCCATGAAACACCCTTTATTCGATTCCTTCAAATCCTCATTCCTTTATTTCTCTGCCTTTGAATTCTCTTTTACCTTTTCTTCTTCTTCTTCTTATTCTCTCTCTCTCTCGCTTTTCCTTTCCCTCAATCGCAACAACGATAACACAATCTCACGGAATTTCCTGTATTTTCTTCTTCTTCTTCTGATCTGGTATAATCTTATTGCCATCCTTTCTTTATTTTATTGATTCTTGAATTGTTATTTTTTTACCTGGATTTTCTCGTTCGTTCATAGAAGATCGTTGATGATAGATTTCGCTGTATTTTAGGGTTTATTTTGTCGATGATCTTCCGTCTTTATGAATTTTGTGATTCTTTAGTTAGATTAAGTTTTTTTTTTTTTTATTGTAGATTACCAGATGCATGCGAATGTGTTTTTCGATCGTATAATTTTTAAGCAAAATTCCTCCTTAATTGACCTATCTTTTTTTCTTTGAACGTTTAAGGTAGTTTTGGGGAAAAATATTATAGTTTGCTAGAAAGGAAAGAAATTGAGATCCGATGAACATTTTTTATTCAACTTGCTTTCATGAAGGATATTTAAGAATCTTTTTAATCGGAAGAGAATTAACGTGCACAACTTCCAATTATATGCAGAATTCAATGACTTTCGTTAGGGTGTTTGATATTTTCTTCGTACCTGATAAAGTGGTTCTCTGATCTTTCCTTCTCTCCTTCTTGTTTTTTTTTGCGCTCTGAACAGGAAGAATGTCTCATGTTCGGAATTTCAGTTCTCAAGGAGGGATGATTAATGATGATTACTGCACCTCCATGAATAGATATAACTTTGGCAACCCTCATCAGAAGAAAGTCAGGAACAGTTATCATGATAATGGCTATTACAGTCGTTTAGAGTTATCAGGGCAGTATAAGGATCCGGTTGATAGGTCTTCTTATGTTAGACCCGATGCTTTCCCCATCAAGCCTTATAATTCTCAGTCTTTTAAAAGGAGAAAGTTTTCTGCTTCACGTTGGGAGGATAGTGGGAGATACCATTTGCAGGCTAGGACATATGATGATGGACCTTCGACCTATGACTATTTTGTTCACCCTCTTCCGAGATACAATAACGATGTCTCTACATCTGCCAGCTGTAAACGTGATCGTGCAGTATGGGAAGAAGATGATGAACCTTTGTTTATGTCAAGGAATGAGATTGAGAGATTTTCACCTTCAAGAAAAGATGGTATTGATACATCACGCGAAACACATTTGCGGTACACGTATTGTGCATACCTTCAGAATCTTGGTTTGCGACTTGAGTTGTAAGTCAATCTGTTATTTATTTTTTCAATGAGTGCAGTATATTCAACAAATTATGATGTTTAGGTTTTTCCATCGTATTTATGGCGCTTGTGGAGTTATTGATGTAAGTTATTGTTTCTTGCAGACCACAAACTACCATTGGCACTGCAATGATTCTATGCCATCGGTTTTTTGTTCGAAGGTCACATGCTTGTCACGATAGATTTGTAAGTTTTTTATGAATCGATTTCTTTATTACTTATTATCAAATAAAAGAATTGATTTTTTTTGTTGCTGAAAGTTCTTTTATTGCTTTATGTTTATGATATATATAGATATTTTTACATTCCCACATCTATGTCATCAGTTTTGCATTGTGGAAAGTTTATATTGTAATCTCATTGTACTGGTGATGTTATATTTACATCTGATCATTCTATTGATGGAACATATTTAATTTTTTTATGTCCTTGTAGTATGATGTGATTATGTTGCATTAATTGCTGTTCATTTTGCGTACTCATTACTGTTGCAGTTGATTGCCACATCAACTCTCTTCCTCGCTGCGAAGTCTGAGGAGACGCCACGACCTTTGAACAATGTATTGCGGGCTTCGTGTGAAATTTTGCACAAGCAGGATTTTAACATCTTGTCTTTTATGCTCCCTGTTGTGAGTATCTTCAGAATTTTCATCGACTAATAACTTCACTTATCCTTTATTTTACCAGTTCTTTGTAAATATATGTTTGAAGAACCTTTTTTTAATACTGGTTTTTTTCTTGAGCAGGATTGGTTTCAGCAATATCGTGATAGAGTTACTGAGGCTGAACAATTGATACTGACTACTCTTAATTTCGAACTGAACGTACAACATCCATATGATCCTCTTATGTCTGTTCTGAAAAAGATAGGCTATTCTCAAACGATCTTGGTGAATCTTGCATTAAACTTGATCAGTGAAGGGTAAGTTCATCACTTTCATTATTTCACATGTTCATTTGATTTATTGATGTTAAGACGATGAACATGCAATATATTGACCAGCAAGATTTATGTACTCAAAAGTTTGCTAGGTGTCAATTTATCACTCATGTCTTCACAATTATTCAACCTTGCTACTGCTTCAGGAATCATACAGCTTGTGTTGTCAATTTAGTAGCATGTTCTTTTGTGCATGACAAGTAGTTTCAAGTGTTGTAACTATAAGAATTAGGTTTTGGAATGTGGGTGCTAGAACCTCAGTGGAATGACAGATTTCTTGAGTTATGGCGTTGATTATGGCCATGAAAAAGGGTACTCTGGTGATCTTCTTTCACTCTATTTGATAAAAAAATGGTGTGTTACTTGTGTCAATTGTTTTCTTCTTAGAAAACTACCCTTGCACATTTACCCTACTATGGATTATTGATTTTTCTGGATGCCTATAATTTGCAGGATATATGCACGATTAGCATGCTCGCCTGTTTGATATACTTAGCTGGCGGATTGATATGCCCATGGAAACTTTTGTTTTACGACTGAAGTTGTTTCTCCCATTATGTTTTGGAACATTTTGCCATGAATATATATCCATTGATTTGGTACTTGGCACTAGTAGTGATTCACAATGAGCCTACTGCATCATTTTTCTATCCTCCTTTGACAATAATATCTGTTTCTCCTCCTCTCCATTCTTCGGTGTGTCCTTTTAAGGCCATCGCGTACTTATACCTTCAAGACCTGACATCCTTTCTTTTGGAATATTCAACTTGGCAATGGCCTGTGTATGGGATTGAGTCTGCAATCCACTTTTTTTATGAGTATAACAGAGAGGATCCCTGCCCTATTATTTTGATTTTGGACATTTTTCCCCATGATGGATGGTCAAGTTTAACGGGAGATGATTTTTGTTGATGAGTTCTTTGGATAAGTTTCTATTTAAACACAAAATGAGTCCTAGGATTTGATTTAGGATTGGGTTTTCTTGGATCTTTTCTTTTAAGTTTCAGGGGTGTGGTGTACATATGGCTTGTAAATTACATGTCAGGTCATGAGGATGTTTCTGTTAACTTGATGTCCCATCATTATGCATACAAGCAACCATCCCTTCAACTGAAAACTTCACATTTGCCTCAACTCTTCATTCTGATTTGTTGAATCTGTGTGTAGTGTGTTTGATGTCCATTCTAGGTGCATTTGTAATATCATTTGATATTAAAATCTGTGAATCAGCTTGTGTTGGAGAGGATGGAGACTTATATTTGGTGTATCATGACTTTGACTGGTTCGAGATGGATCAATTCTGAAGAGGAATAAGGGTTACCTTGATATGCATAAACTGGAAATTGCCATTTTGACGAAACATAGTAGTTGTAGCCTGCATTATTTTGTTCACATAAATGGTATAATATTGAAAACAGTGATGGTTGTTTGGAACTTAAACAACATTGGAAGTTGGTAGTTGTTGGCTTTTGAATGTTTGCACTGTAAAATTCTTCTTATTATCTGCACTTGTAATAGATTTCGATTTAAAAAGAACACGAGTTGTCATTCTTGTCCTGATTTTCTCTTTCCATGTGTTGCTAACAATTATGATTTACAAAAGTTCAAATTTAATTCTTGGTTTTAGAATAGTTAGAACACAACAAACTATTATGCTTGTAATATGTCACATGTGGTTTCAGTCATTCATCTTACAAGTTACAAGCATGGTTGAGAACACCTCTTAGCAATTTTTGAGTGTAGAAGATAAGAAGATATGGTGTTTGGGATACACTGACTCATTACCTAATATGTATTCATGACAAAGAGTTCCATTCCTTCCAAGGCTCTTCTTTCCTTTGATAACAATTATGCTTAATTTTTGCCTCTCTTGATTTTCTGAGCAAGTATTTTTAAAATTTTGAATTAATTGAAATAAATTTTGTCTTTAATTGTTCCAATTTTCTTCTCTTTTTGTTTCTTATGAGAGAAAAACTCCCTTCTCTGTCTACGTGCCTCGAGTTTCAGAAGAGTTACTCCGCAATTCTTGATAGGAACTTTTAAGTTATGTATTGAAAATTAAGGACCAATTTTAATCAACCTACAATATAAATTTTGACCGGTCATTTTAAACGTTATGATCATAGAATATCTTGAAGTTGTATGCTTTTGAATTATTCAGTGGCATCAAGGTTTACATTCCATTTGTTGGACATAGGAATTGTAAATTTTAATAACGTCCAGGTGAATGCTTGTTGTTTCAGTTTATATTTTTGTCCCCCATCCCCCCCAAAAAAATAGTAATAATATATGTATGGCAGAGGGATTGTTGAGTTTAAAAGTATATTGTATGTTTTGTAATAGAGGAACGGCCTGGTAAAAAAACACTATAATATTTATACATATATGTTTCTTTCTCATGTGTTTTCTGTATTGTGGTGGGATTTTTCGGATGTATTCAATAGTTGGGGTAAGTTTCATGCATGATGAAATGAGAGTGCTATAGATGACAAGCCAGTTCAGATCAACATATACATCATATAGAGCTGAAGAAGGTCGGTTTGCTTTGTGAAGTTTGATTGTTTGCAATATGCTTCAACCTCCTGTTTGCTTTTAGTTTGGGTTGCATTAGTCTCTGGAGTTAAAAGCCCTTGCGCCAAATTTACCTGGGAGTTTGATGTATTGTGTATGAGTAGAACATATTTCATTTGGTATTCATACTCTTATCAGCAATCATCCAGAGATTCTTGGAAATATTCTACCTGAGTTGCTGCTTTTTAGTTGGTAAGAAGAAATGATTCGCTTTTATTATAACTTGAAGCCAATGTTTGTACTTACAGTTGTATTTTTGCTGGAGGCTGATGAATTTTTTTGTGCTGAAGTACTGTTAGACATTGCCCATCCTATTTAGTAATGGACTCAGATGGTTTGTTTCACTGTTTAATGTGTCCTTCGATAAGTAGTTGTAGTAGATGTAGGCAAATCTAATTAGTGCTTTTTTTTTTTAGGTTAAGGAGCTCCCTCTGGCTTCAGTTTAAGCCCCATCAGATAGCGGCTGGAGCTGCCTACCTGTCTGCTAAGCTATTGAATGTGGATATTGCTCCTTGTCAAAATATCTTGCAGGAGTTTCAAGCTACGCCAGCTATTCTTCAAGGTACCTTTCTCGTCGTTTAAACAATTTTAGTAATTGTCGCAAAGAAAGAAAAGAATGTCTGTATCAATTCCATAATAGCCAGTTATAAAATCATCAGGGTTGTTCTAGAATGAATCAAGTATTGTAGGTTTGACATGGAATCGTTCCTCATCGTTTTTTGTTAATTCTTTTTTAAATGCAGATGTGGCCCAGCAGTTGATGGAGCTCTTCTAAAAGGAAAGGCATGACAAGGATGAAAGTTCACTACCCAATCTCCGGGAATATATATATTTGTGATTTAAGTTGTCTTAAACAGTTAAATCCTGACAATTTACTTAGGTTACAGCGTGAATTTGTTGGAAGGTTTAGCAGGAGTGATTCTCAGTTCCTTTGCATGTGGGAGTGTTTTTAGATTACATGTATTTACTTTTGGCGAACGGTGATTTGTTATACGAAAGTTTGGTTCTGCTCTTCTGTCTATCATTTTTGTATGCAGGCTGCTTCTCTCTGATATTCCTTTACTTCATTTTAGCAGAAGAAAATTCACCACATTTTACCCCTATAATTTCTTTTCCCTTTAAACACTATTTTTGGACAGCGTATTTTTTTACTCCGTTTTTTAGGTTTTAACAGTGTTAATTTTTTGCCTTCATGGCTTCCATTTTGATCTTAAAAATTATAATTGATTTCATTAATTATAAATATTGATTTTAAATTTAGCTTGAAGTAATTTGTCAAACAAAATACTATCGGTAAATCTAATGTGACAAGTGAAAATTCTAAATCATATTTTACAAATTTCTTATCTAAATGAATACAATTATATTCCTCTCTATTACTGAAAATCGAATGCTTAGAGGGCGTTTGTAATTTCAAGAAAAAAGCGGGTGTTTACATGTTAATGAAAATAATATACTTTAAAATAAGTTAGACTATTCAAGGGAATGAGATTTTAAAATGATCTATAATCTAATTATATATTTTTTAAAATTAATTAACACTTCAGTTAAATTCAAATCTTTAAATAATATAACACATTTCAAACTCCACGTTCCAAAAAAAAAAAAAAAAAACACGACAAGTACGAGTTCAACAAATTTCATACTGCTAAAATATTAACATATTGATCTGTCAGTAGTTCCACCAATACTTGCAGCTGTCGTGTCTGTTAATACAGATTATGACATGCTAGTAATCACAAAATATCATTAGAATTAGGCAACTAAAAGCTAAAACCCAAACAAAAAACCAGATAATTGGGCAACAAATGTGCCAAAAGCCCCTACCAAGTACTAGAGATTTGGGCAACAAAATATGCTGAAATCACATAGCAGTATATCATTTAGCTTCCTCAGTAACCAAGGCCTTACTAGGAGTCGGTTGCTCGCGTAACACCTCCATCAGAAAATCATATCTCACGTCCTTTGGGAGAGTCAGAAAGAAATCGGCTTCAAATTGATTCTTAACTATCCTGATACTAGCTCGAATACGTTGACTGTCAGTCAACCCATCGACTGCCTTGATCTCATGATACAATGATTTCCTTCTCTCAGCACATTCAGATTCAAGTTGAAAGCATGCAGCAATTTTTGCAATGTGTTCATTCGTCTTCTCATAATTTTCCACCATCTTATTCAAGCTATCTGTCATTACTTCAAGATATTGGTCATCACTTCTTGCTCTTTTCTTCCCAGATTTGTTCGAGGACCCCGCTGCTATGGAAGGTGTTGAAGCTGGAGCTACACTCGTCGATGTCGACACATCATCCCCATCCCCTTCCGATGGCTCTGGCACATCAGAATCAGGATTCTCTACCGATTCAGCCATATCTGGTAGATTGTATTTACTTGCACTCCTAAGCCTCTTACGTGATTGTGTCCTACAAATAATTGTAAACGTCATGAAACATAGTAATATCATCTGGTGCATCATCTGTACATAGCAGAGCAAGACTGGGACCAGTCGTTTTTTTGAGGCATCAGAAATCCCAGCCATATCTGCGTAATAAAAAGGTATACAGAATGACCTAACATAATCTTAACACAGAAGACAAGTCACTAATGCTACAAAAGTAAATGTGACATTCAAACTCTATGTACTTATAATGTTGAAAAATTCCAATGAAATAAGAAGCCAAAAAGAGAGTGCAGCACGCATAATTAGGCTCGAGGTTTTAAGGAAAACCCCTTGAACATTAGTTAGACCACACATAGTTGGTTAGTCGAACTCTTCTTCAAAATCAGATTTTCACAGAAAAAATAAGTAGTTGCAAACAAACACAATCCAATTCTGTTTCAAAAGACATAATTGGTCTAAAGGCCATTTCCCAGATCAGCAAAGAAGTATTTTAAAACACCTCCCAAAAATACGTTCAGACAAGGGTTTGTTTGGAATAACTTTTGAAAATGTGTGTGTTTTTTTTTTTATTTTCTTTTGAAAGTGTTTAAAACTGTTTTTTACCACTTCTAAAAGTTATTCCAAATAGACACTACAACAACGGGGAGAACGCAAATTCGACATGAAGAGTACACGGTGTCGAGATTCCATTGACCAGGGAGAAAGCAGAAACATCACTCCAATCAATTGATGAATATTTAATGAAAATGCACAAACCAGAGTACCAACAATCAAAGTTGACCCGAAAGTTCTTAAGGTTTAACAAAGAACCCTATTCCTTCGTTAATCTCTTGATTTAACAAATAACCCTATAATGGAACATGGTATTTAATCCTAACAGAAAACCCATCTTCCGTTTGATTACCAAATCACCGTTTCAAGCTAATTGACCAAAGAGAAGAGATTAGAGAATGAGTTTCATACCAGAGATTGAGGTGAGGATGAAGCAGTTAGGGTTTGAGTTTTGAAGGAAATGTAAGGCGTTGCGTGAAAGAACGGGAATTTAACATTTGGGAAAAGGCATTGCATGCCTATAAGGGAGGATTCCCATAAATATCCCGTAAACCAAACATGGGAATCGGAATCTGATTACCGTGCGCCAACCAAACAAGGCAGATCTTCTCCAACAACCTTAATGAATCGAACGTGCGATATATTTTTATTTTTTTTAAATACTTGGCGCGACTTCGACCCGGGAAATCCAACGTTGGTTTTGAATCTTTTGATCGCTTCCCTCAACAAAAGCCAAAATTTTAAAGCCCGGTTTGGTACGTGAGAACGAGAATGAAGTGTTTGAAATTTAAATATAAGTATTAGATAATATAGATATATTGTGTTTGATATTGATAAATAACATTTGTATTTATTATTATCTAAGATCTTATTATGTTTCTTTAAATTAAATAATAAATAAAAATCAATAATATTTTGTGGATAATTTTCAATATATGACATTTTTTATGAGTAATTAAAAAGAAATTGTTTTTACCTATTTCAAAAATGACATTTCTCAAATTGAGGTCTCATATAAGAAATGTCATTTTTAAATTTCTTTACTCTTTTTAAAAATATAAATCCTTTCCTTAAATTTCCATTTTTAAAAAACCACCTATTTGTTGTACATATTTTTTTATTAATATATGAAAAGGTCAAAAACACCAACAAAAATATTATTTAAAAAAATTCAAGTTGACCTCAATAATCGGAGTGCATAGTTAAAAAAAACATTACAATTGACATTCCTACATACAAAACAACTGAAATATACAAATATTACAAATTTTAACAATTTATTAAATTGGAGGTAGCATACTATTTTAATACATTATAAAAAGTTGTCCTATATACAAATAGGTAAAAAAAACGAAAAAACACTATGTAAATACTAATACTAAAAACTTTTATATTATAATTTAAAAATATTTGTAAATATTAAATTTTAAGCTCAGTGAATAACATTTACATGATTTTACGACAATTGAATCGCTATTGATTTACACATTAATCATAGCTAATTAAAGATTACCTCATTAAGAATTATTATATTTACAAATAATTTTAAATGATGATTAATTTATAAACATTACATCAAAATCCGTTTTTCCGTGAAATTTCCCTAGAAAATTTTTCAAATTATCAATTAATTTATAACGGAAAAAAGCATATATATCTTTTTTTTGGCAGTATGAAAAAAAGCATATATGTACCATCCAGTATTGGAAAGTGTTATGAGTTTCAGAGAAATATACAGCAAACAGATCAAATTCAAGAAACAAGAAACTTTAAGAAAGGAACAACAATGGAGGAATATCATGAATGAAAGGAACTTTCTTTATTGCTTCAGAAAATGGTTTCTTTTTGAGAGAGGATTACAATGGAAGACTGAACTAAAGAGATTAGAAGCTTTCATTTTTGACTAGCCTATTTATACAAGCCTTTAACAGAAACTAACTCAGTTAACTAACTCTAACAGATTTGATTAGCTAACTAAACTTCAACCACTTGACAGCTTCCTCTTCTTCTCCCTTTCTAACCACTTCCAGCTCACTTTCCTTCCTTGCAGCTGATCAACAACTTCAGAAAGCACGTCCAGTTTTATTATTATATCCAGTCCTTCACCATGAGATTACACGTGAAACAAAAAGAAAGCGTTGAATTGAACCACTGTTCCGTCCATTTATAAAACGTTGCCAGGCAAGAAATTCTGACTTTCTTTTCGTTGGACTTCCATGGATACTTCCATTGCTCACCGCCGACTCAATGCCATTCATCGCCACTTCATTGCCGTCGCCGACTACTCGCCGCTTCTTGATCTGAATCCTTCTGCCTCCCAATTCTTCATTGGTACCATTTTTTTTTTTTTTAAATTCAATCTCTGAGTTCAGTGTATATAACAATCATTTGTTCCACCTCCGCCAAACCACTTGAGCTACGTTCGAGTTGACAATTAAATCGTTTTTTTCCCAAGTGCAATTGCAACGACAATACTTTTACTACTGCAATAGGTAGCTGATTTAAAGATAAGATTTTTGTTAGTACATAAATTTTGACTGAAAAGTGAGATTAAAGTTTCTATTTTTTTGAGTTTGGTGTTTGTAATTGTGAGTTTGAGGGGAAACCCTTTTCTTTTCTATATTGTTCCTATCATGGGCTTGTGCTGATTTTGCTGAATGATTCCATCTAATTCTGAACAGAGAAAGGATATAGTGTTGTGCTTCCGGAGAAGTTGCATACGGGGGAGTGGAAAGTTTACAGGTCTTGTGATCATTTTCTTCTACATTTTGGATTTGTACTCTCTTCAATTTTCGATATGCATTGTGAAATATCGATGTTTCCCCATCGCAGATCTGCATCTTCTCCATTAAAACTTCTGGACAGTTTCCCTGATCATCCTGAAATTAGTACTTTGCACGAAAATTTTGCGTAAGCTTCTCCAGTTTCTATTTCTACCAGCTTAAAATGCAACTTCTTTTACAGCTTTTTCTTGGTAAGTTGTTGGCTGCTGAACAAACTTTGTCTATATCAGGCATTCAGTCAAGACATTCCAGGATAACAATTATTTAGGAACACGAATTCGAGATGATGGTTCACTTGGGCAGTTAGTTTTATTTCCCCTCTCTAATTTGGTTTTTTGCTCGAACTGTAAAACAGATTTTTACTGATGCTGTCTTCATTATTTGCATCGATTTACTTAAGGTACCAATGGATGACTTATGGAGAAGTGGGTACTGTTCGATCAGCAATTGGATCTGGCCTTATGCATTATGGCATTTCAAAGGTGATCTAAAGATTTGTTATCTACACTTGTTCTTACTCTATTCAGTCCTGATCCGGAGTTGATTTTAATTTCTCACGGCATTTAGTAAGTATTTTTTTATTTCCTGTATAAATATAAGTCAGACACTTTTTAATTTATCTCACTATCTTAAATAGGGATCTTGCATCGGTTTATATTTTGCAAATCGACCCGAGTGGCTTATTGTGGATCATGCCTGCTCTTCATATTCTTTCATATCTGTTCCTTTATATGACACTCTAGGTTTGATATTTATCTTTTGTAGAGCTTAAAATAAATATTGCCTACTTTGCTCTGATCATTAGATGCCACTTTTTTTATTCTACCGCAGGTCCTGATGCCGTCAAGTACATTATAAACCATGCTGTTGTACAAGTCGTTTTTTGTGTCCCTCAAACATTGAATACAGTGAGTTAAATGATCAATCTGTGCATCTTTAAAATTAGAAACAAGAGGGGAAGGAGAGAAGAGAAGAAGAGGTGAAGTTTTACTTTACGGAAGAGAGAAGGAGGAGGGGGGAAGGAGCGAAGAGAAGAAGCAGAAGGGGGGGGGATTTAAATTTCAAATTAGTGGTATTAGAGCAGATATGCTTTCGTCCGCTTCCAAATTTTGATTTCACGCAACAACATTCATTCATACCATGTACTGTACCTAGTCACTCATAAACTACTACTTTTTCTCATGAATTTTTAATATGCTTATGTTATATGGCTGCTGCATATTTCTTATTTTATGATGTTGAGTAACTGCAGCTAGTGAGTTCCTTGCCAGAAATGCCAACTGTACGCCTAATTGTGGTATAACTTGTAACAGTTCTGTTGTAATACATTTAGCAAGGTCTTGTGTGTGTAACATTTGCTTCTCATATCTTCTTTTTCTGTTGCACAGGTTGTTGGTGGGATTGAGGGTCAATTTCAATCTCTTTTCCCATCAAATGGCATAGAAATTGTAACATATGCAAAGCTTCTTAATCAAGTGTGTGCTTTTTCAGTGTAATTAGCTACGATGTTTCTTGAATTTGATACATTATCTAGATTGTTCAAGTTCTCATGTTTTCTTTTAGGGCTGCAGTAGCCTGCAACCATTTTGTCCTCCAAAGTCCACCGACGTTGCTACCATCTGCTACACAAGTGGTACTACTGGGACTCCAAAGGTATGACTTCCTTTCCTAGTTTCCTCCTATAAGACCAGGTTCTCCTGGAGACGCTTCTTAGTTGTAATTAAGAACATTTCGTTCTCTTTCCTTTTTTTTCCCTCTTGGATTGACATGCAATCTTCCCTTCACTAAACATCCAGGGGGCTGTTCTGACTCATGGAAACTTGATTGCAAATGCTGCTGGGTCCACTGTTTACATTAAGTTCTACCCTTCAGACGTGTAAGTTTTATTGATTCTTTACCATATATCGACAGCTACAAATGTTAAGCTTGAATGAAATATTGGTATGTCTGAAATCATCTCACGTTTTTCCAGCTACATATCTTATCTTCCTCTGGCACATATATATGAGAGGACTAACCAGGTCTTGACAGCTTATTATGGAGTTGCTGTTGGATTTTACCAAGGGGTATGGGGTTTTGTATTGTACTGTACTGCACTAATGTGAATATTATGCAGACAATAGATGTTAAAAAAGTTTATTTCATTGCTTGTGGATGATATAACGTTCTATTTATTTAACACAGGATAACATGAAACTGATGGATGATATGGTTGCTCTAAGGCCTACAATCTTTTGCAGTGTTCCTAGGTTGTATAATAGAATATTTGCTGCGTAAGTCATCATCCTACCCTTCTTTATCTAACAAATGTTAATATTCTCTTAATCTTTTACTTGGTATCTTGATTGTACAGCATTACAAATGCTGTCAAGGCATCTGGTGTGCTACGTGAGAGATTATTTTATGCTGCTTACAATGCTAAGAAGCAAGCAATTGTTACTGGTAACTGCATAACCATCTCAAACTCCAGTGCATAATAGCCTGAACTTTCTTATTACCGTTGTTGTAATCTTCAACATTTTATGGTTTAATCTTATTTGCTCATTAGAGTTTTAGATGAGTAGAAATAATATTTTCTCCCATTTATGCTTAAGAACTTGTTCATTCATCATCCTCTTATGAAAGTAAATGGATGGAGGCAGAAGGTGCTGCTGACAACCATGAATTATTTATCTCCTGCTCTTGCATAAATTGCCTTAGCTACAATGGATGAACTTTATTTTCTCTACCCTCTATTTATGGACCTTTTTTTAATCTTTATATCATTATCGATGGTTTTATTTAGGAAAGATTCCATCTCTCATCTGGGATAGATTGGTATTTAATAAGATAAAGGAGAGGCTTGGAGGAAGAGTACGTTTGATGGTATCAGGTGCATCACCTTTGTCTCCTGATGTTATGGAATTTTTATTGATGTAAGTTCTTCAGTAATTGAAGGCATGTGTTGAATGCCCCATAGGAAGCCAGTGTGCAATTAAATTTTCTTTTCTTTTCTTTTCTTTTTGGTTTATAAATCTTCCCTTTGTATGTTCTAATGAGATATATGATTACTTTTTAGCTGCTTTGGTTGTCGTGTGTCTGAAGGATATGGAATGACTGAGGCTTCCTGTGTCATTAGTTGTATGAATGAAGGTGATTACCTAGCTGGGCAGGTTGGCTCTCCAAATCCTGCTTGTGGTGAGTTGCTGACTTGAAGCTCATACCATTTTCTAACGATAACATGTAGCGGGCAGTACAGTGCTTCATTTGCAATCAAACAAGAGTTTCTTAATATATCTATCCTTTTTACTGCACTGCTTGATAATTTCCTTCTAATGGTGCCGACTTACAAAGTTTAATTTCTGTCCGTTCATATTCTTCTGCCAATGTTACTGAATACTTAGCGTGTTAGCGTTTGTTCTCTGTAATTGTGTATACATACGAGAGAGGAATGCTCATTATTTATGATTTAGTATGAGTGAGAGGACGCTAGCCAAGTGAGCCAAGGTCTATGCTTGGGAGTGATCTAAAATTTCCATGACAGAAAGATCACTTGATAGTTCATCTCTTTTTAGTTCCACTATATTTTTATAATTTTTTTTAGTTCTTATTAAGAACAGATAAACAATTTGAGATTATTTGTGAAATTTGTATTCTATTATTATTAAGGAATAAATAGGGTACAAGAATTTAGGCACTTATACAGCTTTCTTATAATTTATGATGCATTTTATTCTTATTTTGGCTAAGAATTGATCTCATTTGGCATGATTTAGAAATAAAGCTTGTAGATGTCCCAGAGATGAACTACACATCTGATGACAATCCCTATCCTCGTGGTGAGATCTGTGTCAGGGGTCCCATTATTTTCAATGGCTATTACAAAGATGTAATCCAGACGTATGTATTCAAATATGCTGATTATCTTAAAATACTATTCAATTTGTTGAATATTAAATAGATGTTAAGATTCTAAAGTGAACAGGAGAGAAATGGTAGATGAAGACGGATGGCTTCATACAGGAGACATTGGATTGTGGTTACCAGAAGGTCGTCTAAAGATTATTGATAGGTGTGGTATACAAATTTAACTGTCCTCTAATGTTGTACTGTCATGCACTCCTAGATAAGCTAATAAAAAGTTATAAGAATGCACTCCCGATTGCTATTAATTACAGAAGTAGGGTAATTACAAAAAGGTTTTGACCGGGAGCACCAAAACAGAAGCATGGTATCTTAAAAACCTCAAATAACTCTGCAGCTTCCAATGCTAAGCCTGTAGTTTTAAATTGTAATCTTGCCTGTCCTTCTAAGTTTTTGATATAGTTTCAAGTTTTAGCATATATGTGAAGGAAATATGGTAGGTTGTTGGATGACTGATGACCTTTTCAGCGAAAAAGTAATGGCCAATTTATAGAATTTTGAGTTTTTAACATAAATTTTCAATGGTCCTAACATACTTTTGCATTCTTAGAGGCTAGAGCCTCAAGAAATGTCACTTATTCAAGTTTTATGTTCGATTGTAGGAAGAAGAACATTTTCAAACTGGCACAGGGAGAGTACATAGCTCCAGAGAAAATTGAGAATGTTTATACAAAGTGCAAATTTGTTGCTCAGTGCTTTGTATATGGTATGAAATTGGATTCCACAACCCTCTTCCCCCTTTCAGTTCGGCTTAGTTAAATTGATTCTATCTATTTTATTGCACTCCATAGGTGACAGCTTAAAATCTTCCTTGGTGGTCATTGTCTCTGTTGATCAAGATGTGTTAAAAGCTTGGGCTGCTTCTGAAGGGATTAAGGTTTGAACTTGTGTTCTCTTTTTTACAAAAGGAGAAAATTGGTGACATTCACTTTTAAGCATACTCATGATTTATTAGACCAGGTATCGGTTGTCCATTGAGACATGAGAAAATGAACAATCAAAGTTAGACTAGTTGTTTATTCTTACTGAATGTAATATGAAATTCACCTTCCATGGACCTTTTTTTTTCCTTTCTTTTCTTTTTCCATTGATTGGATCAAGTGATCTACTTTTACTATATTATTGTCAAAGGCATTCTAAAATTTTGCTCTCCTCCCGTTCTGCACGGTTACAACTTATTGCCATAGGATAAATGCTCTATTTTCTTGTTAATTTTTGGTGTTCTCTTGCTATGTATTACAGTACAATAATTTGAAGGACCTATGTGAGGATCAAAGAACAATAGCAACGGTCTTGGCTGATTTGGATGCAGTTGGAAGAGAAGCACAGGCTAGTTATTGAACATTCTGATATTCGGTTAATTTTGGCACTACTACCTCAAGATATGTGCATTAAGTTTTATAATCTCTAATTTTACTGCAGCTGAGAGGGTTTGAATTTACAAAAGCCGTCACTTTGGTTCCCGAACCGTTTACGGTGGAAAACGGTCTTCTCACTCCAACATTTAAGGCAAGTTCTTGGTTCCAGAATGTTTTGAGAGCACTGAGATTGATTTATATTGATTGACAGTGCTTAAATTCTCTTTTTTGTTTTTCTGTGTATAGATAAAGAGACATCAAGCAAAGGAATACTTTGCAAAAGCAATAGCCAATATGTATGAAGAGATATCTAAATCTGATCCCTCCCTTCAGAAACTATAAAAGCAGTTGACAGTTGAAATAAATTTGATAAACAAGAAAGCTCCCATTCTTAACAGATTATTTGAATGGGCTTCATAATGCTTCCTTTAGATATGTAAGCATTTATCTAGATTACCATTTTTGCTGTTTTTTTTTAATGTTTACATATAGTTTTATTTATTTTTAATTGTTGATCTCTTCTGCGGAGTGTACTTGGTAAAATTCGATCTATAACTTTATCGTCCCGTCTATATGTACTTTATAATACAATATCTGGTGGAGTGGCTAAAGTCACCCCTTAAAATGGTGAGGGTTAAGTTTAAATCTTACCTTTCTCTGAGTTGATATATAGATTTCTTTTGAGAGTTTATAATTGATATATTTTCTTGTCTTAATTTTTTACTTCCCATAATTAATATTTTAACGTAAGCTTCCTACAAAAAAATTTGGAATAAATTGTAAAACATATTCATGTGGTTTTAAAATTGTTTTGAATACTATTGTGGTTTGTAAAATTATAGATCACATTCGTCTGTTGCGCGATTTTTAACATATTTTGGACACATGTTTATTTTATTAAATATTCCAATTCCATTAAAAACAAATGCTTTTTTTTTTTTTTTAATGTGAGTGCAATATGTAGAATGTCATTAACGAAGTGTAAAAAACGTAGAATAAATGTGTTTAAAATTTATTCGAACTAATTGATAGATGAGTGTGATTTATAAATTATAATTACTCCATATACAACTGAAAACACCAGATATATTGCATTAAAGTAGATGGACTCTGAATTAAGGATGTCATTTGGATACATTAAATCACACCCACATTTTAAAATCATTATTATTATTATCAATCATCGTAATTTTTTTAATCACAAGTAGCCCAATGATAGACATCAACGTCTTGCATGGGAAATCGACTAAACTGGTGTTCCATACCGTCTACAATTTATACAAAAATTTTTTAAAGGAATTAATATTAAAAAAAAAAAACAAAGCATTTTCATAAAAATCATCGTAAAAATTAACAAGGATGATTTTCATAAACATTTTGTCCAATATATTTTAACGGTTTAAATTTCATAATTTAATAAATCAATATCAATGTACCATTTTAAATCGAAGAGTTTAATAAACCTAAACCAAAGTAGCACACCCACCCATGCTACCAGAATCCCGAACCCTTGAGATTTACTCAATTCCACACACTGCCTGTGGTACTGTAACTGGTAGGTATTTTATTCCTTCTTTTGTAACTTTCTACTTATCTTATCGATATGATATATTTAACAAATAATTAATAATAAACTGTTTTAAAAACCTGCTGACACGAGCATAACTCAAGTGTTTTAGGGACTGTACTTAATTTTTTTTTTTTAAACAATAAAATTATAATTATATATATTTTTTAAATATAAATGTTAAGATTCAAACTCTTGATAAATCAAGAGATATTAAAAAAAGAAATACGTGGCAGTCTAAATCTAAATATAATGATGTTGTATGTATACATTAACGTATATAGCATAAAAGATTTTTACTCTATAATTCTGTGTTATGTTATTATTTTTCTAGATATTACATCATGATGGGGAAAAGTAAAATTTAACCTTTACCTAATAGGAAGAGACCTAACCAATTGAATTATACTCTAATTGACTATGTTATACTATCTAAATCCTAAATGAAATGTTATGTTTTATAACATTTTTTAATTCTATTCAATGCCTTTCAAGTTTTTTTTTTTTTTTTTTTTTTTGAAGACAATGCCTTTTAAGTTAAATTTGCATATTAAACGTTTCTTTTATCTTGTAATTTTTATTACATTTTTAAAACTTCAACTATTTTTTTTTACGTGGCTTTCAAAATTTTCATTTTGTTTTCAAAATGTGTATAGAATTCATTTAAAAAAAACATGAAATCAAAATACAAAATTTATCAATAAAAATAAAATCATTATCAAATAGATAAAACTTTGTAAAAACAATATAGAAAGTAAGAACATAACATTATAAAACTTGTGCAAAATACAAGGAGTGTTCACGGGGGGATGGGGAATGCATTTCCCATTCCCGTCTCCGCTTCCTAAACCATTACCCATCCCTGTTAAATTCACCGCTTTAAAAAATTGGAGGCGGGGACGGGGATTCCCCATAGGGAATTTGCAGGGATCGGGTTCTCCACGGGGAATTTTTCTTCATTTGAAAACTACTTATTTAATTTTCTAATATTTTAATTAAATTTATAAATATATTATTTATATTATAATTTAATACTAGGAGATATATTTTATATTCGTTAGATTTAAAAAAAAATTAATTAATTAATTGAATAACTTCGGGGTGGAGACGGGGCGGGGAATGCATTCCCGTCCCTGTCCCAAAATTGAAACGAAAAAAATTCCCCTTCCCCGTCGGGGCGGGTCCCGCGGACCCCATCCCCACGGGGGATTTGAACACCCCTTACACCCGATTAAATGATAAAACTATTTATAATTGTAAGGGTAAAGTTGAAAACACCACCTCTTACTTAATTCACCAAAATATTATAAGAAATCAATTGCATAGAGGGAAAAAAACAATATTCACCAACACAAACATAACCGAGAAACTCGATGGTTCGTGTCTCCTATCCTCAATTTGATATAATATCTAAAAAAATATAATATTATTATCTCAAGTAATGTATTTAAACCATTGAATTATGCTTCTTGGTAATGCATTTACACAGTTTGGTGTGATAACGAAACGTGCATCCTCAGTCAAGTCGTGTAAGTTGATTCATATAAAACCTTAATTATTAATCCAGATCTAAGTTCTTGTCCAGTTGATCGATTCGATTGAACCAAGCCCAGTCTGATCCCTTAGAAAGAGAGAAACTTTTTTATACTAAACGTAGTTAATCAAAATCCATCAATCTATAGGTTTATTTTTCCTTCCAATTTTGATCTGCGATTATCAGGGTTTCTATCTTTTGGAAATTTTGGTTATGTTCGATTTCCAATGCTTAGCGAACTTTTTCCTCTCTGTGTTCGATTCTAGTAAATTAGGGTTTATTTGAGTTGTTTTAGGATTAGATCTGCATTTTGATCGATCATGCTTTCGAATGGAATGGACAAATCAAAGACGATGTGGTCACGCCTTCCGAATACTGAAGAAAACGATAACGAGAACGATCGTGTTAGCTTCTTGAAGAAGAATGATGGAGGTGGCGTTGAGAGTCTCGATTACGAGGTTATCGAGAATTATGCCTACTGGGATGAGCAGGTTTTTTCATTTTCGTTAGTTTTGGTTTGATTCTGCATTTTTATTGGAAATATGCTCTTTTCCATGATTATATCAACTTCAATTTTGCTCATGAATGCTTGAAATCGCTTTTTCTTTATTGTGAACTTCATGCCTTTGCGAGCCATCGTGGTTTTACGGTTTTCACGAACTGTTTTGTGTTGTGTAGGCACAAAGAGGGAAGCTATTTATCGGTTATAGCGTGGCAGTTAAATGGCTGTATGCTTTGCTAATTGGCATTGGTATGATGACCATTTTTTCGTTACCTTTTGAGGCAAATTTATAATGCTTGTATCTTTTTATCACAGTCATGTTTTTACTAATTGGAATATAACTGTGGTTTATTTCTCATTGGTTGAATCTCCTCTTTGCAACGTGGGATTTCTTCGCTCACAGCCAAACTGACACATAGTTTTACATTGAAACAGATGAAACATTTTTACGTGTTTCGAGTGAAAACAGATGTAGTATAATGGTTTTCATTTTATCTTTTGTCATCTACATAATTTTATGTCACTGCGAAAAGTTTAATTTCCCCCCCTTCTCTTGTCAAGTTGTTGATTTTTAGTGGCTGATTTCAGGCACTGGATTGGCTGCAGTTTTCATAAATATGGCTGTTGAGAACTTTGCTGGCTGGAAATTTTCATTGACGTTTGCCCTGATACAAAAGTCATATGTGGCTGGTTTTATATTATACTCAACAGTCAACTTGGCTTTAGTATTTTCCTCTGTGTATATTGTCACGCACTTCGCTCCTGCAGCAGCTGGATCTGGCATCCCTGAAATCAAGGGTTATTTAAATGGTAAGCTATATCATCATCATTGATGACTCCCCTCTCGTAGGGGAACAACTCATATTTTCGGGTATTTGACAGTACTTCTTGTCATTTAAATGAACAGGAATTGACATTCATGGTGTCCTGTTTTTCAGAACCTTGATTGGAAAGGTACAATTGGCATCTCTGGAGTCCTTATTGTTGGAACTTTAATTGATATGGTTTTTTAGTTTTTCCGTTTTTTGATAATCTTGGTACGTATCAGATATTTGGAAGCATTGGCTCAGTGGGAGGTGGATTGGCTTTAGGCAAAGAGGGCCCTCTTGTACATACTGGTGCCTGTATTGCTTCTTTGTTAGGACAAGTAAGCACAAATGTCTTGCCAAGAAAATTCCAAATGCAAAGCTTTTTAAAATCCATGTTTCGTTTATTTAAATTCTATGATTAGCTTTAATAATGATCTTGTTTTTAATCTTTTAATGCTTGTTCATGATTTCAGGGTGGATCTTCTAAATATCATCTAAATTCCAAGTGGTTACAAGTGTTCAAGAGTGACCGGGATCGTCGTGACCTTGTATGTTACTATAGCCTTTTAATTTATTATTTGAAGTTTCCACCTTCCAAAGGAAGCTATGTTTAAATTTTTGGTGACTTAATACACCTATTTCCTGATTTTTGTTTTACTATAAATTGGAGAACGTAATTGCTTCCTCTAGATTTTACTATTCTCAATAGTTCGCTGTTATTTCAAACTTATTTCACACCCTTATACAAGCCTTAGAGTTGAAAAACCTAATTGTTTCCCTGTTTTTGGTTAATATTTGAAAAGGTGACATGTGGCTGTGCAGCAGGAGTTGCTGCTGCTTTTAGAGCTCCAGTTGGTGGTGTATTATTTGCACTTGAAGAAGTAACATCTTGGTAAACACATTTCTTCCTGTTGACATGCTTGAAGGCTGACTAGTGTGAACTGATGATATAATTTCTCTCTCTTTTTTTAATGTATTTTTTTGTGTTACTACAAACATTATTCGTTTGTTTATGTACTTGTGCAGCCTTGATGGAACAAGTTTTTTTTTTTTTATCTGTAAGGCTAATTGTCTATAATGAGTACGGTATTATTAATTTAAGAAATTTTTGCGTGTGAATTTTGTCTCTGATGTTATAGGTGGAAGAGCCAACTTTTGTGGCGTGTGTTCTTCTCTTCTGCTGCAGTGGCTGTTGTGGTGCGTGCGGCAATGGCATGGTGTAAGAGTGGAAAGTGTGGACATTTTGGTTCTGGTGGTTTCATAATCTGGGACATATCAGAGTATGGTTTAAAAGCTTTTCATGATTTCCATGTCCAGCTCTTTGATTTTTTACTGGCTAATTCGTTGTAATTTTAGTGGCCAAGAGGATTACTCGTTTGGAGAGTTGTTGCCCATGGCTGTGATTGGGGTTATTGGAGGTTTATTAGGTTGGTGATTATTGCATACCCTTTTAGTTGGCTTAGGTAATCTTCCATTTGTGAAGTTTAGGTTTAATTTAAACTATTTTGGTAATTTTTAGGAGCTCTATTCAACCAACTTACTCTTTACATGACTTATTGGCGACGTAATTATTTACACAAGAAGGGGAACCGAGTCAAGGTAGAATGAAGTTTAAAATTAATGATAATAAGTCTATTTTTCTTTGCTTTACTTTGGTTTCACACTCAAACCATCTTCATTTTTTTTCCCTTGGAAAATTTTCAGATTATTGAAGCTTGTCTTATCTCACTAATAACATCAATGATTTCCTTCGGACTACCACTTCTAAGGACATGCACGCCATGCCCAAAATCTGATCCCCAACTGGGTAATGAATGCCCAAGGCCTCCTGGGATGTATGGGAATTTTGTTAATGTAAGAACCGATATCGGTCATGTTTTGTTCCTGTTGTTTCCTTCTTGTAGTTGTTTGTAGCATGTGTTCTACTTGTCCTGAGTCTTCTCAATCAGTTTATAGAGGGGGTTATGCCATTTCTCTTTAAACAGGAGCAACACTCTAGCCATAGTTTGGCATGAAATTTGACTGTTATTTTTTTCTTCTTCCAGTTTTACTGCAATAAGGACAATGAATACAACGACCTTGCAACCATTTTCTTCAACACCCAGGTATTTTAATTTCTGCTGACCTCGCCTATTTCTATGTTGTATATGTTGGTGCCTTCATGGTTATGACTATTTTTTTCCCAGGATGATGCCATAAGGAATTTGTTCAGTGCAAAAACAATGCATGAATTCAGTGCCCGAAGTTTATTGACCTTTTTGGTAATTTTATTCACTTAATTTATTGCATAGATGTCTTTGTTGACAAGCTCTTTTATGATAACACGTCAGATTACTTGGTTGGTCAGGAATCACACTTGCTGCTATATTTTTAAATGATTATGCCAATTGTTTTTCATATTCTCTTGCAATTTTCTACTTCTCTGTCTCATATTTTCTTATCATTAGCGAGTTTCATTCTTTCACCTCTTTGATATGCATTGATTTCGGTTCTTCTAAGATTACCATTCTACTGAACATTATCAACTAGATAGGTTAACTTTGACCACGTTGTGACTTGACTATTGAACCCTGCAGAAAGAGATTCCATCATTCCACTCATATATACAAGGAGGATAACCATTCAATCTACCCTATGTGGAGATGCATAAGATAATGTGAACAAATTAAAGTGATTCAAAATAATTTTATCCAATCTTATGTTTTCACTGTCTTTGTTGATGTTACTTTTGTAACATCGATAGAGTTGCTACCTTGTGCCATGTTGTGAAGATCAAAATTTATGATTATTTTATGACTTCTATCTTCTTATTTTTCAGGTTATGTTTTATACCTTAGCTGTGGTGACATTTGGTACTGCTGTTCCTGCTGGTCAATTTGTTCCTGGTATAATGATCGGATCCACCTATGGACGTTTAGTTGGCAAGTTTGTGGTTGATTTCTACAAGAAACCCAACATCGAAGAGGGAACGTGAGTCTTTCTCTAATTTTCTGAATTTTATTCATTTGAAGCCTTTTTTTAAATGAAAAGAAAAACTTTCACATTAAGATAAATGAAGATACTAAAGAGTAAGGTTGTTCGAAAATAAGAGTAGGACCAGCAAGACGGAGCTGCAAAAACTGAAATAAAAATTACAGAAAATGGCTCCAGTTGTCAATCATCAAGAATAAACATGTGAAATTTGATTACCTTTGGCTTTGTTTCTTTATTGATTCTGTAAGATAAGTTATGCCTCTGGGTAACAACAAAAGCCTTATGAATTCCTGATCAAACCATGTGATTCCCCTTGCTATTTCTCCAGTGTTCTTATTATTTTGTAAGCACCATTAGAATTTCATTTATCTTTATTTTCTACACAAAAAAAAAAAAAATTGTGGTTTGGATTGAGTTGATGGAAATGTTACCTCCTGGTGCTTCATTGTATGGAACAAATTTTTACAAGAAATCATTGTAAAATGAAGGTTAAGACTTGATGGGAGAATGTGGTCAAAGCTCTCATTTGGGATATTTGGTCAGAAATGAATCATAGAATATTCCAAAGCAAAGCTTGAGAGGAAAGGAAAATCTAGAGGAGTTTAATACAAAGCTTCTATTTGGGGCGCTATTTCCAAACTTTTTATAATTACGATTCCTTCTTAATTAAGGCCAAACTTTGGTCAATTCATTTTACTAAGCCAAGTATTATTCTTGATAGAAAAATTTGGGTTGAAAGATATTTTGGACTCTTTTTATTCCAAATATTTTTTCACAGCTCTCTCCCGTCTACCTCTAATTAATACCTTCTTAATTAGGGCAAAACTTTGGTCAATCCATTTTATTAAGAAACTTTGGGTTGAAAGATCCCTTGGACTTTTTTTGTTCCAAATCTTTTTTCGTAGCTCTCTCCTGTTTACCCTCTTCCTCTTCTTTCCCCCATCATTTTGTGCAGCTCAAAGGTATTCCTGCTAATATTCAACCTTTTCTATGGTTGGTTGCTGTTAGGAAAGGGTGTAAGGGCATAATAGTAAATAAATGATTAGTTAGTTAGGGGTATGAGAGTATAAATAGAGTGAATTGAGGGGGGGGGGGGGGTTTAGATTATCCAAGATATTGAGAATAGTAGTCTTTAGACTATTGTAAGGGGAGAGTTCTAAGGCTCTCGAATGCTTAGTCGTTTCGTAATTCTTCTATTAATTGATAGAAACCAAATTATATTAATACGAAAATAGAACAATTACGAAACGACTAAGCATTCGAGAGGCTTAGAACTCTCCCCTTACAATAGTCTAAAGACTACTATTCTCAATATCTTAGATAATCTAACCCCCCCCCAAAAAAAAAACATTCACTCTATTTATACTCCCATACCCCTAACTAACTACTCATTTATTTACCATTATGCTCTTATACCCTTTCTGAACAGTTGCTTTAGAGAAGATTATTACTTGTCATGTATTGCAAAAGAGGAAACCGTATCGGTCAATTTATCTTTATCAGTGTTATCTTTTTGAAAAAGACCTTGAGTTGGTTAATCATACGTGAATTTACTCGAAAATTGTGGGCTAAGATTCTTACTCATTTTAACATCCTTTGGGTTACTCCAAAGGATATTATTTCTTTATTCTGTTTGGATTCTTTTGTTAAAGGTGCAAAAAGATTTTTTTGTTTTTGGATTTGTGCTTTGGCAGCTCTATTTTGGGTTGTTTGGAAGGAAAGAAACGATCGACTCTTCAATGAATAAAACTCAGGAATTGCATGTTCTTTGGGATAGAATTTTAATTTATATTTATTCATGGGCTAAATCTGTTGGTCACCTAGATTTCGGTTTAACAATGTCGGTGATGTACTTTTTGTAGTTTATTTTTGTTACAGTGTCCGTGTTTGTACATTCATCCTTCTTAATAATTGTTTACTGGCAGAATTATTTTATGTTGATTTTATTTCAACAGAAAAGTCTGAACTTTCTTTCAAATCTCTGGTTTTTCTAGATATGCCTTGTTGGGTGCTGCATCTTTTCTTGGAGGTTCTATGCGAATGACGGTCTCTCTCTGTGTCATTATGGTTGAAATATCAAACAACTTGAAATTTTTACCTCTCATCATGCTTGTCCTTCTTATTTCCAAGGTATGTCATCACATATATGTACCTACCTACATACACGCACACAAAAATATGATTGTGTATGGATGTGTGGCTGTTTATGTATATATACATAATCTTGTATGTATGTGTTTTCATACTCATTGATGCACAGATGAGTTTCTTACTTTATCATCCCTTCAGGCTGTTGGTGATGCCTTTAATGAAGGCCTGTATGAAGAGCAGGCTCAATTGAAGGGTATTCCGTTACTGGAATCGAGACCAAAGTACCAGATGCGAAAAATTTCAGCAAAGGAGGCCTGTGGAAGAAGGGTAATTCACTGGAATGCTTGAAATTACATTCTTATAATTTATTCTGTTATTACCCAGGCAGAGATGTTTTGTTGGAGTTTATCAGAAATAAAGTACGCATGAAAGCAAGTCAAAATAGATCATATTGCTGTTATTGTTTTGATATATCTATTTCCCTGCAACTTTGAAATTAGTTTTGCATAAAGCAGATGTGTGGAGGACGACTTGTCTGGTTAAAATACTTGAATTAAGTCCCTTGTACATGATATTTTTGAGAATTTGTGGTAATATCTTAATGCTTGTAAACTAATTTGTTATTTTCTCTGTTTGAAGGTGGTCTCCTTCCCTCGTGTTGTTAAGGTTGCAGATGTTGTTACTATTTTGCGGAGCAACAGACATAATGGTTTTCCAGTGAGCATAGCTTGATTTCCTCTTTTCCCCCTTCATCTATTCACCCTTTCTTAAGGTTTTGCTTCATTTGCCCCTTAGGTGATTGACCACTCCAGAAATGGGGAAGCACATGTCATTGGACTAATGCTACGCAGGTATAGTAAGAAGTAACAGCCTGCCTGGGCTTTTATACACACACACACACACACACATATATATACCATACATACATATATATATATATATATATATATATATTGATATTATTATTATTTATATATACGTAAAGCATTCGATAAAACCTTACAACATGATTTTTGTGCAGTCATATGTTAGGACTTCTGCAGTCCAAAGTAGAGTTTCAGCACAGTCCTCTGCCTTCTGATCTAAGGGCGACCACGCCAACCAGGTGAGGAAGTTGATGGATATTTGATATCAGATTATTATAAATTGGGTTATCCTCACTTTTCCATGGATTTCTCTGATCCTCGTGATTCTAGGCACAAGCCCAGTGATTTTGTGAAACCTGCTTCCAGTAAAGGAATTTCTATAGATGATGTAAATCTTAGTTCAGATGACATGGAAATGTACATTGATTTACTACCATATCTGAATCCATCTCCATATATTGTTCCAGAAGATATGTCTTTGACAAAGGTGATAAGTTTATTTGTCTTGATTGAATCGTCTGGTTTTTGTTTTTTTGTTATTATAATTATTTTTATTTGGGAATTGTGTTTGCCTTAATTTTAGAGCTCAAATGTTGCATCTTGCCATAGGTATATAATCTTTTCCGGCAGCTAGGACTGAGGCATATATTTGTTGTTCCCCGTCCAGTAAATGTGACTGGTTTAATCACCCGAAAGGATTTGTTGATGGAGGTACTGTAGCCTCCCTTTCTACATTCAATATTTCAAATACTATTTATCTGGGCAGTATTTAAGATATCATCAACTCTATACAGGATAGTGATGATTCAGATGCAGTGGAACTACTATCGACAAGTGTAAGGTCTCTGTGATGCTTTGTCATCTATCAAAGTAGATGTTTTAGAATAGGAGTTTTATGCTGATTTAGAAGAATTATATGCCAACTGTGATTATCTTGCCTAAAACAGATACTAGGTATGAAATAAAATCCAAGAAATGGGATGCATCTATCTAGCAGGTTCCAGACATCCATCATTCTTGGAGATTTCCTTGCATATGATGAGAAAAGCTTTAATGGATATGTTTGAAAGCGTTTTTGTGTGAATATGGATATAATAGATGTATGACAAATTTGGGTACAAGGGCGTACTTGAGTTGTCTTGCATCCCCTACCAAATGTATGTTCTTCAATTGTAACATCTTATTCTTCCTCCATATTTATATGATGGCAGAGCACGGCGTCAAGATAGAAGAATATTTGCGAGGAATGGGGATGTTGAAAGCCCGATTCTTAATGGTCTTTTGGTCAATAATTCAAATGGCTGATATTGTGGAATAGGCAACTTTCTTCTAACTTTAAGACAGGTCAAATTATCTTCGGCTTTCTCCATTTTCCCTATTAGATATATAAATATAATTCTTTATTGTTTGCGGCCTAGGATTCCAGGCCGCTATACCCATCTGAACCAATGTATCATATAGATGTAAGGATACAGAAATGCCATTGGCAGCTTTTTGGAACAACTTAGAATTGCTGTTTTATTTTTATATTATACCTCTCTATGAAAGTGTCTTGATGTATACGAGAGTTTTTTTTACCCACAATTGCTAATGGGAAATCGGATACAGAACTGTCTGAAACTCTATGATAAATGTTAAATTGCCTTCTCCTTTTGACTTCATAGCACGTTCTTCAGGAAGAATAGCTTACCTACTTCTAAGGAGGTCAGGAGTAGGACCTTCTCCTCGAAGGGAGGAGAAAATGGAACAAAAAAAATGGGATTTTGTAGTTCATTGAAATTTTTACTTCTGTTTATAGTTTTTGTTCTGTGAAATAACTGTTTCTGCAAGATCCCTTTTCATTCAAAATAATTCCCCCTTGACATGACTTAAAAGTAAGCAGCCGCTTAAAAGAAGATGTACCGTTTGAAGTCATTTTTAATTAATTAAATAAATAAAATACCATTGCACCACTTTATATTTTACTTTTATTTATTTATTATTAATATGGTTTTAAAGGAGAAGAGCATGATATGGAAAGATTTATTACTACAGTTTCATGAAGCGGGTTGATCAAGTAACTAAATTTATTTTTGGTCTATGCATGACACTATTCAAGTTAAAAACGAAAATTTTCCTTTTTGGAAAAAATAAAATAAAAGGACACTATTCTTGAATGATAGAGATTCGAACATCTAACTTATTTTAGGAGTTGACACTGCTCAAATTGATATTGAAAAGATGGTATGTTTTATGTTTTTTGAAGGTGTATTTTATAAAAAAACAAGCATGCTAAAATGTTCTCTTTTAGTTTCAATCAATTATAAATTCATTCAGATAGAATAACCCGTTTGAAGAATTACAAAACAAGCATGCTAAAATTTGTGGTTTTTTCCACATTTTTTTTTGTAAGGAAATGTGCAGCCTAGTTTTCAAAAAGTGCCAAACTCGAAAAAGAAAGAAACTAATTCATTGAAGTTTTTATTGCAATACTCTGCAAAAAGCTGTGATAATGATATAAATGTATGTGCTCTCTACTCCCAAGAACCAAAACCAAATACAACAAAAAGGCAGTTCCAAAAAAACAAAAAACAAAGCTTTCGTCTAAGCAAGAGCAGGAACAGCACCCACAAAGAATACCAAAACAAAACCAATCAGCAAAACAAAACCAAAACCACCCTTGAATGTTGCTGAAGCTTGATTTGGAGAAGGGGCCGGGGGCGAGTGAGAAACAGCAGGAACAGAAGGAGAAGCAAACACGGAAGGTGTAGGTGCTGCGGCTTCTACCGAAGAAACTCGAAGCACATTGATATCAACCTTTTGGCCTGATTGACAATGACCAGGGACTCCACATACAAAAAAGTGATGACCTTTTGCTTTGATTATCATTGTATCATTTCCAGTTGTATGTGTTTCCAAAGGTTTGGTAACATTGCATGATTTGTACATTTCATGCGTCACTCTCATTACATTGTGAAATTGTGAAATGTACTCGAAAACTGATAGCATCATTCAAAACAGAAAAAAAAAGGGTAAATTTTTGTATTATGGTAACATGAAAACAAGTCATTATTACTGTCTTGAAAATAAAGATTTGAGTGCCAAAAAGTGAAACATTAGTACAATGAATATTCTTTCTTTTCTTTCATAGGATAATTGTAAATCATCCTCTCATTTTAAAGCGATTTTAAATATCACATTATTTATAAAAGTATTAATCACATAACTGATAACACTATCAATTAATATAAATAAATTCGAGATATATTTATTTAACATCTGTCATATAAACTCGCTCTATTAAAAACAATTTAAAAAATTTGCCCAGTAGTTTGTGTGGGAAACAATACATGCATTTGCAAGTTGCTTATGGAAACAGATATCTTAATGGAATAAAAGGGAAAGAAAAAGGTAAATAAAAAAAGTCAAAAGTAAGGATGAGAATTGGATTCTTTCAATGGGGAATGAGAGGAATCATAATGAAGGCGTGAGTGAGTGGGTGGAAAGACAGATAAATATGGGCCCTACAAGGCCCATAAAGAATGGCCCACTATCCACCACAGCACATGCTAATAGCCCACCTAATTTTTGTTTGTTTAGTCCAATTCCCTGTTCTTAATTTTTGGAAGTTTCTTTAAAGCTTAAATATGCAAAAATCAGTACCATCACTCTCTTTAATAATTTTGTTGGAAATGGCACAATAGGGGTCTCTTAAAAATGAAAAAAAATATAATCAAACCCAAAAAGTTCCTTTATACCATTGCCAATGATTAAAAAAGTAAAAAACAAATTCAGGTTTTTTGTTTGTTCATATGGGATGTAAGGATAGATACTTTATAAATAAATTTTTTCTCGATAAATAATTGATATATTCTCTCTTTAAATTGGGTTTTTTCTTATCAGATAAGAACGACATTTAGATCTTCCTATCAAAATAGTCAGGGAAGTTCAATCTATAACTCAACTAGTTAGACATCGGAACTCCCTTTCATAAGGTTGAAGGTTCGAATCTTTCTCTTTTAATTTGTTGTAATATAAAAAATAAAAATAAAAAAATCCGGGAAGAAGAGAAGGGGAAGACAAGATTTTTCAAGAGGACCCAAAAATGAGAGGGGGAGAAGGGTTCTGTTAGAGAATTTAGTAGCTAGAAGATGAGAAAAATGGAAAAGAAAAGAAATGGGGTTTTGGGACAGGGAGCTTATTGACTGAAAAACCAGAATTGGCAACAGAAATATCAATGCCATTACAATTACAGGGTGAAAGATTGAAGGACATCAAAAACAGAGAGAAACAAACACCTTTGATTGAAGGGAAACTCAATGTTTTGAGACCAAACATCAAAACTAAATGTAGAGCCATCACAAGGTGAAAGAATTAAGAAACAAAACTGTAAACTGACTTACTGATAACATCACCCAGATGGAAAGTCTTGGTAGCAGCCCACTGCTTATAGTCAATGCCTCCCATTGTAGTCCAGCCAGCAGAGTCTCCAACCTTATAAACAGCTGCAAGGGAAAGCTGCGGCATCAACATCGACATCGATATTGCCATCGCCACGAGCATACCCACGGCTCTTTCTACCATAACAGCCATCTATAGCAATCAGCCTCTCTCAAAGTATACTTGCTCAAATGGGCTCTTTAATCTGAGATAGATAACTTAAAAGAGTCTTGCTTCCCATCTCAGTATATATATAATCTCTTTTGATCTGTATTTGGGGTTTTTTTTTCCTTATTTTAATTTACAATTTTTCATTTTTGGATATTGGAACTTAGAATCTAAGAAACAACAATTATAATTGCATTCTTTTCTTACTCTACAAAATTTGGTGTATAGACTAGCTTTAGTCTTTAGCTTCTTAAAAGCAAGATATGGATGTTGTGTATAATTAAACTTGAGACAATGATTGTTCACAAGAAAAAATCATTATGAAGATGGTGGCATGTCATTCAACCAAGAAAAAATGGGTGTCAAATCATCATCTTATTTTTGCCCCCCAAAAAAAATCTGGTCTCGCCGCTGTTTTCAACTGACAAATTAACGGCGTTGGCAGCCCGTGGTGGACGGCCAACTGCCATGATTACAGTTCTGATGGGTCCAGATTCTTGGTTTCTTTCACACATTCCAAAAGGGCAAGCAAAATTCATAACTTGGACCAAATTTGGCCTATTCCATTGATAGTGTCTTTTCACTACTTGTATTGAGGTATACGTGTAATACTATTCGGGGATAGAGTTACTCCTAATTTTAATATTTATTGTCTGATTAGGATAATTTTAAAAAATGTTTAAAAATATTTTTGAATAAAAAAATATTTTTAATAACAATTAAAAAAACATTTTAAGGGGTGTTTGGTTGGGGTTTGGGAATGGATTTGTGAATGAGAATGAACTTCACAAACTCATTCACATGTTTGTTTCACACCTTATTTATCATTAACATTGACATCACATTCTCATGTTTATTATTAGATTTGACATCTTATTCAAACACACTCACATTATTTTTACTTTTCATTCTCATTCTCACATAATTCAAACATAGATTTCATAAACTTAGGCATCACAAACCAATCCTTCGATATCCCAGGCATTATAAACTCAGACTTCTATTTCCCAAAAACCCCCTTAAACACTTTTAAAAATTATCTCAAACGGGCATTTAATCATGTTAAAATTATGTTAAGTGGTGGATATGGGGGATAAATATGTTTGATAATAATTAAAAAAAAAAGGTGTATAAAAAAAGTTTGGTATAATCAATACCATAAGCCATAAGATGTTGTCTTAAAATTTGAGCAACATTAATATAAATGAATCCCGTTCTGTTTATGATTCCCTAACTTGTTTAACACTTTTTTTATCAAATTGAATTTGTCTAAAATTGTCTTTAACTAAGATGTGGACTAATTGGGTCCAAAAAATTATTGATTTAATAAATATTTCACATCAACCATCACCATGTGGCACTTATCTTAGGGATCAATTGTAGGTTGGTGGACAGCTATTATAAAAAATAAATCCTACTTATGTCATCACCATTACACACATTTAAAGCCTTCTTGTTGAAGAGAAGGAGAGATTAATGGTATAAATCACACTTATGCCAAGTTAATGTGATAATTTAATGTAATTGTAAAATTATCGTATATAATTTTATTTAAGGAAAACAAACTTCATCCCAATTTTTTACCATCTTGGTGGCGTAGTGTTTTAAGGTCCGTTTCGTATAGATTCTCCTAAAAATGTTTTGAGTTAAACAATGTAGAAGAAATACTAATTGAGTGTTTCATCTAAAAATACTTGAGTATACTAAAAGTTGTTTTTGGAGAAAATACATGATTTATGATTCTTCCAAAAATGTTTATAAACAAGTATTTCACTTAAAATACTTCGCTCAAATGTTTTTAGATGAAACACTGGATTAGTATTTTTTTTTAAATATTTAACTCAAAACATTTTTAGGGGAGTTATATCAAACATACTCTAAGTACCTTGTCATTCTTGTTTTTTTAATGTTAATATTTAATACAATAACAAAACACGGCACCTTCTAATTTATGTCACCATTATTTATAGAAAAATATGTTTTCTATGAAACTATATCAAAAAAAATTGAAGGATGCGTTTTGTACATTATTAAATCACATGAATGCAAACCATCATTCTTACACCTTTATAATTATATTGAATGCGATGCATTTTATAATTAACTAATAAAATATCAAATAACTTAAGATAAATTTTTCTTCTTCTGATTTAGCTCCTTAAACGATTTAAACTAAACTGTCTTTAAAATCGATCACAAAATTCAAATTTTGCTAACTAATTACTTAAGTATTAACAATCTACCTAGGTTAAATTATGAATTTTGTCCCTACTCTTATCACACTTAACATAACTTGATCTTTGAATTTATATTATATTTTCAATAGTCATTGAACTTTAATATACATGATTATATAACTTTTTTTAGATATTATATCAAATAGAGAGAATGAATTGCTAAAAGAAATAGAGGTTGTGGAGGCCGGAAGCTTCAACTACATGAAACAGAAGATTGATATCTAAATAATAATGAAAAACTAAATGGAGCTGATGTGGTGGTATGGTATTTTTTTTATTACTCAACTCAATGAATAGTTGATTGAGATTAAATCGTTGCGTTTAAAAAGAGTAAGAGTTAAAAGTGGCAAAATATCCAAAATTAAAATGAAACATATTTGAAATACATTGTCCTTATCTAATGTAATTTTAAACGTGTTGGTAGAAGTATAACCGGATCGGTTTTCTAACCGAACTACGAAAACTGGACATATTCGGTTATATATATGTGTGTGTGGAACCGAACTAGACCAGTTTTATAGGCTGATTGGTCCGGTTAAGACTAGTCCGGTTCAACAATTTTTGTTTTTTTTTTTAATAGAAACTAATAGGATGGATATTTTATGGGTTGGAATGAGCTAGGCTGAGATGGACATTTTTGGGTTGGGCTTGAGTGAGATGGCTGGCCAATTTACCATTTAAAAATGGGTAATTTTCATAACCACCTCCTTTATAATTTAAGTTATCGAAAGTACCCTAATGTTATTAGACTTTTTAAAACTACCCTAAAATTAACAAGTGGCTACAATTGATTGGTGAGATACTACAACAAACTATGTAAAAACTACTAATTAAGGGTAGAAAAGAAACTAATTTTTTTATTAGGGTAGTTTTGAAAACCACACTTAATTAAGGGGTATTTATGATAATATTTCTTAAACATAATTATGAAAAGAAAACATCAAATTGCCTTGATTCAAACTTACTTCTTCAAGATAATACATAAGCGCTCTGACCAACTCTTTCGCACAGATTTTCTTGTTATTACATTCAAATATTAAAGTAATATATCTTTGACCAGTATTCCAGTTTAAACCGAATTGGTGTCTTTGGAATTGAAAACCAAACCGGTTTTCAGTTTCTTAAAGGGAAAAAATCGGTTCGGCTCGGTTTTCCGGTTTTTATATTTGCCCACATTTTAATAAAAAATAAATTCGAAAATGTGAATCCCTACATCCTCATCCACGTTTCTAATTTTATTAATAAAACAATTATTAAATGAGTGGAATGATTCCCAACATATTCTAAAAAATTTAAAATTAGAAAATCAAATGATAATTTCATGAAATTAGTCGCATTAAACTTATAAAAAAAAATGTTTTGGAATGACTCAAATTAATTACAAAAGGAGAATTTTATATATAAAAAATAGAATTAAAATTCCTTTTGAAGACTACCTTTTTAGTTTATTAAACACAATGCCTGCTGACGAGGTGCAAGTTGGCAGATGCCCAAAATTTAAGCATTAGGAGTACGGAGCTAAAGCAAGAAAATATTATTGCTAAAAAACAAAAATAATAAAAGATCTAACGCACATAATTATCAATCTCCAATATTCATTTTCACTTTTAATTATGCATTGAAATGATTGATTAAAATAAAATGTACAAGTGTATGATATCACTTAAATATTCTACATCAATACATCTATATTCTAATTTCTCTGTTTAATTTTTTGATATTTTCATCCAACACCTTTTTTCATAGTTTAAAATTCAAATAAATATATAAAATTATCATATCAAACAAACAACCACACATTATATGTTATTGTTATAGTTGGCAACGTAACTGTCATTATCGATTTTATTTTTTACTTTATTATTTCATTAAAAAAAAATTAACCACTATTATTAAAAAGAAAACAATTAAGTTAATATTTTTGAAATTTCATACCTAGAAAACCCATTATTTACAACTCATAGATCGACGAAAAAAATAACAAATAACTTCTAACTCGACGACAACTATTGCTATACTAAAATGATTAAATTTCAGTATTCTTATTTAATGGTAGATTTAAACGTTCCCTCCCTCTTCTAGATTTTTCTGAACGATTATAATTTATATAAACAAAATATGTTAAAATGTAAAAATTACTATTTAAGTAAAATTTAGAATTTGATGACATTCACATCATGATTCAAAAATATGATAACCTTTGTAAAAGGGGCACCCAAACCATATTAGTTCCATTTAATGCATGGCTATAAAATCAAGTAAAAATTCAATATTAACTCCATTTCAAAATAATGAAACGAGAAAAGACATAACAAAATTTAAGGAAAAGCAAATGAATAACAAAAATCACAAAATAATATTACAATATCCTATCCTATAATCGAATATCAAAGCCCTAGCTTAGCTGATTCATCAATTCTACAATTCAGGGGTTATTCAAACTTAAAACAAAATCAGATTATAAATTTACAACTGAGAAACGGAATCAAATCCATTTTTCTTAAGATCAGCAGCACCATTAATCCTCCCATTAGGTTTAACAGTTTCTTCAGCAAAACCATAATCATCATTATCATAATCCATAAATCTCTTCCACAACCAATGTCGCTTCCAAACCCTCTCCGTCATCTCCTCAATCGGAATGTTCTTCGTTTCCGGCACAAGAAACAGCACGAAAAACGACATCACGAAAACCCATCCAGAGAAAAACAAGAATATCCCGAATTTAAAATGACAAAGCATCGACAGAAACGCCTGTGCTATCACAAACGTAAACAGCAGGTTTATACAGACCGTTACACTCTGACCGGCCGACCGTGTTTCTAACGGGAATGTTTCACTCGGAATCAGCCATCCTAATGGTCCCCATGACCATGCAAACGAAGACACGAATGTGCATACCATTACCACCACCAGTACTGCTAATCCGCTATGAAGTCCGTTTGTGTCGTCTTTCACTTTCATTCCTAGGATTATTGCTATTACAACTTGAGATATGAACATTTGAACCCCGGCTTCGAGTAGTAGTACTCGGCGGCCTAGTTTGTCGACCGAGTAAATTGATACGATGGTGGACACGACGTTGACGGCTCCGGTTATGACGGTGGAGTAAAGGGCTGCGTCGTTTTTGAACCCTAATGTGTTGAATAATACTGGTGCGTAGAACATTATTGCATTGATTCCTGTGAGTTGTTGGAATATCTGTATAGAAAACCCAAGGAAAAAAAATATATCAATGCAACCAAAAATTGTAATTGTGGTGATATGGGCTATTGACATAGACAGTACTAAGACAGATACGATTAGTATGAGATTCTACTTAATTTGGGGTTTAAGTTCAGTCCGAGTGTTTATTTTTAGATTTATCCAAAGGTCTCGTACCAATTTCATTCTCTTTTATATAATTGTGATCATCTTTTAATCTAGGAGATTTTATTTACAATTAAAAAAAAAAGATTTTGGAGGAAAAGGTTGAGCGTACCTGCAAGGCGACGGCGATGATGAGCTGAGGGCGGTTGCGGCGCTTGAGGAGGTTTCTGAAAGGGTGTTGGACCTGTTTGGCTATGCGGCTAGCCTCAACCAATTCTAAGAATTCAGGTTCAATATTTTCAGTGCCTCTAATCTTTCTAAGAATTTGTTTTCCTTCTTCAAAACGACCTCTTTCAATCAAGCTGTTTGGGGTCTCCACCACTAAAAGAGATCCGATAGTGAGTAAACCGGCGGGAATTCCGGCCAAACCCAATGATAATCTCCATCCCCATCCTCCCTCGATTCTGCCCACATAACAGATAAAAGTTTTTCAGTTTTAACTAACTACACTCATATTATGATAATTAATTTTTTTAATAGAATCATTCAATCTTATCATATAATTAGATGACAGATTGAACCAATAGTAAAACTAGAACATAACTCAATTTGTTAGACATCCTAGCTCTCTACCAACGAGTAAATCATAATATATAATGTTTTTGAGATATTACATCAAATTGAGGGAGAGGAGAATAATAGCAGCAATGGTCATATTGCCAAATCATTATATATGTTAAAATATTAAAAATATTTTTCTAAAAAAATTGAAATTATTTTTTTGTTTTATAATAAATTGGAAAGAGAGAGGGAAAAAGAAAAATACTTGGCGGTGCCGTAGTTGATGAGACTAGCGAAAAGGATGCCGATGGTGACGTTGAGTTGGAATAGGATATTAAGACCTCCACGTATTCTCGTTGGTGCTATTTCTGATAGAAACAGCGGCACTGCCTGCAATACATTTTTTTTTAATACATAAATTATGATATAAATTCCAATTAATAACTTAATTAATGTACAATCATCCATCTCAAATTTTGACCTTCTTTTTTTTCCTTTTAAAAAAATGTTGCAATTACCAATAAATAAATAAAGAGAGAGAGAGATGAATTTCAGAACAAAAATCTATTTTTTTTTTTTTTTTAATTTCTATTAACTATTAATATAAACTTTTTTGAAGAGATTAATTCATATTTTTTTTTAATTAACAAAGATTTGGATCTAACTAAAGAATAAATAAAATAAAACTGATTAAATAACCAATAGGATCACATGATTTTGTATCTAAAAAATATTGAAACAATGTGAATATTTTAAAAATATATGACACTAAATGCTAAGGTTGAATCAAACCCAAGCTATTTAAATATTAAGGAAAGTTGAATTTAACCATAGAGGGTTGGCCAAACTAATTAGAAAACTAGGGAGGAAAGATAGGGTTATAAAGGACAAGGAAAAATAGAGGACCAAAGGCCAAGGCATCACGCTATTCAAATTCAACTGAAGACAAAATTACTTTTGAAAGTGAAGAAAATTATATAGAAAACAAAAGCAATTGGAAGATTCAGAGATATTGGGGCTGATTTGGTTGCTTCTCTTTGGTGGAAAGTTGAAGGGTTTTTTTTTTTTTTAACACAATTTTTTAATTTTTTGGATATAAAAGGATAAAAGTAAGGTTCTGGACATCACATCAACAAGTGGTCAAATGTTATAATATGTCATGAGATTGAAATGAAAAGATTCCTATAGATGATTTGGACTTGTCCCAAAGTATTCACATAGTTTTTCGATTTTCTATTTCAAATTTGGTTTCCCCTTTCTTTCTTTTTTGGGATATATTAAGAGGGGTTTAAAATAAAATAATGTCCCAAATAAGGTTATATAGTTACCAAGAGGATGGTTTTGCCAACTACATCATGTATATTTATGGTGTTTTGTTAGAAACATATAATAGTTTAAACCCCACCCAATAGATTAATTATTATGTATAAAATTCATCCATGATTTAAAAATCTCTCTTCACCATTCAAGAAAAATCAACCATATTATACTTTTTTTTATAGGTTTAAGAACTCATACTATACTAAGAAAAGTATTGTTTTAAAGAACATTACTTTGACTGTTTACATCTATTAAAAAAATGTCACATCGGTAAAAAGATAAAATACAAATCTTTTTTTCCTTTTTCTTTTCTAATGTGGCATTTTTCCTATTCGCTTGTAAGTATTTTTAAACAATTATCCAGCAAAGCTAATATTATGTTTGAAACCTTTTACTTGAAAACTTAAGTGAAAAATATAACTTTTTAAATACTAAATGAAATATTTGTTTTCCACTCCCACCCATATACTATAATTTTTGGAATCACATGATTCAACAACATAGGAGATTGGACCCTTATTTTCAAAGGATTCCCTTAGTTAATCTTATATATATTAAATATTCATAAAAAAAACCATTTTTTATGCAACATTATTACAAATCTAACAATTTTTTTAATAATATTTATAAAAATATCTAACTCTAAAAAATATATATATATATAATATGATGTATCGGTGATAATATTTAATTATATATTTTTATATTAAATTTATCAATGTTATACACATTAATCACTTAATTAACATAATAAAAATTGTTATATTTATAAATACTTTTTAAAATTGACATTTTTATAAATATTACATCAAAATCTGACACTCGATGAAATTTCCATTTTATTTATTAGCAAATATGATACCACACGTTTTATCATGAAAGTGCAGTAAATGAACTACGTAAATAAAAAAGTCAAATAAATAATTTTTATTTACCTGGTTAGCGAAACCGACACCACAACCAAGCAAGATTCTTCCAATGATAAGCATGGCGAGATCTTGAGCTGCAGCATTAAGAACGGTTCCCATGATGAAGAAGATTCCGGCGATCAACATCGTCGGCCGTCTCCCGAATCGCCTCGTTGTGTAGGAGGCGAAGAAAGTGGCCGTTAAGCCGGCGAGGTATAACGATGATGTGAACAACTGAAGGCCTTGGTTATCATATTTGCAGTAATTGCTATCTCTTCCCTCTTGGGTTCTCCGGTGAACTGCCGGGAAGAATTTCTTTAAGAAAGCCGGCATTGACGTCACTCCACCTGCATCCGATATCATCACCTTTCTATTAATATCACTTCACGTTCTTGTGATTTTCATATTTCTAATGATTTCTTTAATCTATAATTACGTCGATTTTTTATTTTTTTTAAAAACCTGATTCGATAAAATAATAAAAAGTCACTCTTTATAATTGCTGTGCGGTTTTTCAAATCATAATCATAATAAGTTTGTAATAAAAAAGGTAGAGAAAGATTCGCTAACCTGACACGCCGACATCGTAACCGAACATGAGACCGCCGGTGGCAGCCATAATGCATGAAATAATGACGATTGGAGTAATCTTTGCCTCAAACTCGACGCCGCCAGGCGCCGTAGAGAACCCGCCAGCGGGCATGGTTTCAAATTATACCAAAGAAGATAACAAAAAAGAAAGTTGTTAAAAGAAGAAGAAGAAGAAGAAGAGATTGGTAAGAAGAAATGGTTGTGTTTGATGTGGAAGATGAGCGAGGGATTATATAGGCGACGATGAGTGAGAGAAGTAGGATAGTGGGTCAGGATCCTTCCACGTGGTGGTTTGGACGGTTGACGTTTTTTTAGACAAAACGGCTGACGTTTTATTTGTTGAAGCCAAACCATACGATTTGAATGTTGAAAAATCAACTCTAAATATCCACATTATTTTTATTGAAAAAGATAAAAAAAATAATTATCCAATAAGACGAGACCACGTAGGTCAAGTCTTACCAACAATAACTGTTTACTTGAAATTGAAACAGCAGAGGTCATTTTCTTGAAATTCTTTTTATTTTATTTTTGTGTACATTGTTTTTTTTTTTTTATATAAAATTAAAAAATATATAAATTCTAATTTATATATATTTAAACACAATGTGAAAGGGAAGAAGAAATGGAGTGTCGTTTTATATTTTTAATTTTTAAGAGGTCTTCGAGGCACGAAGGAAACGACACGTTGGAGGAAGAAGCGAAATTTTCATCTTTATTCATACTTAAATTAATTTGGTCAAATGGAAAACCATGAATACGTAGAGGGAATCTTTTTTATATAATTAGGAAATTATAAATTTTATAAAGAAAACTCCTTGACATTTTATGATTTTGTGAATATGACATCAAATGTGAATGAATTTCGGATTTTTGGGGTCCAATTGTTTTATTTATGATATTTTATGTATTCACTCTTTAAAAAAAAAATTGAACGCCGTAGGATGATTTGGATTTGCGACTTTTTTTTTTTTTTTTTTGGAATTACCGATTTTAAATATGCAAGAAATGATATATTTGTATCTTTCGATTATGTATTAATAAATTTTAAAAAAATTCTCAAAAAAGACAATTAAGTTTATCCTACGAGATTAATGTCAATACTTATGATATTTGCAACAAACACACCAATTAAGGGGACAAATTTGAGTAATTTAAAATAAAAATTACTTGATTAATTGTTTCAAAAATTATATTTTGTGAATTGATATCATAAAAAATAACAGATATTTTAAAAAATTCAAGAAACAACATTTTTTCCCTGCTTGACATAGAGCAAGTGTGAAATTCAGTCCTCAAAAACCTTAAAAAAAATATCATATATATTTTTTTAAAAGCATTTGATATGCTAGAAAACAACTATTCAAAATGTTTCTGAAATTTCTCTTAATTAAAATCTCGAATGATTTAATTCATACTGTTTCTAAGGATAAGAAAATTGCACAAAAAAGAAACTTCCTTGTAAACCACAAATAAAGGAATTGCCTAATTCTCCCAAAACAAAGGGCTTAGCCCCTCCCCTCCCCGTTTGATTCTGTCTTTGGTTTCTTGTTTTCGAAAAATAAATTTGATTTTTATTTTTAAAAAACCGAAACAAAAAAGGGAATCATTATCAATTATTAGTTTGTTTCAAACGCACAAAAAGATAAACAAAAACAGAACGATATGTCGGTCCCAGTCCTATTTCTTTTGGTTTTATGAAATAACACTTTACGTTATGATTTAAAAGAAAATAGCCATTAAAATGATGATTCTAAAAAGCCCTCTCAGCCATCAAATCGTTTTTGTTTTTCAAAAATCTCTCCCTCACATTTAATTTATTCTTTTTCCCATTTTTATTTTCTTCTCCCTCTCCTTCACCACAAATGTGGCTCTCTCTCTCTCTCTTCCATTTTTTAAAAAATGGCTTGAAGATTCAAAGCAAAATGTGACTTAAATTGATGACGGTTTTTTTTAATTCTTAAAAAACATAGATCTAGCTTATAGATAAAAAATGCCCGTGCTTAGTAGGGTTTGTAAATTATATCGACAATACTAACCTACCCATAAGTATGGTTTACACTCAATATATATGAATCGATGACTCAAGATAAAAAAAGGGGGGGGATTTATTATTTTACAAGATGGGGTGGGTGTCGTAAATATATATTTACTGAAATAATAAACATAACCATAAATATGGTTTACACTCAATATATATTGCTCTTTTAACAAATTATACAACACGTTTTACTTTTATCCAATAGTTGTTCATGGATCGTTCGTAGGTATATGTATTTATTTATACGACATGACGATTGTTTATATATTATCCTGACATAGTTAGAATAGCTTAGAAAAAAAGCTCACTGGGATCGTAAATATATATTTTGACAATACTAACCATACCCATAAGTAGGTTTACACTCAATATATATGAATCGAGGACTCAAGATAAAAAATGCCCGGGGGGGGGGGGGGGGTGTGTTTGGGAAATACTAACCATACCCATAAGTATGTTTACCTCAATATATATTGCTTCTTATAATAAATTATACAACACGTTTCTTTTATCAACTAGATTGTGTTTCGATTGCGGTATATGTATTTGTTTATCCGAAAAATATTTGGTTGTTTTTATATATTTATCTGACATAGTTAGAATGTTAGATATAAAAATGCTTGTGACAATGGGTATCTTAAATATATATTTCCGACTATACTAACCATCTTATAAGTGTTGTTCAAGACTTCTTACACATTTACACTATGAAATCATTCGCCCAAAACCAAAAATGCAAAAAAAAAAAAAAAAAAAAAAAAAAAAAACTCATTGAACAACACATACTTGAAAAGGATGGAAAATGAAAATAGAAACTACCATCAACAATCGCCATTTTCGTCAGAGAAATCGGAGGAGAAGAAAAAATGATTTGAAAAAACTAAAAATGGAGTCTTGCTCTAATTTGTGGTTGTTTGGGATATGACCATACCATTATGAATAGTAAAAAAAAGAAAAGAGGAAACTCAAATTTTGGAAAAAAGGTGATAAGATCTCAAAAGCTTGTATGGGAAGTTGAATTTTCCTTGAAATCGGGGGGGGGGGGGGGGGGGGGGGGGGGGGGGGGGGGGGGGGGGGGGGGCAGGGGGGGGGGGGGGGGGGGGGGGGGGGGGGGGGGGGGGGGGGGGGGGGGGAATGAATAAAAAAGGGTATTATTGGCATAATACAAATTAACTTTTCATAATGTGGCTAAAAAATGTTTTATCAAAGTATGTGGCTATTTTTTGTTTTGGGTGTATCAAATATGGCTAGTTTCTTAATTTTCTCTATTTCTTTTGTGTTTCCTGGAAGAAAAAATATTATATAACTTTATTTATTTAAACAAACAAAAAAAAATCGCAGATTCCACGCATGTGATTTAAAGCATTTGATGCACGTGTATCGGGTCCTCTTTTAAAGATCTGGTGTACTAGAAGAATATGGCCTTTTATTTTCTTTTTCTTTTTTTAGTTTTTTTTTCCTCCCTTGATATTATCATAATCATTTATGTGAAAAACAGAAGTAGGTGGAAATAATAGATAATAAAGAAATTAAAATTTACTCGCTAAAAAAGAAAATAATTTCACAACGATTATAGATTAATTACTGCAATGTTTTGACTTTCCCATAATTATAAATTTTGACATCATACTTTATTAATAATATTTCAAGTTTCCAATACGCAAATTTGAATTATTATTTAGAAAGAAAAAAAAAGAAAGCAAGTTGGAAAATGGTTCGCTGACTTAGAGTCTAAAGAGAGAGAGACACATCAAAATTGACCTTATTAAAATTGAAAAAGGAAAAAGAGTTTACGAAAGAAAGGAAGCAAATTAGAGAATGGATTAAAGGGATAAGATTTTGGATAGAAAAAAAAAAGGTCAAAAAAGATAAACATTGGTTGGTCCAAAAGCTCTCTTTTAATTACACACAAAAGAAAAAAATATATATATATCGCTTTCTGCCAATGAATTCACGTGAAGAAAAAAAACCAATTTCTCCAATTAAAATTTTAGTTTCAGATTTACATGTTTTCCTTTTTTTGAAATACAAATTCAAGCGTCCATACCACACCGCCGCCGACCTCTTTTTTTCTTTTCTTTTCTTTTTTTTCAGTTCGATTTAGAGTCAAATTCAAAAACATTGGTTTGGTTAGGTTTGACTCAAAACAGTCCTTTTTTTTCAAAGGCTTTGATCTTTGACTCAAATTCTTCTCTCTTATCTATTTGCGTTTGTGTATAGAGATCATAATATAAATCAAAATCATGTGAGTTCTTCCCATTCTCTACAAATATTTGGCTCTCGACGGTCAAAGGAGATTTTCCTAACTTCCATTTATATCTCATTTTTATTGGGTAAAATAGATAAATGGATCCTATATATTTATTAAAAAACACATATTTATTATTTATTAGTATATTTTAATCAATAAAAATGAGACATGTTAGAAGGTTAGGAGGAGCCTTCCTGACAGATCAGGAGCTAAATATCTTACTTCTTACTTAGTATAATATTGGTATCAATTTGGGCTTGTTTTGTTCCGTTCAATTTTTCAACCTTTTTGTTTCATATTTCTTATCTTTTTTAAATAAAAGTAAAAATTATTTGATAAGATTTCTCTTTTTCATTTTCTTATGGAAAAAAAAGAACAAAAATATGTTGGATAATTGTTTTTATTTTTTTTTCCTCACATTTTAATTTAAAAATAATGTTTTTACTTTAAAATTTAAAAAAATGAAACAAAATTCCCAACGTTGTTATGTTCTTTCGTGTTTTATAGTCACTGTGTATTTTATAATAAAAATGATAAAATTATTAAATATTTTAAATGTTTAGAATAAAAAAATAATAAATCTAGTTTTTTATTTTTAAAATTTCTACATAATTTTAGTAAGGTTTTATTAAATATGAAGTATGGCACGTTATCAAATACATAAAAAACGTAAGAAACAAAAAATAAGTATATTCTTCCATGAATAATTTATATTTCTAGCGTGAGTTAGTGAGTGCAATTAGCAAGTTTAAACTTTGTTATTTATTTGTCAATAAGGTATATAGTTTTACAATCTAAAATGTGTTCAATCCCACACTTTATATCAAAAAAAAAATCTTTATTATTCATTTTAATTTGATTCTAAATTAATGAACCTTCCATAAACCAGGACAAAATTTATTGCTCATTATGTATAAAATCGACGAAGAAGTTAGACTGCTGCTATATTCGAGAGAACACGTGTTTCTTTTTATCCAAAGCCATAGAGATATTAGTAATAGTGATATGGTTTTAGAAAAATAAAATTAATACATGAGATCTATTTAATTAGAATAAAATTCCAAATAATTAAAAATAATAATTAAACATTGCCTTTGGCAATTTGATGAAGCAAATATGAAAAGAAAGTTATTACATTTTGGTGTCGGCAAAAGAAAGCGTTACATTTACACTTATATAATTAGAATATGATTTTTATCATAATTTATACTCCTTTTTAAGCTAAAAAGAAAAGGTACTTGTTAATAAATAAATAAATAAGAAGCCTCGATCAAATCAATGTGGAATATTTTTGTGCAATCTATAAGATATGAAACGACATGTCGGTTTTCTTGTGTAGTAGAAGGCCAGCAAAAGCAAGAGGAAAAGAACTGGTTTGATGGCCCAGCCCATATGCCTAATTAATCTTAAATCCAATGAGAATCATGCTTTAAGCCCATGTTGAATTTGGTGGGCAAATCAACAAGAATTTCTGGCCTGATTTGCTATTTAAAAATAAATAAATTCATATAACTTGTGGGTCCCTTTAAATACTAAGCTTTTAATTTAAGCAAATCTAACCTCGATTTTAATAAATGTTGAGATTAATATTGGTTGTTAGTTAATAATTTCTATACTTCTAGTGAACATTGTTATGGTTATATTACATTGTTTTGATAAAATTTTGTAGTTTGATAAAACTAAATTTATGTACTTCTAAAAAAATATATACACTTTATACTTAGTTATACTTTTCCATTTCACACTTTAGATTTAATTCACATCTTATTCTTTTTCACTCTGTGTTAAAAAACGTTCATTGGTTTTCTTTTTAGCTTATCCAAAATTCTAAAGTATATTTCATTACTTCTATTTGTACCTTTTATACTTTTTCTTACCTTCCCTCTTAGTGGAAATGATCTTCTTTTCAGTTAAAAAAAAATATAACTAGAATTATATAAATAAATAGATCATTTATTAAGAGATAATAAGTAGGTGAATAGAGAAATTATAATCAAATTGATCAAAACCGAACTGAAACCACCAATATAAATCGATCATTGAACCGGCTACACATTAAACTGCAACCGAATTGAAACTGACTATATGTTGGTTCAACGTCAGTTTAGTTTCTTAACATAGATAGTTGGATTTCAATTACAAAGTTTTCTTCATTTTTAATCAGCGTTGTGTCAGTTTTATTCAAAATCAGTATAAACTAAACTGACAACACACCTTTACCAATACCCTTTATTGCCGATAAGGGTTTTTTCTTTTGTCAAGATTAAAGAAATATTGGTTTATAGAGGTTACCAATCAAATTCTCCAATTCTTCATTTTAGGTCATAGACCATTCTTTTTTATACTGCCTAAACTTTTGTCCCTAATGTAGACTCCATCGTCTAAAAAATGCAATAATAATGCTTATGTACCTACCTAGCATTTGATAATCACTATGAGACTGTTAAATTTGATATTTTTTTCCCATATCACTAATTTGATTTATTTGTCTCTCTTTTATTTCCCAAATAGCCAAAACCATTCTAAGTTCCCAAAAGTAGTTGGAGTTTTCTGACCTTTTTGCTCTATTGTTTGTTTTCATTAGATATACAACATGATGACATTAATGCTCAAAAAGGAGGGGAAGAGGTAAAAGTTCAACAATGTACAAACAAGAGGATATTATAAAGCAAACATTCACGATTGTTAATTTATGCTATGCACTTACCAAATTAATATTATTTTTGTTAATTTACAATTTTTAGTATATGCCACCTATCATGACCAAAATTTGGCAAAATAGTTTTGTAAAATATGTTTTTACTGAAATGGATTATAATGGGTTTTTTTTAATGTTAAATATATATATTTCCATTTTTAACTGGTTTAAAAATAGAGTAAATTATTTAAAATAAGTTAAAGAAAATGATTGTTGACTAATTATAATCACTCAATTTGATCAAATCATTAATTTTTTTTACACCCCTAATTCTGATCATGATAAGTTATTGAAAAATAATATGATAAAAGTGATAACAATGTTAAGAAAATGAAATTTTATAAAATTCACTTTTTTAAAAAAAAAAAACATTGTCCAGATAAACTCACGCCCTTATTTCACCCCTTTCAAATTTTTGCTTGGAGTCCAAGGGTGTTAACATCATTAAACTTTTTTATTTTATTTAAAATGTATTAATATATTATAATATCTATCTAAAGATTCTTCTTTCATTAAGCTTTATTCTGTTTGTTTATTGCCTTTAAAAAAAACAATGACTTTATCTTTTATCTTTATCAATGCCACCGTCATTGCATAGCTTTCTTTCCAAGAATAGTAAATACATGTATGTAACACCCTTTCATAAATTTTTTTTAATTATAAAGAAACACATATAGAGTATTTAGTAGACCTAACTTGATTGTTAATACGAGCCTAACTCAACTAGTTAGATATCTGCTTTATTCCCATGAGATCGAAGGTTCGAGTCTCCTTCCCCAATTTGATGTAATATAAAAAATAAAAATAAAAAAAGACCTTGATTTATTGTTTATTATGCATATTTTAAAATAAAAAATATAACAACACAATAACTTAATTACAAAAACCGGGACATTTATTTTTTTTTATAAATAAATATAACACTCAGTAATTATTAAATTATAACAATTAAAATATGATATTAAATATTTATTTTTATCTACCTATTATTTTATTAATGAATATTAAAATTATAAACTAAATAAACACGTTTTATTAAATTTACACAAATAATCAGTTGGTGCAATATATTTGTAATTTATTTGTCTTTAATATTTTTAAAAATGATTTATTATATAATATTGATAAAAATTCAAATTATTGGGAAAAAAACCCGTATAAAATTTTTCCACTTTTAAAATTACATTTTTTTTTCTAATTTTTATCTTAATCCCTTTTGTATTTCTTAAATATAATTAAAAAACAATATATATTTAATTAAAAATCAGGATTAAGTTAAAACTCAGGATTTGAGAAGTAAATAGGCACATAAGAAAGTGTTAGACACACCGGGAAGTGATGGAAATTAAAAGAATGTCCACTTATTAAATGCCACTTGTCGTAATAAGTAGATAAATGCCTTTATTGAAAAGTCTCTCAAAGATGACCCGCCAACTACTCTACACTTTCCCTCTTTCCTCACACGTGGGTCACACCCACGTGGCGTTTTACACGAGCGAAGGTTAATAAAAAAGATTAAAAAAAAAATGATAAGTTTTTTCTTTTTAAAGATTTTTTTTTTCTATTTTTGGTGATAAGTATGATAGGGATTGGGAACGGACTTGTAGCGTGCCACTACCCCCATTTCAAATTGATTAATATTTTATTTTAATAAAAGAATTTCTAATCATGGCAAAGTTAGGTTAAAAAAATATTCAAATTCCAATTTTTCAAATTATTATAATCAATAAATTATTCATTGAATTTGTTTAGCTATCGATAAGACAGATTTTTTTTATTAAAAAAATTCCTCTGTATTGATTAAGATCTGATTAAGGAGGTTGAATAATAGTGAACATTTGCTTAACTCTTTCGAATAATTTTTTATTTTTTGATAAAAATCACAAGTGAATTGAATAGTTTAATTGTGACTCATTTTTAAATTATGTTACCATCAGTTATTTAAAAATATTTTGTATTGCATTTTCTATAATGTTCTATTCTAAATAATAATGGTGAAGGGTGGATTTCATAATTGAACACGTGACGGCACGTACCTGATTCCTATGGTTCCGAATATCTGAATTAGGGTTGAGCTCGGGTCGGCTAGGTCCTATTTTGACCAACACCTTGGACTGAATCGACGTGCTCGATTTTCTAAATAAGTAAACCGATTTGTTTTTAAAGCACCATTTTGTTCGGTTCGCCTCGGTTTTCGATTTTAGGCCTATATTTTTTACCTTGTGTATTTTTTTTAAAAAAAAAATTTAAATATCAGTTTATATCCAAAATATATGTTTAAAAAAAAGTTTAAAACCATTATGAGTTTTTAAGCCAATATTATGAATTAAGTTCAATTATTTGGGAGGTTATGATTGAAATTATTTTATTTAATAAATTCAAAAATCTAGTACTATATATGTTTTTTTTGCATAAACAAGTACTATTTTTTATTCACACCTAAATTAGGATAATTACTATTTTGTCTCCATTTTCACATTTGGAGGAATATTACTAGTCATAATTAGGGGTGTTCAACAAAACCGATCGGTTTGTGGCTTAGATATTAGAACCAATGGTTCTTTTGGTTTGCAATAGTAAAAAACCGTATAAATTGGTTTTGGTCCGGTTTTTATATTTGAAAAAACGAATAAAACCTAACCGAACCATATATGTAAATAATCATAAAAAACCATAAGTATATTAGTTTTTTTTACCTCTTCTTACCTGGTCACTATACAACCTTAATAAACTATTTAAAAAACACATCAATCTCTCGACTCCCTTTGCAAATTCATCTTTCAACCTTGTGGCTTCCTTCCCCTTTGTTTCTTTAACCTTGATTTTAGTGGACAAAACTTCGGATATTTTAATATTTTCATATATTTTCTCTAAGTTTGTTTGTTTGTTTAAATTTCGTTTCACAAAACCGATGTAAACCGAACCATCGGTTCGGTTCAAGAACCGGTTTTGTATATTTCATTGGACGGTTTGGTTCCATTTTTAACAAAACCGATGTGTTCGGTTCAGATTAATAATTATGGAAAAACCGACCGAACTGAACCGAACCTTGCACACCCTAAGACATAATTACCTAATAACAAACAAACAAATAAATACCCCAAGAACATTAACATGACTCTTATAAATCAAAACTTATTAATGAATTTATTTTTTTGGGTAATAATTAATAAATTTAATGAAATAAATGTAAGAATCTGATCGCGTTTTTAAAAATATTGAATTATAAAGTAAAATATCTTAATAACTATCCTAAAAAAACAACTTCACTCCTAAGCAATACAAGAGGGAAAAAAAGACGGCAGGAGAAAGAGAAAGTGTGACGATGACCCTAATTACAACATTAAACATGCTAAAACAATAATAAAACAGCGGAAGACATAATCTCAAGTAATTAATTCATCTTTAAATTCATTTCAAAAGAATCCCGGGATTCATAAAGTTTAGATAAAACACCAATCAAAACATAGTAAAATCATCCAAAGGAATTAAGAGGTTTTTACAAAGATTCATGAAAATGAATATAAGGATGTAACGTCTAAACAAAGTAAACCTCCTAAAACAACATGTGTCATAATAGCCCATCGACTCGCCACGCCACTAATCATTAAGGCCCGGTTCCCCGTTCACCAACATTTTTGTTCTTCTCAAATCAGACATTATCGATTTTTTATGACAACGTGTTATCTTTAATCAGACATTATCGATTTTGTTCTTCTCAAAATCGGTCCATCCTGCTAAGTCCATAAATGAACGATTTTTACCCTCTATAATAATTATGGACGACCTAACAATACAAATCATTATATGTAACATAAAAATTAAATAAATCACTAATATTTGGTCAAACAAAAGTTTACATTCATTTATCTTTAGATCACTTAATTCTAATCAATTAATGTTGCTAATAAATATGTTGATTCATCTGTTGATAATATTATTTTCAGTTTTAATAAAAACATTTTACTTATATTTTTTTATTATGATATTTATAAACATTTTAAAACTTAGTGGGCAAATCAAAACTAAAATTTTAAAACTAAGACAAGGTAATTTAAAAAATATTGTTTTATTTGACTAAGAAATCTTTGAAAACTAACTACTCGAATGATAATGATATTGTTTTTTATTTTCAAATAAGTTGAAATATTTTTTTTTATTTGACTAAGAAACTAGATGAATAAAATTAGAGAAATTTCACCCTACATTCTGCAACATATTTTGAGTACTTATTGTTAGAAATAGTAAATGTTTATATCACTAATATTATTGTCGGATTAATATTTATATCAAAATGATTACCGTGTGAAGATTATTACCTACTAAAAATTCTTAAAAATAATAATTCGAGAGTAGATTTGTTTTAGCATTAAAACCCAATAGAATAATGAGATAAAAAACAAAAATATATTTTTCATAATTAACGTGAGTTGTAATTTGAGAAATTCCATGGGAAAATTCACCTGATTGGCCATGAAAAGAAAGAGATATGGTGACTGGTGAGTTAGGCATTTTAACATAGGTTTATTATATGAAGGTAATAAATGAAGTCCATAGGCATTTTACCATACAAATTCAGCCCCACAATATTCGACTGTCTAAATTTTTTCATTTTTCAACTAAATATTGATATGGTGGACCCTTTCCACCACGTTGCTTATTAATATCCACGGGATCCATTTCAAATTTACACCTATTCTCTTACATATAAAAATATTATGTATAATTCATTTTCATTAATTCAATTCATTCTGATTCAACTCTACTATATTATATAATATCCACTAAAGTTTTAGCACTTTTATGATAGTTTTAAATTATTTATTATTACTAATCTATACCGCCTATGGTGTATACATTTCCCCCTTCTACAAAATGTTTGGTTTTTTCTTGACTGATTTTATTATGAGTCTAGATTTTAGAAGATGTTTGATATAAGAGATGAGGTAAGTTGTGAATTGGATTTTATTAGCCTAATTTATATTTATTAGGTAGGTTTTAATACCTCTGATTTTATTTTCTTATACTCATGTATTTTAAACGGTAAAATAGGTTAGAGTTATTCAACCCTCTTAAAATAACTAAACAACATAAAATTCATATTGAAATTTTTCGACCAATAATAGATTACATCAACTTAGATTTTCAAAGTTCATACCTTAATATTTTAAAACATTACACAAATCCATGTTTTAGAATCTCAAGTAACAAAACTAAAACTTAACAACTTTTCATACCAAATATTTATAGTGGAATGGACTTGAAATATTGATTTATGAGAATAAGATGCTTATGCTGTGTAGACAGAGTACGATTATTTATTATGAAAAAATTCAACTATACCTTTTAAATTACTTAGTTATATAAAAAATTAATTGATTTCATTAAATCAATAAACTACGTACTTTTTATAGAGTGTAATAGTATAAATATATGAAAAAGGAGGTGGTCTCACACATACAAGACTGAAACACAAAAACAAGAACTTCCTATTCAAAAGTAAACGAGTCCAAATAGAAACATGGCAAAAAACCAACAATAATAGGAAAACAACTAAGTAAATAAATCTCATGCAAAACAATCTATAGGGTCAAAATCATCATCAACTATAAAATAAATTACTTCATAATAAGTTAAAAATTAATTATTTTTAATTTTAAAAATGTGTAACTAAAATAAAATAATTAGTTAGACTAGTTTTTATTTTTTTGGAATAAGATAAGAATCCAAATAATATGATGAAATTTTGATTCGTGAGAAACCATTTCCTTAGTTTTTTTTTCATAATTTATTTAATTTAAGTTTTTAACTATTTTTTGTTAGATTTTTTTTTTTTTGTAACGCCCATGTATTTAAAAATCATATATATATTTTTGGGTTTTTCTTTAGCAACCTTGCACAACGTCAAACAAATTCTGACCATTCTTGTCCTCATATATTGTTTTTATTTTATTATTATTATTTAATCAATGGTCTCGACTAAGACATATTCTTTTGTTCTTTTTCTTTCCATGGTTGCCTTTTTCCTATCTCAGTGGAATGTAATTTTTTTTAACAAGTAGACTGTAATTTATACGTAAGTTAATTCATACCCAGAAAAGATAATGAAATTTCGAGAATAAGATGTTTGAATTTGTGTAGTAATGCAATCTCTAAGAAAATGGTTTAATTGTTTCAAATTGATATTAAAATCTAAGTACATTTTTTTCCTCTAATTATTTAAGGATAAAAAGTAAATTAAAATTGTTGATAGCTTGATGTCTACAAAATAAGTTAGTAAGAAAATTAAAATTATTTTTTTTGAAAGAAAAATAAAATTAATTTTATCTATCTAACTACATAAATTATTAAGATTAAAGAGATTAAATGAAATGGAAAATTCACATGCATAATTATTTAGAATGAATTTTAGCTGTTATGAACCAATAGTAATATAGATTTTTATTTCCCCAACAACCCGATTTCCTTATCACATACTCCGCACTTTCTTGATTGTTTTTTGTTTTGTTTTGTTTTGTTTTTATAATGATTTGACGTTATTTTTAGTTCGTAAATTTGGAGGATTAATGATATGATTATCTATTGATTTGAATTGTTATTTGTTATGGACCCATAGTAATATTGGCTTTGTAAAAAAAAAATAAAAAAATTGAAGGAACAATTTATACGTAACTATATTGAGTTTTTGTTTTTTTTTTTTTTTTCTAATGCTTCATCGAAACCTTTTTATATTTCTTTTATATGGAGAGACCTCTAAATTTTCATATATTTTAATATTATTGGGGTATAACTAAATTCACGCATCAACTTAAAACAAACATAAATGAAAGAATTTAGATATATAATTATATTTAAGTCGTTACTTTTGATTTATTTTTGAAATAATAAATTATAAATTATTGACATAAAATAAATAAATTATCGACTACAAAATAAATTATCAAAATCAAATTACAATTTAATTTATAAAAGATATGAAAGTTTTCTAAAGTATCATTTAGATAATAATTGTTAACTCAAAATAAAAGTTATAATAATAAAGTCAACATGTCAATAATTTATTTATTTATAAGAAATATGTTATTTCGATAAATTTTTAAAAATTGTGTTATTTAAGTAATTGAATATATATTTTTTATGTTATTTAAGTGGTGTTTCTAATAATCTTATCTATATTCATGTAAAATTTATATGATAAAATTAAAGGTAAAACTATATCGATAATATCAAATAATAAAAATAAAGATATATCATGTATCTATTATTCAAATTTTCTTTGCCATTTTTCACACTTTATCTTTTTAAAAAAACAATTTCACAAGTATCTAAAATATTTTAACAGTGCAACCATATTGAATCGGTTTAGTGATGAAAGTAAAAAGAAATAAAATTAAATACGTATAACGTCATGAATTCAAATCAAATGGAAGAACTAAAAAATTAAAGTAAATGACAAGGAAAAAAAAAGGGCATATTCCTTAATTTTGTAATGGAACATTTATGTCAATATTTAAACGAGCGTGTCATTATAATAATGCATCGGCCAATACAATAAGCCAAAATATTATTAAAAATAAAAATAAGATTAAAAAATAAAAATAGAAAATTGTCAGAGTCCTCTATTTAAAATTTTGTTGCTAATTGCAGGAGCGGGTGATGGAAATGGTGACGGCTAGGGCTTTTTTTTTTTTAATATACGGTTATAAAGACTGCCACGTAAGTTTCTAACATGCTGTTTACACGTGGCATTTCTTTTCCGATTTTTTTCGGAACCGGGAATGTAAAATTAACTTTAGCTATCCGACAAATTGAGGACGGGGAAAAGATAATGGTGGGCCCATTTTACCCTTTTGTTGTGGGACCTTTAATCTTACGTGGCAATCTTTAAATATTAATATTTTATTATGTAATGCTAAACCCACCCTGCTTGTGTAATAAAAATCTTTATCGCGGAATACTTGGCCATTGATCTCCGGTAGTGGTATATCTCCACGTCACGAAATAATACATGACTGTCACGTTTGTTTGCGAGACAGACCGGTGAGGTTATTGTTGCTTAGATATTTTAGTGATATTACCCGCATGTGAGCACGGGAAATGGATGAAGATCCGAGGCGGGTGCTTATGTTGTAAGCGGATAGAATATACCCAATCAGAATTTGACACATAGTTTGATTTTATTGCAGAACCCGCTTATAGCCTTGGTTGGTTCCTTTTTTTTTTTTTTAATTAATTATTAGTATGGAAATGAAGTGAATATTTTTGAAAATTTAGACCCGATATATTAGAGATATGGTTCCTTAATTAGACATTAATTAATGAAAAAGTGGGACCCAATTCCACGTCATCATATGCTGCCACATAGGACGAACGTGACAATAGGCCAAGGGAGGGAAGAAAGTATTTATTAAATAATACATATGTGGGTAGCGGAAGTGGGACCCATGGTTCTCGGAAATTCCGCGACCGTGACTCGAGTTTCTTCCCCGTTTTCACTCTCATCATGACCGTGCGATGGGAAAGATCCGACGGTGGAGAAAGGGCGCGCTGATCGACACGGAGGGGGATGGTGGGACCTGTTGGTTCGTTGCCAGCTAGGCATCGATTTTTACTGTTTGAATCAGTGGGGTTTTATTTTATTAATTTTATTTAAATGGAGGAAGAGAAGGTGGCTACGTCAGAAAATGATCCAACGGTTGAAAGAGTTAGTGTGGAAGTAGATAGAGAAATCAGGAGGGTTGATTTTTTGGCCAACGCGAAGTATTTTTTTTCACGTGGACCCCACTAATCAATTCTCCAAATATCGAGAGAGAAAAAATATTTAAATCTAATCTCATCCTAATGAGTGACAAAAAAAAAAAAAAAAAAAAGGAATATGAAAACGTGGAAACGGAAAAATGAAGTTGACCGGTTGGAACGATATTATCTGCGGGCAGCTAGATTCATTGCGATCGTATTGTTGGTTTTACCAAAGATTTCTCAACCGGCTATAGCCAGTCATCTCTATCTTTTGGAAAAATTCAATTCAACCTAAAAACCCTTCCAACTTCAAAACTACGATCGTGCCCAACATCTCTCTCTCTCTCTCTCATCACTGTATCTGAGTTCTCAATCAACAAATTTTAATTTATTTTATTAATTAATTAAATAATTTATTTATCGAAAACTGGAAAAAAATTAAATGGGGGAAGGAATATAATATATTAAGAAAGCGGTAGAGAGTGAGAGAGCTTGGAAGGGAAGAAAAAGAGATTGACACGTGGCAGATTCATGATAAAGTAAGGGTCCCATTTCTACCCATGCGGTTTTAACGTGTAGGATTTTGCCATGTTGGCTTCACATTCCATCTTTACCGCTGGATCTGTCGGGAACCGACGATGTAGATTTCATGGCGTTTTCTCAGATTGAATCTCGACCGTCCAGGAGGGCTTGGGTGTGGGTTTCGCTTTAGTGAAATAGACCAAGGGGAAAGGATGATAGCAGTACGAAACGAAGAGAAGAGTTTAGAGATAGAAAGAGAAAGAGAAAGAGAAAGAGAAAGAAGCCAAGCTCCAGACCAGATAATAAGAGAGATTGAAACCAAGATAACCAACAATAATAAAGCTTCAATTTTTCTTCTTCTTCAGCTGCCCAGATTTCGTTATCGGTTTCTTAATCCAGAGAGAAAACTACGAATCTAACTAATTTTCATTTTTTTTCCATGAGAGATGAGATTAGTTTTTGGGTATAGTTGATAATTAATCTTCATTCAGAGAGAAAGATTGGATCAGAAATGGATAGAAACAGAGAAGCGAGAAGAACGACGACGACGATGGCGGCAGGGAACAATCTTTCTAGACGTAGATATAGAAGTAGCAGTCTTCGTGACTCACCGGGTTTGTATCAATTTTCTCAGATCTGTAACTCTTTTTCTGATTTTAATGGATTTTCTTGATTTTAATGGGTTTTCTTTATTTTCTCCGCAGAAGACGATGGGGCGATGGAGTTACAAGATACGGTGAGGTTAAGAGATCGAGGAGGAAACGGAAACGGAAACGGTAATGGAAGCGGAAAGAAAGATCGAGATCGAGATAATAGAGACAGAGATCGAGACAGAGATAGAGATCGGCTGAGCAGGAGCAAAAGAAGGAGAGCTGATAGATTGATTCATGGTAATAGTAATAGAGAAGACGGTGGAGATGATAGTTCTGAAGAGAGTGTAAATGATGAAGAAGACGATGAAGACGATGATGGCGGTGGCGGTGGCGGTGGAGCCTCCGTTAGATTGCTTCCTCCGAATCCAGGTTCGATTTTGAATCATCGGAAGAGTTTTCCACCGGCGAAGAGTTTTAGAGCAGCTCCGTCGTGGAAAGCCGCCGATGAAATGATCGGAGTGTCGGTGCCGAGAAAAGCACGGTCAGGTAGAAGACTATGGATTACCACTCTCTCTATCATTTCTGAAAGTGGGATTTTGATAAATTTCTCTTTCTTACTTTTTTTTTGTTTTGTTTTATTTTTTTCAGCCTCAACGAAAAGGTCACATGAATGCTGGCCGGTCGGCGGTGGGATGGTAACGGAACCCGTTAACCGGCAGCCTTCAACGTCTCCGGTAAGGTCGAGTTTAGCTCCAATGGTGACTTTGCAGCCTCCAGCCTCGCCTTCTTCTTCAAATGTTTCGGTGAGGAAGAAGCTGGTCGGTCTTTGGTCTTTTACTCCTAAGTTAATATCTTTTTTCTGATCCTTTTTTTGGGAAAAAGGGTTACTTATGAGCCGTCTGCTGTTGTAGAAGCCGAATGGACCAAAACTCAGGCCGCCTAAATCGATGTCAAAATCTACGGCGGCTCAAGACGAGATCGAGATCGAGATTGCTGAGGTTTTGTATGGAATGATGAGACAGCCTCAGGGTCCTCCCAAGCAAGAAATTTCGATGACGGATTCGATGAAGTTTGATCCTAAATCAACAACGGATTCGAAATCGAGAGTTTCGTCACCAATTTCAAACTCCTCTTCTGCTTTACCTACCCTTTCCATTTTGCCTCAGAATAATTCTAGTGTCACATCGGTATCTGCCACTGGTAAGTATTTTGATTACAAGTCTAGTGATAACACTTTGAAGTTCTCTAGCATATTGACTCAAATTTACATGCTTTCGATTCGAAATTGCAGCACCCAAGAGGAAAAGACCGCGTCCAAAGTATGATGACGAGAACACGGCGCCTTTCAACCTTCGGAACAGCCCCATTTCGCCCGCAGCGAAAGTTGATACCGATCAACCTTCCAACACCGAGATCCCATCACCAAATGCAGAAAAAAATTCAGGATCTGCAGCTGAAAATGGCGGAGTTTCGAACGAATCAGGAAATTCTCAGGCTTTAGCAGCAATTTCAGAGTCCCACCCAGAATCCGTAAAGCAAGAGACAACCAGTATATTATCAAGTTCTAAGCCAATTCTTGAAGAATCAGAAACCAAAAATTTGAGTGTAAGTAAGGAAGAACCTCAATCTCCTATGAAAGAATCAAATGGGCCTAGATTGGAGGATAAGCGAGATGATATGACGGCTACCAAAGGGTAAGCTTAATCCGAAAACATATTTCTTTATTATCTTTATTTTCAAAGCTGGAAAAAATTTATTTCTTTTCTCCCCCTTTACTTGACAGGAATTCATCAACTTTCGATGTTGAAAGCCAGAGAGATGATAAGTACAATATAGATCTGATGGTGAGGATTGAAAAATTATATAATTTTTTTAATCAATTTTTGATGTTTTGATATGAAAAATCAAGACTTAATATTTTTTTTTTCCCCACACTTTTGTTCTGCAGGCTCCTCCCCCATTTCGAGCTTCTCCAGAAAGAGATGGTGAGATTGATTTTGTGGCCGTAGATACTAAACCTATGGTCTTAGATGCAGACACGGTATGTGGGGCCACCACTACCTTCCCCTCTTTTTCTTCCCACTTGGTTTAAAGCTAATGGGGTCAATGAGGAATTAAATTGTATTTAATGGACTCTGTCCTCTTTTTTTTCCTTGTAGGAAATGAAGGCTTTGATAAAGGAAGAAGACAAAGGAACAACTAAAGAATTGATGAATATAGACTCCAAAGCAATTGCTGAAGAAGCTGATTCAAAGAAGTCCATTTCTTGCAAAGATGGGAATATTGATCTCCATTTTGATTTAGAGAAGACTGACAGAGATGGTGCTACTGCTGTTGTAGTAATGAATAAGCTTAACCAGCATGTTCAGAAACAGCATCAGCAGCTGCAACCTGGCTTGGAAAAAGGCGGCCCTGGTAGATTTTCATTTCTAAATTTTCTCAATCTTCCACCACCCCCTTCTTTCTTTTTTGCTTCATGCTCTTAAATGGAATATTCTGACTCAATTTGGGTGTTAAATTTTCTTGTTCAGCACAAGCAAGTGCTCTTCCTATTCCAATGTCTCTACCTGGCTGGCCAAGTGGGCTTCCTCCTATGGGGTACGGTCGGGTCAATCTGTTATATGTCCCTTGATTGATATATCCCTTTTCACCAGTATATTGGTGCTTTTTATTCTACACCATGGGAAATGACGATGTCTTCTTTAGCAGATATGTGGCACCATTACCAGGAGTTGTGTCGATGGATGGAAGCGCCTTATCAACTGCGGCAATGCAGGTTGTTATTTTTGCTTATTTTTTTGAATATTTTTGCCCTTTTCCCCCTATATATGCATTTCTTGAAATTCATCTTTGATTGTTTGACTGTATCAGCCACCGAATTTGCTTCTCCCTCAGCCCCGGCCAAAGAGATGTGCAACCCATTTTTACATTGCTCGAAATATATTATATCATCAGCAAATCGCAAGGATGAATCCATTCTGGCCAGCAGCAGCAGGCTCTGCATCGTTGTTTGGGCCCAAGCATGGTAATCTCAGTATCGTGCCATCCGCAGATTTGCAAGGAAATCTTCAAAAAGGTGGGGCGAATGTGATACAGGATAAAGGCCAGAGTCTTGGAATGTTTTCTGGTCATGTTGTGAAGGATAAGGGCTCACAAGCTGTTAATGTTGTAGATGCTGCTCAAAGAAAGCAAATTTTGCTTCAGCAAGCTCTACCCCCTGGAGCACCTAGTAATATCTTGGTACGACGTTCCTCCAATCCTTTCGAGTTTAAAGTTTATGTTTTTCCTCTTTTCTTCTTCCACATCTTCTTGTTTTTTTGCTACATGCTGAATACGCTTTTGTGGTTGTCTTTCAGCATGGCCCTGCTTTCATTTTACCTCTGAGCCAGCAACAGGCAGCTGTAGCCTCTTCAGTTCGACCTGTTTCTGTGAAGTCTCCTCCTACTAGTGGGAATACGAATGGAAGTAATGCTTCAAATACTTCTAATCCTGCCTCAGTTAGTACCTCAGCTACTGCGGCCATTGCAGCACCGGCTATGAGTTTCAATTATCCAAGTATGCCTGGCAATGAACCTCAGTATCTGGCAATTTTGCAGAACAATGGATATACATACCCGATCCCGGCACATGTTGGGGCACCACCAGCTTATAGAGGAACCCATGCTCATTCAGTGCCTTATTTTAATGGGTCATTTTATTCTTCGCAAATGCTTCATCCTTCACAGCTTCAGCAGCAACAACCTCCACCTCAATCTCACTCTAATCAACAGGGCCTTCAAAATGCAAGTACTGCGAATGGTCCCTCGTCTCAAAAGAATCTATCCAATCCGCAGCAGCGGTCACATGTTAGCAGTGTCAGTGGGAGTTTTCAAGGTTTTCCTGCCTCCAGAAATCAGCCACAGCAGCAGCACGACCTTGCTACTCTTCAAGCAAGGCAACTTGAGTCTGATATTGGTGGTGAAGATAGTCCATCAACTGCTGATAGTCGAGTCTCTCTTTCAAATCTTAGCATATATGGGCCGAATTTTCCAATGCCTATGCATGCTCCTAATTTTGCTTTGATGACTCCTGCATCTATGGCTGCTGTAGGTGGGGCACCTAATGAGAAGAAGCAGCAGCCACAATCACAAGGCTCAAAAGGTTTGGAACCATCCCAGACTATTGCTTTGTCATTTGCCCCCACCAATGGGGCGCACTCTGCTGCTGGTCTTGACCTTTCATCCATCGCACCTAATCATCCTATTTTTCAAAATCTTCCTGAGATCACCCGGCAAGGCTATCAGTTTATGGCTGCTGCTGCAGCTGCACAGGTTGCTCAGCAGAAGAAGAATTATCGTGTACCTGAAGAAAGTAAACCGACTCATTCATCTGTTATGGAGGATGACAGGAAAACCGGGTCAGTAAAGGCTCCTCCAACTGGGGGACAGTCCATTGCCTTCTCAAGAGCTGATTTAGCAGATGCGTCACTCTCCACATTGCCTGCTGGTGCTGCTGTTATTGATAGCTCTGCACGAACTATTAACCTTAGCTCTGCTGCTAGGCCTTCAGGTTCCGTCATGCCCTCTGCTATGAACACTGTAAATATGTGCAGTTCTCAACACCAAATGCAGCGAAATCAGCACCAGCAGCAACAGATGATTCAGCTTCAGAAACAACAGCAATTTGCTGCCGCAGCAGCTGCTGCTGCTAGGACCAAAACATCTGCAACGAGTAATGGCAATGTCTATGGTGAACATCCGCCTTCAGCTACCATGGCTGCCAAGTTTCCGAATGCATTGTCTTCTTTCTCACAGAATCTTGTCCAGAGTAACAGCAGTAGTCCTAATCAATCTCCTCAGTGGAAAAATTCTGTAAGAACGACCAATTCTCAGGTTCCAGCCACCTCTCTGTCTTCATCAAATACATCATCCATCAAGAATCTTCCCCAACAGCAAAGCCGTCCACAGCAGAACCACTCTCAGATATCATTTGCAGCTAACTCAAAATCAACCACACAATCCCAAGGGCAACAACCTGCTACCAGTAACCAATCTGCATCTCCTGTAATGATAGGTTCACCAACTACATCTTCAATGTCGAAGGGTGCAGGTGGAAGCCCGAGGACTGCTACTTCCAGTTCCATGGGGCACAAAGTCGGTCAGTCATCCTCTTTGTCATCGCAGCAAACAAAGAATGCTCAGCCAATGCCTAGCCAGAAGTCGTCTCCTGTCGGTGGGAGAAACGTAACATCAATTCTTGGCAATAACCAGATGACCTCCTCTTCAAATTCTGGAACCAAAATATCCCAACAGCAACTGATGCATCAGCGGCAGCAACAGCATCAGCAGCAGCAGCAACAACATCAGCAGCAGCAGCAGCAGCAATTGCCGAAGCAAACAATGCAGCAATCCCAGGTGCTCTTCCCTTACATGCAGGCCCAAGTTTCACATTCAAATAGTAGTACTATTCCTTCAGCTGCAAGTGGGTATTATCTTCAGAGGCGTCGTCCTGAGCAGCAATCCCAGGGCTCAGGAGGAACATCCACTAATGGCATGTTATCCCTGTGCCACCCTGTTACACTTGGAGGTGCCAACACTAATGATCCTGCTAAGGCTGCTGCAGCAGCAGCGGCTAACAATATGAAAGGTGGCGGTTTACCTTCACAAGCAATCCTTCATTCTGCTCAATTTGCAGCCTCACAGACCTCTGGCAATCCACACCAACTTGTACCTGCAGGTTTTCCTTATGTTCATACAGCTGCAGTGCAAGTGAAACCGACGGAGCAAAAACAACCTGCTGGTGGGTAGAAACATGGTCCTTAATCTTTGCCACCCCATCCAGCTATTCTTTCATTTGGGGACCGATAGATTTATTATGAGTGACATTTCTTGCCCAGGAAATAACAAGGGGCATATCCTATGGCAGCCTGAGAAGGGATGAAAGTTCAAATATTTGAAGGATGGAGAGGAACACTCAGAATGCTTGTAGGACTTGGAACCCACAATTTTGGGAAGCTGAGAGAGTGGGAAAGTTGGCCCTCTGAGATTGTGCTTCAGATGTGGGTCACTCAGTTATCTGTCTGGGTTGATGTTAATGTTATGATAAAATATGTTTGGTCTGGTCTGGATGGGAAGAGGAAAGGCATTATTATATGCTTAGAAGAATCTTGTTCAAGTCTCTGGTGAAATGAAAGGGTAAAAGAAGAAAACACACTTGGCAGTGGCAAGCAATGGAGGGGGATGGGAAAAGCAAGTTTTCCTTTCCTTTCTTTTCTTCCTGTGGGGTTGTAATGGTGGTTCTTTTTCTTCCTAAAATATTTGATTTTGTTACTTTTTGAGGTTTAACTCTCCCTCTCTCTCTCTCTCTCTTTCCAGAGCATTAGAACAGTATCTTAACATATATTATGTGCAGTGAAGGAGGGTGTAGTTGTATATGTTTGGCACATTATATAATGAGTAACCCTCAATTTTTTTGATCTAAACTGTTGCCTTCTGTAATTCCTTCATTGATGCTGGTAGTAAATACTTTTTCCATGTTTTGGGATTATATAATATAAGATTACTAGTGGAAGAAACAGAGCTTGAAAGTTTATCTCCTTATCAAGGAACTGTAAAATTAATTAAGGTACGGGTAAGTTGGTATAAACACACACATATATAAAAAAGATAGAATATGTTACAAACTAGATTTGAAGAAATAATGGATAAATATGTGTGGACCATTTCATTGTTACATTTAGTGGGGAGAAATTTAGTGATATTTGGGAAACAGTTAATAATGTCACTATTGGTAGTCGACAAAAGAAGGTTGTCCAAAAAGGGCGGCCCTCTTATTATTGTCAATATCTCACTCGTGGCTCTGCCATTTTTCAGATATAAAATAACTACTTTATCTCTCTTTTTGTGTGAAATTATTATTATTTTTTGCCTCTATTTTTTATAATAAAATTTGCCGATTAGGGGGTTGAAGGAGAAAAGGTCAGATCGGTTTGAGATTGGCCTTTCTTTCACAATCAAAGTCAAGGTGGGACATACGTTTCCTGACATGATTTCTGTAGTAAAAGGATTGTCTTGCACGTGTTTTCAAGCCATCCCCCAGGAAAACAAAATTGGGGAGGAGTTTATCTTTTTATATAAGTAAAAAAAAAAGAGTTAAATTAAACTAAGGGGGCGTTTGGAGTGCGGGAATCGGAATTGAATGCCTGAGAATTAGATGTCTGGGAATAAGTAGTATGGAATAAAATACCTGGGAATTTAATGCCTGTGTTTGGAGTGTGTTGGAATAGGATTCAAATGCCTAGGAATATGATGTCTGTGTTTGGAGTGTGCTGAAATTTGGTTTATGGGAATATGATTATTGTTTTTGTAGGAAGGAATATGATTTGTTATTTTATTTAATTATTATATAAAATTTAATTTAAAAATTGAAAAAAATAATTAATAATATTAAATTTAATTAAATTAAAATTATCAACTATATTTATTTATAAGTTTGAATTTTTTAATTTCCTTTTAAATATTATTTCATTAAATAAAATAAAATTGATGAAACATATAGGAATCAATTTCTTACAATCATGTATTATTATATAAATTAGTAGATATTAATTGACGGTAAAAAATAAATGATTGTTTTCATTCAATATTTAGGGTTTAATAATAAAACAAATTTATTAATTTAAAAAAAGTGAAAACATGTTATTTAAAAAAAAGGGTAAAATGTAAATAAAACCCCTGTGGTTTTTTTCAAATGCATGAACACCCCCCTTGGTTTGAAAATGGCAAATCACACCATTGTGGTTCCAAATTTTTTCAATTAGACACTTCCCCTTCAATGTCATTATTTTTATTTTAATCATAACTTCTTCGTTTGAACTCTGATTTGGATGATTCAAGATGTTTTGAGATCCTCATTTTGGTCTCTACGATATGGTCACTTTAAAACTTTCAAATCACCAAAAACCAAAAGAGTTAACGGTGTCAATCATACCTAGTATTTTGATGTCAATCAACTCTTTTATTTATTAATCATTTCGAAGTTTTGAAGTGACTATTATATAGATCTTGAAATTAAGATTCCAAAATATCTTGAATCACCCAAATCGGAGTTCAAACGAAAAAAGTTATGGCTAAAATAAAATTTTTGACATTAAAGATGAGGGGTTTGATTGAAAAAATTTGGAACCACATGGGTGTGATTTACCATTTTCAAACCACAGAAGGTGTTCATGCATTTGGAAAAAACCACATGGGTCTCATTTTCATTTTACCCTTAAAAAAATGTTGTATTTGGAATTAAGCTTGAAAAAAGTACTATAAAGTAAAATTTATCTAAATTAGTTAGTGTATTATTTTGAACATTCTTTTTAAATTTAATTATGTATAATATATTGAGTTTCTTTAAAAAAAATATTTTTGATTTAAAAAATATGTATATTTTTTTAATTAAAAAATATTTTTTAATTTCATCTTGTTCACTATAACCTACTAAAATACTCATAATATATTTTTTTTCCTATTAGAAATACCAAATAGTACAAAATTGGAGAGAATTTAATTAAATGCCAATGACAAATGCCAATGTCAAAGCTATTGCCAATGTTAAATAAAGGGGAAATTTGGATGGGAATTGAATGTCAATGCCAATGGTAAAAGAGATTGAACCAAACAATGGAATGAGAATTGAATCCAATACCCATGAGAATTGAATGTCAATGCCCGCACTCCAAACGCCCCCTAAATGGTTTTTATAAATTGAAATTTATTAAAAAAATAAAACTTGTAAGAACCAAAGATTCATTGCTTTTTGGTCTTTTACAATGTGAGATCACCACTTCACATTATAAAAGGAAACACCAAAAAGGATCTGGGACTGGATTTGATCCAGATAAAAGGACCATTCCCATAAGTAAATCTTCAAAAAAAAAAAAAAAAAAAACATAACATTGGTCACTTTACCATCGAGACCATGGCCAATCTATTTGAAATACCCTTCACCTATAAAACCATACATTTATATGATATTCGACCATATTTATTTTATAATATAAAATCAACTCTTAGTAGTTAAGTTAGTAGTTTTTTTCGTTATAAATTTGAGCTACATAAGTCTCATCTACTAAAAGGTCTAGATGATAGGTTATCAAAACTCACCGCCTTAAAAATCTCGTTTCTTTTTACAATTTTAACATATTTTATATATTATCTCATACTTAACAAATTTATTGTCCTGCACAATTTAAATACAGATTTAACAATTGAGAATTAACAAATCCGCCTAAATCACGTGACCAAATTTTTTTAAATAAGAGATTGGCCATCGCCCTGCGTTTGAGTTTGACATGAAAAACCACGTCATACCAAATTTTAACATTAACAAGATTTGGATAGGAGAGAGTTACTAATTAAGTTATAGAATATCTATTAATGCTAGGTTGGTTTGAAAAAAAAACATTAATAGAACTAGTGAGATATGATGATTAGAATACCTTTTTCTTTATCTTCAATGGGAGGAGAACCATGCCAACGAGAGCATAGCTCAATCGGGAACAATCAACATTCATTTTCATATATATATATATATATTAATTTTAATATTGTACCATTGTTTTTTTTAATGATGATAATATGGTACGGTAGCCAAATCAAAGGGCATTGAAAAAACTATTCAGAGACCCAGATATAGGGGAACTTGCTACAAGCTTGGTGGGACAAATGACATAAATTAGTTCTCAATAATACGAAACAATCAAATTAGGGTATGGAAAGGGGCTTTGCCAGCATTAATGATGGGACGTTTATGTCTCAAAATAAATAGCAATATGATCGGTTGGTGATGCCTCATCTTCTCTTTGTTTTGTTTTGTTTTTTTTTTTCTAAACCCTAATTATGATTTTGAGGTTGAATTACTTGAAGATTTGGTCTTCCTTTCAACTCTCTTAGAAGTCACAAAGAATGAAACCAAATTCCTAATCAATCATACTTCATTTCATTTAAAAATATTTGTAAGAAATTTGATTTATTTTTTAAGATTAAAATATATATCAACTTTGGCCTTTTTTAAGCCTTTAAAAATTTATTCTATTCTATCACGTTTCAATAATATTGTTTCTAGTTGTCCATTTGATTTCATTTGTATTTTAGAAGACTTTAAATCTCTTATTCCTTGCTTTATGTTATTAATTTTTCGTTTATTAGGACAGAGTTAAAATTTGAGTTTTTTAGTTAAAAAAAATTGACCACTATATTACGGAAATAAATCTTATGTTTTAGTGTGTAATATAAACAATAATTAGCAATCAAGTGATTGTGTCAATAAATAATGTATCAACAATTTTTCAAAATATAAGAGTTTACAATTAAAATTTTAAAGTTAAAAGAACTAAATCAAAAATATAATTAATATAAGGATCAAACTTGTAATTGTAATTTAACTTCTTTTTAATGTAATTTTCATATCATAGTCAATTTGAACAGTGAATATAAAATTCATATAGGACTAAAATAATTAATTATTTAATGGAATGGATAGATTATTTAATCAAACCAAGGCAAGAATTAGAGTAAGTCAAGAGGTTATTCCACATAAAATTTATGAAAGAATAATTGATTGGGCATTAGGGTACACGTCATGGTGAGAGGCCCACCATAATTTGTACGGATTAAGTCTATTAATTTATCCAATTAATCATACAGCAAAGATGGTTGGTATGGGGAATGGGAGAACATGAAAATTGTCCATTTATTCACCTACTTCCTTTCTTTTCCTCTTCATTAATGTGGGACCTTCTTTTTTACTATTCAATCCCTCAATTAAATAAGTTAAAATATTATTATCGCATCATATAACAATTTTTAGAGACATGTTTATATTCATATCATCACTTCTTATTTTTTTACATATATGGTAGATTTTTTTAATAATTTATTAAACTCGAAGTAATAAATTATTAAAATTAAAAATAAATTAATAATTAATTTATAAATAAAAATTTTAATTTTAATTTTTAAAAACTCAATTAAATAATAATTATTCGGTTAAAAATTAAAATTAAAATAGTAAATATCAAATGTGAATTGTATATTTATTTTAAATAATTTATTAAACTAAAAAAATATGTTATTTAAATAATTATATATTTTTTCCTAGTATTTTAGTAATTCCCCCATCTATGCTCGTATTGTAAAATTAATTGTTGGGTTTAGGGCCAGTCCTAAGATAGCGGGAGGCCTATGCAAAAATAAAAATCCAGACCTTTTATCATATAAATTTTACAGTTAAAAAAATCATAATAACATTGAGAAAAAAACTAATTAATATTTTAATGTATTAATTTGATTATTATAATGAAAACAAATTAAATTTAAAATTTATAAAAAAAAATGATTAAAAAAACATATTTAAAATTGATTGATTTTTTTAATTGAAATAATTAAAAGGAAAAAAAAATAGAGGTATGGTTGATAAATATTTTCTATTGAAATTAATAAAAAAAAATACATCTTTTTAATATAAATAAATAAAGAAAATAAAGTCACTTTACTTTAGTGAGGAATGAAACCTCTATTCTTGTCTTCAAAAACATAAATCATGATTTTAGTCTACCACAATACACCATATTGATTGTTTGATATAAAATTCGCAGTAGTATATAAAATAATATTTAAATACTGATTTTAAAATTTTGGACCCAATATTCAAAATCCCTGTACAATCGCTCATCTCACACCTCTAGTTGGGTTTGATTCCTACGGTTCTAATAGTAATTCAAAATACAAGGACTAAATTTTATTTTTATTTTTTAACACGTAAAGTAAAAAGGTTAAAAATAAAGTAATATATTTTGAATTTTGTCATATTAAATTATCACTAATATCAAAAGGTTTAATCATTTTAATTGGTTTTATTGAAATATTTCTAATTCAGCACAACAAATTACATTTTTTTTAGTCTATTTTATTTTATTTTTTTTTGAAGGGGGTGTACTCTGCAAGTCAAACTTTTCGTCTACTATTGTGTTCGTTTTCAAACGGTGGCAAAAGCTTTACTCGAAATCAACAACAAAAAGAAAAAGGAAAAATTATTCAAAGTTATTTTCATCAAGTTAAAGCCTTAGAAATCACTTTTTGTAACACTAAATTCAAAATAATAGTAATAAAGAAAGTCAATTATTCACATCATATAAAATTAAAAAGACAAAAAGAAAAGTATCACCATTCATAATTTGAGATGCAAACTACACAGTGAAAACTCTGTACCATTCCATACCCATGTGGCAATCAAAGATTTGTTCCATATATTTTAAGTCAGTCTCAAAATTATGATTTTTTTTTTTTTAAAAGAAGAAAATATATAGTTATTAATGTGTGACCTTAATTGAGAGCATTTGAATGTACTATTACCATTGAAATATCAAGGGAGGTCCACATTTAGTTAGAGGACTTGCTATTTGGTAGTGGGGCAATCATAATAAATTTAATCAAATAATTCAAATCACCAAACAACCAAAAGACAATATCTTGGTCACATCCCTATTTGTAAATGATTTTTTTAAAAGTTTGATAGCTCAAAAAATTCAAGACTTTTGTTTTTTCAGTTTATATATATTAAAGTTACAAAAATAGGTTATTTTTAAATATTATATTAAATTAGAACTTAGGAGAGAATAAATTTAAACTTTTAACCAGAGAGAAGTTATAGTAGGGATGACAAAATTCCTCGTTGGTTAGGAGCTCTGACCCTATAGGGCGGGGAATCCCCACTTTATAGGGTTAGGGTTAGGGGGGGAAATTTTCCCAAATTTGTTAGGATTATGGGATGGAAAGACATTCCCCGCCCCACCCCCGACCCCGAACCCTATATTTTAATAACATTTTATGTATTTTGTTTACTTTTATATTTATTTAGTAGAAAAAAAATATATAAAATATGGTTATATTAACTTATAAATTATAAAATGTTTAATATTATGTTTTCTTATTATCTTAAAAATGTATATTTTAAATATATATTCTTTTTTTATATATCTTTTTAAATAAAAATAAAAATAAAAATATAAAAAAGGGAATTTTCCCCGCGGGGAACCCGATCCCCGAAAGGAAAATCCCCAAACCCGCCCGATTCTTTGATTAGGGGATAAGGTAGGGTATGAGGATTTAAAATTCCCGTGGGTTAGGGGATGAGAATGACATCCCCGACCCCGCCCCATTGTCATCCTAGGGGTGAAACCGGTTCGGTTCAGTTTTTCAATTAATTTTAAAAACCGGACCGGTTCGGTTTTTAATATGAATCGGCCGGTTTTTTTTTGTTTTTCTAGTATAGGCCATTTGCATTTAGTTTTAAAAACAAATCCTCCAACATTGAAGGATGAAAAAAAAAAATCAAACATAAACAATAACTTAGTTGAAAAAATTAGATTAATAAATATATAAAATATAAATTAAAATAAAGTGATAAGTAAATATATAAAATAAAACAAATAAATAAAAATTAGGGGGAAATAGGGAAGGGGTATGGGATTTTTCTTGTTTTTAGAAGCCCGGTTCGATCTGGATTTTTAGCCAGGGTTTTTTGAATAATGGAAACCGGGACGATTCAGTTTTTTACGGTTTCGGTCCGGTTTATTTTTCGGTTTTTCGGTTTTTTCTTTCACTCCTAGTCATCCCTAAGTTATTGTTTTTTTTTTTCCCAAACCTAAGTTATTGTTAACTACTCACGATTTATTTTTATCATTATATTAATACGTTGTCCGAGCGGGGGGGAGATCGGACGGTGAAAATGAGATGGAGGGCTAAGACTATGGCGGTGGCCATCCAAAATGTTGGGATGGCAGAAAAAGTGCAAAAAACAAAAAAAAGACAGATAGGTGTGGGTCCCGCAGATGTTTTCCAAGTGTGGGCCCCGCATTACTTTTTCATATCAAGAAAACGACAGCGTTTTTATAATCCTCTTATCTTATCTTAAACAAAAAAATTCGCCGAATCTTTTGTCAAACGAAACCTAACCAAACCGATTAATTATAACGAGACATTGCGTGTCCATCGTCGATGATACACACGCAGCGCAACATAGATAGATAGATATACAAAAAGTAAATATTAAAAAAAAAAAAGTTAAAAAAAATATATACAAATTTTTAATGTAAAATAATCGAATGGCCTATATAATGAATAAATGGCGTCCCCACCATTTCTTTTGGTGGTCCCAACAAACAGCCGATAACTTTTCAACATCGCCTTCCTTTTCTAAATGGAACATTTCAAAACCCAAAACTCTGATGTAACTGCCACGTAATATATATAATATGTTAGGGTAAATTTCATGCTTATTTTTGTAATTTTTTTATTTTATCAATTTAATCATTTATCCAATTTTTTTAAAAAATTCATTCTTATTCTTGTCAATTGTTCAATATAATAGATCAGTGTGATAAAAATTTGATCCAAAATTAAATAAGATACCCAACCATAAAAACTAAAATTTTAATTAAACCACTAAAATATAACATTTCTATTAAAAAATGTGAAATAAGAAGAAAAAAAATACAAATGGTTCTAAAATATCTATATATTTATATTTTTAAGTGTCCATGGCACTACTTCTAAAATTTTATTTTAATTAATGTCTGAGAGATTTATAAAAAAAGGGAAGAAATGAGATAATTGAACAAATATTTGGAGGGAAAGAATGATGAAGATAACGTTACATCAGCCAAATTGCGTTCTTTAGATTATTAGTGCTTCTTGACAACGATGTCACTGAAATCCTCCAATTGGTTTTTCTGCATAATTAAAAACTAATAATGCGTCAATTTTGAAGAGCCTATAATAATTGCTGTTTAGTTATTATAATTCGAACATGGCAAACACCATATGTCATATGATGATGCTTGTTTAAGCAAATTTTTTTAAACGTCAAAAGGTAATTATTTATCCTTTGATATTCAATAATTTAGCTAATCTCTTTTCTCAAAATTGTATGTTTCAAGTCCAAATCCTTTCTTTTATCTTTTATATAAATAAAATTATGGCATAACTGTAGAAGGAGAAAATTTGTCAAAATATAAATTACCACGTAATTATTTAAGCCAATGACAAAATTACATATCATTAAATAAAGACTAATCATAAATTGACACGTGTCATTGAATTAAATTAAAAGACGTTAAATTAGCAAATCAAATGATGTCACATGTCTTTTTCTTGGCCATTGGATGACATAAATTAGTTTAATGAAAATCTGCCACGTGGCGATTGGCCCAAATCAAATAGCCCATATCCACCAAAGACTCATAGAAAACTCTATAAATAGAGTAGGCCATTCATCATTTGTAAAGGTCAATAACAGAGAAGATTCAGAGAAAAGGCTAAAAACTTTGATGATCAAAGAGCTCGAAGAAGAACGAAGAAAATTCAAAGGAAAGACTGAAGACTTTGAAGATCAAAGACCTCGAAGAAGAACAGGGGAAATTCAGAGAAAAGACTGAAGACTTTGAAGATCAAAGATCTCGAAGAACAATGGAGAAGATCGAGATTAAAGAGTTCGACGATCGAAGACTTTCCGAAGACCAAATTTTCTTTGAAGATCAAAGACCTCGAGATCGAGATTGAAGACTTTAAAGAACGAAGTCTCGATATTCAAGGTTTCTCAAAGACTAAAGACTCTTTGAAGACCAAAGACTCTTTGAACACTTCTTGAAAACCGAAGATCTCGAAGATCGAAGAACCTAAACGTTGACGACTTCGAAGACTTTAAAACTTCTTGTGACGACCATCTTGAAGACAAATTATTGAAGACTAAATTCTTGCAAGTTCCAAAGATTTTAGTGTTCAAGCTTCAAGACCGCAACAAATCGATTAACTCTTCACGAGCCCAAAAACCGAAGATTCAGTCCAATAATCCGAGAAATATGTCAATCGGCCTTCGCATCAAAATTTATATTTTAGAGAAAGAATCAGAAGATAAATTCATTAGAGATTGTAACATTTAATTCATCAAATACAAATTACATTCATTCACCATTTAATTTCATTCTATTTGAAATTCTATGTGAACAATAACAATTTTATAATTAAACATAATTGTTATTCTATAAACATTTAAATACATTTATGGTTGAATATTGATTATTTACACTCTCTTCTATGAAGTTGAAAATTTGAATCCCCCTCCCCCAATTTAATGTAATATCTAGATAAAAAAAAACATTTATGGCCCGTGAGAATATGTTTATTATGCTCTAAATTTTTTAATTATATTAAATTCGGTGAATATATTTGCATTTAAGACTCTTAAATCCAAAAAGAATTGACTTTCATTCATTAAGCTAACTCAATCTTTCGATTTTTACAAAGTTTTCAATTTCAATTTTAATTATAATTAATTTTAACCCATTTTCATATAATTCACATATCAATCACTGAAACTAGATATAATCAACAATTGTAGCTCGGTCTCCATTTAGTAATTAAGATTTTTGTCATTTTCACATATTTCTCAAATGGTATTTTTATTTCCCCTTTCCTCACTCATTTTGATGTTCGGACATTATTAAAGTATATAATCTTACCTTATCTTACGTGAAGAAACTGCATCTGGTTTCGGTCATCAAGGACCATAATTGGTGGGAGAAATTGATTTTTATATAAAAACAAACGGTTCGTCATACTCTGTACTATATTAATCTTCCCAAATCTATTCAAACATTGTTTAATAATTAATCCGTCACGTAACCAAATAATTAATTCAAAGAAAATCTTTATAAATAATATAATGACAATTAAAAATATATATCTTATTAAGACCAGTTTAAGAACCCCAGCATGACCCTCCCCACGTGAAAAAACCTGAAATCACGATTTTTTTTTTTTGGGACAGCTTCTAGTTTCTCGAGCAAAAGTGGGAATTCAGAGTTGATGGATTTTTCCCAGGTAACATGAATATTCTATTCAAGATTTATGTTATAAATAATTGACATTCCTAGTGGTTTGTCTATTAATCAGCAATATTAGATGCCAACCTCACGGCCACCAGCAAATTTCTTAATTAAAGAATTATTGACTAGAGCCCGTTTATGATAAATTTTAAATTTAGTTTTTTAATGGTGTCATCAAAAACACTTTTTTATTAAAAAAAAAACACTTGAAAACTTTTAAAAGTTATCCCAAACAGAAGAGATTATTACTATGATTTAAAATGAAAGACGAGCCAAAATTCAAGTAACGTGACATAATATCTGAAATTTCAAAAAGAATAATAATGTATCTTTCAATTGGTTAACTGCGGGTAAATCAATAATATTACCCAAAATGAGGCTTTCCCCAAATCATAACCGAGTTTATCAGCCTACATACCTTAAATAGTCTTTCCTGTTCTCCATTGCCTTCCTATTTTTATACAGCCTTCTAACCAGAAGTTCCTCCAGACATATTTTCGATTACTTAAATTGATAGTACTGATGCTAAATCTTGGTAAAATTATAAACTGTGGGGGAAAAAGAAAAGACATCAGGATCAGGTTAGTTTGTGAGTTCCGTCGATGCAGGAACGTTGTTCGTCAAGGCAGCCAGCTCCCTATCATGCTGTTTCTTCAAGTACCTCTGGGCAGTAGCAGTCATAATCTTGACAGAGAAGTTCATGATCATGAGCCATACTACAGTGTTCCAGATAGAAGAAACTGAGAAATCCCATTTCTTGACCTGTAAGTTCAAAGTTGGAGGGGGTTAAACAATGTCATTTGGTGAACGAGCTCAACAAAACAAAACAATAGAAATTATAAGATGAGCGCAACATCACATTCACATTCAGAGTCACAGCAGGGAGTACCTTGGCATGAGTGACCACTTGAGATGGTGCTTTAAGATACTTAGATTTGACTGCGTTGAGCTTTGCAATCAGGCCAGGCAAAATGGAAGAAAATCCAGGTACAAAACTGAGAATCCATATTAATTCATGTTCTATCCAATCAAGAAGTTGATTGTTGCAAACAGCAATAATAAAAATGGTCTGCAAAGAAAAATATAACACTTGGTTATAAAATCAAAAGACATGCTGCACTAGTATTTACAAGAGCAGCAGCTTTCAAAAGGTGTAGAAGAACTTGGTAGTTTGGATTTCCACTCGAGTAGAGTAAATAAATCAAAATTTGCAATTTGGTGATTATTTCGCATAATCTGATTATCTAGCTCCTTGCAAGCCAATGCAAATAAGTGCTCAGAAAGCCAAATAATATAAAACCACATGCAATACACGAAATCTTCACAAACCTGTATGTGAGTTTTAATAATTGCTTTTCCAATCAGCGTAGCAAAGAAAAATTCCCAAAAAGGAATACCAAATTGTCCACACATAATGCCAGCTAAGTCGAAAAGAGGATTTGGAACCTGAATGATAATCAGTCAAGGTTAGAAGCTAAAATGCTGATAAGCGTCCTATGCATCTAACAACAACCTATCAAGTAACAAGCATAAAATCAGACTAGAAGATAAGAAAAATTAATAAAATTAGATACAATAATGTAGTAGAAAGTGCAAGAACTTGATACAACAGATTAGTAGGAACTAGAAAGTAATGCTTATCAAGATGGATTTAGTCTCAAAGATTTTTAAAAGAAAACCTCCTGTCTTGAACGTAGGTAGTAATAAGTTTTTTTTTATAATAATAGGTAGTAATAAGTTTTGTAAAAGAGATTTTGCCATGAACTACTCCATTGAGCAACGTGTTCACCTTATAACTTCAATATATTCAATAATAAAAATTAGTCAACTTTGTACTTGCTATCTACCTAGAAATGAAGAAGCTGTCTCGTGACCAATTACCTCATGGTTAATTAAGATTTTACATTCAAAAAGCAGTTGTCTGAAAATGTGCAGATCAAAACTAAACGTCCTCACGAGCAGTGTTTTGAAAAGAATACCCAGGAGTGTGCCTAGGTGCAAAGCACAGCTAGGGCACTTAGCCTCATCTGAGGCGTGCGCTTTTTCTACCCACCTTAGGGGCTTTAAAGGGATTTTTGCTGTTTCTATGATGTTTTAAGGTATTTAAAGTGGAAAATGGGAAAAAAATAGCTTGAAATGCCTTTAAATTTAAGCAATATCTAAAAAAAGTACCAATGCAAATACATGTACAAACAGAAAATATCTCGTCTTATAGATCCATTAGTGTTCTTGTGTTGCTGTCAATCTTTTAAGTGGCTTATTCTTAATGACGGTATTATGTGCAACGAAACAAAAGATAACCATTCTATAACTTGAATTGGAAAAACATCACACAAGAAATGAGCAAAAAAAACATCAGCAATTGAATAGGATGAATGAAAACTAACCGAAGCAAGCAATAGAATAGTAAGAAAATTCAAATGTTGAGCGTGTGAAAGAAACCAGCGCTTGACTCTATTTAAATATGTAGAGATGACTCCCTTAGATTCTCTTGAAGACGCATCTAGTTCTTCCATTGCCTCTGATCTGCCACCAGAGAGGCGTGCTGCATAGATGAAATAGATTTTAACATAAAACACAATAGCCTGAAAATGCAAAGGTTAATAGAAATCCTAAAACAAACACGATAACCAACAACAAATAATGGAAACCTACCTAGAATGTATTATTTTCCAATCAATTTCAGATAATACAAGAATTTTATGTTCAGATCAGAAGAAACAAATTTGAGCACATTCTTTTTGGTTGATGCGTTTCACTCACACAAAACATTAGGCCATGGCCAAGTCAAACAACTTATCCAATAGTGTAGACACTATGCTAATATCACTCATTATCATAAATTATGAATATTCCACTGGGGAAAAATAAAGCACAAAAGGATTAATAATTTTTAAAATTTTGACTACTTAAGATGCTCCCAATTAATTATTTATTACACTTCTTTTATAGAATATATCCATATTGCGCGACCATGCTCCCTTTTATATAAAGAATTCAAAAGAAATAATTTCAAAAAGAAATGCAACATTAGCCCAAGGCTCACCCGTATATAAGCTAGAACTACCTAAGATTCATCTTAGATAGAATACAAATAGAGTCTGATTCTCTTTATATATCTATTAGAATTCTGTCCACTTTTCAGTTTTCACTTAATTTCTTTATTTCCCTGACATACTTTTCAGAAGCACAGAAATTGTTTCAAATAGTTGGAATATTTTTTCCCAATATCAAACACTCGCGTCAACTAGTTTTTTATGTAAAAAACTGGAAAATGAGGATTTTACCCTTGTTTTTTTTTTCCTTTCTTATCTAATGCTACTATTTAAAATCACAATAAAATTCTATTAAAATGCTTTTATAGAATGTTCTCTCTTTTTTACCCACAGATAAAACTTCCCTTGGTAAAGGGGAAAAAACTTAGAAAAACAAGACGATAAGGTGTCATCTATACTAAAAGGAAAGATATATAAGTTTTATAAAATGTGTTACATAATTACTATAAGAATAGTGCTAACATTTAATGTTCCATACCTGCCCTTGAGATAAAATAAGGAGGAAGCTCTCCTAAGGCAGTTCCAATACCCCATAGAATGGCCTCTATCTGAACCATTGGCAATATGCTGCTGAGTGGAACTTGTGATGATGTGAACACCGGAGGTCCAAATGCTGAGCAATCCTTGTCAAGCCATGACGGACTTCTTTTCAACTGTATTGTGTCATAAGGGGCACTCTTCAAATCAACTCGACCACACTGCACTGCTTTTATCGTGAAAAACCCAATATGAGGGCCCAGGTAGAGGACAAAAGTATGCAAGCCAGAGCCTGAAAGAAAACAATATTGAGAAAAATTGAATGACAATTTAGGTACTGATATTGAAGTTTGGAACATACTATCAATGGCAGCAAGCATGCAATCTAAAATATTACAGAAAAATATAGCCTCTGTGAGATGCAATAACAAAAAAAAAATCTTTAATTACCAAGACCAATTGATGATGCAACTCCAAGGATCACCCACCACAATCCAAAGTCGAAATATTTCACAATCTCCTCAACATGCTGCAAAAGCACAGAAGATGTTTTCAATGAAATGATTGTCTAATAAGTGAGAGACAATTAAAAAATATACGAGAAAAGAGGAAAAACACAAGAAATAGATTCACTTCCTAAAATATAAGGATGCAAGAAGGTAATTTATGTATAATGTACATTTATTTCCCACTTGAATCCAACAATATTTATCAAGATTTGCTTCATAAGAAAATAAATTGTTTGATCCACCCTTTTTCTATCTGAAGCAGGGGGGTTTTACTGGATTCGATCATTTGTTACTTTAAATATACAAATACATTAAAATGAGAAAATGTTGGAAGGTAGAATGAAAGTTCACAAGGTAAATGTACCTTTTCATGTGGCCCTTCAATTGTCAAAATCAGAATCCCAGCTGCTAAAAAAATCGTGTTTAAAAGCAAAAGCCAACCACCTTTGGCTAATATATATGCTATTGAGCGTTTAACATATTGAAGAACACCCAAAATAAAGAACTTCAACGTTTTGAAGGGTTGATTCACCAATGTCAAATTTTCAACTTCTTCTTTCTGCTTTCTACGTAGATCTGAAGATAATAGTAAATATCCATTAACAACAATAATAATCTAAACCTAAAACCTCTCAGGCAATGAAATAGTAAATGATTATAACAAATTGCCGGATCAGAAAGCAGTAATTTTTTTTAAATATGATCAGAAACAGATTCAAAATCAATATTTTAGAAAAAAAAATGAATACTTGCCTGAGATTGAAGCTTCAGAAGCCTGTGAATCCAAAGAAGCTGTTTTTTCATCAGTCCCCATATGGCTAACTGCGATTATAAAAAAAATTATCGAGAGAGAGAGAACTCAAAGGGAAATTTTTTTTTTTTTTCAATGCTTCAGCAGAAAATGTAACATAAAGAAGATCCAGAGATCAAGGAGACTCAATTATAAGAATCATTCAATCAATCAAAACCAGAAAAGAGGCGAAGAAGTATTGAATGTTGGAATCAATAGCGGCGGATCGGGGAAAAAATAGAGAGGATGGAGAGGAAGAGATGGAAAGAGAGGCTTTGAATGAAATGGAGAATTTATCGCTCCGTCTCTCTCAGAATCGAACCCTTGATTTCATTTTTTCTATCTTTCCGTTGTCCGTTCCTTTAACCTCAATGTTCATTTTCCCCCAATTTTGAAATTGAAACCAAACCAAAAAGTTACTGATTAAGATTATTTGTTTGATAAGATAATACCGGGATCAACACGTCTATTCTACATCGGATTTTTTTTATTACTATATCAAATCAAATGTCAACAATTTTTTTTTTTTTTTGATTAATCAAATGTCAACAATTTAAACGTATAAATCCTAGTTAATTTGATGTGGTCATAAACACTTTTTATGCGTAATTTTAAAAATAATAATTTTTTTTAAAATAGTATTTTTCAATAGATTTCATTAATCTCAGTCTCAGATGATGGATAGAAATAAATTTTTAATAAACCCTTAATTATATCAATTTAAATATAATTCAATTAATTAAATATAATTATTTTCTCTCACTAGATCAAATGTTCAAGTTTCATCTATTTTTTAAAGTTAAAAAAATACTTTATAATGAAAAACCATATAAAAAATAATAATTTTACCGACTTAAAATCCCAAATTGTTTTTATGAAAATGAATTTACATCAACTATAAGACAAACTCCAAAATAATATTCGTAATTCTTATAAAAAAAATATTTTAATGGAGTTCTTTTGTAGGAATTCATTCGTATTCTGATAATTAAAATAAAAAAAATTACCAGATTACTAATCACTTGCATTGCATGTCATTGTCTGGTATTCAAGATACCATCCATGATTGGGTCCGTCCTATGAGTGAAATTGTTTAAAAGCCACAATGACTTTAATGGCTCTTTATTCTTTTTTCATTATATATTCATGTGACTAATTTTAAATTAAAAAAGTATATGAAAATTGTTATTGTATTAAAAATTGAAAATGTGATGAAAAAAGAGGTTTAAATAATTATTTATCAACATTTCGCAATGTGAGCTCTGCTTTATTTTTCAATTGGATTTAGAGTGTGTTGCATATGAACAACTCAATAATTAAGGAAAAAAAGGTTGAATTCTTACAATTATTGAAATTTCCTTAAAAAAAGGTTTGATCATCCATTTAATTTATGCTGATGAACGATTCATTGTAATCTAAATCAAAATACATTATTCCATATATTGAAAACGAAAAGGGAAAGTAACAAAATGGGAAAACTACGCTTTGAATTGTAATTTATGAGACAAGTATTTTGAGTTTGCTTGTACGCTTCTACTTGCAGATCCGACTTTAAAAGGAAGTCTAGATTTAATTAATTTATTTATTTTTAATTATTTTAATTTAATTTTCTTAATCATCTGATTTTACTGTAGTTAGTGTCAAATAACCATTTAGATGATTATATAGGGTTTGAACATAAACTGTTTATAACATGTAAGTCTATATTTGTCGCCAACCAGAGCATAACTCATTAGTTAAGGCATCACCTTCAATAGAATGGTTTATTCCTTACCAAAAAAATCTACATTTGTCTATTTTATTTGAGAATTTTCACTATATGCCATTTTTAATCATTTTTTTTTCCTTTTAAAAGAATAAATGTTTTTAAAATTTTCGAAAATGATATTTTGAACTTGAATTTCAAGGCTAGTTTCTATTTGATCCTTGAGTTTTGATAAATATATTTATTTGATCTTTGATTTTTCAATTTGTATCTCATCGAGTTTTGAGAATCGATCTATTTGATCCTTGAAAAAAAAAATTCAACCATTAGTATAAGAATTTATTTTCACTGATGAATGAAATAATTATTAATATAGACCAAGTTGACCTATTTTTTAAAACTTTGCGACAAAGCAGATACAGATTGAAAATTTATGGACCAAATAGACACAAACATTATTAAAACTCAATGACCAAAAAGGCATTTTACCTTTTTTTTTTAAATTAAGAGATGAAAAAAATTATAGGGAAATTTCATTGGGTGGCAGATTTTTATGCAATATTTATAAAAATATCAACTCAAAAAAATATTTGCAAATATAACAATTTTTACCATGTTTATCAATGATAAACAATGTTTTATGAGTTTATCAGTGATAAACTTAGTATAAAAATATGTAATTCAATATTTATCACTGATAAACCAGATCAAAATTTACTATATTTACAAATATTTTTTTGAGCTTTTATTTTTACAAATATTACAATAAAAATTGCTAGATTTGTAAATGCCCCAAAAATATATGCTATTTTGTAAAATTTCAAAACTTTCGTTGTTTTTAAAAATATCAAATTATAAAATACTTTTTTTTATTTCGCTCAATTAGAGAAATCCCCCATTTTCCCCATTTTCTAGTGAACCAACGAGAAGATGGTTGAGAAAATAATAAGAAGAAGATACGTACCACCTATGAATTAATAATAGATTGGATTTTGACTCCACCATTTCTAATACCTTATTATTTTAGTATATTAAAAAAAAACTAAAAATCTCCCATTAATTTTTTTAAGTCATGAGTTTAAATTATAAATGGTCAGTTATTTAAGATATTATTTAATGAAGTTTTAGATGTTAAATATTATAGAGTCTTATAATTATTCCATGAAATTAGTCATGATGATAAAGGAAAAAAATTATCAACAAAGTTTATACAATCTTATTAATTTGTCTCATCTCAATGCTTCTATGTAGATCATCGAAATATTCAAATGTATATTTATTTAACAATAAAAAAACACAATATATCTATAATCTATAATCTATATCTATAACATATCTAAATGTGGCAAAGTATGGAGAAACATTGGGTTCCAAATTTACCCTCATTTAATTGGTTTATTCCCTTTCTATCCTTCCAATAATAATTATTATTTAACCTCTTTTTATGAGATACGTGCCTATTATATTATGTAAAAGAGAAAAACATTGACCTTTCATTCATGATAATTTCCTTTTGTAAATTGTGCATAATTTATTGTCTTTATTTATTCTACTATGTAGGTGAACGGATCAATATTTATCCTAAAACCCCCTATACTTTTACAAAATGACATTTTGGACATGACCAGTTGGTTTGCGTTCTTTGTGTATGCTTTTCTTGAAAACTTGACAGACACACCACATTTTGTGATGCATCAATTTTTCTAAAACCTTTAATATACTTTGAAAACTCAACAGATTTACGCACTTTCCCAAAATTCTTTTTTGCCAAAGCATTCAAAATTAGTGTTTATTAATAGGATAAATAAGAGGAGGCGAGAACTTCAAATGCAAAACAAAAAAGGGATTATCAAACTAATGAGACCATGATGGCACCATCTATGACGACACACTCCCGAATTCTGTTCCTAATCTGATCCCTTTCCTCTTGACTTTGATTATTGTCAATTTTGTATGGGTTTTGAAGAGCACTCATGATTTTATGTTATTTTAACTTGGCCATTTTTATGATTCAATTTTCATACCCTGCAGATTTACCATGGTCGTAGAATCGATGACCCAACTTACAATGGGTGTTAGGGAAAATTTGAGAAGAAGTTTCTTTATTTTTTGTATGCTGATCTAAGGCGAGACCGTTCAAGGGAGAGCATTGCAGATTTAGGCATCCTCATATATGAAGAAGAAGCGTTACGAATTCAAATGTTAGGAGGATAAAGCCTAGAGACATGAGATTTGAGTTGTTTTTCTTTTTTTTTTGGGAAAAAAATTCATCGTTTTTGTTTTAATAGAAATATTTATGGCTAAATATTATTCAAATAAGTTTTTTTAAAAACTTTATTTCTTAATCTTTTATTTGTGACATATTTTTAGAAAAGGGTTTTTTGTCCGTCTTTTTTCTTTAAAAAATATAATTTGGGATTGTTATTGGCAAATTATATAATCTTTATATTCCCTTAAGGTTCGAGTCTCCCTTATTGATTATACCTTTTGATTTATTTCCCTTTATAAATCGGTTGTAGTAAAATATATACACCGTGAATCTTCTTTTAAGTTTTTTTTAATGGAATTAGACACTTAACTTTTGTAATTGATGTGTTGAATTCGCATCATTAAGTACTTTTCCTCCTCAATTTTAAGTGTACTTGATCGCACAATAAAATAATTTCTAAAATGAACGACTGTCATATATAATAATAAAACCTTAAAAGACGTGTCATGCATGTTCTTACCGATTGTTAATAAGCTATATATATTTACTTAGGTTTAAGAATTATTCATCTTTCTCTGTATTGTTTAAAATCCTGATTGGATTCTTTGTAATATTTTTATATTAACCAAGGTCTTTTATATTATTAATTACGAGACTTAAACCACTCTTTGTTTTTTCAGTAAAATTGTTATTGAATTGTGAACTATTTATGCAAAGAAGATGTAATAACTTTAAGTTCAATGATCGATCTTTATATATTCTAAAACATATGTGATACATTAAACAAATTAAATTCAAAACAAAATTTTATAATAAATATAGTTTCGATCAATTTTTTTATTTATTAAAAGAAAAATACTCATTATGTAAAACTTTAAAAATTAAACTCTGTTTTAAAATGTATAATAAAATACAAATAGGGAGAACTTTTTCTTTTCATTTTTACCCTTTATAAATTGTTCATCTATTTCTTTCCATGGGTTATTGAAAAAAAAATTCCTCTTTACATGTTGGCCACGAATTTTCAATTCTCTTCCACTTTCCCGTATCATTTTTTTTAAAGATTAATAAATTATTTAACTTGATATTTTAAAGTCATCCATGTCACGTTCATATCTATTCCACCTGAGCCTCTTCAATTTATTAATTGAACACACTAATTCAAACTTCTATAAATACGTACGGATATGAGAGGTGGTCGATACACGAGTTTAAGAAGGGTGGTGTTTGCTACTAATGAAAACTTTAATCTCACAATATAAGAATTCACTATAATACATGATAAAGGAATATGAAGCAACCGAGTTGACTGCTTTTCTCTATTACTACTATTTTATTATTGCTTTCGATTTTTAGTTATCTAATAAATGAACTTTATTGTTTTCATTTTTACAATTTTTATATTTTAATTCTGTTCTTTACTTTTACATTTTTGTAAATGTATTATACTAAATTAAATTTTTTCCTTTTGTATTTACATAATTAAATTTAATTTCTACCTTTTAATTTGATTTGAAATAATTCAAAACATTTGTTATTTTAAAAATTACACATAAAAAAGTGTCATCGATTGAACTTTGTCGAAATGTTATTATGATATAGCATGTCAGGTTATATAAAAAACTTACAAACAATTTTAATAACGTTAGGTTTTTCTTGAATTACTTCCTTTTATTTAATTTTAAATAAATTTATTATTGATCTTAATGATATAATGTTTTTCTTTCAAAATAAACATTGTCACGATTGTTTGTCAAAAAATTTAAGCGTTTCTATAATTTTAAAAGCATATTAACTTCTTTATATTTTTCACGCGATTTAAAAAAACTGTATTTTAATCAATAATTATTTAATGTTAAACTTTACATAACACGTGCAACGCACGTTTATTTTGACTAGTATATTTAAAAATGCCTTGAAATTTTGGAATCATTTTTATCCATTCCTCCAAAACCAACCCTCATGCCCCCAATGCCTTTTTCTAAACGCCGATTTTTTCCCCCCACAACACCCCAAAATGCATGGACACGCACGAGGCGTCAACATCTTTCTTCACATGGCTACATCGGCACGTGCCCCAGACAGCCAGACTGGATTGATTTTTGTCACCGATTGGGCCTACTTGCAAAGGGCTCATCCTTTTTTACAATCGACAAAAGGGCCCATCAAAATCATTGGAATATATAGATTATAGAGTATATTGTTTTTAATAGAAATATATATAGTATATTAAGAAAAATAGTATATGTAATAAATGATTTTTTAATACTGATCCATGATACATACATTAATGGGACAATTACTGAAATAACATATTTTTACATACTAATTACTGAAATGTTTGAACTTTTCAAAAATTACTCAAATAACATAATTATAGTTAAATAATTTATTGAACTAAAAAAATTATTTTTTTAATAAATTCATTGAAAATAATAATAAAAAATATCAAATAATTCAATAAATTATTGACTTTGAACTTAAAAAACCAAAAAACAAACAAATTTGTTAAAAATTCCTACGAAAAATAGTTCAATAATTAATTGAATTATAGCTTAATAATTTATTGAACTATAATTATGCTATTTGAGTAATTTTTAATTTTTTTTGACATTTTAGTAATTAATATGCAGATTTATGCTATTTGAGACAAATTCTTTACATTAATTGTGAATACGTTGGTCGTTGGATTTTTTTTTAAAACTCATTTATTTTTTAAATTCAGTAAGTTGACTTTAAGTTTTGAAAATAATTTTAATTAAAAATATATTAATAAGCAATCTAATTATTTATGTACGTAAGAACTTTTGTTCAAACAAGATAATAGTACAAATTACAATGACTTTTCAACACCTAATTCAAACACACAATTACATATAAAAACGCACTGGGAATTTTTTAATCATAAATTTATATTTAACTACTAGTACTACATCGTGAAATGATAGGTGACTTCATTTTATATCTAGTTATTTTGTTTAAATAACATAGAAATATATCTTCATTATTATGACTTAATAAGTGAATATGATAATCTTAGCCAAAAAAAAAATGATTATGTGCAGTCTTAAATAATTTTTTAGAGACAGAGACATGTTTTGAATTTATTTTGATCCTTAAAATTTAATATATTTCATATTTTAGTCTTTTATTTTGTAATAATTTTTGTTTTAGATCTATTTTTTCTAAAATATTCTACCTCAATCTCTCTATCTATTTTTTAACCCAAAATTCATGTTCTCGGTTACGATTCATTATAACTTGTATAATATTGAAGAAGAGGATAATTGATTGATTATAATGTGTATTTGAATCTATTGGTATTTTATTAGATTATAGATAGGACAATTATTAAAATAACATATTTAGGTATAAAAATCACTCACAACCTATATTAAAAATTGGAAAAAATGCAAATGAGACCTCTGTGGTTTTATTCAAATGCATTAACACCCTCTGTAGTTTGAAAAATGATAAATCACATATTTGTGGTTCTAAATTCTTTCAATCAGACCTCTCCCCTTCAATGTCTCTAATTTTCTTTTATTCATAATTTTTTCGTTTGAACTCCGTTGAGAGAGATGATGAAGACTTGGTTCTGATTTAGGCTTTGGCCTAATATGCTATTTGAGTAATTTTTGAAAAATCCAACTATTAGAGTACTATGGTTTGATTAATATGCTATTTGAAGTAATTTCCCCTATTTTAAATCCAAATTATTTTAAAAGGATTAATACTTATATTCATGACTTTTAATTTCAATTTCAATTCATTTTTTCCCCTCCAAACCTCAGTTACAAATTCTTAATAAAGGCTGGGTCTTAGGCCCATAATTGTAATGGGTCCAAATCGCGTAAAGGAGAAGATGGGCTTCGAGGCCATGAATAGAACAAGACCATTTGAGAGAAACGAGATGCTAAGAGAGAACAAGCAGTCTCAGAAAACGTGCTGTAGGGAATATGAGAGGACAGAGAAGTCGATGAGAGAGATTGCAAAAAATGTAAAATAAATCAAATCTAATGAGCGTGTGTCACATAATTTAAAAAGAAAAAATATTGAAGGTATGAGTCTCCCTTTTCATTGAGATTGAAGGTTCGAGTGTTCTCTCCTTTAATTTGATGTATAATTAAAAAAAATCATTAACTTTTATAAAGAATAGAAATAATATCAAGAATATCCACATTTATTCACTAATACCGGTTGTGTTTTTTTAATATCAATTTTGCCCAAAAAACATCATAAATGGCGGTGATCCCATGTTTTCCATTTTGAACGTTTACCATCATGCCCTTGATTAATTAGATGTTGTGTTTTTGTTATATATACGTTTTACTTTTCTTAAATGTTGTAGACCATAATAAATAGAGGGCAGCCAACGTCTTTTCATTGTTCCCTTGGACGACGCGCGTGGAGCTAAAGTGGGTAAGTTTACTAATTTATAAAACATATAAGTATTAATGCTATTATACCTATTTATTATGGTCTAATATGAAATTAACACCTAAATAATAATACTACCCTAAATTCATTCTCATTACAGATTTTAGATATAAAATAGAAGAAAAATATAACAAAACTCAAAATTCTAGGTAAGCTTATAATATTATGGGAAGGGAACATTAAATCTAATCATTTAGGTATGGAAGTTTTATTTTCCCAGAATGTAAGGCGGACTTTGGCTTCTTAGCAACCCCACCCAGGTTGATGCTTTTTTTTTTTTTCTTGAGTTGTCTTGTCGTAAGGTACGTAAGTCATCAGCCTTATGCGGGGGGGCCACACGGGCTGGGCCCAAAAAGGATGTTTGTGTATATCGTAATCTCGAATAGGTAGCTGAGAGTAGTTAAACTCATCACTTATAATATATTATTAACGAGAAAAGTATGAAAAATCTTTGATATTATCCTTCCTTCATTCCCATAAATATCAATGCCTCTAACTTTCTTCATCTTTCCATTCATCGGGTCGGGTCAGGTCAAGTTGGCAAAGCCTTTTTGAAATGAATTGCTCAGTCCGCACAAGCAAAGTAATTCATACAATATCCCATTAGGTCTTAAATTTTTTGTCGGCTACAATTAATCTGTATTTTTGATTGATATGATTGTATTCTTAAAAAAAATATTGGTCCCCACTCCATCCACCCATACAATACCGTGATGTGATATGATTGTATACTCATTAATTTAAAGCTGTTATATTTATTTTTTATAAGATCCAAATCAAATTCCCTAAAAAAAAAGATGTGAATTAGATTTTCCTACCTATAGAGGAGTTAAAATTTGATCAACCGAATTTAATCTTTAAGGATTGAGTTAAGTTCAAATAATTTAAAATGGAATAAAGCAAATGAACAAATAATTATTATTTTTATTTATCTACCATCAAAATAGTTATACATGTGTTTGTTGATTATAAATCACAATAATCTTTTAACTTTTCATTTTATTAAATGATAAATGACTATTTATTATTAAATGCAACATAATATAGAATAATTATTTTTAATTTAATATATAAATATAAGTAAATAGATATTTAAACCAATATTATTGCACTATATATGTTGTATTTTATAACTCCACCCAAATTTTAAAAGATTGTTTTTTTTTTATTAATTTTAAAAGATTATATTGAGTTGTGTTCGATTAGGTTGTATATAATTTATAAATATAGTAATTTTAAAAAGTAATTACAATACAAATATAATATTTTTAAAAGTTCATATTATTGAGAATCCCACATCGAAAAGATGTAGGGAACTCATAACATTTATAAACTCTAAGGGTCACTCCTCTCATTATCAATTGGTTTTGAGATGAATGCCCACATTATTAATACATATCACCACACCATCAATTTATTTTGATAAATAATAATCAATTCACTTGATGATTTTTTAGTTACTGTGTGGGGTATTTCTCGCACAGTTGAGCACGCGAGAGCACGTGCTAGATTCTGGTGGCTCCGCTCACCGAGATAGAAAAGGGCAGGTAAAGGGGAGGTGGTGGTGCCAGGCCCAGGGACCCCTCCGACGATCAAGTTAGGTGAGAATAAGGCGCCTACAGAATTTTAGGTCTAGAATAGTGTGTGTACCTCCTGGTTTGATGGGCTAGCAGCTCTTATATACTCCTTGAGTCGTGGGCTTGTTTGGCCTTGCTAGTTAGAACTAGGCTTTATTGGGCCTATTCTCAATTGGCTTATCCTTGCGTCGATACTACCAGGTTCGAGCCCTTTCGGATTGATCCCGCTTGTGCGGCCTCATTAGAGGACAATTTTTTCCCTTTACAGTTTTCCCCTATTTTCCGTGCTGAATGTTTCATCATGGAAATCGACTTCAGCTATTAAGGGATCATGTTACTTTATGCGGTGGGTCATGACAGTCTATGCGAACAGGCGCGATTCTTCAGCCATCGGACCCTTTAGGCCTAATAAATTGTTTCATTCTTCACCTCCTCTAAGAGGTGAGCTTAGTTCAGTTGGACGAACCAAAGATTGTGCCTTGGGAGATAGCTTGATGTGCTCGGATTGGTGAAGGCGGGTGTGCCTCCGGAAAGGGCTTGAAGTGCTTGGATTGGCGAAGGCGGGTGTGCCTCCGGAAAGGGCTTGAAGTGCTTGAAGTGCTTGGACGGACCAAGGCTTGTGCCTACGAAGAGGGCTTAGGATGCTCGGACGGACCGAGGTTTGTGCTTCCGGAGAGGGTTTGAGATGCTTGGACGGACCAAGGCTTGTGCCTCCGAAAAAGGCTTGAAGTGCTCGGATGGACCGAGGCTTGTGCCTGCGGAGAGGGCTTAGGATGCTCGGACGGATCGAGGCTTGTGCCTGCGGAGAGGGCTTAGGATGCTCGGACGGATCGAGGCTTGTGCCTGCGGAGAGGGCTTAGGATGCTCGGACGGACCGAGGCTTGTGCCTGCGGAGAGGGCTTAGGATGCTCGAAAGGACCGAGGTTTGTGCCTCCAGAGAGGGCTTGAGATGCTTGGACGGACCAAGGCTTGTGCCTCCGGAGAGGGCTTGAAGTGCTTGGACGGACCAAGGCTTGTGCCTGCGGAGAGGGCTTAGGATGCTCGGATGGACCGAGGCTTGTGCCTCCGGAGAGGGCTTGAAGTGCTTGGACGGACCAAGACTTTAGGTGAAAGACGTTACATGCTCTGGGAACTTGGTTTCCATACTGGTCTTCTAGTCGGTAAGTGCCCGATTTCACCTCTTCGGTGATTCTGTACGGGCCTTCCCAGTTCGATCCCAACTTTCCCGCTTCGAACTCTTGCGTGTTCTAAAAAACTCTTCTCAAGACCAACTTTCCCACGTTCAGCAGTCATTGCTTTTCCTTTTTCTGGGTGGATTCTGTTTTTCGGACGATGAATTGTGATGCGAGACGTCATCCCCTCGTCTTCGAGCCGTCAACTTGGATCTTAAATCATTCCTGGACGGAGAGATATTTTGCCCTTTCTCGGCTGGTGGTGGCCTTCCAACGTTGTCGCCTGATGAGTGACCTCTTTGGGGTCTCTCTGCCGGCTTTTGGTCCGGATGGGCCTCCCTCATCGCCAGTTGGGTCTCGAGTCTATTCTTGACTTATTAGGGACAGCTCATCTTCAGCTCCCAGATCCAATAGGGCTCGGGCCTTTTTCATCTCCTTCAATAGAGTCGTGTTGAGCTCAATCAGTTCTTGGTTGTTTGGTGTCAGATCAAACTCCTACAGCCTCATGTTCCGAAAGGTGGATGGAGGAGTCCTAATCGACCAATACTCTGCTGACACTGTAGGTCACAAGGGGTTTGCTTTTTCCTTTAGTTCGATTTCATTCATAGTCAAACCTCGCCTATTTGGGCTGTGTTTCTCAGAAGATGAGTCTCACAGCGAGACGTTTTCCCCGTCGTCGGGCTGTCAACTTGGACTTTAAATCCTTTTTGGATAAAGAGATCTCTTTCCCTTTCTCAGCAGTGGTGGCCTTTCGACATTATCGCCTAGGGCGAGACTTTTTTGGTGTCTCTCCACCGGCATTTAGCCTGGATGGGCCTCCCTCATCGCTGGTTGGGTCTTCAACCTTTTCCCGATTCTCTAGGAGTGCATCATCTCCAGCTTTCAAGCCAAACAGGGCCTTGATCTTTCTCATCTCTTCCAGTAAAGTCTTGTTAAGTTCAATCAGATCTTGATATTTCATCGCAGGAATGACCACCACCGACTGGTCTGCTTCCAAATTTTCGTTCTGAACGTTTTGAGAGGCTTCGTCTTCTTGAGCTGTGTTTCTCAGAGGATGAGTCACGTAGCGAGATGTTTTCCCCCTTTCGTCGGGCTGTTAGCTTTCAGCGGGACCTTTTTCCATTTCTCACGGTGGGTGGCCTTCCAACGCTGCCATCCGGCTTGAGACTTTTTCAGAATCTCATCACCGACGTTACGCCTGGATGGGCCTCCCTCATCGCCGGTTGGGTCTTAGGTCTTTTCCCGACTTTCCAGGGGTATCTCGTCTCCAGCTCCTAGACCAAACAGAGCTTTGGCCCTTTTCACCTCCTCCAGCAGAGCCTTGTTGATCTCAATCAGGTTTTGGTATTCCATTGTCAGAATAATCACCGTCAGTTGGTCTGCTTCCCCATTTTCGTTTGGAACGTTTTGGGAAGTCCGGTGACTGGTCAACTCGTCATCTTCTATGTGGAGTTTCCTCGTGGGTATCAAGGTTAAAGGTAACGCCTTGATGAACGAGGCCCCACGGTGGGCGCCAAACCAAACTGTGTGGGGGTATTTTTCGCACAGTTGAGCACGCGAGAGCACGTGCTAGATTCTAGTGGCTCTGTCTACCTGAGATAGAAAAGGAACAGTCAAAGGGGGCTGGTGGTGCTGGCCAAGGACCCTCCAACGATCAAGTTAGGTGAGAGTAAGGAGCCGCCCAAGAATTTTAGGTCTAGAATAGTGTGTGTACCTCCTGGTTTGATGGGCTAGCAGCTCTTATATACTCCTTGAGTCGTGGGCTTGTTTGGCCTTGCTAGTTAGAACTAGGCTTTATTGGGCCTCTTTTGGGCTTATTCTTAATTGGCTTATCTTTGCGTCGATACTACCAGGTCCGAGCCCTTTCTGATTGATCCCGCTTGTGCGGCCCCATCAGAGGACAATTTTTTCCCTTTACAGTTACCTAAATTAATAATTAATTGAGATATTTATTGAATAGTTAGTCTCTCCACTTGTTAACCTAATCATATTTTATCTTGTTTTTAATAATTATCTATTGTTTTTATATTTACTATTATCCAGTAATATTTAAAGGTTCGTTTTCTATTCTCATATCAACTTGCCTTCTAATGTGATATTTGAAAGGTTTTTTTTAAGACTCATAATATTTTTAAATGATGAAAATTTATTTTTTTCCATACAGAGGTGAGAAAATTAATTAGATCAAAGTACAAAAGTTCCTCATATAGCTTTTTTAGTACAAGTTATTTTCATACATAATTTGAAAAAGTTATTTGTTTTTTAATATCAAAGAGTCAAGTGAAAGAGATGTTTAGTGGAGTAATTAATTAAGATTAAAGGGTTTTTGGTCCATTACTTCCTTAGATGACCACATTAAAGAAAAAAGGAATTGTCTACAATAGCATATATTTCACCCTTAATTACTTTCGTGAATGTACTTTAGTCAATTTACCCATATAGCATATTTTACTCTTGCACGCGCGTGACTCCTTTTCATTTTTCCCCTTTTTACCCTCGTCTTCTTCACATTGTTCTTCACCATATTTTTCTCTTATCTTCTTCCTTTCATCTCAGTCTTTCCTTATTTGAGGTTTGCCAATTTTTTCTTTTACTTTTGATTATTCTCTCACCCCTCGTTGTCTCCGAATAATAATTTCATCTTCTTCTTTTTTTTTAGCTTTTTGGATTTTGAATTCATTCACCTTTTTTTTTTCTTTGATTTCGTTTGTTTTTTAGTTCTTATTTGGTTTGAATTCAAGAAAAATGAAGTTATGTATAAACTTTTTGTTACAAATTTTAGTTTATGTTCTTTCTCGTCTTCTTCCTTTTGTTTTCTGATTTTTGGTAAACATCATATCTATCCTCTTTTTTGGATCTATTCTCATTTGGATACCTCTTTTGCTTGATTTGAATTCAACCCAGATTGAGAAAAATAGGAATTAGGCTTGGTATTATGTTGTTTTATGATATGGATCTTGATGAGTTATTATTGGATTTGTTGTTTGATATTGATTTTCTTATATTTCCTTGTCTTCCATTTTCTCCTTTTCTTTCATTTTTCTTTTTGGTTTCTGATTTATAAAAAAATTTCAGAGGTAGAACAATTTGCCAGAAAATATCATTTCGCAAAAAGAATGAGAAGATTTCAAATGATTCGCAAGAAGAATTCGTCAAATGAGAAAAAAGATAATCTAATGAATTTGAGAGACGAGGAATGAAAATCGCAGGATTCTTATCCAAAAAAAAAAAAAAAAAAACGCATGATTCGAGTGAAAATTTTATCGCACCTGATGATCTTATTTTAAGGATATTTTGGACATTTCAAATTTTTGTTTTGATTTGGACTGGGCTTATTATTATGCTATTTGGGTAATTAATTAAAAGTTTTGACATTAAAGTAATTATTGTCATAAAATATATCATTTGAGTAATTGCCCGTAAAGAAAATGACTAATTAAAAAGATATAATAGTCAATCTTGAAGGATGCTAAACACCGTAGTGGTGGTTTTTGCAATTTTTTAAATAAACTGACAAATTTTTTAGAATGAAGTCATCAACAAGAGTGCTATCGTATAAGTTTAAAAACATATAAGATTGGCTTAAAAAAAACATAATTAATCAAATTAAAATTTTAAGGATTAAATTATAAATACCCTGTATATAGGGGAGGATTCCTATAATTTAACCTCCATTTTTAAGACTTTTTTTTAAAACATAAAAGGGCAATTTTTTTTAAGGAAATGTGTATTTTCCAAATTAAAAATTTAAAGTAGTAAATTTTCACTTAAACACTCTTTAATTAGTTAAAGTTTCTTTTATTCCATTTCAGTTTAGGAAAAAAACAAAAACTTCTTATAATTCGCAATCATTCTATTTTTGAAAAATTACAATAAATCTTTCATGTTTGTTCAAACTTTTTTCCTTATTTGCCAGATTCCTTTCATGGCAGACAAGAAAGGAAGGGTATCAATGGCAGCCTCTCTTGGGGGGCAATGTAAATGTAATTTATTTATTTTTTAAAAAGGAATCCTAATTAAAAAGCCTTAACGTGATTCATGAATAATTTTTCTTCCGCTTACCTTTGCTCCCTCTTCTTAATGATTAAATAATATGTGATTCATGATTTAGTAAAACTAAACCATAATAAATGGTAAAAACATTGAAGATTAACATGAAAACCATTTCGCCAAAAAACAACATATTTGGGCGTTTTTATGATTAGGTTATAATCATTTTGTTATTTTTCGGTGATTTAATAATTGAATTTTGATTAATTTTATAGTTTTATTATGATGTAGGTTTAAATTGATTCATTTATTAAATTTCAGGGTGTAAATTGATTACATTGTTTAAATTGACATACTATATAAAGTTTAGAATGGTGATCACGCAAACCGATCAAACGAACCGAAATTGGCGATTTGGTTGGTTCGGTCCAAAATTTCGGACCGAAAGAAAGGTTGGTTGCCGAGCGGGGTGAAACCGCACCCCAACCTTTTTTTTTTTTAATAATAAAATTCCTGCAAGGCGCACCCACCGCCCACCCACCTCCAAGCCCCTACCACGCCACCCAAAACCCAATTCCACCCACAGGCACGCCCCTTCCAAAATGGAAAAATATATATATATTCTGTTATAGTTATGTATTTATATATTTATTTATATGTTATAGTTTGTATTTATATATCTATATATGTATATATATATTAAACTAATTCAAATATTATTTTACAAAATATATTATTAATTATATTGCTAATTTCACCTACATTATAATTATTTTATCAAAATATTCTACAAATACAATCATACTATTATTACTTTTGGATTAACATCAATGATAAATTAAATATTAGAATCATTTAAAAGTCAAAATTAATATAGAGTTATATAAATACTAAATTTGATATAAATCTCATAGTTTAAAAAAAAACAATTAAAAAAAGTTAAGTCTATACCTAATGATGCAAGAGAAATAGGAAAAGAAAGAGCAACGGGGGGGGAATCCTTATCGGTCGGTTTGGTCGTCCGAACCTCTTTCGGTCGGTTGGTCCGACAAAACCGCAAACCGAAACCGATATCTCACCCCTAGTTTAGAGGGGTAAATTGATTTATTAAAAAATAAATAAAAGTAATTCTCATATCTTCGGCACCGCTGTCTAGGGGTGAACATGGGCGGGTGGGGCGGGGTCGGGTACCCCGATTACACCCCCGACCCCGTTTAAGCCAAAAAAAGGCACCCCGCCCAAATTAAGTTTTACCCCGACTGACCCCATTTAATTGTCGGGGTCGGGGGTACTTGATTACACTCCGTTTAAAAGAATTAAGTAAAAGAAAATAAAAAAGAAAGAAAAAAAATTAAAAAATAAATAAAGTGGACTAATGTCCAGTTCTGGGTGGGATTTTGGGGGGGGGGTGGGTTGGGTTGGCTGTGCCTTGGGGTGGGAGGATTTTAAAAATAAAAAAATTAACACTAATCGGGGTTGGGGCTCCGACGGGTCCAATCCCCATACCCCGACCCGTCCCGTTTACTAAAAAGGGCTATATATATGACCCCGACCCCGACCTCGATTAAGCATTTAAATGGGGTGGGGCAGGTGGTTCGCGGGGTATCGGGGTCGGTGTTCATCCCTACCGCTGTCACGCCCAAACAGAAAACAGAACCATTCCTAATTTAGGTTTAAAACTGCAATTAACTTCTTCTTACCAAAATTATCAAAGCATCAAATGTCTAATGAAAACATAAAGTTGTCTTAGACAATACATCATTTTGAGACATATTTTCCATATCTCTCTCTATCTAATAATTCACTCACCATTTATGGAGAAAAAATATCCCCAATACTCTCTCAACTAATAATGAACATAAATATAAAGTGGTTAAAATTAAAAATAATGAATCTAACTATTTATTTATTATTAGGTGTAGAATATATTATTATTAAGAGAAATATAAAAATATTCAATAAAAGTATAGAAATGATTGTCAACAAAAACATAGCTCAACATGTTAGACATGGTTCGAGTTTCATCTTCTTCAATTTGATATAATATCTAAAAATAAATAAATATATAAATGATTTTTCGTGCACAATTCAATCTTACCACTTAGTGGGGAGGATTTTTTTAAAACTGCATTACCTAATATAATCGAATTGAAACCTTAATGAATAAGATACAATACTATTGTTTCAATGATGAAATATAAAATATACTGGTTAAATAATATTCTATCTGTTGAAAAATAAAACAATGAAATTGATGTTTCATCTCATGTTAATATATTGACACATTAACGTGTAATAGAGACATTTTATTAGATGATTTTTTTTTTATGTTTTCAAAAATAGTAAATATTTTTTAAAATTAAGAAAAAAAAGATCTTTATGATATAAGTGGACTTGGTTGTCATATTTGTTTGGTTAAAAAAAAGATATTCTAAATTTTTTCAAAACATTTAATAAAAAAACCTATATTAATAATATACCTCAATGATTTTTTTATTTTTTTTTTGTTGGAGATGTACATCTCAATGAATTGGAATCTATGTTATGACTTATGAGTGTGTGAAAGAAACAAAATAGTACCCGAGACATGAATAGTGAGAAGTGGTATATGAACATTTTGAGTGCTTCTATAATTTGAAGTGTTAAATTCCACCATAATTTATCTCGGTTTAAAACTATTTATTTTTTAACATCTTTTACAAATAAAATAGTTTGTGAAGTTTGAAAGATTATTGTTTTACTCGTTAATTTTTATATATTTGTGTCTTTATGTCTAAATATGAAAGTGGTATTAGAGAAATAGATTTGTCATAACTTATTCTTTAACTTTGAAAACGACATTTTTTTTAAATATTGGCATAAGTAGAGATTTTTTTTTAAATTTCCATTTAAGGTCAAATCAACAATTCAATAAATTATCAATTATGAGTTGTGTCAAAAATAAAATAATAGTATAATTTAACTAATCCATAATTTATAACTGATATTTTAAAATAAAATAAAATTAGACAAACTTTGATCCACAAAACTAATCTATTCCAGATCTATGTAAAATTTATATAGTTTTTATGTAAAATTAGATTTTTTTAGTATATTAGGTGTATTTTACCCCCTTAATTTCTTAAATATAGTTTAATATGATTTTTATCCCTTTAAAAAATATTTCTAGCTCGCCCTGTCTATAATTTACTTTTCTTAAGAATGAAATGTTTCTTTTTATATTCATAGACAAAGGGTTATACCTTCTGAATTTGTATGTAATATTTTTTTTTTAATCCTTGACGTGAATTTGATTGATTTTAATTTTATTTTTTAAAACTTTAAAAAAAGAACTATATTTTTATGAGGTCCGAGCTTTATCATATCATACAGTAAAAAAAAAAAAAAAAAAACCTTGTCTTTTTCTCCAAAAAGAACCATAAACTACCTAAATTCAAAAAAAAATTAAATAAATAAAATTAAAGATGCAATTAAAAAATATGATTATCAGAAAAAATAAAAGGGTAAGTGAGGGAAAAAAAACACCGCAAAAGATTATAATGTTTAAAAAAATGATTTTATTTTCACTTTATTAAAGAAATGCAAGCGTTTTACAACTTCATGAAATGAAAGAATTGAATATATGATTATTTTTGTTTAAAAAATTATGGATGTGGACGGCAAGATGGAATCAGGTTCTTTACATTAGAAAGTAATTTAAGTAATAATAAATTAGTTCCACGAGGAGAGGGCCCACCACGACTTAGATTTCCCATTATATTTTACTATTTGTTTTTTTAGATCGGTATATATTACAACTGGATTTTTCTGAAAAATTCTAACCAAAATAATAATTGATCTATTTAATTTCTTCTCTCACTATCAACTCTGCAATCAATCAGCCAACGAGGAGCTCCTTCAGGTCCAAAGTTCGAGTCCTCTCTCCCATAATTTGATTTAATATCTTATAAAAAAAACTCTGCAATCATTCAATGTAGCTCTTACAGTTCTGACAGTACCCATTTATAAAAAAAGCGATTTTTCTTCCATTTTGTGATAAGAATTTCTTCTTCTTTCTCAGTTTTCTTTTTGATATTATCAATGGGGTTCTGTCCTGGCTTAGAGGTAATTCAAAAGTTTTTGGAAATGTTCTTTGTCGGAAATCTGAGGAAGATTAGCCATAACGGCGTCGGTGAGATGAAGAAGATTAAAGGAACAGTGATTTTAATGAAGAAGAATGTTTTGGACTTCAAAGATGTTATGGCTTCTTTTCTTGATCGTGTTCATGAATTTATTGGAAAAGGTGTCTCTTTTCAGCTTATTAGTGCTGATTCTTCTGATTCAGGTTTCTCTCCCACTAAATTTCTTGGTACTCATAAATGGTTTTCTTGCTAACCAAACAGTACTACTTCACCTCTTGTAACCTGTTTGGATTGCGGAATTGAGAAACCTGAGTTTATATAATTCCGGGTTGTGAAGTATGAATTTATATAGATTGTGTGTATGGTATGCATTCTAAAAACCCATGTTTAAAAGAAAAGTTGAAAAATCATTCTTTAGCTAAATGGTTTAAAACAATAAATTGATATATTTAAAAAAATCCATGAAGAAAAAAAAAAGATCTGTTTTTTTTTTTAACTCAAAATCTTCCATTCCACTTCTAAAAGGCAAATCTAAGAAAAAGAAAAGGGATAATTGCCTTTAATTTAAAAAAAGAAAAGAAAAATAGATGCAATTTGCAAATCTAACAATTTTTTTTCTATAAATTGATAGGAAAAAAAAATATTATAGCTCTGCCCTTCTTCCTAAGGAGAGAGTAAGAGTTGATCATAAAAGAGTGATTTTTTGTTTTTTTTTTTTCAGGAAATAGATTGCGGGGAAGGCTTGGAAACGAAGCATATTTGGAGCAATGGATTTCAACAATGAAACCATCATTAACAGCTGAAGAGATTGCATTTTCAATAACTTTTGAATGGAACGAATCAATGGGAGTTCCAGGGGCTTTCATTGTAAAAAACCATCATCACAGTCAGTTTTATCTCAGAACACTTACTTTGGATGATATTCCTGGCCATGGCTCTCTTCATTTCGTTTGCAATTCTTGGGTTTATCCCACTCATCGTTATAAATATGACCGTGTATTTTTCTCAAACAAGGTACGATTTTTTTTTAATACTAATTTTAAAAACATTTTTGAACAAAATTTTGGAAAACAGAGTAACTGAAAACTCTGTTTGTGATTTTGAGAAACTGAAAAACTTTGTTTGAATATTTGTTTAGAGTTACCTCCCCTGTGAAACACCTGAGCCTTTACGAAAGTTTAGGGAAGAAGAACTCATCAACCTCCGAGGCAACGGTACGGGCGAGCTCAAGGAATGGGATAGAGTTTATGACTATGATTACTACAATGATCTTGGAACTCCAGACATGGGCAAATCCTATGCACGTCCTGCTCTCGGTGGCTCGAAGCAGTTTCCGTATCCCCGACGAGGACGAACGGGACGAAAACCAACGAAATCGGGTATGGAATTCGGATTCTTTTGATATAATTACATGCTCATCTCTTCTTTATTGGTTAGTTACTGTATATATGTTTGTAATAGGGAATGTGCAATAAAGGATGTGACATTATTTTCTATTATGAACTTAATTCTGTTTCAACAGATCCTACCACTGAAAGCAGGCTGCCATTGTTCAGTTTAGACATTTATGTTCCGAGAGATGAGCGGTTCGGACACCTAAAACTTTCAGATTTTCTAGCCTATGCAGTGAAGGCAATTGTTCAGTCATTACTCCCAGAAATTACATCTTTATGTGACAAAACTATTAACGAATTCGATTCCTTTGACGATGTTTTGGATCTTTACCAAGGAGGACTAAAACTACCAAAAGAGTTGCTAGGTAAAGTAAAGGAAGTAGTTCCTTGGCAGATTTTCAAGGAACTGATTCGTGCTGATGGCGAGCGATTCTTGAAATTTCCTTTGCCCGATGTGATCAAAGGTACGCAATATCAATAACATTCTCAGACATAATCAAGTTTAGATAAGTCTCTAAAATGTCCTAATACGGGCGACATGATTTCAGAGAGCAAGACGGCTTGGCGGACAGATGAAGAATTTGGACGAGAAATGCTCGCTGGAGTGAACCCTGTCATCATTCGTCGACTCCTGGTACAATACAATTTTGAATAGAACAGTACATTTCCAAATTCACAATGGTCCCTTCATCCATAGTTGACTGAAAACTATTGTGTGCAGGAATTCCCCCCAGCCAGTCAGTTAGATCCTAAAGTATATGGAAACCAGAACAGCTCCATAAGAGAGGAGCACATAGAAACGCTCTTGAACGGGCTCACTATTAATGGGGTAAAGGCCAAACTTGATTAGTTTCCTAAACTTCATTACCAAACTCAGTATTAGAGTCTTTGATATCTTGATTTCATGTTTTTGGTTTTTATGGCCAGGCTTTGGAAATGAACAAACTTTTTATTCTTGACCACCATGATGCATTGATGCCATACCTGAGTCGAATAAACTCGACAACCACAAAGATGTATGCTACCAGAACACTCTTGTTTCTGCAGGACAATGGAACCTTGAAGCCATTAGCTATTGAATTAAGTCTTCCACATCCGCAAGGGGACCGTTATGGAGCTGTGAGTAAAGTTTTCACTCCAGCCGAACGTGGCGTGGAGGGATCGGTATGGCAATTGGCCAAAGCTTATGTTGCCGTCAGTGATTCTGGCTACCACCAACTTATTAGCCATTGGTATATTTCTAAGAATAAAAATAGAGCAAAGGGGATTGATTAATATTTTCCCAATCTAAATATTCAAGATCATATTTTGCAGGTTGAACACACATGCTGTGATAGAGCCATTTATTATTGCAACAAATAGACAATTAAGTGTCATTCACCCAATTTTCAAGCTTTTGCAGCCACATTACAGGGACACAATGAATATAAACGCCATGGCCCGACATGTTCTTATCAATGCCAGCGGGTTTCTTGAGATTACTGTCTTTCCTTGCAAATATGCCTTGGAAATGTCAGCTGTTGTTTATAACAACTGGGTGTTCACCGATCAGGCTCTCCCTGCTGATCTGATCAAGAGGTGGGTTGACCATCATTTTTAGTTCACATTATTGATTTCTCTTGTTTCATTAAAACATTTATTTATGAATTTTAATAGATATTTTTACACCCATTTTTAGAGGAGTGGCCGTTCCAGATTCAAACAGCCCCCATGGAGTCAAGCTTTTGATTGAGGACTACCCTTTTGCTGTTGATGGGCTAGAGATCTGGTCCGCAATTGAAAATTGGGTTAGAGAATATTGTGATTTCTACTACGAAACTGATGATATGGTCCGAGACGACATCGAAATCCAGTCATGGTGGACGGAGTTGCGCACCGTTGGCCACGGTGACTTGAAAGACAAGTCATGGTGGCCTAAGATGAACACAAAAGAAGAGCTTATACACTCATGCACCATCATCATTTGGGTGGCTTCTGCACTTCATGCAGCTGTAAATTTCGGGCAGTACCCTTATGCCGGGTATCTCCCAAACCGCCCAACGGTAAGTCGTCGGTTCATGCCAGAGCCAGGCACGCCAGAGTTCACTGAGCTTGAGACAAAGCCAGACTTGGCCTTCTTGAAAACTATAACAGCACAACTCCAAACTGTCCTCGGCGTATCACTGATCGAGAGTTTATCTAAGCATTCAGTGGATGAGATTTATCTTGGACAAAGAGATACAAAGGATTGGACTTCAGATAGAGAACCATTGGCAGCATTCAAAAGGTTTGGGGACAGATTGAAGGAGATTGAAGAGAAGATAATAGCAATGAACAAAGACAAGAGATTGAGAAATCGATGCGGCCCGATCAACATGCCTTATACATTGCTCTTTCCCAATACCTCTAACTACTATAAAGAAGTTGGTCTCGGAGCCAAGGGAATTCCTAACAGTGTCTCAATCTGAAATTTCTTGTCCATAACTCAAAATTATGCCTTGGAAACTCTTTAGTTTGTTGTTTGAGGTTGAAGTCTTGTGTATGATAAATTTGTCTGTTTGATATAGGGAAGTATCCCATTCACTTTCCTTCCTTTTTTAAGAGAATTAAATTTTAGTGTTGATGATTATTACTAATGAGGTTCGACTTTAAATTGCTTCAGATTTAGCTCCAAAACGTATTTGGAATAGAAGATGAAATATTTAATTTATAAACCAATGTTTCAAATTGACAAGAATGAAAAAGTAGCTATGAAGCATATAATTTATCCTAGATAAAAAGATGATTTTTAAGAACCTGAACTTTGTGAGAGAGAAGAATCAACTAAAACGTGTGTTTACAATTCAAACAAAGAATATCTCGTTTCTTATATTTGTATCTTAACATCTAACCACATGATAATTTTTCATACATACCCTATCATTTCAGTCTTTATTGAATGGGCATTCGACAACTGGTAAAACCAGTTGACAAAATCAAGATTTGAATAAGAAAAAAGAAAAACATCATGTTATTAATAAAATGTTAGATCCAAGATGTTAAAAGTCGATGTCGACAAAATTATCGAGATTCAAATATACGGATATATCGATGTCGATAGAAATTCCCATAAAAATCTCGAAAACGATGGAAATTTAAGTGAATTTTCGGATTTTATAAATTAAACTTTCATAATAACTTAAATAAGTCATAATTGAATTTTTTTAATGTTTATATCTTTAAATATAAATAATATAGATAAACTTTATATGTATGCTTGATATTAATTATCGAGATTAAAACAAAAACCCTAAACCTTGAATTACTTAATAAATTTAATAAGTCTTATTTAAAATAAGACTTGTCATAATTTATCTTAACATTAAAGAAGTAAAAAATATATATAAATTATATTATTGAACTTTTTATAATGAGTTTTAAATTTAAAAATTATGACTTATTATTTATCTTAAAACAAAAGAATAATTTAATAAACAAATTTCAAAGATAATTTCATTTAATATATATATATACATAAAGAGTTGTGGGTAGGGATGGCAAAATTCCCCGGGTTAGGGGAATCCCTGCTTTATAGGGTTAGGGTTAGGGGGAGAAATTTTCCCAAATTTGTTTTAGGGTTAGGGTATGAGAACACATTCCCCACCCGACCTCGATATTTTAATAACATCTTATATATTTTGTTTACTTTTATCTTTGTTTATTAGAAAAAAAATATATAAAATATGGTTATATTAACTTATAAATTATAAAATGTTTAATATTATGTTTTATTTTTATCTTAAAAATTTATATTTTAAATATATATTATATTTTAAATATATATTCCTTTTTATATTTCTTTTTAAATAAGAATTAAAATATAAAAAAGATAATTTTCCCACGAGGAGCCCGATCCCCGAACGGGGAACCCCCGAACCCGCCATGATTATTTGATTAGAGGATAGGGTAGGGTATGGGGATTTAAACTCCCCGTGGGTTAGGGGATGTGAATGGCATCCCCAACTCCACCCCGCCCAGTTGCCATCCCTAGTTGTGGGGCTCATGAAATATAAAATAAATAAAAATAATAATTGACAAAGAGTAGTGCATGTGAAAATAATGAAAACTTGGAAACTCCTTATCCCACATCGACAAAATCATTTAATTGGAAAGATGAGTCGCCTACAAAAATCTTAATCTAATCAATGTATGATTTGGTCCCAATCCTCCCTTGATCAAAGAAAAGATCCATCCCATATATACAAGCTATCTTCATTTATCTAGAGAGTACTACTTATCTGTGATAGAAATAATTCTATCGATTTTTTTTTAGACCCTACACATTATTTGACATCCGAAAATTTCATCCACATGATTAAGTCTTGGACAAGACTCTAACATCACTTGTTATGACAATGAGTTTTTCACAATCTCCATATTTAAACTATACTATCAATTTTAGTTTAAACTTGTACCATTTTACTTTAAACTAACTTAAAAGGTCTCGTACTAATAAAAATGTTTTTTTTCTTTAATTTATAATTTAGGCTAGAACAAAAATTAAAATAAAGAATGATAAGGAGAAACTCTTCTAATAATAATTTCTACATGGATTAAAAAAAAAATCAATGGCCTGGCCCCACAAGAGTCCTTCTGATGCAGGAAAAGCATATATACTGATACATATTGCATAATTGTGGAGATGTGATAGGATAAGGCCATAAACATTATATTATTAGGTGAAATTATTTTGTACATTTTATTAACACACGTGTTCAACATTTAGAGGATTACAGATGAGATGAGATCCCCACGATCAGATATTTTACGTACAAAATGGGGTCCACATCCATTGAAAGGGTCCATTAAATTAAGCACCGACAGCTGCCGTTACGAGAACGGAATCAACCCGGTTGATCCTTTGATCCTCACCGTTGTTATTTTTTGAGCTCAGCCATATCTCTGGGATTGTTTGTGCCAGATTATTTACTGTCTCCACTGCGTAATCTGCTTCTTTACTTTTCACTGACTTTCCCACCTAATTCATTCAATCAAATAATACACAAATCAATTATATATCACTTTGCCTTTGATATATTCGTAGCTATCCGTTTCATTCTTAGACATGTGATTAAAAAAAATTGAAAATAAAAAGCAATTAATTTATAATGTTGTAGTACTAATAATGGTATAATATTATAATGTTAGTTAATTTTTTCTTACTTTAAAAAGTACATTTGGATAAGGTTTCGGGTACTCCTGAGACAAAGAATGAAAATATGACACGTGTCTATTTTAAAAATATATATCCCAATAATTGTGTTTCGATGGACACAACGGCACCAAAGACGAATGGGGTTTCATAAAAATGATACGTGGCATAATTGAAAATAATTGAAAATTATCAAAAACAAGAAAAATGTGTTATTCGATAGGGACAAAAACTTAACATCCATCCATCCATCCAATAAATCTACCCCTTTTCTTTATTTTAAAATATACTTTAATGTGGATGGGGGAGGAATCCCTTTTTCAGTTAAATTATATAAAATACTGTTTAACTTTTTGAGTTTATTACAACTTTACCCTTTAATATTTTAAAAGTTGTGAAAATTAAAAGTTACGTGAAAACTTAAACTTTTAAAATATTCTGAGTCACATTTAATATATTTTGTTTCTAATGTTTTAACTTTCTCAAAACTTAATGAAAATTGTTAACGAAAATATTTTTGAAATAAATTAAAAGAATGAGAGTATAATTAAAAAATTTAAAATGTGAGGAGCAAAATTGAAACAAAGCTCAAAGATTAAAGTTTTTTTTTTTTATTTAACTTTTTTTTTCCTCCTCCAAACGAATAAATAATAATGAAGACAAAGCTGGGATGAGGAGGAACTTACCAAGACGGTGTGGAGACCGAGGGCCTTGCCGGCAGCGATGTTATGGACGTTGTCGTCGAGGAACAACTGTAAATAGTAATTAATGAAAACATGAAGTAAGAACAAATATTGTTGATATATATGATTAAATTTACCTTGAACTATTGGCTTAAATTTTTGGTTCAATTGGTGATTTAACATATTCATATGGTAAAGCGGGGGGTGACGTCGATGGATGCAAACTCCATTATTGTCATTTGTTCTTTAATTTCCTCCCATTTAAATATTTCACATATTTGCTGCTAAAATCCAAACCCGCACTAAGAGAGGGGCGTTGAGATATATGATTAAATTTACTAACAATTGAAGATCTTGGGTTTTGGTTGATTGATGATTTAACATATTTAATAAATATGTTAAAACGACTGTTTTCTTATTGTGAAATAAGAAATTTTCAAAATAATATAAAATATTGTATAAAAAATATTTAGACATATAACAGAGAACATATTTTTAATTATTAGATTCATACTTTAATTGATTTTTCTAATATTAAAATTAAACATCTAATAGTTAAAAAATAAAAGAGCAACCACTTAAAATAAATAAAGGAGGTATATCATTGGTGGTCTCCTTAAATAAATTTCACTGAATAAATAAAGCGTATTTTACCGTTCGATAAGGGTCAACATCGGCTATGTGGAGAGCGATTTTCATGGCGTCCGTTGACGGTTTCAGAACGACGGGAAACTCGTTGGGACGAGTTGCTCTAGAAAGGTTTGGATTCATCGTTTCAAAACATATTATCTTTTCAAAGCAGTCATTCAATCCTAATAGACCCAACACTTTGATAGCGTGGTTTTTGTCCGAATTCGTGAATATCTGTGGTACCAAACAATAATTAAATGTCAGGTCAATTAATAATAAATTATGAAAAAAAAATATCAATCATAATTAATTATGACCACATAAAACGATTAAATTTTAAGATCAAGTTTACTTATAAAGAATCGGAATGGAAAAGACATTTTCCCCCTTGCTTATTTATTATCATTAGAGAATAAGAATCAAGTCATAATTAAAAATTACCTATTTCATACTCTCATCAATTAAAAAATATATTAGTATATGAAAAAAAATTAAAAATAATAAAAACTTAAAAATGATAGAATTTTTTATTTAAAACATATAAATTAGGAAATACAAGTAAATAATGAATTTATGTGAAAGGTTGTAAGATTTAGAGAGACTTACGATTTTTCTCTGGGGAATGGTGAGCAAGAGGCGTCGGAGCTGAAAGTCTGGTTTTATCCGATCATAAGGCAACCTCCCGTGCACGAAACTAATTACCCAAAATAAATATATATAAAAAATTAACGTTTTAATTTTTACAAAATATTTTCTTTGATCAGGACAATCAAACCACGTGTCTTATTTGTTTTTGTTTTAGAATAATAATAATAAAGGTGGTTGAAAAAGAGAATTTGCTGACCTGTGGTAATCATCGGCATCGATTTCATAGCCTAATGCCTGCATTGCATTGCATTAATTAAAGATTGATTTTTGCTGTAATCAATAATTATTAAATTGGGAGGAAAAACAATAAAGGAAAATTACTCTTAAGCCAGCAAGAGTGCTTCCGTAGGTTTTAAAAAGCTCACTCCGGAGAATCGGAGCTTGTGTTTCAGGGAATCCCCATTCCTCGATCAGAAAATCTGAATGGGTAAAAAAAGTCAACCCCCCGCAAAAAAAAAAAAAAAAAAAAAATTCGTCGTTAATAATAATAATAATGGTAAAAGAGTATCAGACCATCAATGTTTTTCTTAACAGCAGCGGCAATTCCTGTCTTCAAGGGGTAAAGAGTGTCATCCAAGTCTGTTTTTTTTTTTTTTTTTAGAAAAAAATTAAAACAAAAGATAAGGAAAAAAAAAACTAAAATATAAGGAATTGAAAAGGAAGAAAAAAGAAAGGGGGGAATTAAATACCGAAAATGAGGCAATCGAAAGGGGAATGAGAATCCATATGGGCTGAAATTGAAAAAACTAAAGAGCTAAGGAGAAGGCAATCGAAATGAAAAAAGATAGAAAAAAGAAGCAGCAGCAGCAGCAAAGGCAAGGCAAGGCGTGGGAGTGAGAGGAAATATAAAGGAGTATATATAGGGAAAAGACGTGAGGGAAAGAGGGGTTGGATAAAGATATCAAAAACGCTGAGTCAGATTATCAATTTTTTCTTGTTCAATTGGGGAAGGGAACACATAGGAAATATATCTGTCTATCTATGTATGTATATATTTTAGGTAAAGTACCTTTCTCGACCTGAATATTGAAATTTTGTGTTTATTTTGGTTCATAAATTTTTAATTTGTGTTTAGTTCATCTCAAATTTAGAGAAATAGGTAAATTGGTCACCGTTGATAATATTTATATTTATTAAAGTAAATTATATTTGTTTACTGATGATTAAAAAATTTATTTTATAGATTAAATAAATATTATTTTTTAAAACTTGAGAATGAAATAGATACATATTGAAAGTTTAATGAAAAAAAAACGTAAGTATTATCTTTTTTGGGTATGTTGAGTCACAATTAATATATTTTGTTTCTAACGGTTTGACTTCGTCAAGGACTTAATGATTTATCTCATATTCTAAATTGGCCTATGTTTGAAACCTAAATTTTTAAGCAATATAAAAATAAAATATTTTTTAAAATTTGAGGACGAAAATAGACACAAATTAATGAGAAATATATTTTAAGAGATTTGAGTGAAGAGTTGGAATGGGTCCCTCCCCTCCGATTTTCCAACCGCGTATTGGTTTTGGGGTAAGGACGAGACGATCCGACGCCGGTTTGGTTTTGGTAGAGGAAACCACCACGTGCCCAACAAACCTTTCTCTCTCCTCCTGTCCTTGATTTGATATTTCAATAACCCACATCCAACCAAGGAATGTGAATGGCGTTTTTTTTTTTTTTTTCCTTTCATCTTTATAGAATTTGACTCTTTAACAGCCTGTTTAACTTCTTTTGGGGGATTAAATATACTTATGATCTTTATTAACTTGAGTTAGGTTGGCATTTACTTTTCATTTAAATTTATGTAATTATGAAATATAATATTAATTTTTTAATCCTTCCACCAATACTCTCTGATTTAATAATTAAGTCATTAATAGCTAAAACATTAAGATATCAGTTTTTTAAAGAATAGTAACACATTCTTTTCCCTGGTAAACAAGTCAATCTTCATATCCATCAACCAATTGTTTTTTTTTTTTGCCATGTTTTGAAATATAAAGGGTAAAAGACTTTTTAATTATTAGATTTGGAGACGTTAATTGATTTGTCTAATGTTTTTAATTTGCTGTAATGGTTACTTGATGTTGTATCGTTGTCGGTTTTCAATTTGTGTCTGCCTAACTCGGTTTCTGATTTGTGGTTTATTTACCGTTCTAGATTTTCAAGATTGGAAATAAGTTTAATAGCGTTCTATTAACGGATTCGTTAACTTCTTACAATATTATTGCGATTGCTTAGAAAACATGTTTAATTGGTCAAAATTCGAAGAGAGGGAGATTAAATCTTTCATGAGTCAGGCTAAAATTGTAGACCCAACACTTTGATCGTGGTTTTTGTTCGATTAAACATTTTACGTGGCATTAAATCGATATTATGTTAATGAGTTAACAAATTAAGGAAAATTAAACTTATTTCTAATAATCCCGTAATCATTTAGACATAAAACGATTAAATGTCAAGATCAAGTACATTTAAAAGCATCGGAATGGAAAAGACACCCCTGCATTAACATGTAGAGAATAAGAATCAAGGCATAATTCAAAATTGCCAACTCAGACCGCAGCAATTAAAACGCGGTTAGCGGACGAATAAGAGATAGGGCTGGTTAAAGGCTTAAAAATGAAGATCTTTATGCAAATATAAAATTTGAAAAATATAAAAGTCCCTATTTATCCTATTGTTTGCACAAAATTTACAATCGAACCCTTAGGCTCAGTCAGCTATTGTTTCACTTATCGATAACCACTCATCCTTGAGATGAGAAGGTTGGGTAAGAAAACGAAAGCCCTCTTGATAAGGATCATACTGGGCGATGACGTATTTTAAATAATTGCAATTATTGATACTAAATAATTGGAAGTTAATTTGTCTGCGTTAAAAAAAAGTATTAAATTAAAAAAAAAAATTTTAAGCGATGGATCATGGGAGGTGACTCGGAAGTGTTGGGTATTGTGTTGTGTCATATATACCCACCGTATATTTCACGAGTATGACTTTTTATCTCTTCGTTTTTGTTCTTTAGTTGAATGTTTTATTATTGTTCGCGTGTACCATTAAATAAAATAATATAAATTAAATTAACATTTTACTAATTATGTTTGATTTTCTCTGATTTTTGTTGTAAACTTAATTATCTTATGAAACGTTTGTCTCTATTGAGTAAATGACAATTTGTGGAATGCGTCCATCAACCTACAAATTATTTGGACGTTATATTTTAAGCTCTAAATCTCGTTGCCAGATTTCTAGTTAACATCAAAATTTCTATTATACTTGCTTTCTTGATCAATAATTCGAGTGATCTTCATTAAAGGCCAAAAATCACCCAATAATTTTAATAAAAAACAATTTATACAATTTTTGTCATTTCAGGTGATATAATTGATAATAATTTTTCCATAGGTAAACATTGTTATCAAATTAACCTTTAAATTAATAAAAATAGCGAGATTTTCCTCCATTTTCAAGAATCCAACAAATAAGAAACAAAATGTTACCTTGAGAACTATATAATATGAACTAATTGGTCACCATGAAAAATAAAATAAAATATCTGTCACATGCACCAAGAATAGACATTGCCAGGTCAATAACAACGACCCAAACATTAATTAAATAAAATTATATTCCAATCATGTTTAATTTCCTTCTTATTTTTAAATCAGACGATAGGCTTTATTTAAAAGGACATTGATTAACACAAGGAAGTGGGGCCCCCTCTTTATTGTGGATCCTACGCACTAAAACAAACTATATCTCAGTAAATTCTCTCTCTTTTTTGTGTATAAATTTAAAAGCATTTTCGAATATTAGAAAAATATATGAACGTGAATTTCGTGGAATTTCTTTGATCATCTAACAACCAACTAAAAATAATGATTTAGTTAGCAGAAAAAGGTGAGGTCAATTTTGTAATACTCGAATAAAGAAATTAGAAAGAAAATAATAATAATAATAATAATAATAATAATAATAATAATAATAATAAAGAAACGAATTTTTTAATTACTAGATTATTAACACGTGCAAATTTTAAATTTTACAAAATAAGATTTAATTTTTTTTATTAAAAATCAATAACCCAGCAAAAAAAATGAGAAGAGATTAATATATACTTAAAATTCATAATATTCCAAATTTTTAAAGTGGTGTTGTGGTAGATATGTATAGTTCTTTTATAAACAATAATTAATTTCTTATTATAATTATTTAATATCATTGGGAAAAAATTACAATAAATTTTCATATGTTGGTGTGATTATGTAAATTTATTGTTGAAAAAAATCTAAAAATTACATTAAAAAAATTAAATTGCTGAGTTCATCAATATATTTTAATGGAGTTTTTTTTTTAAACAATAAAAATATTAGAAGGTTTGAAACTTTTTAAAATTTAAGGACATAATTTAAAATTAATTAAATTACTTTAGGGATGAATACTAATTTATTTAGAATTAATTACACTAATAACCAGTTTAATTCACCTAATTTCAGTTTTAATGGTTGTTTCATATTAATATCATATTTACCCATAAAACACCATTTATGGTGGCGATTCTGGTGGATTCCGATTTGAGAGTTTACCTTATTACCCTTCTATCTCTCCTAATAACTATATCTCATTAATTACATATCATTTAATAGATCAAGGGTATGTTTTGTCTTTTCACAATATAATTTAATTTTTCTGGTGGTGGTTTTGGGTAGTTTTGATTTATATATAAAAGTTTGTGTTTTTTGAAATAAACAAAATTAATGTGTCTATTACTGAAATTAACCCATTTATTTATTTATTGCCTGTTAAAAAGTATAATTAAATTATATAGGTATTATTGTCAAAGTAGGTTTGAAATGAAAGGATAAAAATAGTTAATCAATTAATAACTATTCAATGTAAGAAACTTGTTAAAAAAATGAGAATGGATTTTTATCCTTGCATAACCAGATTGAATACATTTTAAAATTCTTTGCTAAAAAAATATTTTTTAAATTTATTATATTAGATCCTATAATATCTTAATGGTATTTTCACTTACCACATAAATATCATTTAGTCACTTATTCCTATACTACTCCCCGATTTTTATTTAAAGCTTGCTTACATTTTAATTCAAAGATCAAATTTCCTATTATCTTTTGGTAGCAAATGGGAGAAATCAGATATGGTTGGAAGTTATATGTTATTCACATAACATGAACAAAAATAAAATGGTTAGGCTATTTGTACTTTTTAGGAGATTAGAATATTCTCTTCTTCTATTTAATAAGTTAAAGTTGGATCATTATCAATCTACTAAACTCTAAATATTAAAGTACTCATAAGATATTTTATTTCATAAATATTCTAAAACAATGGTAGCAATATGAATCTCAAAAGAATGAAAATCAAGAAAATTAAAAAGGAGATATAAATAATTAAAGTTTTAAAAGAGAAAAAAAAGAAAGCCCTCTTGATAAGTTCAATTACAAACTGGGCGATTCCCTAAATTTTTTATGATTGAATCATATTATTGATACTAAATAATTGGAAGTGGTAATTTGTCTGCGTTAAAAAAAAAGTATTAAATTAAAAAAAAAAAAATATTTTAAGCGATGGATCATGGGAGGTGACTCGGAAGTGTTGGGTATTGTGTTGTGTCATATATACCCACCGTATATTTCACGAGTATGACTTTTTATCTCTTCGTTTTTGTTCTTTAGTTGAATGTTTTATTATTGTTCGTGTGTACCATTAAATAAAATAATATAAATTAAATTAACATTTTACTAATTATGTTTGATTTTCTCTGATTTTTGTTGTAAACTTAATTATCTTATGAAACGTTTGTCTCTATTGAGTAAATGACAATTTGTGGAATGCGTCCATCAACCTACAAATTATTTGAACGTTATATTTTAAGCTCTAAATCTCGTTGCCAGATTTCTAGTTAACATCAAAATTTCTATTAAACTTGCTTTCTTGATCAATAATTCGAGTGATCTTCATTAAAGGCTAAAAATCACCCAATAATTTTAATAAAAAACAATTTATACAATTTTTGTCATTTGGGGTGATGGTGATATAATTGATAATAATTTTTCCATAGGTAAACATTGTTATCAAATTAACCTTTAATTAATAAAAATAGCGAGATTTTCCTCCATTTTCAAGAATCCAACAAATAAGAAACAAAATGTTACCTTGAGAACTATATAATATGAACTAATTGGTCACCATGAAAAATAAAATAAAATATCTGTCACATGCACCAAGAATAGACATTGCCAGGTCAATAACAACGACCCAAACATTAATTAGATAAAATTATATTCCAATCATCTTTAATTTCCTTCTTATTTTTAATTCAGACGATAGGCTTTATTTAAAAGGACATTGATTAACACAAGGAAGAGGGGCCCCCTCTTTATTGTGGATCCTACGCACTAAAACAAACTATATCTCAGTAAATTCTCTCTCTTTTTTGTGTATAAATTTAAAAGCATTTTCGAATATTAGAAAAATATATGAACGTGAATTTCGTGGAATTTCTTTGATCATCTAACAACCAACTAAAAATAATGATTTAATTAGCAGAAAAAGGTGAGGTCAATTTTGTAATACTCGAATAAAGAAATTAGAAAGAAAATAATAATAATAATAATAATAATAAAGAAACGAATTTTTTAATTACTAGATTATTAACACGTGCAAATTTTAAATTTTACAAAATAAGATTTAATTTTTTTTATTAAAAATCAATAACCCAGCAAAAAAAATGAGAAGAGATTAATATATACTTAAAATTCATAATATTCCAAATTTTTAAAGTGGTGTTGTGGTAGATATGTATAGTTCTTTTATAAACAATAATTAATTTCTTATTATAATTATTTAATACCATTGGGAAAAAATTACAATAAATTTTCATATGTTGGTGTGATTATGTAAATTTATTGTTGAAAAAAATCTAAAAATTACATTAAAAATATTAAATTGCTGAGTTCCTCAATATATTTTAATGGAGTTTTTTTTTAAACAATAAAAATATTAGAAGGTTTGAAACTTTTTAAAATTTAAGGACATAATTTAAAATTAATTAAATTACTTTAGGGATGAATACTAATTTATTTATTTATTGCCTGTTAAAAAGTATAATTAAATTATATAGGTATTATTGTCAAAGTAGGTTTGAAATGAAAGGATAAAAATAGTTAATCAATTAATAACTATTCAATGTAAGAAACTTGTTAAAAAAATGAGAATGGATTTTTATCCTTGCATAACCAGATTGAATACATTTTAAAATTCTTTGCTAAAAAAATATTTTTTAAATTTATTATATTAGATCCTATAATATCTTAATGGTATTTTCACTTACCACATAAATATCATTTAGCCACTTATTCCTATACTACTCCCCGATTTTTATTTAAAGCTTGCTTACATTTTAATTCAAAGATCAAATTTCCTATTATCTTTTGGTAGCAAATGAGAGAAATCAGATATGGTTGGAAGTTATATGTTATTCACATAACATGAACAAAAATAAAATGGTCAGGCTATTTGTACTTTTTTAGGAGATTAGAATATTCTCTTCTTCTATTTAATAAGTTAAAGTTAGATCATTATCAATCTACTAAACTCTAAATATTAAAGTACTCATAAGATATTTTATTTCATAAATATTCTAAAACAATGGTAGCAATATGAATCTCAAAAGAATGAAAATCAAGAAAATTAAAAAGGAGATATAAATAATTAAAATTTTAAAAGAAAAAAAAAGAGAGAGATTATAATTTCAATTACAAACTCAATTCCCCTAAATTTTTTTTGATTGAATCATATTAATTGGTGCTACATCATGTTATATCAATGATATTTTAGATTTGAAATGTAAATTTGAATAAGTATTGGATAGAAAATTTTCAAACATAAGCAGAAAAAATATGCTTACTAAGTTTCCACATTTCTCCTCGATTTAAATTATTAAAAGCCTGATGACCAAAACTTTGGGTGACAACTTCAATTGGAATTGAACCAATTTGTCTAAATCGTTGAAAACCCATACCTTTTTCTCTGAAAAGTTGGGGAAGATGATCCTTAATCTACAATCACCACGTGAGAACAAAGGCCACTAACAGAGACGAAACGGAATACTATGAGTGGGTGTAAATTTATTAATTTGTGTAAGTTCGAGGTTTAAATTGATGAAATCAAAAGTTTAGGGTTTAAATTGATACACCAAGTTCAAGAGTGTAAATTGATCATTTCCCTAGAATTTACCTAGTCAAACAATTGAGAAAATCACACGTATGAACTCAAAATTTCCTTGGATGAAATTCATAAATTTTTCATAGCCTTTTTATTTTACAGCTCCCAAATTAGTATACCACAATAATGGCAAATAATTCTTTTGCTAAAATTTACTTAGATTTATAGAAAAGAATGAGAAGTGGAAGAGCTACTAATCATGTAACCAACGCCTTTGTAACCGACCTTTTAAATTTCTAATTTTTTGATGAAGTATTTAATGTTAAAATTATTGCGAGCCCACTCCTTTGGAGTCGGAATTATGATGAAGCTATGTTTAAATTAACAATAGTAAATTCCTTCATCTTAAAAGAAATCATTTGGCATATAGGTTAATAGATGCGTTTCTTCTTGAAAAAAATATTGAAAGCCATATTAAATGTGCAATTTGATGTTAATAAAACCTGTGATAATGCCAAAAAGCCATAGTTAATATTCAATTCGATGTAACTGAAAAAAGCATTTGAATGAAATAAAATTTGTAACTCGACCGTACCATCAAATCAAATATAAAGAGCAAACAAAAATCAAATATAAATGGTGGCATGTTTTGTAATATTCAATAAATATGAAGGAAAATATAGCCTATAATTCTCTTTGATAGCATCTTTTAATAGAGTAGAGATAGAGATTAAATATTTACTTATTTTAGTGCTTCTTTCAATATAGTAGAGGTAAATATAAATATAGATATATTAAAAAATAGTCGATAATTAAGTAACTAATATATCTATTTTTTTTAATGTTTATAAGGTATATTAATTTGCCATACAAAAAATCAATGTGTTTTTTTATTTTAGTATTTAAAATATTTTGTATAATGATTCATCTTTGATAAACAAAAATATATTTTATTTTATTTATTTAAACTCATTATATTAAATAAGAGAGAATATAGTATAAGAATATAATAATTAATTGTTAGTGGTAATTAATTATTGTAGTGACATATTTTGTAAATTTTATAATTGATAAAAGGATATAATTGTCCTAAAATGTTTCTAAAACATCCCCACTTTTATATATTAGAGATAAAATAATTCTAGTGTTGGGTGTATTTTTTTTTTTTTAATTTGAAACAATAATGATGTTCATTAAAATTTAAATAGTGTGTTTAATTTTATGACAGCTGCAGAATTTATTATTTCTGATATTGGGACACGAATAAAATGAAAATTGTGTAGTTTGTGGTTACTTTAGTTTAAAAAATATTTATCTCACTTCTCTTCAAATAAAGATTTTAAAACTAATCCAAACAAATTATGGATTTGTAAGATTTTTAAACCGTGGCTTTAGTTTTTTATATTTACCATTTTTCCTAAAATAAAAAACATTTATAATTTTCCTATTCCACAATAATTTTAGAAGAAGATAAAAAAGCTCATTTTTGACAAAAAAAAAAAAAAAAAGACTGCAACTCAATTGGGCTGGGGTAGGGGATGGACTGGGCTTGGGCTTGGGCTTGGCAGGATGGGCCTGGTCTATTTTTTTTGAATTAATTATAGAAATTTTATCATAAATGCCCTTTATTTAAGGGTGGTTTTCAAAACTACCCTAATAAAATTTCACCCCACAACAATTACTTTCTTCAAATAAAGATTTTAAAACTAATCCAAACAAATTATGGATTTGTAAGATTTTTAAACCGTGGCTTTAGTTTTTTATATTTACCATTTTTCCTAAAATAAAAAACATTTATAATTTTCCTATTCCACAATAATTTTAGAAGAAGATAAAAAAGCTCATTTTTGACAAAAAAAAAAAAAAAAAAGACTGCAACTCAATTGGGCTGGGGTAGGGGATGGACTGGGCTTGGGCTTGGGCTTGGCAGGATGGGCCTGGTCTATTTTTTTTAATTAATTATATTGACCCGTTGATTTTACACATTCTTTGATGGTCATTTGACAACTATATTGAAAGTCATATTTTTGTTTTTAAAATAATTCTAGAGATTGAAATGGTAGAAGAATTCTCTATCTCGATCTTCAAAATTGAAACGGAAAAAAAATGAAGTTGCCCCACGAAGAATTTTAACCCCTCGATAGGTTCAGAGCCCATATTGCTTTATGATATGATGACTTTTTAATTGATTTGGAAGGTTTTCATTGATGATTCTTGATTTCCAGTTTTCTAAATACACAATAATTTTAGTTCCCGATCATCTCAGCTGACATACTAAGTAACCGAACGACTATTAGTAATGTTAATTTTATTTATTTACAATTGTTGCCTCAATTATAACAATTTATTACATTAGTATATTAACATGGAGGGCCCATACCAATAATTAATTGTCTTTTAAAAGATAAACGTGTTGATTCAGACACATGTAATAATAATTGAGATTTTTAATTTAACTTTTTTTTTTAATTACAAATTTAAAACTATTCAAAATATCAAAAAATGTTATGTAGCAATTGTGATATTATTTTCGATCATGAGAGTAAATTATGTTTTATTATTTCTTTTAAAAAAATTGTTTTTTATATCTTATTTTTGGTCATCTATATCAATCTAGTTCCTATATATTTATAAGTTTCATTTTATTATCCTATTTTATTTTTTGTGTCAACTTGATTATTATACTTTGAATCTTATTGGTTATCTTTTCATTGTTAATAAAAAAATGTTAATTTTATTGAGAAATTGATGTTAAAAGTAATTAATAAATCATACTAAAAGTGGAGTTAAGAATGTTTTTTTTTTAGATATTACATCAAATAGAGGGAGAAGAGATCCAACCTTCGACCTTATAGAAGGGAGTGAGTACATGACCAGTTGAGCGATGCTCGAGTTGGCAGTCAAGAATATTTTGTTGCGAGGGAAAAAGTTATAAAGCTATTTTTAATAAATTATATCAAAAAGTTGATTTTTTACCTACGTTTTTATAATAATTTTTTTTACAAAGGAAAAAAAAGAATTGCGCCTCCACCCGCTCCCACTCAAAAAATTATTATTATTTACTTTTTAAAAATTTATTATTTTTGGCTGTCCAAGTAATTGCATGTTAAATATCACAAAACAAAAAACTAACTTGATAGTTTATCATGTTAAAACAAAATTATAAATCAAACCCATGATTTTTCCTAAATTACAAATCATGTTTCTATGGTTTAAAAACCAATTTAAACTTCCTTGTGATATGTGAAATTGTAACTCACATTATTGAATTTTTTTTAAGGGGGGCAAAAACTATATAAAAATATTTTTTAAAATTTTGGGGGGCAAAATATATAAAATATGTTAAAAAGTCAAATTTTTACTTATATTTTTTCATTTTTACATTAGAAAAATAAAAAATTTAGGGGGGGCAGCCCCCCCCCCACCCTCCTTAGTAGATTCGCCCCCGTTATTCTCTAAGGTTTTAAAAGGAATTCAGTCGCATATATTTATTTTATGTGTACCATGTGTTCTAATTCCGTTAAGAACATATTTTGTTGAGTTATTTTTAATGTAATTAGAACACGTGACAAATGTGTCCTATTTTGTCAAAATTAATTTATAAAAATGTATGATTTGTAATTTTATAAATCATGGCAGCTTGAAAACATTTTTTAATTGCAACTATTCTAAAAGGAAAATCTAGCTTTTAAACTTTTCCCTTTTTTAACTACTAGGTTTTTCACACGTGCCATGCACGTGGGGCACGTGGTTTGTCTTTCAAATTTTATAATAAAAATGTCAATATTATTATGAAGTTATTTTCTTAACTAATATTTTAAAATTTCAAATTTTATAATGAAATAGAAGAAATTAACGTAACCCATATTAAAAAATATCTTTAAGATGAAAAAAAAATTAAATTTCATGATTTTATATCATCTCATTAGTCATACCTAATATTCATTTCCTTTCCATAACTCTATTCTCAAACATCCAGTTTTTTGTTTTTAAATTGGTGTGTTAGTTCATCTCTATTTACATATATATATATAGTAAATTAAAAGTTAAAATTTCAATAAATTTTTAATTCAATTAGTGAGTTATAAAACTTTTCTACTACTCATTTATTTGGGGTGTTAGAAGATGGTATGCTATGTCTTTTAGTTTTGATCTTTTAAAAAATAATCACACTAATGTAATTATATATTTAAATTAGAGTGAGAATTGTTTTAGTGTGTGTTTTCCCCTGCTTGACCTAATCTTAATATAATTAAAAAAAAAAGAATTAGGAAGGGAAAGGTTTGTTAGAGAAAATAGTAGACGAAAAGTTATTAAAAATTAATTTGTTTGTTGGGTTTGATTTTAAATTTAATAAGTCTATGAAATTATTTATTTTATAAATATGAGTATGACCAATAAATTATTACTAAATTAATTTTTCAAATAAGCTCATGATAAAATATATTTGAAATATTTATTGAACGAAGATAATTTTAGTTTATTGTATTTAATTAATTTAATAATAAGAAAGTATATTTAGAAAAATTTAGATAGTATAAATTTTTCTTATTGTATTTAATTAATTGTAATAATTGGTAATAATATTCAATTATTAATAATAAGAAAGTATATTTAGAAATTTTTTGATAGTATAAAATTTTTTTATTGTATTTAATTAATTTAATAATAAGAAAGTATATTTAGAAAAATTTAGATAGTATAAAAAAATTTGTTTATTGTATTTAATTAATTTAATAATAAGAAAGTATATTTAGATAGTATAAAAAAATTTATTTATTGTATTTAATTAATTGGTAATAAAATGATTATTAATTTTAAATGATGGTATTATAGAAATTTAAATGAATTATAAGGGTAAAAATGGAAATCAAAAGTTTTTCTTTTAAGCCACTTTTTAGATAGTATAGATTAAAACTTTTCGATGTAAAAGATACAAATTAATATTTCATTCAACAAAAGTAAATAAGAAATAATGAATGTTATTAAACGTGTTCCTCTTTCCATTTTAAAAAGATTAAGGTAAAGTACCTTTTTAGTCCCTGAGTTTTAGGTGTTGTGTCTACTTGGTCCCTATGTTTTCATTTTGTGTCTACTTGGTCCCTAAGTTATTGAAAACGAGTCTATATGGTCCCTCTGTTAAGTTTTCCATCCATTTATCTAATAGAAAAGCTGACTGTATAATTTTAGTATTATATTTATCATATTTAATGTGATGTGGCAAAAAGTAATAATCCAACAATGCTTACCTGGTAAAATAAATATTTCTCGTTTTTTTTATTACTTCGGTGTCATTTTAATGACTAAACAAAAAAAAAATGTATTTACATAAACAAAATTTAACCATATCCAAAATTAAATAAAACAAAATAAAAATTGTTCATAGTTCATCTTCAACCTTTCATTCTTCATCACCCATATTTATTCCTTATCAATTAACAAAACTAAAAAGATTCAGCATGAAGGTGGATCTCTAAACGAAATCACATGAACCAGATCTATTTAAACAAAAAAAATTTACAAATCTAATCGTGAAATGAACGAGATTTTTATAAGCCTACTTGAAACAAATCTAAAAAAGATTTCTTCCTGTTTGAATCCCTTTAACAACTCTGAAATCCCTACAGATCTGAAACAAATAATTTGAAGCACAAATAGATCTTGAATCGCAGGGGCTAAAGACAAACTGATTTGAAACGAAGTAGGTAAATCTAGAACATAGTGGGTGGGGATGAACAGATCTGGAATTGACAAAGGAACAAATATGCGAGAAGCCCTAAGATTCATTAATCTAATGAAGAAATCCTTTGATTCATGAATATGAAAAAGAAACTCTTTAATTTGTAGATCTGATACGAAGAATCCCTGTGATTCGCAGATGAACGATTCGAAAAAGGAGAGAGCTCTTGTTTGTAGATCTAGAATGAACCCTCCGATTTTAGAAGAAGATATGGTTTGTTGAAGAAGATGAACCGTATGATTTGAAGAAAAATTATCTAATTTGTCTTTTTTTTAAATAGATGATTTGTTGAAATACGAAAGAAATGGATCAGTGGAGGAAGATGAATAAAGAAATTTGGAGAAGTTCTAATTTTATTATAAATTAAATTTGGTGTTTAGTATTTGGTTGGTTATTTTAGATTTGTTGTATTTAATTTTGGTTTTATTAATTTCTTTAGATAATAATTTGGGTTACACAATTGACATGGCCACATATGCAATTAAATAATATTAATTTTTGCCACATCACATTAAATATGATAAATATAATACTAAAATTATACAATCAGCTTTTCTGTTAGAGTAATGGATGGAAAACTTAACGGAGGACCATATAGACTTGTTTTCAATAACTCAGGGACCAAGTAGACACAAAATAGAAACGTAGAGACCAAGTAGACACAACACTCAAAACTCAAGGATCAAGGTAATTCAATCAATGACTTGGTGATTTTAATATTAAACTAAAGGAACCATATGCAACAATCAATTTAATTCTTATGTTAATTTGATTCTAATTATATATAATAATATTATAAACGGTATAAAGTCAATTTGGATATAACTCAATCTTAACTTATTTGACCCTCTCATAAAAATTTAAAAGGTTTCATTTTCCCTTTCCCTATTTCACGTAATATTAAAAAAAAAATTACCGACTAAATATAGTTCAAATAGAATGAAGAGCACTGTCTTCGTTTCCATTAGTAGGTTCCAGGTCTACTCTTCTTATTTTGTAATGTAATATTATTATTTTTAAATCATTATGAAACCCAAAACTTTTTGGGGTGTTTGTTTGAAGGTTTGTGAATGAGAAATGAATGTAGGAATGAGTTTGTGAAGCCATTCTCATGTTTGTTTCACCCTTCTTTTTACATGAGATTGACATCACATTCCCAAGGTTACTATTGGATTTGACATCTCATCTCCAACACTCACATTATTTTCACTATTCATTCTCATTCCCATACAATCCAAACACATTCTTCACAAACCCAGGCATCACAAACCCACACTTTTCTTTTCCAGACATCACAAACCCATGCATCTATTTCCCAAACCCCCAACCAAACACCCCCTTTAAAATAGTGACATATTTTCACTAAATTTTATTTCTAAACAGCGAAAAGTTGTGTACAAATTTTAGGAGTATGTGCAAATCTAGCAATTCTTTTTAATAATATTTGTAAAAATATCAGTTAAAAAAATATTTGTAAATATAACAAATTTTGATCTAATGTATCAGTGATAAATATTGAATTACATATTTTTACACTAAATTTATCAATGATACACATATTAATCACGGTTAATCACTGATTAACATAATAAAATTTTTTATATTAATAAATACTTTTTAGAGTTGATGTTTTTACAAATAATTACATCAAAATCTGTCACCCAATATAATTTCCCCGAATTTGATCAATTATGTCTTTTAACTTTTAGTGCTATTTTAACAAATTCACAGTTAAATGGTCCAAAAGTCCATCAAATTGGAAGAAAAATCATTGTACTAAACATTGTCATGAAGCTTTGCTTTTTTCATTGTAGTATTGTTCATGCAAATGCAAATGGTCCTTTAGGAATTCATAATTTTCTCTGTCTTTTCCTTTGAAAATGATAGAGCAGGCCCATACCATGTGACTAAATTTTATTGCAGACGATTTTCATTTAATACTTTTTTCTCTCTCAATCGCTTTGTCTGATTCTGATTGAAGGTAGCTTTCTTATATCAAACAAAAAAGTAGATGGTAAAATTAAAACACAAACAGAAAATATAGATAAGAAGATACTGGTGATGAAATTAATAAATCTCTGATTGTTCTTATCAGTGAGACAACCACAATTTTCTCATTAAAGTCATATAAATACATTACCATCATTGAGTATTGGATGATAAGAAAAAACTAGGAAAGTTTGTGATTGCTAACAGATTAGTTTTAAATTGACTTATATAACTAACTGAAGGTTAAATTACACAGGAAGATGAAGAGGTATAATGAGAATTTCTAAAAGGAAATAATTAATTTAATATAACTCTCAAATTTATGCTCATGTGATGACAATCAATTTACTTATTTATTTTAGTAACTTATTGTTGTAATGATTTGCGGGGCTAAAGTGTTTTCTTCTTCTTCTTTTTCACTCTCCTTCATCTTTGGAAATTAATAGATATATTATGTTTTATTATTTACAATTTAAAATGGATGGAAAAAAATATTTTTTACTATTTCAATTTTTAGTTGAAGTGAAATATCATAGATTAATAATGTTTGTACATATATTTTGGATATTTTAAAAGGGCATTTGTAAATCTAGCAATATTTTAATAATATTTATAAAAATAACAGCTCTAAAAAATATATGTAAATATAACAAATTTTGATCGGGTGAATTAGTGATAAATATTGAATTACATATTTTTACATTAAGTTTATCACTGATACACAATAATCAATGATTAACATAGGAAAAATTGTTATAAGTCATCTTGATTCTCAGGATGATTCTCCACCTTTCTATCAGTTGCAACATGAAGAACATGCCTTAGCTTATGGGACTATTTTATTTCTTACGCAGAAAATAATGTGTGTGATCTGTCGTCCTCCTCATTATAGTCCTCCTAAAATCAATAGCATTTCGTCGGAATAGGCATATTACAGATCAATAATTCCAGGGCGAAAAATGTTAAAAAAAAAGGCGGTGGCCCGGTTTTTTTTTAAATACCAACTAACAACCCCCCTAAACGGGACGGGGGAAAACTCTTAATGGGGCGGGGGCGGGGGTCAGGTTTTTCCTGGGGGATAAATGGGGGACCCCGCCCCATTTACAGTCACTTTCACTTTGACCATCAAGTTTAACACTTTGTATAAAAAAAAAAGAGACTATTTAATTGAAAAATAAAAATAAAAAAACGATGAATGATAATGAGTAATTTAAAAGGTATTCTTAAAGTAGAATCAAAGGGGATGGTCTAAAAGTAAAATGAAGCTAATGGTGGTTTCAATGTGAGCAATTTAGTACTACCACATGAGGCGGCTTAACTTTAAGAACAGGATTGGTTTCAAAGAAATTAGTTGGCCTTAGCTCAAATCCATTGCTCAGAGTTGGCATCAACGGGAAATCTTCTTGACAAGGCACATGATGAATTTCCATATTGTACCACATCACTATATCTTTATTCTGTTCCTGCATTTTTATTTTTAATCAATTTAAAATATAGGGACCAAATTGACACAAAAAGTAAAATGTAGGGTCGGGTCTAATCATATAATTTAACCATATCAATTTTTTTTTAAAAAAACAAAGATTAATCAAATTGAATGAGACAGACGGATTAAACAGAAGAAAGAATGGCAATTACGTCGTCGTCGTCCTCGAGAATTGACGCCATGTATTGAATATTCAAGGCCAGAGAATAGATTGAATGGATGCCGATGGAGTCTCACTCGACTATGGCGGCAAAACTGAGCAAAAACCAAATATTTCATTTTTATTTTTACAATTGGTTTCTAAAACATATTTAAAAAAAAAAAAAATAATAAGCCCTCAAGGAAAGGATAACTAAAAAACAAACGACAGAATAACCGCCGTCTTCAGAAAAAGTGTTATTTCATTTTTTTTGAAATCAGAAAAAGTGTTGGTATAGAGGCACAATGGATAAGCCCAAAAGGAAAACAAAAAACACAAGAAAAAGACCGACAGAATAACCTCCGTCGACTTTATTCTTATTCTTCTTCCCATCCAAACGGTGAGGTAAGGTTAGGTATGAATTAAGGCAGTAATATTCTGATGTTGTGTTGTAGGAAAGGAAAGGAATATAATTAGAAAGAGTTATTCTTTGTTTCATATCAATATCAAATGCCAATGCCATCTTGATATTTGTTATATGGAACAAGGAATGGTAATTGACTTTATCCCTGATAGTAAAAGAAAAGATGGGTGGGAATGCAATAGAAACCGCCATTAATGGTCCTCGAACGGTGGTGTTAGTCGGTCGTACTGGAAATGGAAAAAGTGCAACCGGTAATAGTATTCTTGGAAGGAAGGTTTTTAAGTCTAAGGCAAGTTCTTCCGGTGTTACAACCACTACTCAATTGCAGACAACTCTACTCACAAACGGCCAACTCATTCAAGTTATTGACACCCCTGGTATGGTATCTCTAATTATTTCTCAACTCTTTCTCTTCACTTTCAATTCAAAAACCCCCCTCACAATCTTTCTTATCAACGCTGCAGGACTTTTTGATTCTTCCGTCCATTCAGATTTTGTCGGCAAGGAAATTGTTAAATGTATTGATCTCGCCAAGGATGGTATTCATGCTATTCTTTTCGTTTTATCAGTCAGGACCCGGTTTTCCCTTGAAGAAGAAGCTGCTCTTCGTAGTCTCCAAAATTTGTTTGGAAACAAAATTCTTGACTACATGATTCTAGTTTTTACCGGGGGCGATGAACTTGAAGATAATGACGAGACGTTGGAGGATTACTTAGGTCGTGAGTGTCCTCAGCCCTTGAAGGTTGTACTAACTAACTTCTTTATCTTATTCTAATCTTGCCGTCTGTTAGTATTAATATATCATTAATATGGGTGTGTAGGATGTCGTAGCATTATGCAAAAACCGTTGTGTTCTTTTTGATAACAAGACCAAGGATGAATTAAAGAGGACCAACCAAGTTTACCAGCTTCTCTATCTTGTTCATGGAGTTCTAATACAAAATGGTGGACAACCCTTCACAAATGAGTTATTTACAAATTTGAAGGTACTCTTAAACCATATAGGTTTCGTTAATTAGAGTTTGTTTTAAATTAACATTTTCTTAACAGCTTTATTAATCTGCAGGAAGGGGCTAAGACACTCCGTGATCAACAACAAGTGGTTGATTCTCTGAAAGGCTACTACTCCAAACAAGAAATTTCAGAGTTGAAGGAGCAGATGCAATGTTCATATGATCAGCAGCTAAAAAGAATTACCGAGATGGTATTTTCAACCCTATCTCTTTTTTTTTTTTTTGAAGAAGAAGAGAATAAAATTAATTAACCTTGTTATTTTGAAGTCGCTTGAAATATTTGAGAAGACTTCTAAAGATTTAAGATGTATCATTTTAATTTTATAGACTTGTTCGGACTAATTTAACAGTTACTTGAGTGTTAAGGAATTGGCGGTAAAGTGTTTTTCAAAGGTATCGAAAAAGGGAGTGTTTCGTATCATCATGATCACTAGAATAGATTAATGAATAAATGTCAAGTTTTTTTTTCATAGGTTGAATCGAAGTTAATTGAAACAAGTCTTACACTGGAACAACAATTGGCAGAAGAAAGAGTTGCAAGATTGAGAGCAGAAGAGAATGCACAAAAAGCTCAGAGAGAATCCAATGATGAAATTCGTATGCTCAGAGGGAATCTAAAGAAAGCAGAGGAAGAGCTCCGCAAACATGGAGATAAGCGTTGTGATATCCTCTGAATTCGAGTAATATTGTTAAATATATTTCCAGACCCGTCCCTTCTTTCTGTGAATGCATATTTACTTACTTCAATGTAATGAATATTATTTATATTAGATGTCATGTTTGCTTACCTACCTACGTCGATGCCTGATTATTAAGAAACCTCGGGGAAATAATTATTAAATTAAAACATGGAATCATTATATTACAATAGGGTCCTAGAAAATTGAGTTGAAGATGAGGCTCGTGAACTTGGTTGATCTTTAATTCGTCTCAATTTTTTCCCCTTTGTAGTTTAATTATACATATTGAAAGGAAAAAATATATTCTTTGTAATCTTTTATCAAAACAGACCCTTCTATTTCTTTATTAAATTTTGTTTCCTCAATAAAATTAATTTTTGTTATCTAAATAATTTAGTATTGTTTTAAATTTTGCATCAATAATTTTTTTTTTAATTTTAATTAAAATACGTATAGATTTATCTATAAACATCTTATTATATTTTTATTTCCTTTATCTTTAAACTATAATTTAAATTCTATGTTTCATTCCTAAACTAATATGTATGTTAAATTAAATATTTATATCAAATTGTCTTAAAAAAATATAGAATTTAAGTCTTTCAACTTGAAATTATAAATTAACCACTCACATTATTATAATTTATGTCATAATTGATGGATAGAAGAAATATAGGACTTTGTAGTAATAATTTCATTTAAAAGAATACTCATATTATAATTTTAACCTTCAAATAACATCTTTTAACTACAGTATTATATTTTTGTCCTATTGGTTTTGAAAAACCTAATATCATCAATCTTTTGATAATTTTTTACATGGGCCTTGTGGTAATGTGCCCTGATTGATAACAAGACTGGGGAGGAATCAAATATGATTTGTCAATTTCAACATATTATATGTGTCATCATAGATAATTTAATGTAGGAGTGTTAAGTAATCCCATGCCACAATTGTTCTTCGGTAAAATAAAATACTTTGAAATATTTAGTCCATGAATCCAAAAATCAAACATTTGGACTTCAATTTATCCTCCACATGATAACATTTTATCACTATATGATAAATAAAATTGCTTTGCATTCAATCTATTATAGATGGTAAAATCAAAAGACTAACCACTTATTTGTTGGAACAACCGTAAGTCACTGTTGTTTGGTTACTAGCATTAGATATGTTGCCATATCTATCTATGTTTGTGCTTTTGCTTCTTAGAGTCTAAGATTTCTTTTTCTATCTTTACAAGGGAAAAGGAAACTGTATGTTGAATTTTTATAATAGTTCACTTTTGGGACCAACCTACAATGTCATTTGGGATAGTAACGAGGTTTCAACCTTTTCCAAAATCCTTTCGAAGACACCGTGCATTTACTCTTAACTTAACTACTCTCTATAAAGTTATGGTATACTCCGTTAAACCTTTTCAACGTGATAACCTAACCTAAATGGTAATTTGGAGTCCCTACCCTTCTCAACGGGCAAAAAGGAAAGTCTTATGAGAGAATTCTATTAGCCCTTTAAAATGATTGTTTAAATGGCTCAATTAAATAATGTTCACACTATATTAAATTTTTAATAGGAGGGGTTAGTTCTAAGAACATACTCTCTCTACGGAATCATCAGTTTCCATATTTGATTATACCCAAAAAGCACCTCCAGAAATAATTGCCTGTCTCCTCCCTCTATCGAAAAGAGAACTCAATTCGTCAAAATATATATATATATATATATATATATATATATATATATAATATATATGAAAACATAGGAATACAATAATAATTGTTGCATTGAGAACTTAACCAAACGCAAAATTAGGAGAAATAGAACTGCAAACCTGAGCTTTGACCAATAAACTCAGTAGCTAGATGGCACAATATTTGACATATATATGAAAAAACAATCAAAATGAAGCTCTATGATAGAACTTCAGAAAGACAAATTAAAATGAAAATGAATTAAACTAAAATGATCAACCAATACTTTCATCATTTTTGACAGTTTAGGGCTTGGTGGACCATGGGACAAGCTCTTCTGCATTATGAGTCGTACTTTGCAGATATGATCATTTTTACTCATAAATCTTGCAAAAGCCCTGCAATAAGTACTAAACAATTCAATCTGGTAGCTGAAAACTTCAAGAAAATGAACAATCCGTCTTCAATAACTCCAGCAAAAAATAGTAAATAAGTCTACACAATCTCTTAAGAAAGCACATAAAAATAGTTTACCTGTGTGATCCCAGATAAATCTTTCCTTGATGTAAAGATATTTTAGTTGTGGATAGGCTTGAAAATCTGATTCAAAATTACTGCTTCTATATTTTATCATGTTTCAGTGACAGTGAAACAGTAGTTATTGCATACTTTTGACATCTTCAAACATACATATTAAGTTACCACTCATCTCAAAAGCACATGTCGTTGGATACATATTTTTTTATATCAAGGTTTAACACAAAGTGGAACTTAACCGTGTTTTCATCAATTTACAATGTGCAGACTATTAAACTTAATAGCAGAGAAGAAGATGAAGATGCTTTGGCGGTCATTTTACAACAACCAGCCTGCAGGTTGTAATATGTATACGCTCTTGAGTACTCGTAAGTTCAGAGGGAAGAAGATGATTTGGGAGAATGGGGTGAAGGTAACATGCTGGAATGTGTGCTGAGCACAACAGAAGAATATTTTTGGGTCAACATAAACCTTGGTGGGATATATCGGACAACTCCTTCGTTTGGAGTGCCAACTGTAAATCTTTTTGTAACTACTGGGGGGGGGGGGGGGGGGGGAGGGGGGGGGTGGGGGGGGTTTTTTTTTTTTTTTTTTTTTTTTTTTTTTTTTTTTTTTGTGGGGGTTTTTTTTTTTTTTTGGTTTTTTATTAACAAAACCATAGTTAAATCAAAATAAAACTATTGAGTCTATAAATACCTTGAAGAATAAACTACCTTAAGAAAATCCATTTTCTATTTTTTCTTTTTTAAATTTTTGATACGCTACCACAACTACCAACTGGAAAGCCACTTTGTAATTTGTTGTTGACTATTTTGACATTTTCATTCATCAATGAAAAGTTTGTTTCTAATTGTAAATCACACCCACGATTTTTCCTAAATTACAAATCATGTTTTTATGGTTTAAAAACCAATTTAGACATCATTGTGATAAGTGAAATTGTAACTCACACAATTCTCTAAAGTTTTAAAGGAATTCAAAAGCAGGGGCGGAGCTACAGGGGGACATGTGCCCCCCTCGATTTGTAAGATAATGATAAATATATATGATATTTAAATCATAACTAATTTAGGCTGTTAATTTTATATGATTTATTAAATGAGCTGGTACTACTATCTTGATAAAGCGGCTTGTTGGCCAATGTACTTTCATTTGTAAAGGTTGCACCCAGTTTCAAATCACAGCAACTCCAATTTAAAAAAAATTGTGCATTCATTATTTTAAATAATTTTTAATATATTTTTATATTATGAAAAACTTTTTCATTATTCTTTAACTATCTATAAATTTAATTAGTATTTGAAAAAAAAAAATCTATTAATTTAATTATTATTATGAATAGAATAATTTTTAACATAAAAAAAAACTCATTAGAGTAAAATTTAATAATATTTACTTGACTTTAAAAGAAATTAAATCCACTAAGTATTGCATAGATTTTATTTTCATAAAAAACTCTAAATTTTTTATTAAAAAAAATCTATCAATTTAATTATTATTATGAATAGAATAATTTTTTAACATAAAAAAAAACTCATTAGAGTAAAATTTATTAATATTTACTTGACTTTTTAAAAAACAAATAATCAAATCCACTAATTATTATATTGATTTTATATTTATTTTCTATTTACATATCTATAGAAACTTTGATCTCTTTTTCATCTCCAATTTTGTGCCTTCGCTCTATCTTTGAATGAATTGTTTTTCTCTTTCGTTTTTACTTTTTATCTCTGTATTTTGTAGGAGGACGAACAGGAAGGACATTCGAATTTTTCCTAAATAAATGTTTACTAAAAGTAAACTGTTTATAAAAAAAATTTACCTTTCAATTCTCGGTGAACTCGCTTTCTATGTATTTTGTAGATAAGTTACTTTTAGTAAAATGTTTATTTTTATTCAATGTTTATTTTAAAAGCCTTTTTACATATGTTTTCAAAATTGTTTCATCAATTTTTGTGTCCGGTATCAATTTTAAGTGCACATTAATAAACTGTTTACTTTTTATCTCTGTATTTTTGGGGATGACGAACAAGAAAGATATTCGATTTTTCCTTGAAGAAGAAGTCAAAAAGTTGAAGAACAAGTTAGAAGTTTGAAGATTTTTTATTTTATTTTTTGTTATAGTTTTTATTTTTGTTTAGATTTGATTTTTCCATTAATTTTGTAAAATTTAAGTGATTTTATAAATTTCCTTAAATTTTACACAAATTAAGGAGAAATTAAATCAGGGTATGTTTGTCCTTTTACAATGTAATTTAATTTGGCAGCGGTTTTGGGTACTATTGATATTTAATAAAAACATCGGGTATATTTGATATATCCATAATTTTTTTGATTATTAGTGAAATTTACCCTTATATGTAATATTATAAAATTAAATGGTATAAAATCAATTTGGATATAACTCTCTTATTTGACTCTCTCATAAAATTAAAAGTTTCAATTCTAACAACCTAAACATAATTCAAATGATGAGTACTATCTTTGTTTTCGTTAGTAGGTTCAACGATAATCTCTTAATTTTGTAATGTAATATCTTTTTTCAAAATTGTGACATATTTTTCACTAAAATTAATGTAGCGTACAGGCTTTAAAAACAAATTCACAAATGGTCCAAACTCCAGCAAACTGGAGGAAAAAACAGTTGTCATGAGGTTTCATTTTTGCTTTTTAGTACTGTTCATGAAAATGTTAAATTAACAAATTCACAAATGGTCCAAACTCCGGCCCATTCACGTGACTGTAGGGACGGACTTGTGCATGCAAGGTACCCCTGAATTTCAAATTTTTTTTTTTTATATATATTTTTATAGATAATACATTCTTTCCACCCTTCATTATCTTTAAAAAAAAAAATTCCACCGCTTCTCGTATATGTGCAGCACAAGAAAAAGATGTCATATTGATATATTAAATATTAGGGTAAAATGCAAATAAGGGGGGGGAATAGCGCCTGAATTTCAATTTTTTTTTTTATATAATTTTTATTTTAGATAAGGGGGGGGGGGGGAAACTTAAGGGGGGGGGGGGGGGGGGGGGGGGGGGGGGGGGGTTGTTTTTTGGATTTTAAAAAAAAAAAATTTGAAACTTTGATTTTGAAATCATTAATAAATAAAAGATTTTATAACATCGAAACTGGTATGATTGACATCATTAACTCTTTTGTTTATTGATGATTTCAAAAGGTTGTTTTGTTGAGGAGGTGTGTATTGTGTATGTGTAGGAATGAGGGGAAATGAAGATTCAAAACATCTTGAATCATCCAAATCGGAGTTCAAATGAAGAAGTTATGGTAGGAAAGAAAAATTATTGGACAATGCATTGGTAAACAATTTGAAAAAGATGGTTTGGGGGGGTCTATTTTGCATTTTACAAAATTAATTAGTAAACTTTTATACTTTTTACTTTTGGTCCAATCCAAGCCCACTTCATATTTTCTATGTTATTTATAATAATTAAAAAAGTAAATAACAAAATATAATTTTGTAAGTTTAAAGCTGCCGATTAAAACTAAATGAAACTATAAAAAAGAAATATCAAAATTATAAGCCGCTAGTTTTAAGTTGAGGCGTTTCAAAATTTCAACCATAAAGGTATGTATCAAAAACAATTAGTAAAAATGTTTTCTTTTTTCCTTTGTTTTTACTTCATTGATATGCATATTTCTCTATAAATTTAATGTAGAACAGTATGGGGAAATTATTATAAGAGAAAAATTGGTAATTCAATCAACATCGCCATTAAAAAAAAGTAATAATGCTTTTAATTTTTGTGAAAAAAACTAGTTCAAAAGTTAATTTAGCAGAACTTCCACCCGATTCGGGTTTAAAAATTCGAAATTTAGATTACAATTGCAATATTCGAAATCAAATTCATAGAGAATATTTACAAAAAGGATCTTGCCAACCTTGAAATGATAATTTTCCATTCAAGAAATTTGGATCAAAGCAAGAAAATTTAATTCAGTTTCGTTTAATGATTTTTCTAAATAGATGTAAGTGCCCCTTACATAAAGATCTGAATCCGTCACTATTGTCTTATGTTGTTGTGCAAACATGGTTGGCTTCCATGTACGTAACGAAGTTAGAATATGAGACGAGTTGGAGTGTAGTGCGCTGCACTGGAGGTGCTGTGTAAGTGATGTGTTAAGTAGTTGATGAGCAGTGTATGTATTTGTAGAAGAAAGAAGCAGAGCACCAGTGTGGTGTCGGCCTAACATCCTCCGGTGTTTAAGTCAGAGCAAGTGTGCCAGAGAGAATTATAGTAGAATTAGTTACCTAATGGCTGAGTTTCTTCACCTATTTATAGGAGAGAAGTTGATGATATCATCGTGCCACGTGTCATGTCAGGATTGGGTCACTATTGCTTCCCAACGACGTGTCGCGTGTTGGTTATGCCACATGTCGTTTCTTGATTGGATACTTGTATAAAGTAGTTTCTTGGGTTTTAGATATGTTGTCTTACTAGATGACGTAGCTTCCTGCGACGACGTAAACGTACCTTCTTAGGCGATGTATATGTAGCCTTCCAGGTAACATAGTTTTATCTTTATAGGTGAGGTAGGCATATTAGTTGTGCATTCCTTGATTAAGTTAAAAAATTCCACGTGTAATGATGTATTTTCACTCACAACAGTGACCCCCTACTCCCGATCTAGGTCGAGATATGAATTCACCGTTTTTTGAGAGGATATTTCAAGGTGAAATTTATGTCTGTCACGTATGAATAGTTACCATCATTGAATACATTAGAGTGTTCCAAACAAAACCCAAATATAATGTTAACCAAATAATTGTTCATATTAAACCAAATAATTTATTCAAATTTAAAGTTAATTTACATGTATTTCTTCCCACATTTAGAAAATGGGGGAAATCAACTTAAAGAATTTCCAATTATGTCTGCGTTGAATTCAAAGTTTAAGTGTGGAAATTGGTGATTGAATTTAATTATGCAATTTTCAAACTTTTTCTTTCAATTTTTGACAAGTCTATTTTGTTTTGAAGGAGCTACTTCAAATTTTGGAGGTAAGGTTTTTTTCAAAAAATAAAACAAAAACAGAAAATATAGATAAGAAGATTGTGATGAGTTAATGCGAGACAAGAAAACACACAATTTTCTCATTAAAGTCACATATGAATACGTTACCATCATAGAGTACATTAGAGTGTTAACCAAATAATTGTTCATATTAAACCAAATAATTTATTCGACACGATCGATCCAGGACTTGAGTTTAGGAGGTGCACAATATGAAACTATAAAATTTAATCAATTCAAATATTATTATTATTATTATTATTATTTGCTTAACATGACTTTATTTTGAAGGATTTCTTATTTTTACAAATTTTTATTGATTACACAATAATGTTGTAAATTAAAAAGGAACTTTTTAATCATTTGACATAAATTTATTTATAAATTACAAAAGATGGAGTTTTTTTTATCTAATAATAACAAATGAAAATACTAAGACTTACTATTAAATTTAAAAAACCATCATAAACTTCAAGTCATAATTACTCAATTTTTACTTTTAAAATAAATACTCAATTAAAAAAAAGGTAATGAGAAATATAAAAATCATTCAAAAAATAATTATAGTAGTACATAAATAAAAATTTTAATTAAAATCTAGGACTATAAAAAAATTAAAATTGATTAAATAAAAGTTAATAAAAATTGTGTAATTTATATTAATTTTTACATTGATATAATAAAATTCTAATTATATTTTAAATATATTTAATGAAAAAAAACAAACTCAAGTGAGAATCCTTAATGGGATCGTCTATGCTTCCACATTCCAATTTTAGTAAATCAAATTCACACGTCAGTGTGTTTAGGATATACAAATGATTAATTTTATCTTTTTGTCTGTCTGCTATTTAATTTATTTTATTTACTATCGACAATGACATTTTATCGTCACACTCTAAACCAAGCTGTACACCATTCTTATTTATCAAGTTGTCCCAAAATAATATATATGAAGAAAAATGGACGCAGAAAATGCAGAGAGAAAATCCATGGCTGCGATTCGGTTCATTCTCCTCCTCCTCTTGCTTTCCTCATCCATTCCTTCTATCTTCACTCACCCATTTGACCCTCTTTCTCCATTAGAGATTAAAAAAGTCACCTCCATTATCAAATCCAATTTCCACTTCCATCATTCCGAAAGGCTCACCTTTCACTACGTCGGTATAGACGACCCAAACAAACCGTCAGTTCTATCTTGGCTCGCAAACCCCAGGTCCCGTCCCCCGCCGAGACAAGCCTTCGCCATCGTTCGGGCCAACGGACATACTTATGAATTCGTAGTAAGTTTACGCCGCCGTGGTAAAATCATTTCACAAAAAATTTACAAAGGCAAAGGATTCCCAACACTGAGCGTCGACGAACAAACAGAAGCCATAGAGCTTTCACTAAAACACCCACCATTTATATCATCCATCAAGAAACGAGGCCTGAAAGTTTCGGAAGTAATTGGGTCTGTCTTTACCGTTGGCTGGTATGGAGAGGCTGAGCCAAAGAGAATTGTTAAAGTTCTGTTTTTTAACAAAGAAGGGTCTATCAATGTGTGGGTGAGACCCATTGAGGGTATTGAAGCAGTGGTGGATCTTGATAAGATGGAGATAACTGAATATAAAGATATTCAAATTTCTGTTATGCCAAAGAGCAAAGGAACTGAATATCAAGGTTCGTTTTTTAAGCCACCTTTTGCAGGAGAAACTAAACCCATTACCATTCACCAGCCACATGGTCCTAGTTTTATCATTAGAGACCATACAATCAGGTAAGTTTTTCTTCTTTAATTCTTAATGGGTTTTTACAGACTTTTTCTGTTTTGTTGAACCGTATTAAGTTATCGAATGGGATTAGTATAATGTGATATAAACTGTTGAGTCTATTTTTTTTAACAACAGAGACTCACGGTTACATAGATACAATTATTTATTATTGGATAAACTTTATTATCTAAAAATCTTTTAGTTTTAGACCTAAACTCACATGAAGTTACTTTTTGGTTTTATAGATACAATTATATCAGTAGAGATGTTTTACTATTGGATAAACTTTATTATCTAAAAATCTTTTAGTTTTAGACCTAAACTCACATGAAGTTACTTATTGAAATAAAATATGTTATTAACTAATACAATATAAAAGTTAAGTATTAGTTTGTTTTTTCTTAAAAGATGTATATTTTAAATTTATATTTCATTTTTATATTTTTTTTAAATAAGAATAAAGGGGGGGGGGGGGGGGGGGATGTAAAACGGATTTTATCGTTTTCGAAATTTTGATATCAGTAGAGATGTTTTAGGACTTTAACAAATATTTATTAAATATATAATTTTATTGAAATCATATTTAAAGATATTTTTATAGATGCTATATTATTAACCACTAAAATTTTCCAATCTAGAATCATCTATATTCTATTTGACGTGGATTTTTTTAAAGCAATCCACACCCAACATGGATTTGACCCGGAGGTTCAAAACTTAATTTTAATATATTTTATAAGACTGAGTTGTTTCATATCACACATGTCATTTCATATAATTTTTAAGTATATTTGTAGTATGTAAAATTACAAATCACCTTATAAAAACAGTATTAATAAAATCAAGAAAATACACACATTATAACACGAGTTAAAATTAAGTAAAAGATATTTAAAAAATTTATGAAATAAATCACATTATTAACTTGAAAATACTTATAAATATTTTTATATTCATTTAATAGGTGGGTCCCACTGATTTTTATAATTCATTCGCTATTACATCGGTTGTAAAATCTGCAAAATCACATCGGTTTATTACTCTATTAAAAGATTCAACATACTTTAAAACTATTTAAAATTATAAGAGTGTGATTTACCATTTTAAAAGCGGGTTTGGCAGCTGGGCAAACTGGGATATGCACCTAGGGTTCGATATGAGAGCGGGAATAGTGATATCTTCAGCATCAATTTACGATTACGACCAAAGTAAAAAACGGCAAGTCTTATACAAAGGCCAGATATCAGAGCTGTTTGTGCCTTACCAGGACCCAACTGAGGAATGGTATTACAGAACATTTCTTGACGCCGGCGAATTTGGGATGGGTTCATGTGCAGTGTCTCTTGAGCCCTTTAACGATTGTCCTTCAAATGCTGCCTTTTTCGATGGCTATTACACCAATCAAGATGGAGAACCTGTCAAGCATTCTAATGTTGTTTGTGTTTTTGAGAAATATGCTGGAAATATTGCTTGGCGTCACACTGAGGTTTCTATTCCAGGAGAAGTGGTATGTATATTTCTAAGGGTAAATTGCAAATAACACCCCTAAGGATTTGGTCAAAATCATGAACAACCCACGTAGTTTAAAAATGATAAATCACACTCCTGTAGTTTCAAATTATGTCAATAAGATCGCTTATCTTCAACGTTATAAACTTTCTTTTAACCATAAATTCTTTGTTTAAACTATGATTTGGATAATTCAAAATATTTTAACTCTAAAATTCAAGATGTTCAAGATGTTTTTGGCTCTAAACCCTAAACCCTAAAAATTCTCATTCTAGGCTTTACATTATGGTCACTTAAAAACTTATAAATCATATATAAACAAACGGGTTAATGGCTTCAATAATTCCTAATATTTTGAAGACAATAATCTCTTTAACTTATTAAAGATTTTGAACTTTTGAAGTGACCATTACGTAGAGTTTGAAATGAGGATGTCAAAACATCTTGAATCATTTAAATCGGAGTTCAAACAAACAACTTATGGCTAAAATAAAGTTTACAACATTGGAGGGAGGCTTTTATTGACATAATTTGATATTGGAGAGGTCTGATTTATCATTTTTAAACTACAGGGACTATTCATGATTTTGACTGAAACCAAAGAGGTGTTATTTATATTTTACCCTATTTTTAATTCTTCAATTAGGTATTATCGTATCAGTCTTCTAACTTAACATGTTACTGGGTCGTATGATTGTCGTGAAAATGAAAAAAAAATTGTTGGATTTTTCATTTGGAATGGTTTGGTTTTGATAATTTTGCAGATAACAGAGGTACGTCCTGAGGTGAGCTTGGTGATTAGGATGATATCGGTGATTGGCAACTACGACTACATCTTGGACTGGGAATTCAAGACTAGTGGCTCCATCAAATTTGAGGTAATTTATGGACTTTATAATTTCGATTTCAATATTGTTTTCTTTTTAGTTTTAGTTTATATCTTACTTTGGTATAGAATTTCGATTTCAATATTGTTTTTTTAGTTTTAGTTTATATCTTACTTTGGTATAGTTATTTTCAAGTTTATTGGTTTTGGTCAATTTTTCAAATTTTATGTTTGCTATGTTTCAATTCATCAACAATTTATATTTTAATCTTTACCATTATTATTTTTCTAAATCCTTTGATAAAAAATCCACACTAAAATATAACATTTGAAAAATTTATGGAACTTCTATATCTTTTAATTTCTACCGGTTAGTTTCTATTAAAAATTATCACATTTAATAAATATGAGTCCCATTAGATTTTATAAAACAATAAAAATCTTATATGTGAAAGTACGGAGAAGTTGCTCTAAATTAATTTGGACATGAAACTATATCTATAAAAAAAAAAAACATGACCTAGATTAGTATTTATTTTTATTCTATTAATTATGTTAAAAATCCCACGTTAAAAAAGATGTAAAAAACTAACATTTAGGGTAACTTATTTTATTATCAATTGATTTTAAGATAGTCCGTGATTATTAAGACTTAGTAAATGGATTGATGTTTAGAAGTTAAAACAAATAATATGGTTCATTGAGCTTGTTTTTATCGAAAACATAGGTGAGTTTGACCGGAATCATGGAAGGAAAAACGACAGCATACAGCCACACAAATGAAATAAAAGAAGAAACATACGGAAGATTAGTAGCTCCAAATACAATAGGAATAAACCACGACCATTTTCTGACATACTATCTAGATCTCGACATCGACGGTCAGGATAATTCCTTTGTCAAAGCCAAATTAAAGAGTTTTAAAACAGATGGTTCAACTCCAAGAAAGAGTTATTGGACAGTGGTTGAAGAAACTGCAAAAACAGAACTTGACGCCAGAATTCGGTTAAAGGAGCCGTCAGAATTTCACATAGTGAATCCAAATAGTGAAACGAAGATAGGGAATAAAGTTGGATACCGTTTGTTTCCTGGACATGACGCCGTTCCACTTCTGACAGAAGATGATTATCCACAGATTAGAGGAAGTTTATCTGATTATAATATATGGGTCACTCCTTATAATCAGTCTGAGAAATGGGCTGGTGGTTTGTACGTTGATCGTGGCCCTGGTGACCACACCATCAAGGTTTTTACAGAAAGGTACATTTCTATAAAAGTTAGGTATCTCGAATCTCTCTCATCATTTGATTTAATATTTTAAAAAATAACTATTATTTTTTTAAAGAAAAAAAAAGCACAAAATGGATTTTATAATTTTATTACATGTTTTTTGGTGGGTTTTTAAATATTAAAATTATTTATTAACGTTTTTTTAAGATTTTATTCTAGTTTGATTTGATTAAATTCAAATTTCTTGTTACATTTGAACAAAGCCTCCATTCTTCACCACCACGGGCCCATGATTCTTTAAATTTTCAAAACTTGAACGGACGAACTCAAAGTAATCAATATCACAACAATTCTTGGAGGTATAATTTATCAACTCGCCATTTCTTGAGTTATGTCTTAATGTCTTGAAGCTTGTACAATTGAAAACCGAGAACAAAACCAACAATTAAATATCATACCCACTCGATCCATTTTAAAGTCGGCAACTTGAATAAATCAAAACCAATACTAATTGAAGCAGGATACCATAGTAGAACGATAAACGAAAACCCCAAACATCAATTGAAAAGACTAAAATGTATCAACAGGAACATTAAAACTATCAGAAAGTGACTTATAAAGTAGTGATAAAATAAAATTAAAAAAACCAAAGATTAAATGAAAGAACAAGATGTTTGTCGGGTTGTAAAGAGCACTTCATCTTCTAATACTATTGTTGAATTGTGCATAATTTCTATTCCCAAATCGTAATCTTTTTTTTTTTTTTTGTGATTTTCTAGTAGAGATTGGTTTTGGTTTTGTTTACACATAGAAGGGACAGATTTGACTCGTTTGGTGGGTATGGTAGTGGAGTTTGTGCATCAGGTGGCCATGGACATTGCAAAAGAAACTGGTGGTGGTCGTTGGTATGGTAGGAAAGGATTAAAGTTGATGGAGAATTGGTTCATGGGTCCAAAACCACTTTTCACATATCCCTGAATAATAAAAACAAATTTTAAATTACATTTCAAACTAACGATTTTTAGAAAGTTGCTGACAAATAAAGTTAATTTAAAAAAAAAAACATAAAAATAATATAACAGATTTGAATTAATAAAGTGCATGGGTTGATTTGGAAGCGCAGGAATAGAGAAATCAACAATAAGGATATAGTGTTATGGCATACAATAGGATTCCACCATAATCCGAATCAAGATGAATTCCCCATAATGCCGACGTTGAGTGGAGGTTTTGAACTCCGGCCAGCAAATTTCTTTGAAAGAAATCCAATACTCCGAATGAAGCCTCCCGGTTCCCATCATGCTGCCACCGCCAACGCCACCACTATTCACTGATGACAAAAGGTTTTGGTGCAGCGTTCTATTGTTTTGTAATATCAGTGATGTGTTAATTGTCTCGTCTCGTCTCAATCTCATCTTTCTGATTCCATAAATAAATGTAGTGTTATTGTATCGTACTACCTATCTTAGCTCATTGACTCTTATTATAATAAATAATATTATAAAATTTGTTGTGAACTTGACATAACTCAATTGATTAGACAATCTATTAGTATCGTTGAGGTTGCCAAGAAAATCTAAATAAACCAATAAAGATGTGAAATCTATGACCACGTTAAATTTGTTTGAGAGTCTCAACCATATATCCTTTAAGTTTCTTTCTATCTAGTTTTGACCTTCGTTTTAAGAAAATAAAGTATAATAATCTATAGCTTAAGATTAGGTGAAGTTAAACCAGTAAAAATTAATAGAATTATCACTCAGTTCTATTCTATCCTAAAAGGGAAGCAATCGACAATAATCTAAACCTAGTCTTAGTAGTTTTATTAATTTGGAAGATAGTTATCTTTCGAACTCTACACTTATAATATCGTTTAATATATTTATGAGAAAACGAAATCAGGGTTGTCCCTAAATTTTGGCCTTATATCCATATTTTTTTTTAAACTTTGGCTTTCTCTTTTATCTCCTGATCAAATTACAAAAGTGGTTTTTAGCTATGCATAATTTGTATATGCATACAAATCCAGGGGCGCTAAATTTTTTGTTTTTTTATTTTTCTAATGTAAAAATGAAAAATTATAAGTAAAAATTTGACTTTTAATGTATTTTATCTATTTTGCCCCCCAAATTTTTTAGAAATATTTTTATATAGTTTTTGCCCCCTAAAAAAATTCCTGATCCGCCCCTGTACAAATCTATGGAAAAAAACAGCATTTGTAGGGTTTATAATTTATTCTTTTTAATCATACATTATCTTACAATCACTATTTTATTTTTATGCTTTTGTCAAACATTTACTAAAATTTGGTGATTAGTTTTATCAACACTTGAAATATGTAACTATTTTTTTTTTAGAGAAACTAAATACTTAATTACCAAAAGTCAAAAGCTGTAAAGTTGACTTAGTCAATCAACCATCCAAAAATGATGTGAAGTCATATTAATTAATGTTACTAAAAAAAGAATATCGAGAAATGGTTATTTTCCCAAATAATTCGAAGAAATAAGAAAACTCTTGCTTTTAAATACAATTAATAATAAATTTAAGCTATTTAAGCAAGGGGTTGCTATCAAAGAAATTAGCTGGTCGGAGTTCGAATCCACCGTGAAGGGCGGCCATTGCCGGGAATTCTTCTTGGCAAGGACTGTGATGGAACCCCACCGTATACCATAAAACAATATCTCTATTCTCAATTGCTCTATTCCTGCAAATACCACAAAAGAAGGGCATGTAATTACATTTTGAAAAAGTTTCTTTCTCAATGATAACTGAAATAAAATTTAAAAAAGAAAATGAAATTTTAAAAATTGATATTTTAAAAAATGATATTTTTATCCATCGATCTTAAAGACCGAGATTGATGGAATCTTAATATGAGAAATGTTATTTTTTAAATATTTCAAAATATTTGATATAATTGAAATTACTTATAGAAAAGTATAATCTATTAGAAATTCTGTAAAATTCTTTTATTTACCTTTTGCCCCAAACAGCTAAGCCATCATCTCCACGGCTCCTATCAGTATAAAATCCAGCTGGCCATCGCTCTGACTTGTTATAGGCAGTCACCCATATCTGATACTTTGTGTAAGCTGCTCTAATCTGAGGGTAATCATCATCATCCAATAGAGAATTAACCGGTTGTCCGGTAATCAGCCGGTAACCCACTTGATTCCCCACCTCTGTTTTCTTACTAGGATTCACAAACAAAAGCTCAGCCGGCTCCAAGCCGAGCTGAATCTTGGCTGCGTTTTCAGTTTTGACCGTTTCTTTAACGACTTTCCAATAACTTTTCCTCGGAGACTTGGCGTTGACCTTCGTTGTCGTTGCCGTTTCTAATTTCGCTTTGACGAAGGAGTTGGCGGCGCCGTCAACGTCGAGGTCGAGGTAGTAGGTTAGATAGTGGTCGTGATTGACGGCCACCGTGTTGTTAGCGACTAGGGTTCCGTATATTTCTTTAGTTATTGTCGTTACTTGTGAACGGCGTGGCTTTCACTTCCATTACTCCCGTTAAGTCCACCTGCCGAATAAAGCCCATACCAGACCGGGTTCGTTACCAACCCACATACGGTTTGTAACAAAGTAAAACGGTACTTAATTCAAATGATTTATTAAATATAAAATATCATTTTAAAAAATACAAATGAAATTGGTACAATAATCGTAAGAAGTTTTTATATATCAATTACTGAAATAAATTAATTTTATATATTAATTATTGAAATATCATATTTTTTAAAAACTTAGGGGAATTTATATATCTAGTAATCTTTTGGTAACATTTGTAAAAATAGTAGCTCTAAAAAATATTTGTAAATATACTAAATTTTAATCGATAAATCAGTGATAAATATTGAATTACATATTTTTACATTAAGTATATCACTGATACAAATATTAATCACTGATTAACATAGTAAAACTTGCTATATTTACAAATAACTTTTAGATTTGTTATCCTTATAAATATTGTATCAAAATCTACTACCTAATTAAATTCCTCTAAATTTAACTAAATAAACTATAATTCAATAAATTAATTGAACTAAAAAAAATCATTAAATTCACTAAGAAATAACAAAATATTTTAAAAGTTCTTAAATTATCATTTAGATAATTTTTAAAATGTTACGATATTATACAAAATATGTTATCTCAAATTATTTATGTTTTTTTTTTCTTTAAATATTGAGAGATATTGAGGAGATCTGAAATCATATTTTATTTGAAGAATAAGTTGTGACTATTTGCTACAGAAGCTACCTCATTGGTGATAAATAATAATCATGAGAGCTATTTAAAGTTCGTGTTAAGTACTATTTTTATAGTTCATTTTTCTAATTTAGGAATGATGAAATTTGTACATTTGAGATCACTGCTTATAAATCAATAATTCTAAAATTAAAAAAAAAAAATCATGTGAAAAGAAAACTGAAAATAGTAGAAAAAATAACTTTATTATAAATACAATAATAGTCAATGATTATTTTGTAATTAACAAACATTTTTTATGCAAAGAAAAGGAAGAAATAATAAATAAAGTGAAAAGAAGAGAATATTAATTATACCCCAATTTTAATAGAGCCACTCCTTTTGAATTCCCATTCAAGAACATAATCATAATTCCCCACCGTCGCTACCATCCTAACTACCAAACTTGTTTCAGATTCCCCACGCCTAATCTGTCAAAAACAAATAAGACAAAAAAAATTGACAGATTATATTTTAATATTTATAATAAAATTATTTTTAAAAATTTGCAAAACTTCTTTTATTTTTTAAAATATCAATTCATAAAATGATATTTAATAGAATTTCTTAATAATTAAAAAAAAAAAAAAAAAAAAACAGAGAGAGGGAATTTAAAGATACCAATTTTCCAGGAATATTAATTTCAGTATGTCTCCATAAAACATGTCCAGAATGACGTTCAAATATACAAATGGCTCTGTCTACTTTCTGAGGAAGCCCATCAGCTCCAGCCATAAACCCATCAATATATTCAGCATTTTCTGGACAATCAATCATTGGCTGAAGAGAATCTGCTGCTCTTCCAAATCCATATTCTCCAATATCCATAAATGTTCTGAAATACCATTCTTTTGTCGGATCCATATATGGCACAAATGTCTCTGCTACATGTCCTCTATATATCACTCTTCTATATTTCTTCTTTTTCTCATCATATATTGAAGCAGTTGAAATTATGATTCCTGCTCTTGCATTAAATCCCACATGGAATATCCAGTTTTCCCATTTTACCTTATTCCCTTCCATGCTGAATTTTCTTTTTGGGATGTTCTTTTTGCAAGTCTCTGATTTGGTGTTTTCTTTTCTTGATTGGTAATCCGTGCCTTCTGATTTCGGCAATGGGGCTGTGTATCTGTCCGAATAGCTGATGATTTGCATCGAATCGACGTCGACTAGAGTGACGATTCCTTCGATGGGGCGGGCGAAAACATTGGCTGATTCTTCTGATCTGTAATAACATGCAACTTTTATCAGCCTTTTTGTGGTTTTTTCACCGTACCATCCTACTGTGAATGGAATGCAAGAAACTTGAGATAAATTCAAGGCTCTTTTTTGAATTGAAGCTTTGAATTTTGGGTATGAGAGAGGCAATTTGCTGGCTTGGAAAAGCTCGATGAAAGTAAGAGGAGGATAGCCATGGCCATTGTAGATATGATGGGATTTGATTGAGTGAGTAGTAAGGTCAATTACTAGCTCATGAGTTGAATTTTCGGCTCGAACGACGGCTTTGGCAAGGCGGGGGAGGCGGTTTCGATGTCGGGAATTCGAAGAAAGCCAGTTTATAACATCTCTTTTGTTTGGTTCTTCGAGATCGACAAAATGAAATGTGAGATTTTGAAGAGATCCCAGGTGAGATTTTTGTACAATGAGTCTCGTTTGGTTAATTTCGGATGCGGAAAGAGGGTCTAGGGGATGGAAAAAGCTAGGCTCTGAGAAACAGAAACGCAAGGAAATGAAAACAAGGACAAAAAGAAGAGTCATTTGGAAAAAGGAAACTGGAAAAAAAAGTGGTGATTTTTATTCCAAAAACAGAAACTGATTCAAGATGGGAAATGACTGTTTGTTTATATATATCATATGAATTCTGAAAAAGAAATTAGGAAATCAAATAGCTTTTGGGCGTTTACCATGTCCCCCGTTGAGTCTAAATTAAAACAGAGAAAACTACTAAACTTTTTTTTTTTTAATTATAAAGTAGCTTGTTTTTTTTTTAATTATAAAGGAGTGGAGACGTAGTCTAACTAAAAAATATATATATTAACTCTTAAAAGTGATTATCTTAGAACTCAAGACCAAACTTGATGATGCTTAATTACATAAATTTTTTAAGTCTTCGTTCTGAGATCTGTTTCCTTCGTCTCTTGGCAACAGGAAAGCTGCTGTGCTGACCCATTAAATATCTGCGGTTCTGATGATTCATATGAGATGGTTGATTATCAATCATAAGAAGCAGAGTTCCCTCCTTTCAATGTTAGACACAATAAGTTTTTATTTGGTTAATCCGGCAACTAGAGGTAAGATCTTTTGTAAGCAAAACCAATCTCTTCCCAATTTAAGATTTTCTGTAGCTAAAGTGTGTGTTTAATCACAATAGTTTTAATGAAATCGATACATATGATAAGTACGTAGAATAAGTCACGTGTACTAATTTTACGAAAACTTTTGATAGAAGGGTATGGTGTGTAGGTTTCTTAAATCCTAAAATTATTTAAACTATTTTAAAAATATAAAAGTAATTTTTTTTAAAAAATAAGGCAATTTACATATACTAATTACTAACAACTATCCCTTTATTTTAATGCATATAAAAGAGGACACTCCTTTGCAATTTTTTAACTTTCTTATATTCAAATTTGTAAGGTTGGAAACTTATATTCAAAGCATTTTTTTCTTTCTTAATCCATTTCTTGCATTGAGAGCAACAATAATGACTACCTGTCTTACCTTGCTTACAGATTTTTTTTCTAAGTTTGTACTCAAGGATCTGGTCCCTAATTATTGAAAAGTAATCAAATTTAGTATTCTAATTTGACTATCCCTTTTGCATAATTAAAAGAGGAGTGATCAGACATCATTGGGTTGTTGGGGGAGAGAATCTTTATTTTTTTGCACTTTCAAGATACAAAATCAAAAACCATGTCTTCTTCAATTGATATAGACTTTATATGTATGATCAATTATTTTATAGGGGTAAACAAATCTTTTTTTTTACCATTGTAATTTAATTGGTCAATTAGAGCATAGTCTTATGTCAAGATATATATAGTTTCACCTACAGGTGAAAGAAAATCCCCCCGCCTCGCTTCCGCCAAACCCGCTTCGTAAATGGGGCGGGGCGGGGCGGGGTGAAGTTTTTCCTATTAAACGGGGTTGGGGATAAACGGGGGACCCCGCCCCATTTACACTCACTTTCACTTTCACCATCAAGTTTAACATGTATAAAAAAAAAGAGATTATTTAATTAAAAAATAAAAATAAAAAAACGATGAATGATAATGAGTAATTCAAAAGTGTATTCTTAAAGTAGAATCAAAAGTAAAATGAAGCTAAGGGTGGTTTAAATGGGAGCAATTTAGTACTACCAAATGAGGTGGCTTAACTTTAAGAACAGGATTGGTTTCAAAGAAATTAGTTGGCCTTAGCTCAAATCCATTGCTCAGAGTTGGCATCAACGGGAAATCTTCTTGACAAGGCACATGATGAATTCCCATATTGTACCACATCACTATGTCTTTATTCTCTATCTCTCTGTCCCTGCCATTTTTTATTTTATTTTATTTTATTAATTAATACAATATTAGGCAGTAATTTTGGTTAATCGGATGGTTACCTGATCGTCCACGTAGCCAAGGTATCATCTCCACGGCTCTGATCAGTGTAGAGTCCCGAAGCCCATTTCTCAGAGCTATTATATGGTGTGACCCACACATTATAGTTAGTGAACGCCCCTCTTATCTGAGGGTAATCATCTAAAGTCAAAAGTGGGCCAGCCGTTGATTTAGGAATCAGACGGTAGCCCACTTGATTTCCCATTTTAGTTCTTTGATTAGGATTAACAATTAGCAATTCAACTTCTTTGGGACCGAGTTTGATTTTAGCATCAGACTCTGTTTTAGCTGTCTCGCTTACAACCGTCCAATAACTCTTCCTTGGGGTTGATGAAGTTTGGTCCGTTGATCTGACAGTTTTGAAGTTTGACTTAACAAAGGAGTTGAGATCACCGTCCACGTCAAGATCAAGATGGTAATTGATGAAGTGATCGTGGCGAACTCCAATTGTATTCTCTGCTAACAATGTACCGTAAACTTCCTCCTTTATCTGGTCATTGTGTGTATATTTTGATGCCTTCACTTCCAGTAATCCAGTTAACCCTACCTGGAGAATAGAATAGCGGAATCACTCGACATTTTTGAAAATTTTAAATTAATATTTATTTAAGTATAAAAACAATTATTTTATTTTATTTTATTTTTTAACAATGTAGGTGGGAATACATGTCTTACAATCGGGCTAAACCATATGCAAGCCCGGCCCTGGCACTTTGCAAGCAGTGCGACGGCTTTTGGAGCCCAAAATTAGGATAGATTTTTTATTTTATATAAAACTAATTAGAAGTATTTGGTACATTGGCATGTTGATCATGCCAAACTTCTTCTTCGATTATGCGTGAGCTGTGTTCGAATCCCAACGACTTTCATGATGTATGTTTTTTTTTCCTAATTTAATATTTTGTTTATTGGGTGAGATTTTAGTTGTTTTATCATTATTATAGTTTAAAATAGATTTTTCTAAATATGATTAAAGAATTTACCCCTCAATTTATCTATTTAAAATTTATTATTATATGACTTAAATTTATAAATTCGTGTTTTTTTCTCTTTTAAATTTTAATTTATTATATTTATATATATATATTATAATTAATACGAATTGAATGACGTTAAATCAAATTGATAAAAAAATGTTTATTTTGACTTGATTTATTTTTTAACATATTTATAATTATTGATCAATAATTAAATTAATTCTTTTAGTTATTGAAAATGAAAATTTTACTTTATAATATAGCAAAAATTTGATTTATCTTTAAAAATAATTTTTCTTTTTTATTATGGGGAATAAAAAACCCCAAAGTTGATTTTTAATAATTAATGTAGCTCGCCCCCCCCCCAAGTTGTTTTTATAATCATTATTGAGTTGTTTGCAATAGAATTATTTTTGTTTAAGTTTGTTAGTTTGAACTGTTTTTATAAAACCTTAAATTAAATACATTTATTTAATTAATTAATGTAAAAAGAAATCATTTTTATGACATTCTAAAATATTTAGTTATTGTTTGAAATATACTATTAGAAATTTATCATGTTTTTAAATATAGTGTTATAATAATTATAATTATATATATGTATCCAAATTATTGATCATCATGTCCCAAAATCTAAATATTATGCCCGTTAGTTCTAATAGTCGAGTTTTATTAAATGAATTGATGAAAAATCACCTTTATTTATGTGGATTAGAGAATATGATATCTCTAAAATCCTTTATTATATTATTTAGTTGCTATAGTGTTTTAATAAAAGTTAATGTTTTTAAACTTTAATAATTATGATAGAAGGCTAAAAATATATTTTCGCACCAGACCCTTATTTTGTTAGGACCGACCCTGACCATATGAGCTAATTAAATTTATAATAGAGTACAAAGGAAACACCACTAAACATTCTAAGAAAATTAAATTAATATTTATCTAATAGGGCTAACCAAGTTTTTTTTTAATGATTGATGGTATCACATGTTGGAGTGTTTATAAATCTCACATTGATTAGAAGAGAGGATGATCATGAGTAATATAAAAGGAATGACACATCTCCATTGATATAAGACTTTTCAGATAAAATAAAAAATAAAATCATACGAGCCTAGACCCAAAGTGAACAATATCTCATACTAATATGTGGAGTTATATGGAGACACATGTTGTCCCCTAACCTCACATGAAATGATTATTGATTCTTGTCAATATTCAGTTTTATAATAAAAATAAGAGAAGTTCCATTAGATTTCATTTTTTAAATAACTATTTTAAAAAACAATAAATGAAGGCAATCCAAATTAAAAAAAAAAAAAGAGAGAAGACTCACAGTAGCAATAATAGAGCCACTCTGCTTGAATTCCCAATCAACAATATAGTCGTAGTTTCCAACTGTGGACACCATCCTCACCACCAAGCTCACTTCCGGCATTGATTCTCTTATCTGCATGCAACAAATTTCCATCACCTCCTCCTTATCAATCCCATTTAATTCAAACCACTAAAAAAAATTAAGGAAAGAGCAATCCTTTACTCTCTTTTTTGACTCAAGAAAGTATTGATTTTAAATTTGGTTTGGATGTTAGATTCATTGTTTATTCGAACATTATCAAATGAGGCTAAAATGGTAATTAAAGGGGGCCTAAAAAAAAGAAACAACTTACAACTCCATCAGAATGACGCCACATGATATCTCCAGCATTACGTTCGAATAAACATATTGTATTTGACATCTTGACCGGCCTTCCATTTCCGGTAGCTATATATGTATCCATAAAAACTGCATTTTGAGGACAATCTCGAAGTGGTACCAATGAGACTGCACATTGCCCGAACCCATATTCACCGGCATCGAAAAACGTTCTATCAAACCATTCTTCGTTTAAGTCCATATATGGAATAAATACCTCTGATATGAACCCTCTGTATAATACTTGTCTCTCTTTTTTCTTTTCTAAGTCGTAGATTGTTGCCACTGATATCATTGTACCTGCTCTCTTGTCAAAACTCACGTGGAATTTCCAATTTGCCCAACTGATTTTTTTTTTAACGAGAAACAAAAACATTATCAAACGAGATCTAAAATATTTCAAATCTATACCTAAAACATGTTCACGTATAAAAATAAAATAGACCTTTTGAAGAACTAACCTAATGGAATGGCCATGAACCGTGAAACTTGGGCCTTTTGGCTGCACCACACTGATTCCATTCAAACGCGGCAAAAACGGAGGCTTGAGTTTTGATTCTCTATACTCAGTCCCATCAGCTTTTGGCATTGGAACCTCATATCTATCACGATACCCAATGATTTTCATCTCATCAAGATCAACGGTCACCGTCACTCCTTCCACTGGTCTCATAAACAGATTAACAGTCCCATCTAAATAATAACACATTATTTTCACCATCCTCTTTTCCGTCTTCTCTCCGTACCACCCCACGCTAAAACACCCACACACTATTTCCTCTATTTTGAGCCCTCTCTTACTAACCGACGCCGTGAATGGAGCGTACGTTAGCGGCAGAGCACTGGCTTCGACTTGCTCCTCGAAAGTGAATAACGAGTATCCAGAACCCGAGTAAACCTGATTTGATATTATGGATTGTTTGACCAAGTCTATTACTATTTCATGAGTCGTTTGGTTGAAACGGACGATTATGAAGGCGTGGCGAGGCGGTTTGGTGTTTGAGGTGGGATTTGAAAGCCATGAAAGGACTGTTTTCTTGTCTGGGTCGTGGAGTCCGACGTATTGGAAAGTGAAGGTGTTCGATGGGTTGGTGTTTGTGACAAGGGTTTGGATAATTTCAAACTCTGTCGGAGTTAGTGGGTCTAGAGGATGAGTGTGGCCGTGGGTGGAGATGAAAGGAATTAATTGTATGACAAAGAAGAAGAAGATCATGATCATGATTTTGGTCGTATCAATCAAGCATATTATTAAGAGGATCAAAAAAATCAGGGTCTTGTATTAGGAAAGAGTTTGAGCTGCATTATTAGCTTAACTCGTGTTTGAAGTGTAGATTTGTTTAACCATCTAAATAAATAAAAAGTCTATATAATGGCGGTAAATTCACTAAAACTCATCTACTAAGTACATGTTAAATAAACTCTGATTTTTAATAGAAAATACACGTCTTTCACTAATTTAGATAAAGACAAATTTGACTACAGTAAACCAGTGAATGCAACAACGAGTAAAAAAATAGTCTTTTTTTTTCTACACGGACAACTAATATCTAATTAGTGGTCTTTGCATATTTGTTAAATATAAAATTATATAATTTCAATAGATCAATTGTAACTTAAGGAATGTGGAGCTGTAAGTTTTTTTTTTTTTTTTTTTTTGAAATCTATATCTAAAATGAAGCTTTATTATCGCATACTGCATAAACCTATTTAATAACTCTTTCTAATAAACATCTCACACCTCACCCGCGCAAATGGTAAAAATTAATAAAATAAAACAATAATGATGTTAGACTTTGGATATGTGGCTCTTTCTTATAGAGGGGGTTAACAAGCATAGCTTCTTATTAGGAAATCAGTTAAGTCTCTAGGCTGTAGCCGGTAAAGGACAATTTTAAGAGCAAAATTTCATACGTTATACCCTTTTAGGTTAAAAAAGAGGACGTTATTTTAATTTGAACAGACTGTGACAGGGTGTCTTAAAAAAAACTGGCATAATTGGAGTGATCATATATTTATTCCTTTCACATTAGATCAAAAATTTTAATTTCCTATCTCTTAATTTGATATAATATATATATATATATATATATATATATACTTCCCCTCTTGGATTAGTAAGTTGGAGTTTCTCTTGAATTCATAATTATTATATAATTAACATCTGTAAATCTAAACCCTACCTTTTAAACTAATGTTCATGAATTATATATAAAAAAAACAAATTTAGATGTGTATTTGCTAAAATGTAACTATTTTTAATTATTCACATAAATAACTGTTCAATAATTTTGTAAATTTAATCTAGAAGTAATATATTATTTTGATGAAATAGTATATGATCAATTTAATAAATGAAAGTTTCAGTCCTTATAAATTCATTTAGATGATAATTATATAATTAGAAAAAATATAAATAATAAATATTAAAAGTAAACGAAAATTAGTACAATAAAATAAGAAAAGAAAGACAAAAGAGATATAGGTGATGAGAGAGAGAAAGGATTTCCAGAAATTGATGCACTCCATAATGAGCAGTGAAGGAGACATTTGATATTAATAGAGAGATGGCTTTATACGTGGCGTTTAGCTATAGGAAGAGCCAACAACCCATAGAAAATCAAAACAGAAAAGAGAGGTAAAGAAAGCAACTAAAATAAACTAGCTAAACAATTCTATTGGTAGCTAATCTTTATTTAACAATGTCTTCCTGCTTAACACATAATTTAGTGAATTAAAACTAAAGTAATATTTTTTTTTGGTAGATTTTGAAAAATAGTATTATATGGAATTATACATATTTTTTATACTATTAAGTGATTCTCCATATCTATAAAATTCATATCCATGTTGTTAGGGGACACCGGGCACACAACTCCACATTGATATGATATTGTCCACTTTGGGCCTAGGCCCGCATGACTTTACTTTTGGTTTCACCCAAAAGGCTTCATACCAATGAAGATGTGTCATTCCCCTTATATACCCATGATCATTCTCTTCCCCAACCGATGTGGGAATTTGTTTGGACTCTAACACATGTTTCTACAAATAAGTGAAATGACAAAAACATGGAAGCCAGAAAAGAAAAGATACATATATGTGAGTGACGGTCTTATTAAAAAAACCATTATCAAGAGTTCTGATATATTAGGTGTGACGACCCGACACTTTTAAATAATTTAAATCAGAACTGACAGCGGAAGTCTTTTATTTTAAGAAAAATTGATGTGGTTATGTTTGAAAACTTGTTAGCCAAAACCTGTTTACATCCTAATTTCAAAATCTAATAAAACATAAGGAACATCAAGTCCCATTTCAGGAGTTCAATACTCATAATCATAAAGTAAAGACATTATGCTCTTATGAGCCAAATACAAATGTAAAATCACAAAAGTCTTTAAAGTTCACAAAAATAAATACATAGACTTTACAACCCATAGTCCATCTAGAGGTCAGCATCCCTCGATCACGCAACACGATCTCCCCTTCCACGGCCTCTAGCCAGGGCATTACCTGAAATTTTTGTAATATCATGAGCTAACAAACTAAGCCCAGTGAGAATAATAAGAATAAAAAGTAAAGATAGACCTCAAACTCGTATTCCTATTTGTGTCCAAACAATCTGACACAATCAATCCTAAAGTTCTCTAAACTTTAGGTAATTTCATTCTAAACTCTCCAAAGGATGACATTACTAACACTCGTAGTCAAAACCTCATCCATTAACTTGTTATGACATAAATAAGAAAAGTAAATAAACTTTGTATAAAATAAAACATCTCAATTCTCTAATTCATCGATCATAAGCATAAATACATGAGGACATCCCGTAGGATTTCGCATTCGCCCTTTATGCATGAATGAAGATAATAGGTACATCCCGTAGGATACCCATTCAACCTTATGCATGAGAAGTAACGAGTACATCCCGTAGGATACCCATTCAACCTTCTTTCCTTGTTTTACTTTCTTTTCTTTTTCTGAAGGTGATGCGGACACTACCCGTAGGCTCCAACATTCTTCCCTTCTTTTCTTTTTCAATGAATGATGCGAACATGTTATGGTGCAATATGATGCCTGCATATCCTTGTAAAAGTAAATAAGTAAAGTGCGGAATTAAAGTAGTCGATGCAAGCATAAAGTATAGAGGCATAAAATAAAAGACATAAAGTAAAATAGATAGGAAACTCCGGACGAACGATATGTCAATCGAACTCCGCTACCAATAATAAAAGTAAAACCATAACTTAAACGATTAACCTAAACCTTCAAGGATTCTAAACTTCCAATAATAATCCGAAGTTCTATTTTCGAGTTTCTTTAACCATTCCATCTAAAAGTTTGGATCTTTTAACTTCCAATGATCCAACCTAAGCTTCGAAACGAATCTAACATAGAATCTTCTAAGATTCAATAGTTCCTCGAGAACTCCTAAGTTCTTACTTAAAGGATTAACTCCTAATACTAAGGGCACTAACTTACTTCCCTCTAATCTTAGATTCGAATTCTAATCTTAGTTTCCAATTCTACAAACCATCATACTTATTCGCTTTCTAAAATTACTTTAAATCCTAACTATTCTCACCTTAAAAAGAGATGACTTCGCTCCTAAACCCAGAAGAGCGATCAAACGAACGGTTCGAAAACACCTACAATTGGAATTATATCACACAATCAATAAATTACTAACTATCAATCAAACATCAACTAAACGTACAAAACGACGAAAAACTCAACAAACCCCTCAAAGAGGCTCTCGGCCCTCTCAAGTAAATGGGCCTCGGGTTTGGTTTTCCTGATTTTAGGCAATTTTAAAGTGTTTCGAGTTGGTTTTAAGCAAATTCGATATTCCCGATTTCAATGGGTATCGATAGTTAGGGTTTTTGAACATTATGCCCTTTCCCGAATTGAATTTAAATAAACATTATTTCACTAATTTATAACCCATAATCAAACCCCAAAAGGTAAATTTCAAACGGGAAGAGTTTCGACTGAAACTCGGTTTTAGGGTTATGGGATTGTTTCCAAAAATACTTAAAACAACTCCCGTATTTACAAACACCGAGTTCCACAACACGAAATCGAAGGAAAACAAAGAAAACTCCAGTAAAATACTATTTGGAGCTTAGGGTTTGAAACTTTACTTATCGAGAACTCCGTATAACACGAGTGGCAAGTACGATGGTTGGGTGGAAATGAATCGTAGGACCGATACCTTTCCAATGGAACGAGAATCGAAGCGATCCGTCGAGAAATAAGCGAAACCCGAAAAATCTCCTTTTGGCTTTGAGACCCACGGCCTTGAGAGATAAAATGGATGATGATTTTGGTCAAATTTGGTCAAATGGAGATTTAAAGAAGATAAGTGAATAGTGTTTAGATATTTAGGAATTTTAGAAATGACGGTTGCGTCCTTTTATGACTTTTGACTTATAAAACGAAACCCGATGATCTTAAACTATCTCAATGGTGATTAATAATTATTAATTGGCCCGTTAATAATTATTAATACCATTAAAACGAAATTAAACTAAAAAGGTAATTAAAAGGACTTAAACCAAAATAAACTACTAAATTCTAATTTACCGATAAATAAATAAACTTTAATTACTTAAATTAAATAAAAATAAATAAAAAAAAATTATCACAAAATAACGGGACGTTACATTAGGAAAGGGCTATATTTTTAAATTTTATTTTGTTAACTATTTATTTTTAGAAATAAGTATAAAGAGAGCCTAAAATAAGGACTCAACTCAACCAACAAAATAATCATCACTAATCTTTTCATTCAAACATAGTCATTTGAGAGAAAGATGAAATAAAGCAAAAGCAACTTTGAGTAAACAACTTAACTAGATATGTTGACAAAAAAAAATACATTAATTAATAATTAAAAAATCAACAATTCTAAAGTTGGAATCTAAGGAAAAAACAAACCTTGAAATGAACTATGCAGGTTGTGTAATAAATACCAATTATGTAAGTTGTGACAAAAGCTCCTGAAATATGTGAGTGGTTGATAAGTACCGCTCGAACAATTGTGTTTACAAAATTAATTTATAGAATATTTATCATGAAATCACCTATTAAATTTTAAAGGATAAATATAACCACCCTGACACATATAATCGAGGTGTGGTTTATGCAATTTTCCATCCTAAATACTATAGAAATTACTGCTTCTCAGTTCTCACTAAAAAAAAAAGGGAAATTTCATTAGGTAGCAGAATTTTTAGCAATATTTATAAATATAGCATTTTTAAAAAGTATTTGCAAATATAGCAGATTTTTAAAAACCCTCATTCATGTGATCGGAGATATCGGTGATAACTTATAAAATAATCGGTGATTATCGTCCGCACAAAATATCGGATATCGGAAATGCGGTGATTACTAATCACATTACTAGTGGCAATTTTGTAATATTCAGTTGCGAATTTAATTTTTCTGCTATTTTTGCAAATATTTTTTTTACTGCTATTTTTACAAATATTGGACATATTTTTGCTATTTTCGCAAGAGCCCAAAAAAAAATCATTTAAATATGGTATGGTATTATAAGTTGGGCCATGGGCATGGATGTCCACGAGGAGATGTTCTTTTGAGCCCAACTTGTCCCGTGATTTTTTATTATTATTATGAATTAATTTTATAGTAATATTGCTGATACACATATAAACACATCGTCCGATTTTAGCTATTTTCGTGGTTTTAAAATTTTAAAACAAATGGCTATGTTTTCAATAAAATTATCATAATTAATGTTATGAATACTAATAACTCATTAGTCGTTAGTATGGTTAGAAGCCTAATTAGGAATATTTTTTTTTATAGAAAAAGTTATTTTAATTATAGACGTGATGCCTAATTAAGGTATGTAGTTTTTATAGTGAACAATCCTCATTCTCAAAACACTTTGTATTAAAATATATATATCTTTTTATTAAATATGAATTAAAATAAGATGTAATAATTATTTATTATTTCTCTTAAAATTAACAACATTTACTTTTAAACCTATCAAAGCAATTGGTACAATCTTTGATAATTCTTTGCTTTTTCAAAAAAATCAAGCAGTTGCAGTTTAGATATGTATTCTTATTTTTACAAGTGGTTGGATCCCCACCTTTATATTGTATAAGGATGATATTCTAACTATTCTATCAAATATCAAAAATTAATTATTAATTATTAATTTAGATTAAGACATGTAATTCCACACCTAAAAGTATGGTTCAATCCCCACCCCCGATATTTTGTATAAAAAATCAGGTAAAAAAATGCTTTGAATTAATTATCTGAAATCCTTTTGTGAAGACACAAGACTCAAAGAGTCACCAAAGTTTTGGAATATGAGGGGAAGCCATGTTTGAGACACATCACACTGTATGAAGGCATGGATATGGAGACAGCAACACTTTCAGACAAACATAAATAGATAGATCCTCGTTTCGAGATATATCTATATTGTTCTAAATAATGTCTTAAAAACCGCTAAAAAACCATCAAAATTGGTAGTGAATATTAATTAATTTAAGAAGTTTGTGATTGGTTTGGTGGCAGAGGGAATTTTTGAGAATATATAAATGATTTAATTTTTCCTTCGTTCAATAGTTTAAATTTTTTAATTTATTAATGATTTAAGATGCATGGTCTCAAAATAGGAGGCCAAGAGTGTTAAGAATATATATAATGAAATTTAGTTTAACTCAATATTTTACGTTTTTGGTCTATTGATTATTTAATACAAATTCTAAATGTTAGTTTGAGATAACTTTTAAAAGTGTTTTTAATAACTATTAAAAAACACTTTTAAAATCTATCTCAAACGTACTCTAAAAATTAAGAAAACAGCAATTGCATCTTTATATTTTGAAAAAATGGTATTTTATAGGTAAAAATGGATTATATGTTTTGTTTTTCCATAAAACGTACAACGAAATGAGATATAGGATCTGTTTCATATCTCCAAATGCGGTGGGTGCAAGCCCTCTTCTCTCCATTCAAGAAGCTATGGTTTCGCCTCAATTCTTCTCAAAATCCAAGTATTATTTCCTTTTCCTTTTCCTTTTCCTTTTCCTTTTAATTTATATTTTATATATATTTATATTTATATGGTTGAATTAATGGAATGAATAATGATGATTAGAAAGAGGAATATATATTCTACATGAAGAAGTGAAATCATGCCCTTACGAAGATGTGCATGTGCTTTGGTCAATACTGATGGATTCCCATCTACCCTCACCTAATTCTTCCCAATCCCCTCTCCAATAATAAACCCTTTTTCCTCTTTACTTATTGTATAGCTACCAATAATAGTAATTTTAATTAGTTTTACTTACAAAATGTTTCTCAATTTTCTGCTCTCTATTTTCCTGTAACATAGTTTTTTTTAGCAAGCTTCTACTTGCTAGATAAATACAAATATGATTACGTATTTTTCAGTATAAATAAAAAAAAATTGATGACTAAAATACGCGATTAACTTAATCTAACACGTTGAATTATAAACTTGTTTGAGTTGAATCGGGTGATAAAAGTGAAAAAAAAGTCGATTTACCGAACTCAATCAACAAGTATCTCTATTTCATTGTCATATCCCTTTTGCCCTGAATTTGTGTGGAATCCGTTTGGCCCATTGGTTGTGTGCCCAAAGGGATTGAAAGCCTGAAAATAAATTTGTAAAGCCCAATTTGTTTTTGTCTGTTGTCTGGTTATTTATCCATGGAGAATTGGGCTGATCGCTGCTCCTTTGTTGTGAAGTAAATTTCATTTTTTGGCACCATTGAATTCAGCTTGAACGGGATTGAACCCTCTTTTTTATTATAAGATTTGAACATATGATAGCGTGGAAGAAACATGTCTGGACTAGTTGAGTTATGTTTCGATTGATAGTGAAACGTCTAATTATTATTATAAATATAATATTGAATTTCTCATAAATTATCTAACATAATATATTTTAGAACTATGGTGTCATTAAATTGTGAAATTTACTTAAATAACAATTTTTATATCTTAAGAGATTTAAAATTTAAATAGACAGTTGTATCCAAATTTGAGCCTTTATTTATTTATTTTTAAATAAAAATCTGTCATTTGAGTAAAATTTTAAATTGGTTGTTAATTGAGTAATTTTTATACTAAAATTTACTGTTTCAATAATTGTTCCTTAGAAAAAACATACAAAGTAATGTAATGATGTCAAAATTTTCGGTAGAATGGAGCCACCATTATTTTGAAAGGTGTAAAAATTCTAAAGACCATAAATGAAGTATGGAGTTTGTTTCAAGCGAGAGATTGAAAATGAAGATATAGAATTTTGAGGATAAAAAAGGAGTGTTGAGAATCTCACATCGAAAAGATGAAGAGGAACTCACAATTTTTATAAGATATATATGGGTTACTCTTCTCATTATTAATTGGTTTTGAGATGCATCTCAATAATATCAAGATGATGTCAGAGCCCAACAAATTTAAACGGGTATTCGATCTAAAAAATGAGATCCGCCCAAAAAATAGTAAGAAAAAAAAACACCATCATATTAAGAAAGGAGAATGTATTACACCTCTTGAAATCAGACCCCCCTCTAGATTTGATCTCAAAATTATATGAATTTTATTTTCGCACAATTGTAAATATATATTTATAAATATATGTTTTAATTGAAAAAATACAAAATATATCGCATGACTTTGAATTCTATTTTAATTTGAGAGAAAATATATTTCTTTACATGAGTTTAGGAAAATGGTGACTGAATTTTCTTGGCATTATCAAGTTGATTTTTAATTTCTTTCTTCTTGATATTCTAGTTTAATTTACATGTATTTCTTCCCACCATTCTAGAAAATGGGGAAATCAACTTAAAGAATTTCCAATTCGCTTAAAAAAAAAAAAAAAAAATTCCAATTATGTCTGCGTTGAATTCAAAGTTTAAGTGTGGAAATTGGTGATTGAATTTAATGATGCAATTTTCACACTTTTACTTTCAATTTTTGACAAGTCTATTTTGTTTTGATGGGGCGCACGTGCCTAGCTCGTGATTGATTTTTTTTTTCTGTAATTAATGAATTTTTTTTGGCTTCAAGCCTCTATATTGTCGTTGGATTTTAATTTTAATTTTAATTTTAATTATATAGGATAAAATCTTTTTTTTCCACATTTATGGCTGTAGGGGATGGAAGGCTTACCTTCTTAAAGGGATGAAGATGAAGCCAAATATTTTCCGTAATTGATTTGCCTTTCTTCCCATACTTGCCCAACCATCTACAAAGCCATTTTTAAATTTCAAGGATTAATTATTAAATGAAAAATTTTCTTTTGATCTAATTATAATATTTTGCAAAGTTTACAGAGACACTTATCTAAATTGAAAATTTGAAAGCAAAGTGTTATAATCACTTTAGTTTAATAAGCGGTTTATACAATTTTTTTCAAAAACTAATATATATAGTGAAATTCTAATTAATTATTATAGTTTCTTGTTAATTAGTATTCCGCAAAATCATTTGAGGTTAATTAGAAAACTCTAAAATCAAATTAAAGGGTCAAAATTAAATAGTCATATTAATTATATAATTGAAATTACAAAAATACTTTCATATGACATAATGATTATAACTTTGATGGTGGCTGGAAGAGTGACTCGGAATTGGGAAAAACTTGCATCACCAAATCATGAGTAGATAAAGAGTAAGAGAAGTCTAAATCCTAATAATTGAAGGCTGGCTTTGAACCACACATGCAAAGCTGGACAAATTGATTGGTCACTGAATTGAAGCCCCTCTCCACCTGAAGTGTTTTAAAATAGGGTGGGGAATATTCTCAGTGACTTTTAATTTTTTAGTGTTCGGGTCTGTTTACACATATTTTGACTAATTTTATTGGACTACACGATACTACGATATTTGGTGTCGGAAAATTTTTGTGGCTGTTTTATCCATTGATATTTTGGGTTGATTTTATCAATTGTACTTAAAGTTTTACATATTGTCACTTATGCATCCTAACCCCCATACACTGCACCCGCATTGGTTTGTCATTTTGGTGACCAGGACTTACATGTTAACATGGTTTTCCATACTTAGATGTTCCCAAATTAATCTCTCCTTTTTGTGACTATTTTCCACATTGAGATCCTAATTCAAAGAGGGAGGGAATCTCTAAATGCCAATGAATTTGAATCTTTTAGATAACTTTCAATAATGATTTTAAAATTATTTTGAAAAAAACAAACTCAGAAAAAGGAATCAAAATTCAACTTTAAGGGATCCCCACCACATGGATGGACTTGTCCTTGGAACAGGTCATTGTGTACTTCTATTTTATTTGTATCTATTTCAATCTCTCTCTTCTTAATAATCTTTAAAACTTCTTTTAAAAAAAAAAAAAAAAAACACTCACCGTTGTGTGAGAGATTGATGAGGGTTTATTAAAAGTATTAAATTTACTTCAATTTGACAATTTAAGATTTTTTAAAATATAATGGATATATTAGAGTAAGCTGATTTCAAACTCTTACAATATTGTTATAAGAATTTGGCTAAGGGGTTTGTTAAGATATATATGATTAAATTTACTTTTATCTATTAGTTTAAATTTTTAGGTCAAATGGTGATTCATATTTAATAGAGTGCTTCAATAATAAGAATAAAATATACTAAAAAAATATAACAACCTAATATAATTTTATAAGGACGACAAACCTTCCATAACTTTTACAATAGTTTTGTATTATCTATTCTCACATGATTTTACTTTTGTTCTACTTAAAAAATATCTTGTATTAATGAATATATTATCCCACTTATAAATTCATGATTATCTCAATTTATTCAGGACAGAACATGTGTGGCTCCGGCTAATACATTTTTCCTTAAAATCTTGGAAGGCTTAAAAAATTAGGTAGTTTCACGAAGAAGAAGAACCATCCCTGTTGCTTCTTCTTTTACCCTTTCGGTCATCATGGAAATTGAAAAGTAGCCCTAATTTTCGTCTACAAATTAAGAGAGATGTTGATATCCATTTCCATGCAATGGCTACACATTCAAAGTATTTTTAGCGGTTTTGGAATTTCCTGCCTCTCTAAAACTATTTCATATAATAAATAATGAATTTATTAAAGTGGTAAGACTAATAAAAAAAATTATATTATTTTAGTTATTTATTTAAAACATCCTAATAAACAAGATAATAAATAATAATGAGATTTGTCATCCTATCATAAAAAAAATTAATGAAAATAAATTAATTGATTTAATGAAAGTGAAAGCAAAATATTAAAAAAACAAAATCAAATTTGTACCTTTTTAAATTTAAGATAGAAAAAGTATTATTTAATGTAATTTCTTTAATTAATATTATTTTTCTCGATGAATATATACGGTATATCATTTTGATTATAAAATGTGTTTTGTTTGTGAACGGCCATTATTATTTGAAATATTATCAAGAATATCCACATTTATTCACTAATACCGGTTGTGTTTTTTTAATATCAATTTTGTCCAAAAAACACCATAAATGACGGTGATCTCATGTTTTCCGTTTTGAACAATTACCATCATGCCCTTTCCTTAAATGTTATATACAATAATAAATAGAGGGCAGAAAACGTCTTTTCATTGTTCCCTTAAACTGCGCGTGGAGTTAAAGTGGGTAAGTTTGCTAATTTATAAAACATATAAGTATTAATACTATTATACCTATTTATTATGGTCTAATATGAAATTAACCCTTATTATTTTGTGGTCTTAACTTTTCCTTTGTTTAAAAAAAAAGTAATTTGAAAGTGAGGATTCAAACCTACTTAATACGTCAAACTAATTATTATTATTATTAAATGATAAAACCCGGGGGCTTTTTCAAAATGCATGAACACCCCTGCTATGAAAATGGCAAATCGCACTGTGATTAATTTTTCAATCGGCCTCCCCTTCAATGTTAATAATTTCTTTAGCCACAACTCTCGCTTGAACTCCGATTTGGACGATTCAAGATGTTTTGGAATCCTCATTTTAGGATACATATATGTCACTTCCAAACTTTGAAAACATTAATAAATAAAAGATTTTATTAATATCGAAACACTAAGTATGATTGACATCGTTAACTCTTTTGGTTATTGATTATTTCAAAGTTTGGCGGGGGAAGGGGGGTCAAGATTATGTAAAGCGGGGAATGAAGATTCCAAAACATCTTGAATCATCAAAAGGGGTTTTTTGGGGGGGGGGGGGGGCCCTTCAAGGCGAGTGAAAGTTATGGGTAAAGAAAATTAATGAAAGGGATTGCGATTGAGGAAAAATTGGAACGGCGGGGTACGGGGGTTTTGAGGAGTGCGGCGGTTTTCAAAGGGGGGGGGCTAGATTTTTGAAAAACCATGGGTCTTATTTGCATTTTACCCTATTATTATTTATCAATTTACGTATCATATAAAGTATTTTTTTTAGTTTTACTTATCTCCATTCATATTTTTAACATCTCCATTTACTCTCTCGCATTAAATGTTTTTAGGCTTTATATCAATTATCTATTAAACCAGTTTATAGAGTAACGATCAAAGTCATCGCACATTAATATAATTCATTAATATCAATAAATGAGTAATAACAACAACTACTAAAATTGATATCAATAAATCATGTCACCAAAACCAAAATTAAGAGCCTAACCATATTTTTCATGAGAGCAGAACAATTAGATACATTATGAAATAATATCAAGAATATCCACATTAATTCACATTTATTCATTAATATCGGTTGTGTTTTTTTAATATCAATTTTGCCCAAAACACACCATAAATAGCGGTGATCCCATGTTTTCCGTTTTGAACGTTTACCATTATGCCCTTGATTAATTAGTTGTTGTGTTTCTGTTTTATATACATTTTACTTTTCTTAAATGTTGTAGACTATAATAAATAGAGGGCAGCCAACGTCTTTTTATTGTTCCCTTGGACGGCGCGTGGAGTTAAAGTAGGTAAGTTTACTAATTTATAAAACATATAAGTATTAATGTTATTATACCTATTTATTATGGTCTAATATGAAATTAACACATAAATTATTAGAATGGATCCTAAATTCATTTTGGTCTAAAAAAAATTAAAAAATTAAAATTAAAACTCGTGTGCAAGCAGTATGCCTGTATTATTTAATTTTCAACGGATTTTACTAAGCATCTCTCTTACATTGTGTTTGCTTCATTTTTTTATCTTTTTTTTTAATAAACGTTATTTGCTATTAAGTTTTCCGGTTAGCAAAATGTTAATATATAATCACTCGAAAAAAACTTAATATAGAGTTTGAAAATGCCAACAACATAATTAATCAGGCACTAATACTTCATAAAATCGAAGATAATTGTGAGTCTTGCCTACTCTAAATTTATTGTAATATCTATAAAAAATTAATTAAAATACCTTTAAATATAGATAGATGATCTTATTTTTTTACTGAGTTCTTGACTTTCATTTTAATACATATCTTCTTTCTATGTAAAAAAAAATGGTAAATATAGATTAGATTATGATGATCTAAGTTAAAAAGAAAAAATTGTATGCACATTGCAAAATTTTATCTTGGTAAGCTACTTTATATATTTATTTAAAAAAAAATCAACTTTATATTTTTTTGGCATTATGATTCAATTATCATGTCCAAAAAAATAATTCAATCATTAAATTGACGAGGAGAGGAAGTGTAACAAGAAGAATAGAATACAACACATGATATGTCAATCTGGAAAGACAAGACATGTTATCACTTATCATCAATGAATTAATAAAAATGAAATTATTTAGTTTCGCCCATTCATCCCAAAAATAAGAAAACCAAACCAAAAGTGTCTAGTTTTGGATTTTGTGTAACCAAAGAAAAAAATTACACTAAAAAAGAAAAAAAAAAAAGAAAGAAAAGTAATCAAAGAAAGAAGATGAGAATGAGATGGTTTTTTTTTTTTTAATTTCTAGCATTTTCAAAGAAGAAAGTTTTTTTCAGAAGATTTTCGTGATGTGTAAGAAAGAAAGAAAGAAACTCTTATACAATACAAAGGCCACATAAATTGATTTACTTAAGGAAAATAATTAATATTTGTAACCTCTACTTTATTGTCCTTGTCTCGCTAGCTGTTGCATTCTTAATGTGTGTGTGTGTGAGAGAGAGAGACGGTTTTACAATTACAGCTCGTGATGAAACAGAGAAAGAGCAGAGTGAAAAAGAGAGGCTGTTTTGTCTCGTTTTCTAACTTGTGGGATTAGCTCGTTTACTGTTATTACTTTTTATATTCGTGAGTGTTTTGGTCAATATATACGCGTCTTGAGTAATTTTACGGGACGACTACACGATCTTATAAAGGATTGTTTTTTAGAAAACTCCTAAGATAAAATCATGATTGGTTGGTAGCTGATATACAAAATCCTCTTTTTTAGCTTCGTTGGCTCTGAGTAGTTGGCAATTAAACCTTGTTTTCTTGGTGAACTTTTCTAGGCTCTCTCTCTTTTTCTCTCTCCCTTCTGCAATTGTAATATCTGGTTCTATATTTTTCTGCAAATATTCGCTTCTTGGGAACCAAGAAAACATTATAGAGTGAGAAAAATTAAGAGAAATTAAGGTAAATAATGAATGGTGATACAAATTCTGAGCCAGAAAATTCTGAATATGTCGAAGTTGATCCTACTGGAAGATATGGAAGAGTATGTTCAATTTGTTCTTTAAATTAAAACCCCTTTCCCCTAACAATTATATCTCATGTTTTTTCTATCAAGCTTGAATTTTTTTTCTCTTCCCTTGATCCTTTTTTTTATTGGTCTATTTGTTTTTATAGTATAATGAAATTCTTGGCAAAGGAGCATCAAAAACAGTGTAAGAAGCTCTCTGATTCTTGCACATTTTTGGATTTTCAATGTAATTTCTGAATGGTTTTGTCTTTTTTTTTTTTTTTTTTGGGATGCAATAGTTATAGAGCTTTTGATGAGTATGAAGGAATTGAAGTGGCATGGAATCAAGTGAAGCTTTGTGATTTTCTGCAAAGTTCTGAAGATCTTGAAAGGCTGTATAGGGAAATTCATTTGCTGAAAACTTTGAAACACAATAATATAATGAAGTTTTATTCTTCTTGGGTTGATACTGCTAATAGAAATATTAACTTTGTGACTGAGATGTTTACTTCTGGGACTCTTAGACAGTAAGTTTGTTTCAATTTCTCTTCATTTTTTCCAATTGGGTTTGAAAAAAAAAGTTTTTTTTTTTAAAACCATTTTTTTCTGATCAGATATAGATTGAAACATAAGAGAGTTAACATCAGAGCTGTGAAGCATTGGTGCAGACAGATTTTGAGGGGTCTTCATTATCTTCATAGCTATGACCCACCTGTAATTCACAGAGACATTAAATGTGACAATATTTTTGTCAATGGGAATCAAGGGGAAGTTAAGATTGGTGATCTTGGCCTCGCTGCTATTCTTCGCAAATCATATGCGGCTCGTTGTGTTGGTAAGTCGTTTGATTCTGATTTAAGTGGCTTTGAAACTCAATGAATCGACTAAACTGAAGAAGAGATTGTGGTGCTTGAATCAAAATGTACAACTTTTGAATTTAATTTCATCATTTCCTCCTTCAGGAACGCCGGAGTTTATGGCTCCAGAGATTTATGAAGAGGAATATAATGAATTAGTTGATATATATTCCTTTGGAATGTGCATCTTGGAAATGGTTACCTTTGAATATCCATACAGTGAATGTAACCACCCTGCTCAGATATACAAGAAAGTTATCTCTGTAAAGACTCAGCTTTCAGCTTTAATTCTCCAAGATTTATTCTCTCTACCAATTGATTTACATTTCACTTTTTTTTTCCAACTTTTTAGGGGAAAAAACCAGATGCTCTTTTTAAAGTAAAAGACCCTGAGGTTCGATATTTCATCGAGAAATGCTTAGCGACGGTATCAACTAGGCTCTCTGCTAGAAAACTTCTGAATGACCCTTTTCTCCAAGTTGATGGTTATGATTCCTTACTGAGCCAAACTGATTATTATTCAGAATTAAATGAAGTAAACCCTCTCGCTGGAGGACCTTTATATGGAATTCCTAACAGTTCTTTAACTAATGGGTACACAAATTATTTTGATCACGAGCCTGGAAGCGTTTTGGATTACCATCCAGCCAATAATGTAGCAAGTGAAATCGATCTTTTCTCTTGTCAAGAGGATGAGCATTTGGAAGATGTTGATATTACAATTAAAGGGAGGAAAAGAGGGGATGATGATGTGTTTTTACGGCTCAGAATTGCTGATAAAGAAGGTAAGAATCTCAATGAAACTGAAAATTGGCAGTGTTTTTATCTACCTTTGTTGAGATTGTTGAGTTTTCTTGTGATGTCCAAACTCAAGATAACATTTTCTTGCAGGCCGAATTCGAAATATCTACTTCCCATTTGATTTAGAGACTGACAGTGGATTGAGTGTTGCAAATGAAATGGTTTCAGAGCTTGATATTACTGATCAAGATGTGATAAAAATTGCTGATATGATAGATGGTGAAATTACTACTTTGGTGCCGGATTGGAAGAGGCAAACAAGCTCAGATGAAACTCCAGAATGCACTGAATCTAATATTTGTCACAATTGTGCTTCAAATAGTCCTCTTTCGGATTATGTGTCACCTCATAATCCCGCTACCAAGAACCTGCACATTATGCAGTGTTCTGAGCATGGATGTGCTTCCATCCATGGCCGTTTTGAAGAGATCACGTACCAAGTTGAAGGATCAGAACAATGCAATGGAGAAGAAATCTCGCATCAAATGTCAGAAAAACCGAATAGTATTCGTTATACTGATATCTGGGCTCAGAGAAATGGACATGATATAATTTCACATGAATCTGGAGAAATAACCTGTGAAGCACATGGTACTTTAGAACAGCACAACCTTGAGGAGGAAAGAATTGTAAATATTGACAATCATCAAAGGGAATTCCATCCAAGAAACTCTGTCTCGTCAAATCCTTCAGTGTCGTTTTCTTTTGCTGATGATCACGAGAACGAAATTAGACAAGAATTAAGATGGCTCAAAGCTAAGTATCAAATGCAATTGAGGGAGCTAAGGGACCAACAATTAGGAGTCAATTCCAAACCTCTTATCTTACAGCCAAATAATAATCTCATAGAGAACGAAGATGAAGCTTCGTCATCTTTCCTTTCACCAAACTCTAATGAACCAAAGAATAAGCATCTCCTGGAATCTCTTTCTGGCAAGAATTTCACTTCAAATACTTCCCTTGTTTCTGATTACAAAGATACTGTTTTGGAAAACCAAACCTTTCAAGACGATCATGTAATCAACGGGTCCTTTAGCCCCGAGCAGATGTTTTCGGCCAAGAGTTTCTATTCTGGAGTGTTACTTCCTCATTCACTTCACAGAGCAACCTCCCTTCCTGTTGATGCTATAGATGTTTGAAATCATGTGTTAATACTCACACTCGGTTCATACACATGTTCACATTACGGTGGTAACAGATTCAATATGTAAAACTTTACTGCTTTGCCTCTGTTACCTATGGCTCCCACTCATTCAACACTTGGATAAATGTATAGTCACTAAACAAAGTTTCCTAATCTTAAAATTCAGGTTATTCCCAAAACAAGGGAATTACACTTAAAAAGTTTGCTTTATTTTTATTAATGCTTTGATAAAATATTGTCTATTTTTTTTTTAATTTGTAGATGCCTGAGAGTACATAAATTTGTCCATGGTATCTTTAGAATCCACTGGCAAGTTTTTTAGGTACCATTTAAAAACTTTATATGATTATGAGAGAGCAAAAGTGGTATGGTCCCTAACCTCTTTGAAGCTTATGTTGAAAGTAAAATGCGACGGACCTGATCACGGCGGCATGCCCCAAGTTAGTTGCCAACTTGGTTAGATATTGAAGGCTTGAAAGGACTTTAATATGAGGCTGCCGTGGCTCCTTTAAAAAAAAAATTCCTTTTACACCTACTCTTCTCCTTATGTGTGGTGTGGCTGAGAAATGAAAAAAGTGAGTGTTCTGTCAATAATTCAATCAAGCAAAATTTGGAAGGAAAAATAAACCAAAAAGTTATATTTAGTTCATAAATAAGTCTACATCCACGATTTACTTGATTAACAAACTAATACATTAGATTAAAGTTTCACTTTGCAAAGAGAAAAAAAATCAAGAATGGGGTAAGGGTTTATGAACTAAAACTATGTCATGAAAATATAATAGAATTTCTCATTTAACCTGACATATATGAGAGTATGTTTGATAACTTTTTCAGTTTCTGTTTTTTGTTTTTGTGTCTCGACTTTCAAGAAAAAGGGTTATTTAGAAATTTTTACTAGTTTCTTGTTTCTCATTTTTTAAAATTGTGTAGAAATTTTCTAAATTATGAAGTATAGTCTTTCCAGTTTTTCTAATACATTAATATAAAATTATTATTTTATCCCATTTTGACCTATAAAATGTATAATAAATATCTAAAATTAAATAATATTTTAAATATTTCATGAAAAATTGATTTTTTATATTTAAATAGACAATGAGAAATCATAAATAAATTACCAAACATGTTTATGTTTTAAATTTTAAAAAAAACAAAAAAAACAAAAAAATGAGAGAAATGAGAACGAGAAGGTAACCAATCATTCAATCAAAATTATCTTCTAGTCGAACGAGAAATTATGGGTCGATTATGTCTCTAGATTAAGATGAATATACTCCATGTTTAGTGGTACAAAACATGGATGATGGAAATTAAGTACGAGATAAACGTTGATTCATCGCTTTTGTTTTAAGTACTCAATTTTTCATATTTAAAGTGATAACCTGCTTGATCCAGGGTGCTAAGTGAGAATAAAATTCTTCTTAGATCAGGAACAAATCTCACATCAGATAGGACCCTTTCAATTCCCATCTGCCATTAACTATCGATAGTTTTTTAAAGTGTTTAAAAGAGTTTTTAATAAAGAAAGTGTTTTTCGATAATCATTAAAAAACACAACTAAACACTTTTAAAAGTTATCCCAAACAGACCCTAAAAAATTGATGTTGCCAATTCTTTCTTATGCTTTTTCTTGTTATCTCTGGGCAATCTTGTTTGAAATGCCCTTTCCTCTTGACACTGGCAGCATTTTTTTTATCAGGCTTTTGATTTTGATCGCCCTCAATTTCTTTCCACACCTTTTGATTTTGTAATGCTGTACAATCCAATCCAGATACAAACTATATGATTAAGAAAATATTAACTTTTGTTATATAAAGAGGATAGGATTATGCAGAAGATTGTAGGTCTTATAGCAACCATATCATCCATTAATTTCATGTTATATATCCATGTGTTGATTAAATAGAAGGTTATATCATCTCCAAGCAATGAAATAAACTTAAGTTCTCTGATCTTAGTTTCATGTTATCCTGTCATTAAAATATGATTTAAAACTTTAGTTCTCTCTTGGTAGGAGAGAATCTACTCAACATATAAAGAAACGACGTTTGCATTTATTTTTAGTTGACAGTTAGTACTTGTTTGAGATAAGTTTTAGAAATATTTAAAAGTGTTTTTAATAAAAAAAATGTTTTTATTATCATTAAAAAATACTTCTAAAAATGTACATACTTATAAATTGAGATAAAGTTTAGAAATTAAAACTAAGTTTAATTACTAATTTAGTCCATATAGTTTAGGGTATGTTTCAATTTAGTTTCTATGGTTTTAAAAGTTTTAATTTGGTCGCTATAGTTTGGAGTTGTGACAATTTCGTCCTCGTGGTTCTAAAAGTTTTAATTTGGTCCTCATGGTTTGATAAAAGCTCACAAAACATCCATGTTGTTACAATATTTATAGGTAAAAAAGACACATTTATGCATTAGTATACACAATACTCACATTTATGTTAATAACGAGGTTACCCACATTCAAAGAAAATACACACACAAGAAAAATGTTAATCTTTTTTTAGGGACAATTCATGAATTTTTACAAAACCCATAGGAATCAAATTGACAGTTTAAAAACCATAGAGACTAAATTGACACATACCTCAAATTATAAGGATTAAATTAAAACTTTTAAAACTATAGGGACCCAATTGAACAAACCTCAAACTTTAAAGACTAGATTTGTAAGTAAAGCTTAAAACTATAATATTGTCCATATTATTAATCTTTATGGGAAAAAAATTGGTGAGTTTGACAGGTTTCAAGGAAGGAAGCCGATAAAACAAAAGTTTATTCTTTCATTTTTGACCCTATCAAATTCGAAAAGTTTCCTAACACATCAAATCACCTTTTTTCCCCTCTCTTTCTTCTCTTCTCTCTTTCTTCCCAAACTCACGTTCCTCCTTCCCTTTCTCTCTCTCATTTTTTTTTTCCTTTTTTCCCTCCCATTTTTCAAAAAAACCTCCATTTTCACCATGGTTGCATACAAAAAAACTCTTCTCTCTCATACATTTTTTCGATTTAGAGCACTCTCTCACAATGATTCGTTTTCCTCCAATTTTTTTTCGTAAATCTCAGATCCTATGTTTTTTATGAAGATCTAAAGCAAAAAGAAAACCATAGATCTATGGAAAAAATGATTTTTTGCTTTTACTCTATTTTTTTTCTTAGATCTGAAGCCCAAACTTGAAGATCTGACATGAAAGGTTTGTTTTTTTTTATTAAAAAAAAAATTCCTCCGTTTTTCTTGAGTTTTTCCTCATTTTCTCATAACTTCTTTCCTCCATTTTTATTTCGTTTGTTCCTTCAAATGTATATTCTGTAATATACGTAATATACAAATTGAGAAAATGGTCAACGTATTCATCATTTGTTCTCTTTTTTACTAAATGTACATTATGTAATATACATTATGTGATATGTTTTCATATGAATTATTATTTTATATATCAAGCATTGTGTAATTATATATTAGGTAATATATGTAATATACACCATGTCTCATTTTTTGTAATATAATTTGTAATTTTGTACTATATGTAATATACATTATGTCTTAGGTTATAGCGTAATATTCTGCAATATACATAATGTATATTCGATAGTATATATAATATACATAAACGAGGGACTTACACCCCTATTTCATTATGGCCGTTTTCTAAATATTTATCTTTATGACATCTAACATGTTCTAAAATATTAAAAAAAAAAAATTTGTCTAGAACATAAAATTGTGGTTTGTATCAAATACATTATCACAAAACCAAGATGAATATTAATTATAACTTCTATTTAATATTTTTTAAACTTATAATTATATATGAAGATAAAAGAAAATCGTAAAAAATAATTATATATAATATAATTATTTTAAATTTACATAAACATAAAATAAAATAAAAAATTGAAAAGAAAAATATTTTTACATATGTACTAAAAAATTATGAAAAACAATGGGGGACTAGTCCCCATGGTGGTCCGCTCCTGTGGGGAGCACATGCCCAAGTCCGCGTTAAGTTCATAACGAAACAACAATTTCCACTATAAAGATTCGTTCCCACTCTCTCCAATTCATTTTCATTCTTTGTCAGTCTCTCTATATTCAAATTTACGAGAAAAAAAAAACTTTACTTGAATCGCATCGCATCGCAATGGATGTGAGTTAACTATTTATTTATGAGTTTTTATATGATATTATACCTTTATTGGTTCTTAATGAATGATATCCCCTTCCCTAACGAATGGGATTTTGTTTGCACCCAACAATAATGTGGGGGTAGGGGAGGTTCTTAGACGTTTTTAATTAAACATAAAATTTGTAGGAATTGAAAACATGTTTTGTAGGTACAAGTGGATTACTATGGAGGGGACAATGGTGTAAAGGCCTGATGAGACTTTATCTAATGAAATAAGGAAAAGATGTGGGGGGGTGTCATTCCCTATATTAATAAAAAAATCTATATACCTATGATTATCCTCTTCCCTAACCGATATGAGATTTTGTTTGCATTCCAACAATAATGTGTACGAACAAACTGAGATTAGGTTCTTAGACTTTTATTGATTAGGTTCTTAATTAAACATAAAAATTGTAGGAATTGAAAACATGTTTTTTGATTAGGTGAACAAGTGGATTACTATGAAGGGGACAATGGATGTAAAGGCTCTTGATGAGACTTTATCTAACAGAATAAGGAAAAGAGTGGAAATTATTCCACCGTAGAAAGCGAAAGGGAAAGAGAAGGTAGAAGAAGAATAAGAAGAGTATGGCAAAATGGAAGCACCCGCGTATGAGCCTTATACACAAGTATATCATAGCGGGTATGGACCATCATCAGATGGAAAAGGGTACAAAAAAATCAATTATTCATTTACGTATGGGAAGATACCTTATGAACACACATATGATCACTGGTACAGATCTAGTAGGCCGCAGTTGGATCCAAATGTTTAGTTACGAAAATCCAAATGCTTGCTACTTTAGAAATCACAAGGGTTTAGAATTTAGTTAGTAAGATCTTATTTTACTATACTTGTATCATTTTATGGTTATTTCGTAAAGTTCAGAAGTCTAATACTTATATGGAATAATAGCAAATTCATATTTGAATTTTAGTGCAATTCATAAAAAATCTACATTTTATATATGTGCACTAAAATACTTAGTAATTTTATTTTAGTCACAATATTTCTAGGATTCTCGAATTTTTAAGCTCCTACTACATTACTTTTTTATATTTAATGGTAAAAATTTTATATATATATTGGGGTGGTCCTTTGTGAGGAGGGAACCTTAACCGATCCTATCACGTGCCAATATAAGAAAACAATGTGAAAACAATGGGTTAAAATCAGAAAGAAAAAAAAAACTAATTGAAAAACATGTTACCTGGAGTGTACAGACGTCTAAACTTTTAGTAATTTTATTAACCACCAAAAACAATTGTCAAAACAAATGTAAATCATCTTGCATCACCACCATAAGTCTGACAAATGTAAATTATAAGAGTGTCTAAGAAACCAAAATCAAAACAAAACAAATGTAAATCATCTTGCATCACCACCATAGTCTGACAATATGTAAATCAAACAAAACAAATGTAAATCATCTTGCATCACCACCATAGGTCTGTAAATGTAAATCAATCAAAACAAATATAAATCATCTTGCATCACCACCATAAGTCATCACATCCTTCCTAAGGAAAATGTGTCCTATCAACTGTGAGAATTTGGATAGGATGTGAATATGTTCTTTGGATAAACTCTCAGCCCCATTACACATAACTCTCACACCCTGCAAAATATGATATATGTTATTTGATATGCAAATGTTTAAATCAATTATTCAGTAAAGAGGATGAATAATTTCTTACCCTAATGTCTTTCTCACGAATATATTTGGCAGCAAATTTTATGACATCTACTTTTCTTTTCCCAATTTCTCTCCAATTGGGTTGTTTGAATGTATTAATTTTTCCCCCACTAAAATTGTAACCTAAATAATTCCAAACTTTCAATGAAAGGGATTTAAAAAAAATCTCAAACAATAAAAATAATTGAAAGAAGAATAATTAGCATTAAATACAGTAGGTATTTATTTTTCTTTTGTAGCTCAGTTTCCTTTGTCAGGTTAAATTACTTGAGTTCATCGAATAATTCTAAAACATCTTTTCTTTGACTTTTGTTCCACCTAAATAGAAAAAGAATAAATTTTGTAAAGCCTGAATTTTGAAAAATGATTTGTAGGATCTAGAAATTAACTTACAAAGAGAAATATATGATTGATTTGAGTTGAGTGCTTGCTAACCAAAATAATGCTTCTGTAAGGATGAGAGTAAGAAAAACAAATTTAAGTTTAAAAAGTTAAAAATAAGTTTTAAAAATTTAATTAAAGAATTAAAAACTTGAACGGACCGGGCCCAACTCACAAAATGGGCTTAGCCCGGCCCAGCTTGTATTTTATCCCATGGGTCCAAGCCCATGGACTGAGCTTGGGCTTACCATTTTAAACCAGGTTTTGTAAGCCCGACCTGGGCCCGACCTGGCTACTCATTAGGCCGACCCAATGATGAGGCTTATTTATATGTAATGTTATGCCTCCATACGATGAGCTTTTTCATTTATGGGCATTGTTGGCTAACTCTGTTATTTTGTATCATGTGTACTTAATGTGAATGCTGAATTTGAGGCAATAATACTCAAACCAGACTCATAGAGGTAAAAAAAAGTTGTTCTAGTCCCAAATCTCCCCCTCTCTATATTTCGCATTTTCTTAGATTTTGCCGGTTAAATTTCTCTTTTTTGTAAATACCAGTTTTCTTTTCGATGATTTTTCTTTTTTCTGTTATAGCCTTCAAGTTCATTTACGACAGTGGTGGTGAAAGTGGAAAATAGTTGCAAGTGCCAGGGATGTTTAAAAAAGATTCGTGAATGTGTTTCAAAATTCAAAGGTAAGTAAGAATTAGATATAATTGTTAGGGGACACTGGGCTTCCACAGCTCCACATTGGTATGATATTGTCCACTTTGGGCCAAGGCCCGCATGACTTTGCTTTTGGTATCACCAAAAGGTCTCATACCAATGGAGATGTGTTATTCCCTTTATATACTCATGATCATCCCTTTTTCCTAACTAATGTGGGATTTTGTTCGCATCCCAATAATCCTCCTCTAGAACAAATATTCATCGAGCCTCCCTCCATCCATCCACTCTATCTAGGCCAACCTCCTCTCTTCGAAGCACACCGCCTGTCCGATAGAGCCCACCACAAGGATCAAGTCTTCTAGACTCCTCACTTGGTTTGGCACCCAAGGATTTCACCCACATGGTTAGGATCGGGGTATGGCTCTAATACCACTTGTTAGGGGACATCAGGCCTCTACACAACTCCACATTGATATGATATTGTCCACTTTGGGTTAAGGCCCGCATAACTTTGCTTTTGGTTTCACCAAAAAGGTCTCATACCAATGAAGATGTGTCATTCCCCTTATATACCTATTATTATCCTCTTCCCCAACCGATGTGGGATTTTGTTTTCATCCCAACAATAATGTGTACGAACAAACTGAGATTAGATTCTTAGACTTTTATTGATTGAGTTCTTAATTAAACGTAAAATTTGTAGAAATTGAAAACATGTTTTTTGACTAGGTGAACAAGTGGATTATTGTGAAGGGAACAATGGATGTAAAGGCTCTTAATGAGACTTTATCTAACAGAATAAGAAAAAAGTGGAAATTATTCCACCATAGAAAGGGAAAGGGAAAGGGAAAGAGAAGGTGGAAGAAGAATAAGAAGGGTGTGGAAAAATGGAAGCACCCGCGTATGAGCCTTATACTCAAGTATATCATAGCAGGTATGGACCATCATCAGATGGAAAAGGGTACGGAAAAATCAATTATTCATTTACGTATGGGAAGATACCTTATGAACACACATATGATTACTAGTACAGATCTAGTAGGCCGCAGTTGGATCCTACTCAAATGTTTAGTTACGAAAATCCAAATGCTTGCTCCATTTTAGGTAGGGATAATGGGATTCAGATTGGTATATCTATTTTTTATTTGGTAATTTGTTAGTGTGCAAGAAAAGAATAAGCTAAATAATGTATGTCTAGTTAATTGGTATTTTATGTTTTCATCGATTTTCATAATGATTTTTTTTAGCATCGGTTGTCTTGTTGTTGAGTGAAGGTTTCAATATATAAAAATGCAAAAAAAATTGGGTAAAATGTGCACTTTTAATCCCTATAGTGACTAAAAGTGCAATTTTACATAAGTTTCTTTTACAGTATCTGCTATGATGTATTGTATGTATGATATTTTGTTGTTTGTTTCTTGAAACTAAAATAATTTGATCATAGCATCCAAATGAAAACCTACAACAGGGCCCTAGATCATATGTACACCAATACCCATTTTAAGACGTACACGAGAGCAATTCACTTTGAATAGGAATCCAAATATGTCGAATCACTCATAAATATGCGCAAAACTTTTCATAATATATTTGGCACCCTATTAGTTGCTGATTTTCACATTTTTTTTATAATGTATTTATACTGATTATGAACTAATAGCTAATTCTAGCTATAAATAATTGGATAATACTTGCCTTCAAACTAGTTTGGAGGAGCTCTTATATCCTTTAATTTCTATTGGTCAATTGTCCTTAAATATATTTAAATTTAATAAATACGTGGGTCCTATTAATTTTTATAATCCAATAAGAATAAAACATATATGAAAGTTTGGAGGAGGACTTCTCCAAACTAGTATGAAGGCAATTATTTTTCTAAATAATTAGTAACTAACTCAAGTAAACTAGTACAATCAATATGTAGTACAATACAACTTTTAGGGTGTGTTTAGAAGTGCTTTTGGCCAAGCCAAAAGTGCTTTCAAATGAGCAAAAGCACTTCCTAGATGCAATAGGTATGTTTGGCTACATTCTATAAGCACTTTTGGTAAAAGTCAAAAGCACTTCAAAGTGCTTTTTTAAGAAGTAAGTATTAGGTGCCTTTGAAGTGCTTTTGATTTTTTAAATCTTGTATTTTTAATTTCTTTTACACATTTTGTCTCTCTAACTTCTCTCTACATATTTTATCTCTCTAACTTCTCTCTACATATTTTCTCTCTCTAACCTCTCTCTACATTACACATTCTCTCTCTAACTTCTCTCTACATTAAATTTTCTCTTTCTAACTTCTCACATGTTTCTCTCTCTATCATCTCACACGTTTCTCTCTCTACCATCTCACACATTTTCTACACACTCTCTAATTTCTACTTAAACACTTTGTTTCATTAACTTATTTCTACATATTTTCTCTAAAAAGTACACTAAATATGATTAAGCACTTTAAATATTAGAACCAAACAATAAGTTAATATACCACTTAGCACTTTTTATCATAGTAGTAATAATAAAAATAGTTTGATTAAAAACACTTATTTCTTAAACACTTTCAAACAAGCCCTTAATGTAAGTACATATAATTAAAGTACATTGAATATCTGTTTGTGACAACTTTTAGAAGTCTTTTTAATAAATAAACTATTTTTTTACTATCATTAAAAGACACTTTAAAATATTTTTAAAAACTATCTCAAACAGACTGGGATCCGTGATAACAAATGCCATGGAAAGTGATAGCTAGCAATGAGTAAAAATTAACTTCTTTTATTAAACTATTAATTGAAAATAAAGTGGGTTTTCCATAGTGGTAATTCACAAGGTCAGAATTCTGATAAGTATTTATGTGATAGTGTGTTGTAAAACCGTCCGTCCTCTGTCTTGATCCAATTCACATATTTTACATGGAAGAATTTAAAGGTTATAAGAAGCTTAAGATTGGACTAATGCAACCTGTTTTGTGATCAAATTAATATACTACTCAATATTTACGAACTTCATTGTTTTACAGTTTTTTGGTGTTTAAATCACAACATACAATAATTCATCGCCATTACCTAAACAATGTTCTCTCTAGAAAAAGAATAACACAATACAAAATCAAAATAGAAGAATATTTATAATCATAACCGTTCAATGAAACTACATATATAGGTCATCGACAAGATATGGGATTAATTATTCGCACTCCATCAAATGTAATTAAACAAAAATTATAAGGAGAAACAAAGGATCTTTGAATAAAAAGAATATATATAAAGTTGGCTAATGCAAACAAAGTCTTGATTGCATCAAGTATGTTCTCTTTTTATAGAACATACATTCTGATTTGTGTGGGTAATCAACTATAATTTGTTCTTCAATACATAGAGTATCTTGTCTAATTTTTTCTTCGTATAAAATATCTCGTGGTTGTGGTTGTGGTTGTGGAGTCCAAAACACATCCATACACTGCAAATGTAATGTAAGAGTTGTATAAGAATTGATGTTCATGACAATATTGAGATGTAAATATAATATAATCGAATTTGTTACCAAAAAATCTTCAACGCAGATGGAACTAGCAAAAGATTTCAAGTCCAACTTCAATTTGTTAGAGTCCTTCATGATTAATTGTTTGTATGTTCTATTGGAAGCCATCAAGATTGTAACCTGCCGAACATTTCAATTTCCAAGGATTAACTAAAATAAAACAAAAGAAGAGACCAATTAGAATGAAAACCAAAATCATAGTTAATTAATTTTTTTTTAAAATACATAATCATAAATTTCTCGTGTTGATTAAATAATGACTTGAAAATTCAAGATAAAACAGATCAATATAATTAATATTCATAAAACATGGTTAAAATTAAAAGCAAAGAAGCATTAGTCATTTAATTCGCATACCACTAGGTAATTATTTTCTCCAAGTTTACTTTTCTCTCTTTCTTCAGATGAGAGATTTCTAAACACCTTCATTGCATCTCCTACATTAGACTTCTGATTCACCTGTAAGAAAATATTTATTTAAGTAACAATTACGACTTTTGATTATTTAATGAAATTCATAAACAAAATATGGTATTTCCTTCTGAAAAGATAGATTTTATTTTTTTATTGTCATTTAATTATTCTATATATTATTAATTTTAGAATATCACATGTTTAAATTAAGTTATAATTTTCGAGAAACAACTAGGGTTTGAATTTTAAATTCTTGTAATGGATAGTTGAGTTGTATTTTTTAAAAAGAGAAGTGAGTTTTTAACTTACAGTTGAGAAGATGGAAAGAATATGATCTGATTGCCGACTTAGCAACAATAGAGTGTCTGCATGCACCAAGGAATATCATTAATAATTAAAAAAAAAAAACGGAAATAGTCAGAAAGAATTTTATAAATTAATTCATTTGCTTTCTTCTATGATGTGGAAAACTCTTACAAATAGGCGAGCATGAGCAAATGAAAAACTATTTCTTTTTTTCCTCTACAATTTTCAATTGGAAATAAAAGTTTTTAAAATAGAAAAAATGAAAACTATTACGTAATTTTTAATCCTCAATTTTAAACAAAAACAAATAAAATGAATTTGATTGATTTATTAAAAATATAGAAATAATAAACTATAATTTTTGTTTTCAAAATATCTAAACAATAAGGGAGAAAAAAAAAAAAAAAAAAAAAGACTACCTATCATCATTCGATGGAAATCCTTTTTGGTGGCCAACGAACGGAAAGTTGTAGCTTTTTTATCGAGTTCTCTTCTAACGAAACGAACATGATCTCCGTAAAAGACAACCTGATTGAATATTAAAAAAAAATATTTTATATGGTAATGAAAGAAATCTATAGTTTAGGTTTACATAGCGAAATTAAAAAAAAAAAAAAAAAATGTACCTGAAGTTTATAGACGGTTGCAGAATATGATCCATGAAGCACAGTTATAAAGAAAGCAATGAAAGCCACTATTATGACTATACAAAAAGAAACCTTTCCTGAATGAGAATCAGTATTGGTCGGACTTGAATCTTGAATCCTTAAACTTCTATTTCTATTATAGTACCAACGACCAGAGGGAGATAATGCCGAATACACACAAATTGTCAGACCAACCAAACCAAGCCACCCGCTTAAATACTTTAACAACGCCATTTTTTTTATAATCCAACACACAATAAAACTGTTATATTTATTCACACAATATATAATCGGAAAAGGGAAACACTATATAGAAATATATTGAAGAATTATATTTTCTATATATATACCTTTTTAAATTATTTTATTAATGTTTAATATGTATTAATTCCATTCCTCCTAATACGGTTATATATCATTTTTGACTTGGTAAATGATTCTCTCTTTCTCTTCCTTACAAGCTTGAATCTCCAAATTGGTAAGTGCAATAAGCCATGGCTAAGCTGAAAGGTAAATTTTATGTGACACGTTTTATTTTTTTTAATTTTCATATGCCATTACGAAAAGTAAATTACAGGAAAACAGTTATCTTTTCTCCAAAATAATTGCAGAAACTTATTTTTTGTCTCTTGTTTTTTTTTTCTTTTATTAAATAAAAAACTAAAACTCTCTCACTATAATTTTCACTAGACGGAACGGAAGTAAAGTTAGAATATATATATTTTTAATGATTTGTGTAACGTTAATTATACCCTATAACTTTTAATAAAACTATTTATATAAAAAAATAGATTTTTATTATTTAAAGAGGAATTATAAAATAGAAAAAATATATATATAATTATTTATACACTAAAATTTCATCAAAATAACTTATTATTTATAGTTCAATAAATTCTTAAAAATAAGAATTAATTAGAGCAGTAACCACTTTAATTCACCTAATTACAATAATGTTGGTGGTTATGATTTTATTTCATTTTACCCAAAAAAACCATTTATGGTGGTAATCTGGTGGTTTCCGATTTCTTTTTTTACCATCTTACCATTTTATCTCTCTTCATAATCATATCTTATTATTTTTTTTTTGAGAAAATAATCATATCTTATTAATTGCAAATCATTTAAATTTTCATAATCATATCTTATTAATTGCAAATCATTTAAGTTTATAATTTATTTAATTATTTATTTTAAATTTAAATTAATTGAATTCTTACTTAATGAAAAAGATCTTTAACCTAAATATCTCCCATCATTTTCTTCTTCCTCCTCCTTATTCGACCACAACCATCAATGGAGATTTTTTTTCACTATCTCTATACTTCAGTTCCTCGTTTATAAAAAAAAACAATGGTGAGGTTATGGTCGTCACAATCAAATAAAGTTTCAATTGTGATTTCCTTCTTGAGTATAGGAACATCCTCCTGATCTCCTCCTTATTCGTCGTCACAATCAAAGAAATATACTCGAAATCAATGGAGTTGAGATTGTGATTTGCAGCAGAAGGTATTTTTAAGTAAATATTTATTTTTGTTCAACGTTTATTTTTCGATCTTGCTAGTGATTTTTCTTGCGGATGAGTCGGATCTAGGGTTCTGGTGATAGATCTATCGTTTATTCACTTATATATTTGATGCTTTTTTTATTTTTTTTAATCCAGGTTTGAAAGATTTTATTAAAATATTTATTTTTGTTCAATATTTATTTTAATTTTCTATTTACATATCTTTAATAACCCAACTCTACGGCGAACTCGCTTTCTCTCTATTTTTATAGAATAAATTACTTTTAATTAAATGTTTACTTTTCATCTCTGTATTTTGTAGGAGGACGAACAAGAAAGACATTTGAATTTTCCTGAAAGAAGAAGTCAGAAGTTTGAAGATTTTTCTTTTATTTTTTGTTATAGTTTAATTTTTGTGTAGATTTGATTTTTCCATTAATTTTGTAAAATTTAAGGGATTTTTATAAATTTCCTTAAATTTTGCACAAATTAAGGAGAAATTAAATCGGAGGTATGTTTGTCCTTTCACAATGTAATTTAATTTGGCCGGTGGCGGTTTTGGTTACTATTGATACTTAATAAAAACATCTGTATATTTGATATATCCATATTTTTTTTATTATTAGTAAAATTAACTCAATAAACATACAGTCGGGTTTCAATATTTATTACTTTAACTTTATTTTAAATTAAACATTATCTAAGTATGTAAACATTAAAATTTTCATCCTATTAAAAGTTAATTGTTAATTTTATTTTATTTTTAAGTAGAGCTTACAAAAACAAACAAGAACAAGAAAAACTAAACAACAACAAAATCAAAGCATATTATCTATTTTTAATTCTATTAATATATTGATTTGATTTTAACCAACCCAGCGGCTTAAATACTTTAACAACGCCATTTTAAACAAAACTGCTAAATTTTTATAAACCAAGATAGGTTATATTTATTGAGAGAATAATAATCACAAAAAGGAAATAATATATATAAATTTTATTGAAGAATTATACTTTCCATATATATTACGGGAAAAAGTCAACCTTTTTCTTCTAACCTTAAATATACCTTTGTCTTAAATAGCTAGTTGACTATAATAAATATTTACCTTTTTAAATTATTTTAATTATATTTTTATTTCATATGTATTCTTTCCCTCAATAAATACCCAGTCATGATTTCATTTCTTTTATACGGCTATATTATTTTTTATTTGGTAAATGATTCGGTCTTTTTTACGATATAGAAAGTTTCTTTTTTTGAAAAAAATAGAAAGTTTCTTTTAGAATTAATTACACTAATAACCACTTTAATTCACCTAATTTCAGTTTTAATGGTTGTTTCATATTAATATCAGATTTACCCATAAAATACTATTTATGGTGGCGATTCTGGTGGATTCCGATTTCAATGTTTACAGTATTACCCTTTTATCTCTCCTAATAACTATATCTCATTAATTACATATCATTTAATTAAGGAAAAATTATCAGGGTATGTTTCGTCTTTTCACAATGTAATTAAATTTTTCTAGTGGTGGCTTTGGGTAGTTTTGATATATATGTAAAAGATTGTATTTTTTTGAAATAAACAACATTAATTTGTCCACTACTGAAATTAACCCTTTCTTTTATTGCCTTCCATAATTAGTATTCATATTATTATTTGAAGTATTTTGTCTACAGTTTTAAAAATAACTTTGAATTGTAATGTTCTTTGTATTCTATTTTTAGCGACTCCTTATTGTATTAATATGATGGGATATGTCTTCAAAAAAAAAAAATCCCAAGAATTTGTGAAAATCATCAACACTAAAAATGGAGCTAAATGTGTGTGAAGCAACTCAGTCAAGAGGTAAAGTATTATCGTTTTTTTAATGATCGGTGTAACGTTATTGTATACCCAACCCAATAACCTTTAACAAGACTATTTATATACATAAAAAATAGATATTCATTTATTAATTAAAGAAGAATTATAAAATAGAAGGAAAAATGTATAATTATTTATACAATAAAAGTTCTTCAAAATAACACATTATTTATAGTTCAGTTAAGTTTTTAAGAATAAATATATAGTCGTATCTTCACTTTATTTTAAATTTAATATTATCTAAATGAGTATTTTTTTTATATTACCTTAAATTTAGAGAGGTGAGACTCGAACCTTCAACCTCGAAGGAAGTGAACAAATATCAAATTAGTTGAGTTATGTTCACGTTGACAATCTAAATGAGTATGTAAACATTAAAATTCTCATCCTATTAAAAGTTAATTGCTAATTTAGTTTTGATTATCTTTTTCTAATTCTATTGATATATTATTTTAATTTTAATTTTTCAAAAAATAACGTGTTATTAAAAGTAATAATATATATGTAAATATATATATCTAAAATATGACATTTATTCATGTTAATTAGAACATAACTGTAGTTTTTGTCAAAATAATACTTTAGAGAAAGTATTCCAACTATTTCAAATTTCCTGTCACACATGTAATTAAATTAAATATATATTTGTAAACAATAAAAAAATTAAAAAATAATTAAATTAAAAAACAATATGACAAATTTCTTAATGACATTGAAATTTCCTCTACAATTTTGTTCTTTCAATTAATTATTCGGTGAAATTGAAATCACAAGCGGATCTTAAAAAAAAAATCATGTTTGAGTCTCCTCTCCCTAATTTGATGTAATATTAAAAAAAAAATATCGAAGAGAAATAGCTCTTCATTAGTCTCCACCCTTCATAGGAGGACCACGTCCTTCTAAAGGCTACTAATTTCGGCTCCATTCCACACCACTGCAACACCCTGTAAGTGTAATATAATAATTAATAACTGTTGTATTTATAAATGTCACTTATTAAATCAAAATAATTATAAGTTGATTAATTCGTATCTTCCACACGGATAAAGATATGAAGCCCACCATTTTTTTAAGGTGTTTCAACTTTATTACTCTTAGCAGCGACCAAGATTGTGACCTCCACTTTATTTTTCTCACACCATCAATGCCAAATTTCCTAACTTTTTCAAACAACTCCACCACATCTTCTACTTTAGACCTAAAAATTTTATCAAATCTAAATTTTAATTTTTAATACAATGTTTTTTTTTAATTGACTTACAGATGGGAGTATGGAAATGATCTGATTTGACTGTCTGCTTACCAACATTAGGGTTTCTGCAATATCAAGAAATATATTATAAACGAAACAAAAAAACTTGGTAAGCCTCTCCTGTTGGATGAACGAGAACTGGTATGAATTTCATATATAACCAACATCACCGTGAAAAACAACCTGACCATGAGAATTAAAATCAGAAAGAAAGAAAGAAAAGAAAAAAAGCTAATTGAAAACGTCTAAATATTTTCCATGATCATGGAAACTTATAAATATTAATAAGCACGCCAATATTAATGGCACGGCCCCAACGATAACCACCAATAAGATGACATATAAAATCTTCTTGAGAAAATAGAGGAAGCAGAAGATCAGGGCAATTGTGACTCTTAGGGATATGAAAAACACCATTTCTAGTTTTGTAATTTCAAAATTACCGGAGATCTGCACCCAAACTGAAAATTTATTCACAAAAAGCAGCCATATATTCATAATTTAATTTTATTGAAGAATTATATTTCCATATATATATTACGCAAAAAAAATCAATTTTTATTACCTTAAATAGCTAGTTGACTATTATAAATATTTACCTTTTCAAATTATTTTATTCATATTTTAATTCCTTGGGTTTTGACTTTATAGACAAAGAGAGAATAAAAGCTCTTTTATATATGTGTGTATATATATATATATGGAGATAAAAGTTGTTATATTTTATATCATAGCATAGAGAGAATAATAATGGAAAAAAGAAAACAATATATAAAATCAAACAAATGCCAGTTGATAGGATAGATTAAATCGGGAGGAAGATCATGGATAGAAAGAGAAAATAGAATCAACAAGATATATAATAAAAATAGGAAAAAAATAAAAAATAAAGGGTATGTTTGGTATTTTAAAATTTACAAAATCTGAGAGTGGCTAAATAATGATATTCACAAGGAGGTGTCTAAATAATGAAATGGGACTAAAAATATGGTCATTTACTTAATTAATTCTTCTATTTATATCCTCAAATTACATGAGGAAAAAAAAAACTCACCGCCTATTGTTTTTACCTTTAGGTCAAACATGGATTAAAAGTCAAATTCCCTTAGCATTTCTTTAATTAATCTCACGGTAATCATTATCAGAACCCAAGTGGAACTTCATTCCATTTGGGGTTGGACCAATCAAAATGGCCTTGGACTTTAATGAGATGTTAATAGGCTTTTGATTTTTTAATGGGCCAAAAAAATCAACAATTAAGTGTAGTTTTTAAAACTAACCTAATTAGAAAAAAAAATTCTACTTTTAATTGGTAGTTTTTATATAGTTAGTTGTAGTAACTAACCAATCAATTATAGCCACTTATTAAATTTAAAGTGGTTTTGAAAAGTCTAATAATATTAAGATACTTTTGAAAATTTAGGATAGTTATGATAATTACCCTAATATGATTACAATTCAAAGAGACATATTGAAACGGGGAGTGAGAATTATATTTTTCATATATATATATATATATATATTCTCAGAAGAAAATCAACTTTTTATTTTTACCTTAAATATACCATCTTATTTCTACATTAGAATAAAAATAAATAAAAAAAGGAAAATACTGGCTTGCATATCCAATTACCATAGTAATCTCAAATACAGCCGAATGCAACCCATTGGTCAAAATGGCCCAATTACTGGCCTGGAAACATTCCTCTATGAAAATGTGGGCCTGACCCAAAACCCTACCCCCGCACAATGATATGTCTATTCGGCCCGACCCACATCATAACATCAATATCGTAACAAGAAAAAGATGAGCCTACCAATACCAACTGAGCTTATTCTTAAAAAAAAACAAAAACAAAATAGCTTAATTTGTTATGTAAAATAGGCCAACTACAACCCTTACTAAACTTAATTAAGATGGAAAGAAGAAAGAGAATTAAAAATCTTAAATCAAGAATGTTAGGAATGGTGTCCTAGAACTTGTAATTATTTAATAATAATAATTTATTGAGAATAAATTAAATAAATAAACATAAGTTCTTTATATTATCTAGATTGATTCAATTAATGATATTAGGAATATATGGAAATATATAAATATCAAACATTCAAATAGTAAACCCTAAATTTTTTTTGGGGAATGGGGGTTTGGTATGGGAGTGAATTTTACTTGAGAGGGTGGGGGTATTAAGTGGAGGGGGGGGGATGTAAAGTTTAAAATGTCTCGGTAAATGGATAACGCTTGGGAACCTTATCCCGTAATCTTGTTGATAGCTCGCATTTTGTTTATAGACAAATGATCTAATCCCGATCATTCATGTGGGAGGCATGAAATGGAAGTATCATATGCAATGTTGATTGTATAAAAGGGGGGGACGGGGGGGGGGGTGCATGTTCGATCAAATTTCTCCATCGGGCTGTTTTTGAGAAATGATCAAATATCAAACTAAGTTTATCAACCGTGATAGATCTCAATCCCGAGTGGAAATGCGGACTTTATTTGTTTTGTGAGTTATGTTCTTTGATTCACATAGTTGAGGGGGCGTCGTAAGAATGGCCGCTCTTACTTTTTGGAACCATGCTAGATAAGTGTGGAAGCTCATTTTCACGAGATGGAATTCATAACTTTCCTATAAATTAACGTGTCGGTCCGATACCTAAACATTTTAGGAACTTTAGGAAACTCCCTGATGTCTGATTCGAGACATGAACAAGTGGCGCCACGACTTTATTGATCACGAAGTACATTATCTCTAGTTCGACTAAAGATAAAAGTTCATTGGAGAATCGGTGGGAACACAAGGATAAAACGGTAATTACAGGGGCAAAGGCGGTAAATTTATCCGCCGTAATTATGAGGGTTCCACGTGAAGGATATATCACGGATATAAATAAAAGATAAAGCTAAATGGACATAACTCATCTATAGTGGGGGGGAGTTCAATCTATTTTTGGTGGAAGGAATTATTCATAGTTAGATAATAAGTAATTAACGATTATGAGTTAATCACTTAATTGACTAATTATTAGCCCATGATCATAGGTCCATCTTGTAGCCCAAATATCGTTGTAGCAAAACTAAGTTATTAATTTAACTTAGGAAGAATAAATAATTTAAGTAATTGAATTTACTTAAAATTAGGCAATATTAATTATTTAAATGATGAGATTATTTAAATGATAATTAATATAAATATTATTAATATTGATACAATATTAATTTTTTAAATAAAGAGCTTATTTAAATGGAAATTAATATAACTATCAATTATAATATTATAAGGCAAAATTAATTGTTTAAATAAATAAATTATTTAAACGGGAATTAATGTTAATATTATTAATTATTTAAATAATGAGTTTATTTAAATGGAAATTAATGATTATTATTATTAATTAAATAATGAGTTTATTTAATTTAATAATAAATATTAGAGAGAATTAAATACAATTGGTTTAAGAAACAAATTGGTTTTGGCCCAAAATAATTAATTAATTGAATAAGATTCAATGGTAATTAATATAATAGTTTTTGGCCAAATATGTTTAAATTAGAAATTATTACTTGAATTTTTTCTAATTTTAAATATATATAAATATAATTATTATATAATGAAAAGTAAATAAAAGATAATATATATATATATATATAAACATATATTAGTGTGATATTGCGTCAGCGTGAAAGACTTAAATCCAAAGTTCATATATAAATGTATATATGTACATGGGTAATTTTGGGGGGGGACGGGGGGGAAAATAACTTTATATGTAAATTTTATTTAATTTTTCTATTATTTTAATAATTAAGAGATAAGCATATCTATAGAGAATAGATATCATATTTTCCTATAAATATGACCATTGGGATTCATATTTTATACACTCACACTTTAATTAGAAAAGTGAAAATTCTCTCTCCGTTTGTGCGAATGGGGTTTTTTTCTGGGGAAAAAATTATAAGAAATTTTTTTTTTTTTTGGGGGTTTTTTTGGGGAAAATATTTGAAAAAACTTCTTCTTTTGTTCTTCCTGGTTCATTCCCACAAGTCGGTTTTGCTTTGCGGGGGGGATATAGCATAGGGGGGGGGGGGGGAGGGGGTGTTGAGGCATTTGTAAAGAAACCTCCAACCGATTCTCCATATTTTACTCAATGTAAGTTCCGGTTTTAATTTTCGAAATTAAGCATGAATCTACATGTTTTTATCACAAATTGCATGATGTTAATAGATCCGTTATTAAATGTTAATAAGTTTACTAAATAAATTTCCGCTAATTTAGTAAATCATCCCTTCAAAGAAAACATTACATATAAAAAAAAATCTTAAAAGAAAATAAAATTAAAAAAATAAAAACTAAAAAGAAAAAAATCTAAGTTTTCAAAACCGATATCCATGTTCGACGGCTTCTTAGTGCTTTCTCTTCTAATATCAATCGCATCTTATTGTCATCGTTATATTATTATAAATTCTCAGTTTACAAAGACTGGACGATTGAGACTATAAATAACACCTACAATATGTTTATGTTCTCCACCATTATGAGTTGAGTTTGATCTCAACATAAGTTCAAAATTCAATTTTTATATTTTTTATACTACTATGATAATTTTATGCTATTCTTTTATTATATTATTTGATTGATATTGTGTTTTAATAATAAAAAAAAAAGGAAAAATACACTTTTGGTCCCTTAGTTTTCAATTTACTTTCTATTTGGTCCATGAGTTTAAAACTCAACAAAAATACCCCTGAGTTTTGATTTAACCGTCATTTTAGTCCCTGCCGTCAAACTTATGTTAAATTTTTAACAAAAATATGATGTGGCATATTTAATACTTTTATATTAATTTTTTTTCTTGCTTATCTTGACCAATTTTAAATGACGTGGCATCCTCTCTCTTCTCACTCACTCTCTCCCCTCTACCGATCTATTTCAGGCAACCACCCACCCACGGTCTCCCTCTCGTTCTTCCCTTTCTTCTTGGCAAATTCCCATCCCAAAACTCAGACTTTATACTCATTCAAGTTCATAAGGGATTTTGGGTTTTGAGGAGAGGGGGGGGGGGGGGGGGGGGGGTTTGGAACAAGGAGTTATGAATTTATCATGAGGTGGATGTGGGGAGGGGGGTTTTTAAAAAAAGAGTTTTTGGTTTTCTTGGGTTTTGAAATTTACCATGAGAAGATGAGAGTTAGATTTGGAATTGTGTTTGTTTGTACTGGGCTGAGGGTAAAAGACTTTCCTTTTTCATAACCCCACAATTAATGGATGTCCAGCAAATGATTTATTTTTTCTTCTTTCTCCTTTTGTTTCTTTCTTTTTTATTATTTATAGATCTGTAAAATTAAGAAAGAGTAGTTAGAAGCCGTTTATTTTAAGGTATTTTACAGAGTCGTTTCCTATGAATAGATCTAGAACATGATAATTCTATTTTTTTTTAATTTCCTTCCAAAATTCTTTTTGTCTAATTAAGAGATTCTATTGCAATGATTTGAATGTGGTGATTTGAAAAGTGAAGATTCAGAGAGAGGCTTGGGATACGCAGAAAAATTCAGCAAGAAAGCCATGGAGTGCATACTGAGCTGAGGGTAAAAGACTTTCCTTTTTCAAAATATTGATGAATCATCCATGGCTGGAGAGGGAGGAGCTACCACCATGGCCATGGAAGACGAAGTGGATTAGGGAAGGAGATGAAGAAAAAGAGAGAGAATGAGATTGAGGAGAGAGAAATGACACATAATATATAGAGATATTTATTTAAATAACACTTTTTTCACTCACTTTTTAACTAGTAACCATGTTTTTTAAAGTTTATGTTGATAACCACATAAATACTTAAAGTTACATTTTTGCCCTTCTAATCAAATCAAATCTATTTTCTTACAAATTTCTCTTTCCTCTTCTCTCCCTACGCCTCTCCTTTTTTTTCTTTTTCTAACCATAATCTCTCCCCCCACATTTCTCTCTCAATCTTTCTCTCACATATCTCTTTCTTTTTCTTTTCTCTTCTTTTTTTTCCAGAAACACCTCATTTCCCACATCATTTTTTGCTTCATAAATCTTCAAAAAAAATTTAGTTAGAGAATAAAATGCATAGATCTGACAAAATCATACCAAAAATGTTTGATTTTTTTTATTCTTTTCGATTTTTTTCCTATAAATTATAGATTTATGCTTTTCTTGAAGATCTTAAGCAAGAAAAACATAGATCTGAAAAAAAAAATTGGTTTAATTGTTTTTCCTCCATTTTTTTCTGATGTGTTTGGATTTTATTAAATGTGGATTATGTAAAACGCATAGATCTTATAAAAACCATGGAAAAAAAAAGTTTGATTTTTTCGTTTTACTCCATTTCCTTCTTATAAATTCCAGATCTATGCAGATCTATGCGTTTCTTGTAGTTCTTGTAGTTATAGAGTAAGAAAAACATAGACCTGGGAAAAACATAGATCTACATCTCACGGATCTTGAAGATTTTGACAAAAGGTAACGTTTTTTTAGTTTTTTCTGAATTTTTCACATTATCTCTTAAATTTCAAGATTATACATACTTTGTTTTGTATTATAATATTCGTAAAATATTATCTGCGATATATGTAATATATGTCTGTCAGTTTATATAATATATATACTGTAATATACGTAATATACATAAGTGACGAAATGATCAACAAATCCTCTTTCAACATAGTTGTTTTTTTAAATGTATATTTCTGTAATATACGTTATATTTGTTTTGTTAAAGTATGTAATACACGTAATATACATAACATTCGCAATATACAGATTTTTGTTTCCGCATTTGTTGTCAATTTGATAAATGTATATTATGTATATATGACCATAGTCATCCTTGTCTGTTTGCAGTGTACTATTATGTGTCCATATCAAGTTTTTGTTTTGTATTGTAGTGTTATGTGTCCGTATATAAGTATATTATGTATATGAGACCTAATAACCATATTATGTATCTTTACATTCTTTGTTATATGTTTTAATATTCGCAACGTATTATCTACAATATTCGTAATATACGCTTTCATCATAACTATTTTTTAATGGATAGTTCTGTAATATACGTTATATACATAATTGTATGTATTTTTTCAGTCCAATATATTGGTTACTAAAATGTACATTCTTAAATACACACAATATATGAAAAAATGATGAGGGATTGATTTACAAACCCCTTCTTCCTATGTTTTGTTTTTCCTTAGTCGCACATTATGTAATAAACGTACTATACGTAATATACATTCCTCCCCTCTTTTATGTTCTATTTTTTTTGTTAGTCGTACATTATGTAATATACGTACTATACATAAAATACAGTTTCTTTTTTGACTATTTGTATAATAAGTATTTTTCTATATATTAATCATTGTGTAATTAACACTCTTTCATTTTCTATTTGCAGATTAAATGACATGTATATTTATGTTCATCCTTCACTTTTTCTCAAATGCACTTACGAACCGGAGGATGATATACAAAATATACCAAATGTACTTAACATTTTATATGAGAGGAAAAATATAAATAATATACTAAAATGAATCTACAAAAATGATTTAAAATCAAAATATGTAGTATAAAATAAAAAATAAAAAATATATAAAATATACTGAATACACTAAAAAACTATAAATAATATACTAAATATACCATAAACTGGAAAGAAATAATGCATCGGGAAAGAAAAATTGCATTGGAAAAGGAAAATTTCAGAAGTGTCAGACCATACATAATATACAGACGTGTCAGAGTGTCAGATTATACCTGACATACGGAAAAGGGTAGTTTTGGTATATTAAAAAATTGAATAGTAAAAAGTGGCTAGCTTATCAAATCTCTCATCTCTTGGCTATCTTATTAAAAGTGATGATAAAAGTGGCTATTTTGATTTTTGCCCCTATAATATAACTCATTGCCACATATTTAAAATTTACCACATAGATAAATATAATATATATAATTTTAATAAAATAATGCCACATCAAATTTATGTTAAGTATTTAACAGAATTTTAACGGTAAGAATCAAAATGACAGTAAAATCAAAACTCATGGATATATTTGTTAAGTTTTAAAACTTAGGTACCAAATAGAAAATAAAATGAAAACTCAGGGACCAAAAATGTATTTTTCTAAAAAAAATTATATATATATTTTTGTGATTTTTCTTATTAGGAATTATATGATCGAGGGCCCAAATTTATATATCACACTGAGCCCTTATTTTTTCTAGGAACGGCCTTGTTCTTTAGCATTTGACTTGTGCTCCAACTATAAGCAAATATTTTAGTAAAACAAGTTTAGATTATTTAAATAAACTGAAAAAAAAAGTTGTATTCTTATCCTGAGCTAAAAAAAACATAAGTAAATATATAACTTTTTATCTAATTTGCTTGGATTCTTTATTAGCAAGAATAAAAATTCTAATATTTTAGTGAAAAAATAAATAAACAAAAGATTAACATTCATCCAACTCATGGAGAAAAAGATTGGTTTTTGAATCTTAATAATGGGTAAAAATGGAATTCAAGAGAATATTTTTTTTTTACTTACCTTTGAGAATATTGAAATTATGTGATCTGATTGATAAGTAATTAACATTTGGGTTTCTCATGCAGTAAGGAATATAATTATAAAATTGTACAGTTTTATAATTACCTTATTATTACTAGCCTTTGTATGAATGGAAAAAAAACATAAATTAAAAGGGAAGGAAAAACAAAAATACCTTTCATGACTCTATAGAAGTTCTCTTTGTTTGATGAACATGAATGTGTTGTAGTAATTTTATTAAGGTCTTTTTGAATTGGACTAATATCGCCGTATATAGCAACCTTGGAAAATTCGTAGATTGGTTAAAAAGAAAAAAAAAAAAGAAGGAATGAAAGAAAGCACGAGGTACCTTTAATGTAAACACACCCAGATGTTTCTGACTATATCTATCACGGAAAATATTAAAAGGAAATCTCAGTGATATCAAAACGGTCAAAAGTACGATGATCGATAAAAGCTTTCTATAAATTTTCCTCCAATTCTTCCACCATATGCGGCTCTGGCCCAAAACAAAGTTACCAAACAGCAAAAGAAAGTTGTTAAATGAGTGCATCTGCAACATCGAAACGCCATTTTTTGATGATGATAATGAAGAAAAGTGAGAGGATGGGGGGAATATATGAACCAACTAATCTTTAAAGAAGAGAGAAAAGAGAAATTAAGAGAATAAAAGGTGTTTTTAGGATTCTTAAAATTATTAAGCTCCCACTACAAAGTAATTATTCTTACTTGTATATGTTTAATGATTACACTTTTATACTTATTACCTATATATAAGAATCATTATATATATAAATTATTAAGCTCCAAGTAGTAGTGTTCACGGGGAAGTCCCCGCTCCCATTCCCCTTTCTCATCCCTTATAAATTTCCCGTTCAAAGAGGTAAAAAATGCAAACGAATTTTTATAATCAACGACAAACAATCATAAGAGTAATGAAAGAAACCGAAATAAAAACAAATGTAAAAGGGAGAGAAACTGAGAGCATATTTCAAGCATCATGTCTTGCATCAACACCATACATCATCACATCTTCCTAAGAAATGTGTGTCCTACTAATTGGGGGAATTTTGATAGGATATGTATATGTTGTTTGGATAAAGTTTCCGGGAGCATATTTCAAGCATCATGTCTTGCATCAACACCATACATCATCACATCTTCCTAAGAAATGTGTGTCCTACTAATTGGGGGAATTTTGATAGGATATGTATATGTTGTTTGGATAAAGTTTCCGTTCCATTTCACATAACTTTCACAGTTTGCAAAATGTAATATTTGATGTGCAAGTAATTAAATCCAATTAATCATAAAATGATGGAATAATTTCTTGCCCTAATATTTTCCACATGGATAAACCTGGCAATAAAATTTATGAAATCCACAATTTTTCTAAGTGCTATCAAATTGGGGTGTTTGTATTTATTATTTTTCGCGGTCATTAAGATTGTGACCTGAGTATTTCCATGATATTGCAAAATTTCAAGTATTCATAAACAACAAAAATACTGTAAATTGAAATTTGGGTTGGTGTAAAAAATCATTCTAGAAGATCAGACCACCATTAGAAATTGAAAACAAAATACCAACTATATAGACAGACATTGGCTTATTATTTCTTTCTCACCGACACTAACCAAACAAAAAAATATCAATCCAACCCCTTTATCGTTGTAGGGCTACAGCCCCCTGCCGCGGCGCCTAACTTCTAAAAACTTTTGAAACTTTTGCTATTATGAATATAATTATAATCTTGAATTATCATTAATAATCGACAGACATAAATAATTCATGAAACTAGTTCATTCACTTTCTTTAATTTAATTAAGAAAATTATAAATAGGCGACTTAAAAGAACAAACAAAATAACAATTTTATTGATGTAATTGAAATATGAAAACAATAAAACTATAGATTCTTTGTCTCAAAATATTTAAAAAAAATAGAAATTAAAAATTAATCTAAAGAAAATACATTTGCTTATCAAAATCAATAAATGATAAACTTGCACTACACCGCTAAATGAAAACACTACCAAATTGTATATATTGTTGAAATATAAATTTGATTTGGACTAAACAAATGTTTTGGGTTTAGTTGTCTAAGCTCAAATTCTAGAAAATTATAGAGAAGTTTTAGAGAAAGAACTTTCTAGAACCATAGTTCAAAAAAGTAGAAGCATGTTCTAGAGAAGAACTCTCTATAAACTTAACTTATGAAAAGTAGTTTATAGAAATATTTAGAACAATATGGTAGGATTGTAATTATGAAGAATTTTCTAGATAGTCATTGATAGCCATTATATTAGAATTGTAGTAACATAATCTTAGTTGTTGATTGATGAGGTGTCATTAGTATAAATAGGAGTGATGTCTCCGTGTTTGTATCAATTAAGTAAAAAGAAAAAAAAAATCAAGTAGCCCACTTTTCTAAAATCTCTCTCACTTTTAAATAAATCCTCCACTATTAAAATTCGCTTCCAACACCTATGATATGATTGTCAATCCAATTTTCGCTATTGACACCGATAATTAGTTTATACGAATTATGTTTTCGAACTTGGATAGAACATGATAGAGATATTATAATTACCTTATTACTAGGCTAGGCTAAACTCTAGTTGTATGAAACCCTAAAACATGATTTTTTTTAACCTATAATTTTTTTATGTTTGATCTATCTGCAAAGTTGATCGTAAGTGAAAAAAAAGCATAAATTAAAAGGAAGAAAAAAAAATATTTTTTTTATATCTATCATTTCCAATAAAAAAATTTCATTGTTTATCAACTATTTATCTCTCTTATCCATATATAATTATTAATATGAATAGAGTGATTTTTTTAACATAAAATATTAAATATATTAAAATTTATTAATATTTACTTTACTTAATTTTCACTAAATTAAATATCAGTGATGACTATATAGATTTCAGTTTTATAGCTATTAATATAATTATATATTTGTTTTATTGCGTGTTAGTTGTTAGTTGTTATTTTTACTTTTTACTTCGGTTTATAACAATTTTAAATAAAATCGACATTGGACCGGTTAAAAGAAAAGAAATTGCAAAATGAAAATGAACCATTTATTTGTCAAATCGGTTTTGAACACATATGCAGTTTAATGTATTGATTTTTATAAATTTTAGTTGGTTTTGATTTAATTCTATTGGTTTGGCGATTTTTAGTGTGTGTCCCTCAATTTAAATCAACTACTGGGAATAGTAATGGGAAAAAGGAAATAATATATATGAAAAAAAAAGATTTCTGCCCCTACATCCCTAAATTGTGGGATTAGATCAAAGAAAGATATTGAAACGGAGAGTGAGAATTATATTTTTCAAATATACTCAGAAAAAACCAACCTTTTATTTTTACCTTAAATATACCATAGTAGATTAAAAAAAAAGAAAAATACTTACCACAGTAATCTCAAATACAGCCCAATCCAACCCAATAGTCAAAAAGGCCCAATTACTGGCCTGGAAAAATTCCTTTATGAAAACGTGGGCTTGGTCCAAAACCCTACCACACACAATGATATGTCTATTCGGCCCGACCCACATCCGAGGTCATCATGACATCAATCAATATCGTAGAAAGAAAAAGATGAACTACCTCGTCTATTACCTTAACTAGGACGACCCTTCCTACGATTATGAGATATAAAAGCAAATTCTCAAAATTACATGGTACAGTCAGAGCTGTAAAAACAGCTAGCATCTTCCCCGTCCATTAAGATTTCGCCACGTCATATTATAATCCTAATTATCTTACATGGCAAGATCGTCACCGTTATTCGGCTTCCTAGTCCACATAGATTTGGAGGGAAATTGAGTTAAGAAAATAAAAATATATAATTAAATTCAGAGGGAAAAGAAAAGAAGAGGAAAAAAAAAAAAGTAGAAGATTTTATAATTGCTGTTGGCTCTGGTTTTTAATAAAGTAGCATGCTTTGCCGATTCTGAGCTGATCAGTTTTCATCGTCTTTCGTCGAGACATTGACGGTAAATTAACAGCGGTTAGAATTCCGGCGACGGAATTCTTGAGCTTTCTATTAAGGTAAGACTCTTTGATATCTTCATCTTCAACCTTCCTTTCTTGCAAAATTAGATCTGTTTTCTTTAGATCTGATGGGTTTTAGTGTGAGGCTTTCACGGATGTAAATTTAGGGTTTCGTTTTAGCTCGATGGAATTGGTATTGGGGTTTTTTTTTGTAGCGAGTTTGAGATGATTCTGAAGGGGAATTTTGTAATTTAGGGTTTTTTTTTCCACGTGGGATTGATTGGATTCACATGGATGACGGTGTGAGATCTGCTGGTCCTTCTGGGGTTTTGGTGAAGACTAGGAATTCTTCAGGTTGCTTGATTGTTAGAAAGAAAGGGGATGGTTTGGGAGGTGTTGGTTCTTCTGGCTCTCGTTCTAAGAAAGTGAAGAAGCGGCCGAGGTTGGTTTTGAGTGATTCCGGGTCAAGCGATGAGCTATTACTGCCTAATCGCAGACATTTTGGTCCTGATACTATTCGTGTTTGTAATGGTTTGAATTCTTTTGAAAAAGGTGATGTAGAGGAGAGTGGGAATATTAGAAAGAAGAATAGGTTGCAATATGGTAGCCCTAATGAAGATGATTTGATCGACCGGGTGGATGAGGATGATTTACGAAGAAATATGGGTAATTTAGATGTCTATGAGTTCAATGAGTATGACGAAATAGATGGAGAGAAGAGGCGGAGGAAGCATTTTAATGGTAGTAGAGACAGAAGGTTTCTTGGTTCAATGAACCTGCCTCAAAATGGCGTTGAGAGGGAATTTGGTAGCAGTTCTATCAGGCATGTTGTTGACAAGAGAAAGAATTTGTATTCGGATCAAACCAGCAGCTTTGATCGAGAAGGGCCTTCCAGAAAGAATAATTTTGACACAAATAATGATGGAACCCATCTCCCTATACCCTTGTTGAGAGGGAAGTTTAGGGGTAGTTCTGACGAAGCTATCAGGGTTCAGGGGAAAAATGGTGTTTTAAAAGTCATGGTAAACAAGAAGAAGAATGTGCGGGGATCTCTTGATATTTATGATCATCACAAACTTGACGAAAATAGAAAGAGTTTGAGGACTGAAGATACTGTTAAGAGGAAAGTTTTAGTTTCACCTTCAGCTTACCCAGAAACACAGCCACGTGAGAGACAGGATCCTTTTCCTAAACCAGAGACGGACCATACAGATTTTCAGACTTCGGCATCAACAAGAAATGGTAAGGGCTGCAGTTTGGATTCGGGTGATAGCAGCATGCCATTGAAACCCAGAAAAAAGGTTAGAGAAGCTCACAAATCTATCATGCGGGCAAGCAGTAAAGTTGAAATAACCCCATGTGATGAGGCTTCCCCAAGTACAATGAAAGAAGGAAAAGTTAAACGAGGCAGTGGAACGGAGAAGCAAAAGCTTCGTGAAAGGATCAGGGGAATGCTTCTTAGTTCTGGGTGGAGGATTGACTACAGACCTAGAAGGAATAGAGATTATTTAGATGCTGTCTACGTTAATCCCGCTGGTACAGCTTATTGGTCAATTATTAAGGCTTACGATGCCCTTCAAAAGCAATTAAATGAAGAAAGAGCTGAGGCTAAACCTAGTGTTGATGGCTCATTTACCCCAATATCAGATGACATTCTTAGTCAATTAACTAGGAAAACTCGAAAGAAAATGGAGAGAGAAAGGAAAAATATGAGAAGAGATGATAGTGACAGTGAAAATGCCAGAGAAACTAGTGCATTGAGATCCGCTGGTACCAGATATGACATGGACAGCATGGACAGTGATAGCAATGAGGAAAAATTAAGTTCTTTTATTAAACAGGGTGGCAAAACTATTAAAAAAGTGAATGAAAATGGGTTTCCCAGTGTCAATTCCAAAGGTCAGAATTCTAGTAAGTATCTGCGTGATACTGTTGTAAAACCGTACTCTGGATCCAATTCACGCATTTTACATGGAAGAAAAGGTAAGAAGCTTGGGCTAATGGTTCGTGGTTCTAGTAGGGGATTAGATTCAGAGAATGATGACTTTGTTCCATATACTGGGAAAAGGACCCTGCTTTCCTGGCTTATTGATTCTGGAACTGTGCAGTTGAGCCAAAAGGTTCGGTACATGAACCGCAGACAGACCCGGGTGATGCTGGAGGGGTGGATTACCAAAGAGGGTATTCATTGTGGTTGCTGTAGTAAAATTCTCACTGTTTCAAAGTTTGAGATACATGCTGGAAGCAAACTGCGTCAGCCTTTTCAGAACATCTTTTTGGAGTCTGGGGTTTCTCTTCTGCAGTGTCAGATAGATGCATGGAATAGACAGGAAGAGTCTAAACGTCTCGGTCTCCACACAGTCGAAATTGACGGTGATGATCCAAATGATGATACTTGTGGCATCTGTGGAGATGGTGGAGACTTGATCTGTTGTGATGGCTGTCCATCAACATTTCATCATAGTTGTTTAGAAATTCAGGTATGTTTAGTTCTTCGTTCTTACTGGTTGGTTGTTTTATGTCTATTGTGATGTGTTGGTAAGGTGTACCATATTGTTTCTCCCTCCACTTATAGTTTTCATTGTCTTATGGTCCCTTGCCATTTGAACACACACACACACTCTCTCTCATTCTCACACGCCCGCGCACACACACATGCACATAAAAATTTTGGAATGTAATAAGTGGAAGTAAGACTCCCCATGGTTTTCATGATTTAACTGATTTTTTTTGCCTGTCTTATCATTTGTTCTCTTCATACATTTTTTTAATTCATTCAGTGTTTCTTATAAAAAAAATTAAAATGTATATATAGGAATTAGTTTGCGGGTAAACTTGTTGAATCTTATGTTTTTTTCCGTTTAGCTTAATATCTCAATAAAGTTATTATTATTATTATGATCAGATTTTTGTATTCCTTCATTGTTTGTTTCATTGGTAATTGATGCAGTCTTTTTTTTGTTCTTGGTACAGATTCCTCCAGGTGATTGGCATTGTCCGAATTGTACTTGCAAGTATTGTGGAGTTGCTAGTGTTGATGATTCTCATGGAGACAGTACTATGATTCCTGTGATATCTAGTTGCATGTTATGCGAGAAAAAATGTACTATTTAATTTTTTTTCACCTATGTCTTCTCTATCTATTGCTTTCTTAATGACTGAGATTTTGGAATCTTTGTTTTGGTTGTTGCAGTTCATGAATCTTGCATTCAGGATATGGATAGTCCTACTTATTCCGATGGTTTAGTCTCTTCTTTTTGTGGCCGGAGCTGCAAAGAGGTAGCAAATTTTCAAATTTGTTTAGCTTTCTAGTTTCTCTTTCTTAGTATCTCATAATTTTTTGTTGTGAACATTATGAAGAGAGTATGTTAATTAGCAAATTTAGAGATTATTCATTTACTGTACTCATCCTTTGTGTGAAGTCATAGACTTTGAAAATGAGATGGTAGCTGATACGTTGTCTTTTGATTTCTCTAGCATACTAACGATCTATTAAATCTCTTATCTAAAAAAAAAGGATCTATTAAACCCCCAACGAAACATTTATTTATTTTTTTCTATTTTTCTTCAGTGAGGTTCAAATGACTGTAAACCTGAATAATTATTACTTGATCAAATGTAAGTCATGTTTTTATGCAACTTTGATACTGTACTTTCAATAACTTGAAGGTAGGTTAACACAACCTTTGAAGTTGCAACCTGTTTGAGATAAGATATTGGTAGAATTTTAATATGATACTAATTGTTTATTGATAATATTTATGAACTTCATTGTTTTACAAATAACTTTCCATTGAATTAAAACCTTGACTTTCAAGGAAATTCAAAGTGTCCTTACTCCTGTCTTTCTTGAAGAAAAATGAAAGATATAAAAGGTGTAATCCTAATCTTTTGTTGATCTTAGTGGTAAACATTTTTATCCTTTTCTCGAAGTTTTTCTCCTTTACATTTTTATGTACTTTGGAGCTACTTTTTGGTTATGTTTTTATATACTGAATGTGGTATTGAATGAGAGATGCTTGTGCTTGTTGTCTGTGCATGCTGGTGTACATGTCATGGCATAGGGCCTTATTGAGTGGTATAAGGTTTTTTAGTTGTTGCATTATCGTGGTGGATAATTTATACTCTTAAGTAGTGCTAAAAATCATATTCCGTTTCTTCTCTCACTGATTTTTTTTCTCTTGCTGTCCACTAATGGTGGTTTCTACAGCTTTTTGAGAATTTGCAGAAGTATCTTGGGGCTAGACATGAATTAGATGCAGGGTTCTCGTGGTCTCTTATTCGCAGAACTAATGAAGACTCAGATGCATCTCTTCGAGGACTTTCTCAAAGGATTGAATGCAATTCTAAACTAGCTGTTGCACTAACAGTTATGGATGAATGCTTTTTGCCCATTGTTGACCGGAGGAGTGGGATAAACCTAATTCATAATGTTCTGTACAACTGTGGGTAAGAGTTCTTTTTCTTGGCTGAAGAATGATATTTGTTTGATCTAATAATCACAACATCAATAGTATTAGGTCTTCTCTTCCAAATTATGATATTATCAAGGAAAGGTTAGGTTTTTAGTCCATTGTATACTAAAAAGTTGCTCAGCTCAGTAACTGTTGTATCTGCTGACATTTCTGATCTTCCATTTGGCTGACACTGAGCACTCAGTGGGCAAGTTCTTTAAAATTTTCTGATACTGCATACATTTTTCTCCTGCATCCTCCCTTTGTTTTGTTTTTAATCTTACTGGTGTTTTGCAAGATTCTATCTCAGCGGGTATATGTTTTCTTAAACATAGAATAAACTACTGATTAAATTTTCTACAAACTTTTTGTTTTTCCCCCTTCCAAGTATGGTAATTCTTTAATTGTGGGTCTGATGGATTTCATGTTTAATTTTTCAGATCGAACTTTTATAGGCTGAACTATAGCGGCTTCTACACTGCTATATTGGAAAAGGGTGATGAAATCATCTCCGCAGCAACTATCAGGTATCGTGCATCATACTTTGTGATTTTGTGCATACCATACATATTGCTTTTGGTATTGGCAGAAGGAAAAAGAATTAAATAAACCATGCTATTGATTGAAATATTTTCTATTTTAAAAATATTTTTAATTTCAGGCAGGATGCCTTGTGGATGAATGAGAATAAGAGGATAGACAAGAATGAAGAGGGAAGAGGAGGAAAATATGAGCTTATGACTTCACAAATTTAATGTTATTCATTTTATATGTACTAATAAAAGGACGGGTCTAAAATAAAAGCAATTAAAACTGAGAATCCGAATCCTAAAAGAATCTTATATGCCTATTTCCTAATGACTTTAAATAACCTTGGTTACTTATAGTATTCAAATAAATACAACAATCAACAATCGAAAAAAAATATATAAGGTATTTGATTCCCTAAAGTGCCCCTGCATCACCCGAGTAACGGAATTCTCTACCTGTTGTTTGATTGTGTGTCTGAATCATCAACACTAACTTAGTTATAAACCTGAAAGTGGACCCACTCCTGTAAAATGAGCAGGAGTGTCAACCAGGGGAGGTCTTTGCCCTTTGCACCCATTTTCTACAATTTGATGTAATTACATACATATACTTCTAAGTTCTATATATCTATGCACACATGGAGAAAGAGAGACATTTAAAGTGGATCATAGACTCAAGTCTTTTTGATGAAAAAAGATCTTGGTTGTATGCTTGAGTTTTGATTCCTGCCTGGACATTATAGTTTCTACTAACGGTCTGATATATGGTTAGGTTTCATGGAACCAAGTTAGCTGAGATGCCATTTATTGGAACGCGGCATATATATAGACGTCAAGGAATGTGCCGTCGGCTTTTTTGTGCAATTGAATCTGTAAGTTACACAAACTATGCAACTTGGTCTCTTCCTTTTACTGTAGTAACCTTTATTGTATTTATTTTATATTTAGGCTCTTCGCTTGCTGAAGGTCGAGAAACTGATTATTCCAGCAATTGCTGAGCTCATGCATACATGGAATGTGATTTTTGGCTTTAGTCCTCTGGAGCAATCATTCAAGCAAGAAATGAGATTGATGAATATGTTGGTGTTCCCTGGAACAGATATGTTACAGAAGTTGTTGATTGAAGAAAAAGTCGAGGAGGAGAATGTCACTTTTGGCTCAGGTTTTTTTTTATGGTCGTCTTTATTGTTCTTTTCTGTGATTGGTTTATGTCTGCCAATTTAATTATTCATATTTTTTTCGTTTTAAAGGTGCAGAGAAAATGAAATGTAAAAATACAGAGCTTACTAGTCCTAAGATGGATTCAGAGGCCTCGTCTGAGCATGAACCACAAAGTTGTGATGATACTGAACAGAAACACATTGAGGAGACATCAAATGAAGTAGCTGCTGTCACCAACACTCATCCCGAATCTGTATCAGTTTCTCAAAATGATACTTCTGTGGTGAATAATTCTCTGAATGCTCTTCATGAAGTTAGAACTTCTTTGCTGCCTGTCGAAGCGATAAATTCAGATTCTCACTCTGAGATTGAATTAGCTAAATGTGCCTCAGACAGGAAATACCCATCTCCGTCTGATGCAAGGTATGACTCTCCTCCAACTGGAAATAGGCCTCGAACAGATCTTAGTATAGAAGAAGACCATGAGCATTCCCCTACTCAATATATGTCTGTTGATACCTCTGTAATGAGTAGTTCTTCAGACATCTTTCATGAACCTAAGGTTATGGTTTCGGATGATGGAAATATCGGTTCCGACTCTCATGTTGGGCACCAGCTGGCTGTATTTGGTTCTGATGAGAAATATTTTCCTTCTGTTGTCAACAATGGCACCAGTGAGGTTGAAAACACACCCGTAGTGGATTCTCCTGAAGATAACAAGTCTTCTAATAAGATTAATTGCCATGATATTTGTGAAGTGGATGCCCATACTAACATTCTTAAAACTACTCCATTGGTTGAGACTTTCACTGAGAGCATTGCGAAAGACAACTCAGTTGTCTCCCCTTCTGGTTTGAATGGTACTAATGGACGTCCCTTTGAAATTTTATCTGACCACGACAAACCAATAGCTTCAGGGAAAGAAGGCGAAGGACATGTGGCTTCAGAAACTACTTCTGATGCATTGCATTGCAGTGAAAGTTCTCCACATTCATCTGGAGCTAGATCCAGGGATGATTTTCAGGAAGAGAGAGTTGAATCCGGTTTCCTTTGAACTCTTAATAGATGTTTCATCTCCAAATTACCTGGATCATTTCTCATGCAACCACTTTGCTGGTTTATGCAGGGCTGCTAATGACTCGAACCTGAATTGATGAGTTGCCATGATTGATATTGATATTGGATAGAAATTATATTCAAGTTTATACCATTCGGAGTGCGGCATTTAGGTCATAATCGAATGTTAACACTATTTTTTTTCAGCCCTGGGAGTTTAAAGAGATGCCCTGATGCCATTAGAGTTGTTTGAATTCACTGCCTATCTATTCTGAAATGGCTGCTGTGAAAAATGAAACATTTGCTGGATTTTTAAGTTCAAACTTCTTGGTATGACATCAGAATCTACTTTGCCTATTGGGTTTCTGATCTCTTCAAACCTGTATAATCTTCTACAAATGGAGCATTTACGCCCTCGATCAGGGTCGGGTTATCTCTTGGAGCAAATTCTGTTAAAGTTCTAATATTAACAAACGTTTCTCACTCTACTCTGTCTCGGCATTGTCTGCGCCGGGTTATCCTTATTGTCCATCACGAGGGCTAGAGAATAATAGAGATGGTTCAAGTTTCCATATTTTTGATGGGCTTTAACTGCACATTGATGATATTCATATTACTCGTAAGATGATATGAGCATCTTCTTGTATAGGACTCTGTTTGCTGGAATCTGATTTTGTTTTAAATCTTTGCTGCTGGTCAGCTCAGGGCATCCTCTGATTTCAGGAACTTCAACGTTTTCTTGGAAGCTGCTTTTCTGCCAACCTTGTCCATGGGTGGTCAACATTTGTAAAACAAAAGGGTAGCAAAAAAAAAAAAAAGACATTATAGTTTGTAGTGTCGTGTCTGAGTTAGATATTAGTTCAATGCTTGCTAACTGTTATTATTGGAATTACATTCTATATGAATATAAAAATTGTAATTATTTGGTAGTTATGTACTTTGTTTTAACTTTTGATTTAATTCATTTCCCACATTTCCTCTTGACCCATTATTAATAGGGAAATTTCATTGGGTTGCGAATATTTATAAATTAAGCATTTAAAAAGATTCAATATAGGTTGTTAAAAACTTTGTAAAGATATCGGTGATAACATAAAATAATTAAGGGGAACGCAAAAAAATCGGAATAATAAATTACTGGTGATTCAGTTCTAATATTCAGTTATATAAATATAATCAAAAGTATCTTTACAAATAGATTTTATTTATGTATTTTGAATCTTATTAATATGCCTTTAAAAAAAAAAAAAAAATCATTAGGTTGAAATTTGTAGGAAATAGGAAAAAAAAAGAATAATAAAATCGGTGTTCAGTTCAATATTGTTATATAAATATTTTTTTTTTTTTTTTTTTTTTTTTTTTTTTTTTTTTTGATTTTTAAAAAAAAAATTTTAAAAATTGGTATTTTTAAAAATAACAAAGTTTTGAAATTTTAGTCTAATATGAATATGAGATTGGTAGAATCTTACTTAATAAGAAAAATGTTATTTTGAAATATTTATTATTTTTTAAATTACTCATAAAAAAAATGTCATCTATTCTTTTATCTTTTTATTTTAGTTCGAAAAAATATGTAATAACTTATATAACACAATTTTTTAAGATTTTATTAAAATAATATATTGTGTTTATTTCAATATATTATTAAATTAAATATATAATTTAATAAATTATAATTTTTTTATTGAGTAATTGTTCTCTAATAAGTTGTTACGAACTAAAATATTATTTAATTATTCATCAAATTAATTTTGATAATTTATTTATAATTTTAATAATTTATTACTTTAATTTAATAAAATGTTAAATATTAGTCGAAGAAGAACACTAAAAATAATAATAGAAATAGAAACACAAATAAAATCTGACTATTTCAGATGATTTCTTGAGGAAAAAAAAAACGAAACTTTTAAACCTAGAAAAAGCCGAAACGGTGCGTATCTAGTGGGAGTGGATTTCCTAGCCGGTTGACTTAATTCAATATCAATGGTATAATCGTTGCTATTATTCTAAGAAGAACATTTTCCATTCTCATTTTCAATGGAACTTTCTGCAACTCCTCGCCTCTTAACTTCTCCTTCTTCTCTGATTCTTTTGAAACCCAAGTTTGGAATTATAGTTTCTCAGCCTTTCCATCTTCATCGTTCTGTTTTATCTGGTAAACTCACTAACAGAATGGAATCCGACAAGGTTATATGTAATGCTTCTTCATCTGTCGGCAACGGTTCACCGGTAATTACTTCTTCTGTCGTTTCAGGTAAATCTCTTTACTTATTGATTTTCTTCATTAGCTTTTTGAAATTTATGATGGTCATTGTTAATAAAGCTGTTTCTTTTCAGAATCTCGAGTTGGGGAAGTGAAAAGGGTTACTAAGGAAACTAATGTATCGGTGAAGATTAACTTGGATGGTTCTGGGATTGCTGATAGTAATACTGGGATTCCCTTTCTTGATCATATGTTGGATGTAATTGTTTCCCCACATCTGAATTCCGTTTCGGGTTTTTTTTTTTTTTTTTTGTGATCTTTTGATTGTATTGGTGAGTAATTTTGGTTCTTTATTTGATCATGTTTAGCAACTTGCTTCACACGGGCTTTTCGATGTGCACGTAAGGGCGACCGGAGATATCCACATTGATGATCACCACACCAATGAAGATGTTGCTCTTGCAATTGGATCGGTACGACATTGTTTATTAGTTACATAAGTGGGTGGAGGCATTTTCTCTACTGAAGCATGTTAGTTAGTGGTTAAAAATAGTGTGTGGCTGTGGCTTTATGGAATGGTGTATTATCAATTTTCCAATTTGAAGTTTAAATTCTCAGTTTCTTTGACAGTGTATTATCTATTTCCTCGTGGGAGTCAAATCATTTTATCTTACTGCTTTGTAGGCTTTGCTTGAAGCACTTGGTGATCGGAAAGGAATTTTCCGGTTTGGAGACTTCTCAGCTCCTCTGGATGAAGCACTTATACACGTCTCACTAGTATGATCCACGTTATATTCTGCTTTATATGAGTTTTTGTGCTTTTTTGTTAACAATGAATTTTAGGTCTTGTATCAATGCAAAAGATGATCATCTTTAGCTTATATTAACCTTTCTTTTATTAACTATGTAAACTTGTGATATAGCAAGTCCCATAGTTTAAAAGCTTATGGGTTAATGGGTCTCAACATGTAATGCTGTTTCTCAAGCAGATATGTGATAAAATCCCTAAGAATTCCATGTGGTTTATGCCTGTAGGTGGGGTTGAAGAGCCATTGGTGAATCAGGTTGGGCCCTTGGGGGACATTGATGTAATTGTTAGAGTTGGATGGTTTGGTTTAGTTAGTCAGGATTGGGAATTTGATTTTTCAGTAAATCATTTGGAGAAAGAGAGTAAGATGGAACTGGAGGGATTTTTCTTTTTGGTGGGAGGGGGGGATTTGTTATAGCTTGTGAAATCCAAGCTTGGTCGAGTCAAGGCCTAGGCCTCCAAGATGTCTCGAACATTGAAGAAGCTTCATTGATTGATAGAAATCCCTCTATACTTTGTTAGTACTTGTGAGATGGGGGGGGGGGGGGGGGGGGGGGGGGGGGGGGGGGGGGGGGGGGGGGGGGGGGGGGGGGGGGGGGGGGGGGGGGGGGGGGGGGGGGGGGGGGGGGGGGGGGGGGGGGGGGGGGGGGGGGGGGGGGGGGGGGGGGGGGGGGGGGGGGGGGGGGGGGGGGGGGGGGGGGGGGTTTTTTTTTTTTTTTTTTTTTTTTTTTTTTTTTTTTTTTTTTTTTTTTTTTTTTTTTTTTTGGGGGGGGGTTGTTTTGGGGGGGGGGGGGGGGGGGGGGTTGGGGGGGGGGGGGGTGTTTTTTTTTTGGGGGGGGGGGGGGGGGGGGGGGGGAGGGTGGGGGGGGGGGGGGGGGTTTTTTTGGGGGGGGGGTTTTTTTTTTTTGGGGGAAACCGGGTTTTTTTGGGAATGAGAAGATTATATCATTATGCTGTTGAGGTTATGTTGATGTTCACATTTTTGTACATACTCTGATTTACAAAGTATTACTTGTGACTTTACTTTATGTGTACCTGTAGAATTATGCTTTCTTTCTAGATTAGTAACTTGGGTTAGAGTTGATATACAGGATTTATCTGGCCGGCCACATTTGGGTTATGATCTACATATACCTACTCAGAGAGTTGGAACTTATGACACACAGGTATCTTGACCTTTTCTTATTTTCGTTTATATTTTCAAGCCTCTTTCTCACTTTCAGCTGTGACTCATATTTGAGATTATTAAAACTGTCTCTGTTTCAGTGGAGCTAATATGATCTTCTGGTCTCTATTGGAAAAGTTTCTGACTCTCTTTCTCTCTCTTTTGTTAATGTAACCCTTAAAGTTAGTGGAGCATTTTTTCCAGTCTATAGTGAATACTTCTGGCATGACTCTTCACATTCGACAGGTAAAAATACTTGGAGCAGTTCTATAACTTGAATAATAACTTTTATAGTCGTACTTTTCTTTACATAATTTGCTCATATAATCTGGTATTATAGTTCTTAGATATGCATTTATATTTCTTGGAAGATTTCTATAATATTTGTTTTTGTGTGGATCAAGTTTCTCATTTTATTCATCAGGCTCATGGTTTATGCTCATCAATGTGGCTAATGTGGGTTTCTAATATTTGTTCTTAACTTGTGCTCTATTTTTTTTTTTTTTGGGTTCAAAAAATGATTTGTTGACAAATAGCTTGCTGGAAAAAATTCTCACCATATTATTGAAGCAACATTCAAGGCATTTGCCAGGGCCCTTAGACAAGCAACTGAGTATGACCCACGACGCCTTGGGACAGTGCCCAGGTATGATAACCCAATCCTCCTGGTTAGTTTGCTCGTTTGTCTCTCTTCTTTGGAGAATCAACTAGGTAAATTATGTATTGATTGTTCAATATTCGGCATGTCAATCAATTGCCAACGTTTGACTCTACAATGTTTCTAATGTTGATGTACAGTTCAAAAGGTGTGCTATCGCGTACTTGATTATTGCCATCGTCATGCCAAGCCAAAAATGTGCCTACATGCATTAACGTATATCTGGTCTTACATTACTTGAAACTCCTCTTCATCGACGGTGGTCTAGTGGTCAACACTTTCTTTGGTCTTGCTGCTCTGAGATAGATGTAGAAATAGAAAGATGATGGCAGAAGGTTTCTTGTATGGTTGATTATAGAAGAATGTTGTACATAGAAATATCCTTTCTTCAGCTTTAAATACTTTTTGTTAATGTTACTGTTGTAATGTTATTTATATGTATTGATGTTTTGCACCAGGTCTTTGATTTCACTATTGTTGACCGATGGTCTAAATTTCAGTGAATTTGGACTCTTTTTACACAATTCATTCAACATATTTTTTTATTTTTACTGGGATTGAATAAGGGTAAGAAAGTACTGAAGTGGAAAACCTTGTATATTCAACAAGGTGGAGCATTGTAACATACGTGCTGGGTATCTCACAAATCTAAGAGGTGAAAACGTTATGTAACAAATATGCATCTAGAGCTGAAACACTATTCTATCACAAGAATTCTTCAGCCTTGGCCAAATCGTTTAGTATATTAGATTTAACATCTTCTGAGAGTGGTGCGGACGGCCCAGCCTTTGCATAAAAGCCAGCCAGTGACCTTATGGCTTTCTCTAGCACGACATATGATTCCTGCATGTAAATGAGCACGCCATGTTAGAAATTCACCCCGATCATGGTAAAAGAGACTCTTTTATTTTTATACTGGTATACCTCTTGAACAACTGTTTGTTGCCCCAACCAATTGCTTAAATAGTCTCGGATGGACTCTTTTGCTGCATCTGCGGTTCGTCTAAATTTTGCACCATCCTTGGGGTCTTCCTGTACGGATTCGCGCAGTGTCTTCACCACCTCCCTTGCAGACTTCAGGTAAGCCTTTGGCAATACTTTCCCAGATTTAGTTTTCTCATTTGGATCAAATATTGACTTAATGGCCCCAACAACTCCTTTATCCGCCTCCTGATTGTCGTTTGACGCATCTTCAGCCCGAGCCAGCAATGGTGTCCATCCATTGTTAAATGTGAGAAAGGAAACTAATGATATGCCATTACACAATAAATGACGTCTAAAAAGTTCTTGAGATGGCAGCACAATTTGAGACCTGGATTGCAGTTTATCTGTTATGTTGCATAAGGCACAGTCAATGAAAGAAAGAGTAAATGAAGCTGATGTCCTGGTTGAATCCAGAACACAAGGTCTGAACTTGATTACATTCATTAAAACCAAGCTTTAAAATTGTCCAAAAACGAACTGATTCACCGTTCGCAAAACGTCTATAAATCCAGCCATAAAATCACCCATTAGCCGTCAGAAAAAACACCCAAATCTAACCACAAAATCAAGCAACTAAAGAAATGCTTAAACCTGACACCAAAACGCCAAAACCTAGTAGGAAAAGCATTCAAACATAGCAATTAAAATCGACACCCACCAAAATCAATTCAGCTAATGAAATCACTACGAATTTAAGTTGAGTGTTCAAATGAAATTAAAACACTGAAGTTAAAATAGACTCCCTTAATTAAGATGAAAAAAAATCATCCCAAATTTTAACTTTACAACAAAATAACAAAAATCTGCACGTTATAAATGGAAAAAAATGGGAAAACGAAGATGCAATTATATTCGACAATATTGCAGATTGATGACAGAAGATAACTAAACTTACGGCCATTTTCAGTTGTGAAGATCTTATCCGTTGTTGAAATGGTTCTAAGAAAGATCTTTGCTTCAATAAAAGCAGCCATCTCCCTGTTTCATCCACAGGAATCTTTCTCTGCACATAAAAACCATTAATCTAATTATTTCTGGGTTTCTCATAACTCAAAATTTTCTATTATAATTCAACGGAAGACGAACAAAAGAAACGTTATATCCGAGCTAAGAAAGCGAAAGTAGATGAATCAGACTCCGAATTCTTACTGACGAATTCTGAAGGAAGAGCTTTTATCCTATCCCTCGGCGTGTCTTAGCCATTTGAAGGAAAGATTCAGATTTGTAGTATTGAAAATATTCAATCTGGCGAGAGTGTCTCACTCCACCAATTTGATATAATATCTATAAAAGAAATAGATATATTAATTTTTATTAAATCATATTTACTTTATTTAATTACAAATCACGCATTTATTCACATTGTAATTTGATTTTATATAAAAAAATAAAAACTCATAATGAATATTGATAAAACGAGTAATTGTTAATAATTTAATATTAAATTACCATTTTATTAAAAAATCAATTAGTAAACGTAATTTTGCTATTTTTAAAATTAAGCAAGCGTTAAAAATTTCCTATAAAACATAGATCTTTTTTTTTAAATATAAAAATATTTTTTTTTTTTTAAAAAAATTTTAGGAAAAAAGGGCAACATTATTTCTATGTAACAAGATAAGACCATCCCTTTTTTTCCCAATAGATTGGAGGAGTTTTTATATGGTAAAACGTAAAAATGATTTTAAACGTTATTATAGTTTTTAAATTACAAATCACACTGGTCCATCAATTTTTTTTAACAAATTTCAAACAGAGTTTATTCTACATCTGGTAATTTGATTTTATATTAAAAAAAATTGAAAAACTTCATAGATGAATGAAATTGATAAAACGAGTAATTGTTAATAAGGTTTAAATATATAATTTACACATATTTATTAAAAAAATCAATTAGTAAATGTAATTTTGCTATTTTTAAAATTAAGACATGAAAAAAAATAGCATCGACTTATAATTTTTCATAATAAATTAACAAATAGATCAACTTTTATCAATATATAATATAATTTTTATTAATTAAAAAAAATATATTATTCTAGGAAAAAAGGGCAGAGATTATTATTATTATTATTTATTTTTTTCGGTTTGAAAAGAAAAGGGCAGATATTATATTCCCATAATATCTCTTAATTTAATTTGGGGGTAAAAAATCGTTTCTAATTTTAGCCCTAATCAAACTGGAAATTCCCCACTCAGATAAATAAAATCGGGTCCGACAAAGTCTCTAGAGTGTAGGGGAACAAAATAAGGTAAAAATAAAAACCACACTCGCCATATCATCTTCCCAAATCCAAAATCGCTATAGGTCAAATTTGTCCACTGTAAACCCTAGGCGGCTCCAGAGGATTCATGGCTGGAGGTAACCATCCAAAAGATTCATCTCAAAAGCCTCCTTCTTCTTCTTCTTCAGTTCCTCAATCTAATCGGAAATCCCGCTGGGAATCCAATAACAAGTCAAGCACAACCGGTAATCCTTCCTCTAATCCCAAATCCGATGGCAAGCCTTCAAAACCCCAAAATCCTTCCCCTAAAACCGCTCCCAGTCCAAATTCTGCTCACCCCAAGAATTTTTCCGATAAGGCTATTAATCCAGCTTCAGCCTCTGCCCCAATCCCTTCTCCTGGAGTTTCGCTCCCCTTCCCCGACCCGTCGAGTCTTGGACCACCGCCTCCGCCATCTTATGGATTCCATATGCTCGAGCGTCGTACAATTCATCTCGCCGATGGTAGTGTAAGATCTTACTTCGCTCTCCCGCTTGATTATCAGGATTTTATTTCGCCAGCAAGGCCCATGGACCTTTCTGGTCGGATGTTACCGTTAGGGTCTGGCGGTCCTGGGCGCGAATACGGTGGATTTGATCCCCGGTTTCCCCCTGGTGGCCCTATGAGTCCAGATGAGTTTCGTGGCAGTCGTGAGGAAGCTTTTGCGCGTGCTAGACATCAAGATTATTGGAATTCTCGAGGGACTGATGATCGCAGTGGTCCTTCTGAAGTTTCGACAATGAAAAGAAAATTTGGTGATGAGAAGGAGAAGGATAGGAAGGATGAGAAAGATGAATTATCTAGGCGACAGCAGCAATTTTTGCATAACGGTAGCGGGAATGGGTTTCTACCCGGTATTGGAGAACGCCGGGGAGATTTTTTTGCCGGGACTAGTGATCCATTTAGTCGAACGGAGGATACGAGGTTTTCAAAGTACATGAGAAGTGGTGGGAGTAATGAAAATGTAGGTTTAAGGCAAGGCGGTGGTGATAATGTGGCTCTTAAGCATATAGAAGTTGACCAGAGTGCTTTAAGAAAGGCATTTCTTCACTTTGTGAAGATTATAAACGAAAATACTAATCAAAAGAAGATTTACTTGGAGGATGGGAAGCATGGGCGTCTTCAATGTCTTGCCTGTGCAAGGTTTGGTGTAACTGGACTCTTTGTGCCTTCTTCATGTTATCTTACGCTATATCTATTTATTGCTTATAAGGAATATTTTTATTTCCCCCGCATCTGGATTCTATATGATATTGGTTGTGGATGCTGTTGGCAAGTACGTAAAAGTGTACATATATATATATATATGCATGCAGCGTGTGTGAATGGGAATTTAAGTTTCTTGAAGATTGCCTCACTGATTGGTGGGTTGAAGCTAAATACTTTCATTTTCTCTATGAATATTATAATTGAGTTTGGGAAATGGGTAGTTGCAATATCTTTTATTATAAATCCTTTTACGCACCTTTTTGTTGACTCCAGCATTTACTACCATATTGTCCTGCGTCTTGTGGAGAGCGTAAACCTCTGTACTAGAGAAGTTTTTTTTTTTTGCCCATGGCTCTTAGGAAGCTTACACCATCGATTAAATTTAGGATAAAACTCTGGCCCAGCCTTATCTCCTTTATAACTTTCCTATATGAAGAATGATGGAAATAGTCATGACTCTATTAGCACCTATTCTTGTTTGTTCTAAGTTACATTCTCATCAGATGAGAGTTCTAGCTTCCTGAGTATAAAAGAATAGACAAGGAAGAGGAATAATTTTTTCTTTGAACTTGTTCATATGTAGTTTTTTATGGTATATTTTTGGAATTGTCATGACATTCTCTTGTCATATTTTGGCCTTGGAAATCGTTGATTTTTCTTCATAACACAAAGATGATTAATAATTAGGAGCTTGGTTGGTTCTAGTTTTTTTTTTAAACAATAGGTGTATCACATGGTGATTGATCAGAATGTTGTTAGAAATTTTATAGTTTGAATAAGGCTTGCACTTTAAAATTAGCAGAATCTTATCATTGTTATAGGTGGTCAGTGTCAATGGCAACAGTGGTGTGGGCATCTTGATCATAGATTAGAACTTTCAACTTGTTATTGGAGATATTCATTTAATTGATAGAAATTGTATATGAGGATGTAATGCTGGTGAAGGTGATTTTCACTAGCATGTTATTACGTTATACAACCTTATGCCATTAGGGACATTTTTAATTGTGGTGGGAGTGAAATAGAAGAGTATTTCCTGGTGCGGAGGTGATCTCAGAGTGCTTGTCATAAGTTGTTTTTAGTAATTTTGGTGTCTACTATTTAGCTGATTGGAGGGTGTGTTGTCTTGTAACTTCTTTTTCTTTTGGAGGCTCTTGCCTTATAATTTAATTCATTAATGAGTTTATTTCTTGAAAAAAAACCTATTTCTTTAGGAATAGTGTGTTATTACAAGCATGATGTTGCCTTCTTATTGTTTTGACAGGCTTAGAAAAATTCACATCATACCTGTGTGGTTCTTTGCAACTCTGTAGAACTAGTACATTGTGTTGTCGCATTTGTCCCTTGACTTATGCTTGTTCCTTTTTTTACTAGTAATTTTAGTTCCTTTATGTCCTCACCAGTGTGATGCGTTACTCTAATTATGCTTGCTTGTTCTGTTTCTCTTGGTCAATGATTCTTCTAGGGTTTAAAATTAATCGTTTGGTATTCCTGACTTGTTTCCTTTTAATTCCATCAAATATGTATATCTTTTATTTGGCTTCCTTTAGATATTTTTGGACTTACAGTTGCATCACTTTGTGAGCACCATAATTTTACAACTGTTGGGCATCTTTCTGCATTTTGTATTTTAATGGTGATTTTCCTTTGCTATTGTATATTAGGATAGGTGGTGTCGCTCTAAACCATGTGACATAGTTTGATGGCTTGCTTGGATGAATTTATTCTGTGCTTGTCGAATCTTTTTGATGGTTTGAATATACAATCATACGTTATAGCTAGCAAAATGTGTTTGCCTTATAGAGTGACTGTGCTAGTAACTTACATCCCATAAAAAGCTCCAAGAAACGGAATCCATAAAAGAACATAAGAATACCCCAATACGAGAAAACCTGCAAAATTACAGAAAGGCAGCCCAATGGAGCCTTATTGTGACTTTTAATATTTGTGATGTGATGTAGCAGATGGTGGTGAATATTTCATTTTAGTTAACTTATTAGTGTTAGTTTTTCAATTATGCCTTAAATTCCTGCTTAATTATGGGATTTTTGTAGTTTGTACTTGACATGATGTAATTGGTGAAGGAAATTTGGTTAGCAGTTTTGAAGAAATTTTAATCTTGGCTTAACTAATTTGCAATGTGGATAATGAAACTTTTCTCCAATCATTGGAAGATATGCTATTATTCCCTCCTTTCAATGATAAAGGGAAAAGCCTTTGGGTGGTGGGGTTTTGTGCAATAGCATGGGGCATTTGGTTGGAAAGAAATAGAAGATTTTTAGGGAGGAAAAGAGATCATGGGATTATGTTTGGGAGTTGGCACATGTTAATGGATGCATCTTTTTGGGTGTCAACTACCAAAAACTTTTGTAATTATCCTTTAGGTTTAATCATTAATAGTTGGCCCGCATACTTGTATTTAGATGGCCATGCGGTTCTTTTGGGGTGTGGTCCATGTAGGGTATATGGTATACCTTGGTCTAGGAAGCACGGACACGGATACGGACACGGGGATACGTCATTTTCCAAAAAAGTAGGATACGGATACGTCAAGGACACGTTATTTTTTTTAATATATTTATTATATATATATATATATATATATATATATATATATATATAGACATATTTAGTTGATGAATTAGTAGAAGAGGCCATCCTAAATCATTTAAAAAAACAAAACAAAATAAATTTACAAAACAAAAGTAAGTAAAAAAACAGAATTGAAAAACAATAAACAGAGAAAATTAAAAAAGGATTTAAAAAAGAAAAAAGCTGAACAATCTCCAGCGAAAAAGAAAATAGAAAAAGAAAAAGAATTTTAAAAAGAAAAGAAAACGGAGGCAAGCCTCTCTCGCTTGCGACAGCCTCTCTCTCTCTCTCTCTCGACAACAATATCCAGCGAAAAGGGTTGTTTCCAAGCGAGATCAAGCTCGATTCTTCTTCCTTTCTCTTTTTCGGCGAGGTCTGAAGCTATTCCAAGAGGCAAGTTTTACGTTTTCTTCACTTCTCCTCCAATGGAAGTTAGGGTTTTTCTGGGTTTTCTTTGCCTCTTCGTATTGCTGAGGGAAATTGTTTGTTTTTTTCTTCTTTTCTTCCAATCTTTCTTTGATTAGCCGTATTCAAGCCGTGTCCGAAGTCTGATTTGGAAAAAAGAAAAAGGGACACGTATTTTGCCGTATTAGACACGTGTCCAAGGCGTGTCCGGACGAATCCGTGTCGGACACGTGTTTGATACGGATTCTTCATGAAAATAAAGGTGTCCGTGCTTCTTAGACCTTGGTTATGTGGCTTTGGGTTTGTTTGCTACTCTATAATATTGTAATTTCTTTTATTTTTTTCTTTCATTATATCAATGAAATGGCCTTTTGAGGTGTCTCTTTGATTTTTTTTTTTTTGAATTATGTTTACTCGATAGTTTATTTATTTATGTAATTTTCTTTGTTTGCTTTCTTTTTAATTTCTTGTGTTGTTTTCATTTTTTTTTACTCTATGCTTTTAGTTGTTAATGGCTCTCATCAAATTGATTAAATATAGTTGGGGTTTCTATCTGGCATGTGTGGTTCTTTAACTGCATCTTTGGCATTAACTGATTACATATTACGGTGAGATTAGAAGTCCGTGTTATGCTGCCATAGAGGAGAAAATTATCAGTTGGCATTTCAATGCATATATTTTAGGACGTCATTAAATTCCTTGAGCTAGGAGGACAATAGTTAGCTAATTTTAAATGTTAGAAATAAAATTTAATGGAGCAGTGCCAGTGATTTTATAAACCGAACCTGAATTTGGTCATAAATTTGTTAGTTGTTCAAAAGCTTCAAAGCAAAGAAATGAGCCCCCAAGAATATTATGTATCCCCTAATGACCTGTTTGTTTCAAGGTTTTGCCTGATGTTGTCTTACAATCTCGGAGTCTAAGTTTCCACTTAAAAGCTTACTATTTATGTGGTCTATACACTACCTTTATTCCATTTTGGTTCAGTTTTAGGCTTGTATGAAAGCTTGAACCAATTAAAAAAACTGTAATGTGAGTTCCCTGAACTATATTTTTCCCTTTCATTTATATGCTTACTTTCAGGTCCTCGAGAGATTTTCCAGATATGCATGGTCTTATTATGCACACTTACAACTCTGATAGTGCTGACTTGCAAGTGGATCACTTGGGTTTACATAAGGCTCTTTGTGTTTTAATGGGGTGGAACTACTCAAAGCCTCCTGATAACTCAAGAGTATACCGGTTTCTGTCTGCTGATGAAGCAGCAGCTAACCAGGATGATCTGATTATGTGGCCTCCTCTAGTGATCATCCATAACACAATTACTGGAAAGGGTAAAGATGGGCGCATGGATGGTTTGGGAAACAAAGCAATGGATAGTAAAATTAGAGGTATAATGCACCATCTTATATTTAACTGTTTTTTGTTCCTATTAATATCCTGTTGTCTCTGGGTGGAGAGTATGGTTCTGATAAACTAAGTCCTACCTGCATGGTGTATTTTACCTCTGGCTTTTTTTATAGATCTAGAAGCACCTTTAATATTATTGTTGGACTTTGTCAAGTCTGTCATGGATGTGCTTCTGTGAGGAAATTGTTTTAGAGAGTTGAGTGCCATATATTTTTATTTTTTTGTTGACAACTGAAAATGGGGAGAAACAAAAACGCTCCCAAGGATTACAAAAAATTCCTTCAATTGGGGGCAATCAAAGAGGGAGAATAATTACAAAAGGCCTTAGATCGAGCACTCTAAAGCTAGGTAAACCAAATCAAAAGATCCCAAACATCAAGAACATCCATGTACTTGTTGCGAAAAACCACCCTCTTGTTTCTTTGCCACCAAATGAGCCAAAGAAGCGCTCTCACCGTATTACGCCCCATAACAAGGGCATTATCTTTCAACAAAACACTACCGAGCAACCCAAAAACAGCCGAAGGGACATGTCTGTGAATCAGCCCGTGTAAGCTGAAGATATTAATTAACTTCACCCATAATATTGATGTAAAAGGGCATTGCAAAAAAAAAAAGGTGGCTAGAATCTTCAGATTTGCATTTTACACCTATTTTGACTCAACATCACCTTATGGAATTTCTTTTGGAGTTTATCATTAGTATTGAGACCCCCATGAGGAAAAGTTCATAATAAAACTTTGACCTTAGGGAAACTGTCCTTCCAAATCAACTTGAGTAAATTCGATGGAATGTCACCACTAGCACAAATAAGAGAGTTGAAGGCATTTTTACAAGAGGAAGAAGTACCCCCACCACCAATTCACACTCTCAAATCTTGAAAACCTCCAGGCTTTAAAGGGATGGTAACCTAAATGAGAGGATTGAAGTCCTCAATCTCATTGTCCTTGAGATTTCTTTTGAAGATAATATTCCACAAGCGCAAGCCTCATCCCAAAGATCCAATACAGCAGCATCATGCAGAGTGGAGAACTTAAGAGGGAAGGAAACCGATTGGCGAGTCATATTGATAGGAGTTCAGACATCTTTCCAAAAGCTAATATACTCACCACTTCCCAGCCGAAAGCAAGTTTTAGAGTCCATTGAGTGCCACAAATATTCATTAGCAATTGGCCAGAACTATGGTTATTTTCATCTCTTGCGTGATACATACTTCTGCTGTTGATAAATCTGAAGTTTTATGTGAATCCCCTAATAATCAGTAGGTGGCACAAATGGGACCTTTTAGTATTTTGTGATAAAGTCCTGCTTTAGTGTTAATGAAGCTGCGAGAAAGCCTATTGAAGGGCTATTTCAAAAAAATGTTAATGAAGCCAATTCTCTTTTCTTTAGTGTCCTCCCCTTCTCCCTAGCGTATGGTAGTCACCTTTGGTTTTTGACATTGCTGATATATGAACTCTATGCAGTTTGTTGAGAGTTTGGTGTTGCAAGTGTTTTGTGCGACTCCAAGCCTATGATTTGTGAATCAATTGTAATTTTCAGTATGACCTCATGGAGGGAGTCCATACACATAAAATTGAAGTTCAATGATATATTATCCATTTCCTATTAAAAAAAATTGAATTGAGGAGGATGTTTTTTCCTTTTCTAGCTCCCAGTTTCTATATTTTCCCTCCCTTTCTTCTCTTTAGATCTCCCGGCCCCTTCCTCCAAACAGCTTGTTTACTTGTATGAGAGGGTAGATGATCCAGTTTGTTAATGTTGTATTGGCTGAATTACTTGGTTTTTTACCCATTTGCAATGCCTTAATTTTGTTGTGTACATAATTCCTGCATTTGTGGAAGACTGATGTGAACCAGGAAGAGTACGAGGTTGTAATATATGATTTTTAATATTGACCTGTAACTTTAATTCCTTGAAACTTCTGATCATACAACAACTCTTTTTTTTTTCTGTGAGAAAATTGAGGCAATGGTAGGTAGGTTCTTTGATGAAATCACTTGGCCATCTCAAACAGAAGGTCTTAGATCCAACTAATAGTGCGGTGACCTCACGTTTAAACTATGCATCAGAGCAATTCTTGTATTTGATACTACCTTGTGCTAGTGTGCTTAGCCTTTATTCTGCTAGTTGCCAGTGTGGTATTTTATTAGTAAGTGAGACGTGATTAATGGTCCTTGTGAAGTTTTTCATCTAGTAGCTATCTTGTTTTTTTTTTTCATGTTGTCAATCTGCCTAGCCTACACTTCTTCCGGTGCTTCATTCTTGTTCATTAACTGTTTGTGATTAATTATCCAGCATTTTTGTTTTACCATGTGACTTCCTGAAATATTTTGTAGCTCTTGAAGTTTGTTAGGCTTAGTAATAACAGAATTTTTGAAGTGGCCTATAGTTATTGAGAGCTTTTCATTTTTCTCTAGTTCAAGGCTCTTACCTTCTTGAATTTAATGGCTATCTTGCTGTTAATATGTTGGCATTGAATTGTCTTGACTAGTCCTTGGTTTTCTGCTGCTATTTTTTTTTTCCAGACCTTGGGTTTGGGGGAGGGAAGTCAAAGTCCTTGTATGGAAGAGATGGTCATTTGGGCATTACTCTGATCAAGTTTTCTGGTGATCAGTCTGGCCTCAATGAAGCCAAGAGACTGGCTGAATATTTCGAGAAGGACAATTGTGGACGCATGGCTTGGGCTCGGGTGCGGCCGGCAGCTTTTAGCAGGGAGGATGATAAGAATCCAAACCTTGTGAAGGTCGACGAGAAGACTGGAGAAAAGAAAAGGATTTTTTATGGGTATCTTGGAACTGCAACTGATATAGACAAAGTTGATTTCGATACAAGAAAGAAGGTAACCGTAGAGAGCTGTAGGGATTTCAAGTCGTCAAGGTAAAATATCCAGACAAGATATGTAGTTGGGGACGTATGTTCAATCTGTCTCCCTGGTTGAAATGCACTCATCCCTACCCCCTCTCCCCAAACGACACGCCCACACTCCAACATCAGGTCCATTTTAGTTTTTTATTGTGTTGATTCATCGACGTACCAAACAGCTTGTTGGTTGTCATCCTTTGTTAAAACAAGGAGGCTGTTTGGTCTACTAGTAATATTCCAGGATTTTCCTGGGTTTGTTAGATCATTTTAATTCCACCATAAGATGTGAATTTGTATGGTGGGATATGGATTCGGTTGTATGTCTTTAGTTTTAGAACGTATTGAGAGAAGCTTTATTTATCTGTAATGAAACCAGCTTGTGCAGCATAACACTTGGAGTCTTTACCTCTCATTTGTTGGCAGTGGTATGATACAAGTATATTTTAGAATAGGATTTGCTTGGACCATTGTTCATTAGAATGCACCTTGTTAGATGTTCAATTATCTAGACATCGTACATATCGGTGTATGGTCATAGGGACCATTTTGGATTCGTTATGTAAATTTTTTTGAAAAGGAAGCTGGTAGAGTAAGCAAGTAGTCTTTGCTTGGTCTAAGAAAGCATGCAGTTTTTAAGCGAGGGCAAAATGAGTCAGTTTCTTTCCTGTCATGCATATTCTTGTTGCAGGCGTATGAAGAGGAATTCCTAGATTGAGCCAGGTAAAATGTTCTCTTGCTTGGATCTTAAAACATGTATCGAGTAGGTAAATGTTGCTTAGTTTTTTAAAATATGTATCCAGTGTTGGAGAAATTATTTAATGATATAGATGCATGCCATCTGGTTTGCGGAAGAACCCAATTCTACCAATCTAGATTAGTGACTGTTCTGGAATGTCATTTTTATTAAAGTCTGTTTGCTAGATCGTGTTTTTTTTTTTTTTTTTTCCATTTTTATTTGAGGTTAAAAAATACAGATGCGATCGACCAAATAGCCGAGGATACTACCCTTGAAGTAATTTGTTTAATGTAATTGTACCTGATTAGATTAGATTGTAGTATAAATTATATTAATATATAGGGCATAAAGTGGTTGCGTACTTTTTAAAGCAAGCATGCAGCATATGCAGGGCGATGCAATCAGAGGAGCCAACTTTGTAACGTGGTCTTTGTTTACTTTTCAGTTTTAGTTGAGGTTTTTTTTTCCCCTTTAAATTACTATTGGTTTAGGAATCTCTGAATGATATCACTGGAAATGATAGATGAGAAATATCAAGTATTTATAGGTATATCATTTCAATTTATTACATTTTGTGTGTTCTATTTTTTGAGGAATCCTACCGTAGTGAAAATTAAACCTATTAAAAACTGACCCTAAACTGTCGGTGATGATCTTTTGACAATGGGCGAAGAATCTTATCCTTCATTGAAGGCCGCTCAAATTGGTTGGTTGGTTTACATCATGACACATCTACTTGGACTATTTATATGGATAAATAAATTTATTTGAAATGGGTTACGCAAGCATATGTTTGGCCACGTCACTGAAACCACTCTTATCAATTGACAAATTCTCAAAATAATTAAATGATAGGAGGCAAGAACTTAAATATGTGAATTGAATTTATTGAATGTTACTGTGGGCAATGTTACTCAGAAGCTTGAAAATGGGCTAATAAGAAGAATTGTCAAATGATCGAAACATGTAAACTGAAAATAATTTGTTTAATTTGAATTATGAAGTGAGTGATCGAATTGATTGGAATAATATATTTTGTTTAAATTCAAACCGTCCATGAAACCCTAGAAGAACCAAAGTTGGGACAAAAATCTAGACTTGTCAAGAGAGAAGATTCAGCACTTCCAAAAGTTGAAAGATTCCGTTTTAAATTTTTGGATTAATATGGAAAATATTTTTATAGAAATTGTGTGAACACTTTACACGTGTGATACGCATGCTTGATGGGTAATGTTCTCACGTACGAAGCAGCAACTGGGAGTGTGGCATGATTGTGTAGTCTGTCTTCACTTTAACTGACTGAAGCCATGTGGTGGTCAGTGGCTATGGCCCACTCCCCACTCTATCCTTTCCTCTTTTTTTACCTCGGTTTCCGTGAGTTTTTTTTTTCTTTCTTCCTATTCACTCTAAATAAACCTTCTCTCTTTTTTCTATATAATCATTCCTCCAATTTACCCCATTCCAGTAATCCTTTTTTGAACAGTAATAGTGCAATTTGTGTATTTATTATGTGACTTGTTTTTTGGATTAGATAGATGGTTCAAGAAATATATAACTATAAATTATAATTTTGTTTTGTTTTAATGAGTCTCTTTTTTGAACTTTTATAATTTAAAAATATTTCAATTGCCGGTAGCTTTCAATGAATGACATTAGTCCTTAACTTTGAATTTTGAATATGGAGTTGGTAAAATGTTGAAATGGACTAAAAGTTGTACATTTGAACCCCCTAAAAAAATCATGTGTAAGCTTTATTAAAATGTTGAAGAGGAATTTAAGATTTGACAAAAATATAGATAAATTTAAAATTATACCTAAATATTTTTCAGTCTGTTATAAATCATATTTAAACACTAATTTTATTTTATTTTAACTTGAATACCTCCCATTTGAGCTTTATTGTGATTTATACTCTCCAACAATTTAGTCATTAAAGAACATCTTGTGTGATTTTACTACCCTCGTCAAAATCGCTTCTTCCTATTCGAAATCTATTGCCTTCGCTATCATTTATATTTGAAATCCAATTTTATCAATTAAGGATTCACATCATTTGGGTATATGTTTTTTTTAATATAAATGGTTTTTCATTATTTAATTACAGTATGTAAAACAATATTAATTTAATAATAAATAAATAGTTATCACATATGAGATATTAATTTTTAATACTTCAGTTTATAGAAAGATAAAAAATTATATTGACGCATATATAGAAAAAGTATATTATAGTGCAAGAGTATGATTTACCACCACTTTAAAACGTAAAGATATAAGTTACAAAAATACTTAAAAAGAATGTGAAACAAGTGGAAGAAAAACACTTAAAATAATAAGGTAATTTCCATGTTTTTTTTAGAAAAACCATCTCTCTTATAATTATAACCATGTTTTTTTCTTTCTTTCCATATACTCTAATATTCTTTTAGGAAAAAAAAGGGTTTTACATGCAATTTCAAATCAGAATTAGAAGCTAGGCTACGGAGTTTAAAAAAAAAATCGTATTTAAATTCACCTCTAGATTGAGAAAAAGACGTAATTTGACCACCTTTTTATTAGTATAAAATACTAACATTCAGAATATATTTTTTAAAATCCAATTTTACGGATCACTCTCCTCGTCCTTCCCTTAAAAAAACGGCGTTTTGGAAGAATGTTTGAGAAAACAGACAGGAAAACGACACATCACATACTTTTAAAATCGACACATCATTAGTCATCCAAAAAATTAAAAACAAACAAAACATTAATCTAAATAATTCCAACAAAATATATATTATAACATTTTTAAAATGTCAATCATTAATCTAAATTTTTTCCACTTTAGTTTTATAGCCAAATTGGTTTTTTCGTCGGCGCATTTTAGGACGCCGGTTTCCGGTAATTTCTCACTACGTGTCAGTCTCTTATTGGTTCACGTGATTTCAGTGTCTTGTCTCTTTGATTTTTTATCTCTTTTTCCTTTCCTAAGTTTTTCTTTTCACACGGTCTCTCTCCTCAGTATCAGAGAGAAGGAAAGAAAAAATGGGGTCGATCCCCGATTCCGATTCCGGCGAGCTGAGTCACCGGAGTTTCGATGATTTCCAGAGGCAAACTTCTCTAATGACTAGCTGTACTCTTCTCTGGAAAGAACTTTCCGATCATTTCACTAATCTTGAACAAGATCTTCTTCAGAAATCTGAGGCTCTGAGACATAAAATCGAAACCCTAGATCATGAGACAAAGGACTCTCTTAACGAGCTTGAGAAGCGTGAAGTTTCTATTCAAGGTAGTGTTCAGATCGCACTTGGTAAGGTTGAGAAAAGTATGGAAGCTGCTCTTAGAGCTCTTGATAAAGATCCTGATCATGAGAATTATGAAGGTGAAGTTGATGACGGTGATGGATTGTTGTTGGTGTTGAAATCATTTTGTTTGGATATGGATTCTGCTGGATTTTGGAGGTTTGTTACCAGGAAGAAGAAGGAATTAGAAGCATTGAGGGCTAAATTACATCTAGCTCTAGCAGAATGTATCGATCCGCCGAGATTCGTGCTCGAAGCGATCTCGGAGGTATTTCCACTTGATAAGAGAGGAGAGAAAAGTGATGGAGGGAATGACTTGGGATGGGCTTGTGTTTTAGTGCTTGAATCACTGATTCCAGTAGTTGTAGATCCAGTGATTGGGAAATCAAGAATTTTGGTGACTCCTACCATGAAAGAGAGAGCAAAGGAGATAGCTGAAACTTGGAAGACGAGCTTGGAAGAGCGTGGTGGGATTGAGAATGTTAAGACACCAGATGTTCATACTTTTTTGCAGCATTTGGTTACTTTTGGAATTGTGAAGAGAGAAGATGTTGATTTGTATAGGAAGCTTGTGGTTGGATCAGCCTGGCGGAAGCAGATGCCTAAGCTAGCGGTATCGCTTGGCCTTGGGGATATAATGCCTGGTATAATTCCTTCAATTTCGATTTGGGGCTAGTTTGGAAAAATGATTAGATTTCTGTTTTTTAAAGTATTGATATCTTTGCATGTTGTTTACTTATCTGTAATAGGTTGTTTAATTAATTATTTGTTTTACAAGCATGTCTGGAATTATAGGGAAGGAGTAGTAGATATGTCAAAAGGTAATTAATTCAGATTTGTACTGTCCAACGAGAGCTTTCACGCGTAATGTAGGGTATGTGAATATTGAAGGAGAAATGATCCTTTTATGTAGCATTTTCCTTAAATATAACATATCAGTTTTGTGATTACGTCCTGATGAATAGCCATTGTGTGACCTGACGTGTTAGATTTATTTTATTTTTAGGTATACTAAGATTATCATAATAAGAATCTTTTCTAATTGATGGATAGAAATGGTTGGTTGTTATCTGCTGGTTTGAGTTTTTTTTACATATTCTCAACATCATTCATGTTAGTCAACATATGTATGCATGCGTTTATCTTTCCCTTTATGGGATGTGGGTTCTTATGTGCGGCTTGAATAAGTTGCCGGTGAAAAGGTATCTGTAGGGAGAAGGAAGTGAGCATAATTGTATTTTGTAACATGCAAGCAAAAGGTTTTTTGATGTGCAGTTGTCCTCTGGGTCTGGCTTTACATGTGTATTGGATAGCCTTGTTGTTAAGTACTTTACTTACATTGTGTTATGAAAATTTAAAATTTTATATTTAGCATATTGGAGATTGTTATTACTAGCATGGTATCCTTAACATCCCCTTCCCTCTTGTCCTTTATTTTATAATCATGGGAGACATGATTATAATGAGAGCTACATTTGAAATTTTTACGCTTCTAAGCTGTAATCATGTGTAGATATGATTGAAGAATTGATCAGTCGAGGACAGCAGCTTGATGCTGTGCATTTTTCATATGAAGTTGGTCTTGTGGGTAAGTTCCCCCCTGTTCCACTGCTGAAAGCTTTTCTGAAGGATGCAAAGAAAGCTGCAGCTGCTATTTCAGAGGACCCAAATAATACTGGCAGAGCTATGGTATGTTTGTTTTTTACTTCATAACTTTTCTTCTTTGTTTATGTTTCCATGTTCTGTTTATATCTTTCATGTAGTCATAAGGTATCAGTTGGAAACCACTAAATAAAATTTACTAATAATTGATTGTTCCATTAGTGCCGGAATTTTTTAATTTATACATCTATTATCTGTTCCAAAGTTGTTGGAATTATGTTGTTGGCTATGCTATTTGTCATTGGTAATTGTATGATTTAATCTCTGCAAGGAACTCTATACAATATTATGAGGCAGTAGTGATTAGTAGATTTTCTTTTCTGTTTGCAGCACCTTGCTGCACGGAAGGAGCAGTCTGCACTCCGTGCTGTCATCAAATGCATTGAAGAATACAAGCTTGAGGCAGAATTTCCTCCAGAAAACCTTAGGAAACGCCTTGAACAGCTGGAAAAGGTTAAGGTAGAGAAGAGAAAACCAGCTGCAGTGCCTGCTAATAAGCGAACAAGAGCAAACAGTGGGGGTCCTATGCCTCCTGCCAAGGCTGGTCGCTTGACAAATGCATATGTATCTTCATACCCTGCAGCTCCGGCATTTGTAAGGTCTCCCTCACACTCTCAATACCCTGCTGGTATCCCACCCTACCATTCCCCACCATCCATGTATGGCAGCAGAAGCCCGCCCTCAAATCCTTACACCTACTCTCCAGAAGCAGCTCCACATGCTGTATCGTTTCCCTCACCCCCAATGTCCTATCCTGCATATGGTGGTTACGGAAATGGCATGGCTCCAGCATATCAACCAGCTTACTACCGATAAACATGACTGATCTCTGAAGATGGTAACTGCTGATTTGATGACTTCAATCTCTGTTATTTACTTTCTTAATGGTTTGTCTGTAATACCTAACCATTAAACAGTAGCGATGTATGTGTGTTAATTGCGACTCGTTATGCTTCTTGCTTTTCATGGTGAGAAGCCAAACTCTAATGTTGATCAAACTTTAGCTGTAGGTTGATTGTGTAAAGTAATTAGGATGACCACGACACAACATTACGTAGATCCTAATGTCATTTGGTCTAGTTGTAGAAAGGTTTGTCCTACTGCTTCTATAAATGTCTTACTCGATAATGCCTATCCTTCAAGATGAAACAAATGCCATCTGTGTTTGATGAAGGTTTTCTTCTTTCTTTTTTGAATCCAAAATCAAACGTCATTTTATAGATTATTCAATTGTTGTGAAGAGGGGAATTGAAATTTAGATATCAAAACCCCTTGAACAATGTCGCATGCTTATATTTCGTTCGCATTAAAGACTCTATATGTGCTGGCTGCAGCTCTGAAGCAGGCGTTATCTATCAGCTTAAATTCTGTTGATGTGAAGTAGATTCAAATAGACCAACCTCTGCACCCCATGCCAAACACATTTGGCTACAATTCTACCCTGATATACGTCTGCAGGTTGAGGACGGGGTTTGAACTGTTGATGGATTCTTTACGTCAACTTTTATCAGCAAATTGGATTTAGCCTTTGGTTCTACTTGTTATTATGTCATATATGAGGCCATCATTCGGACAATAATAGGCTGGGATTTAAAGACAAAGGAAGAGGACAGGGGCACACATGATTCCGTGCCTACAAATTGAATGGATGATCCAAAATAAAGAAAGATGAAGGAACATGCATGGTTAGGATTAGGTAGAGGTCAACCTCATCTTTGAGTTTAAAGAACATTCATTAGTGTCAACTAAAAACCATTTCAGAAAGTGATTTTTTACTCGACATAAATCTTAAACGACAATTGAAGGCAAAAAATTGAAGTCTTACCTACTTTTAAAGTCTTATTGAATCATCAACTAACCAAGAGAATGATACTCATTATAGTAGTTGAACTAGCTATTATTATGAGCTGTTTTAAGAATCCATGTAGATTGTATGAAATTAAACTAGCTTAATTATGGATAAATTAAACTAAGTCACAATTGGGTTAGTAGTGGTACTTTTACAAAGCTAGAGAAGACAGGAGATTCTAGCCTTGGGGATAAATAAAGCACTGGTAATACGTTCTTGAAGAGGATCATAAATAAACCCTTCAAGAAGTCTTAAAAAGCAAGGTACTTTTTGATGTAGGATAAGATTGGGTTTGATGGTTCAATGGAGTAAGGCCAATGAACTCTTTGTTAGCTCCCAAATGAATGAAAAAGATGAAACTCATTGTTTTGGGGTGGAAGAAGAAAGATAGCAGCTATTAGTTGAGGATTCCTTCTTGATTTCTCAAGAATTTTACACAAAATAAAGAATTTGATCTTTTTTCCTGGCTGGACCACCTTCCATACTACTACAACTGTAGTAGGATTGGATATGGAAGCTCAGTAAATACCTATACGGTTAAATGGATCCCTAGGTGAATTAATGGAAGGAGTATTTAAAATTTTCAGTACAACGTGAGTAATAGAAATTATCTCGTGTGAGAGTGCAATGTTCAAAATTATTTCCCTGCTTCTTTGCAAACAATAAAGTTGAATGCTAATTAATGAATAAAGAGATTATTTTATTTTTATTTTATGTTTTTTATTTTAAAAACAAAAACTATATTTGTTAAATAACTCTTTTTAAAAACCAAGAGTTAAACATGTTTGATAAAAACACAAAAGTGTTTCTGAAAACTTTTTTATTTATTTATTTTAATTTCATGTATAATTTTAAAAACGTTATTCAAAATCTACATGTTTTTCAATAGTTATCAAATAATCATGTTTCAAATAAAATAAAATATAGGATGAAATTATTATGAAACGGAGTCTAAACTACCAATTATTAGGTGGGTTAGATTTGATGAACAGTACCTATTCATCTTACCAAGCTTGCGCATTGTGAAACAAAAGGATTTTTCTTCTAAAGGAACATGTGTTTAATGAAAAATTCAATTTAATGAAATGGAAAAAATATATATTTTTGGAAATATCCTACACCTAATATTTAGGTCAGAATCCTAATTCAAAAGTGGATCCCCGATCCATATCCTATATCCCACAAGTCTCATCTTCATAGAAAAAGACCGAGTTTTTTTATTCATATAAAAATTTAAAGGGAAAAAAAACCTATGCCGTAATCTCATAAACCATTAAACCAACCACCTCATAAAATAAGCGGTAAGAAAAATTGAAAGTTTAGTCAAATGTATCATGATGATTGAAATAGAAAAAGCATGTAATCAAATTATAGTTAATATAAATACGAGATTTAATAAAAACTTCGAATTTACAGAAATGTTTTGACACTTCTGAACACCCCTCGCGTAAAACTGAAAAAAGCATTCAAACTCTAATACAATAATTATTATTTGGGATATTTGCTTAATTTACAAATACTACCTCTAAAACTTAAAATAATATTTAATACCTCTTTAATTTGTAATATTTTAAATAACATCTCTCTATTGATTAATTTTAATGAATTTGAGACATGAATTTATCCTATGTTTTCTACGTGTTTCAATTTCATTAAAATTGTATTAAAAAATAATAAGTAAATAATAATAAATGAATACAGTTTGTTGATTAAAGTCATTGTTTGGAAATTTCACTTTATAGTAGATTTTGATAAAATATTTATAAATATATAATTTCTTAAGACCTTTTGTAAATATAACAATTTTTACTTCTTAATCGATAATTAATAATTATTATTGTGTGTGAATCAGTGAATTCACTTATTGTAAACATATATAATTCAGTTTTAATCGATGATTCACCTGCTCAAAATTTATTATATTTACAAATATTTTTAAACTTTACTTTTTTTTATAAATATTTTTGAAAAATTTACTAGATTTACAATTATCTTTTTATTAAAGTGTAAAATATACCCCATGTATTATAAAATTTAGATCAATTTTAATTGAATTTAAATACTTGATATTTATAAAGTAATCATCTTTTTCAAATTCATCAAAATTAATTAATAAAAGAGTGATTACCAATTTTATAAATTATATAAGGGTTTAAAATCATTTTGAAATGATGATTTGTAAATCATTTAAATTACATTTTCAATTATCCCTAATTATTAAAAGATAGAAAGGGAAAAAAAGAAAAACATCCAAATCAGCTCCGACCCATCAAATGCGGTGGGGGAAAGTTGTCTTGTCTGTAGTTCGGAATGCATGAGTATTAAATGAAATTAATTAATACAGTTTTATTTTTTTGTCGTAAGGTTGACACATATTGCCAAAAAAAAAAAAAAAAACCCATGCCATACAAGTTGTAGTTATGCGTTTGCTTAGACAAGATATTGGGTTCCCAATTTCAATTCTAAGAGAAATTATTGAAATAGAGAAGTCAATGTTATAATATTTTTATTTTATTTTCAAAACACCAAGTGTCACATTTGCAAAAGACACAGTCTCCTCCAATAATTCTTCCAATTTTAATCATGAACATTAATTAATTTATCGTAATATTTACACCTCTATCCAATCATTGGATATTCTTTATATAATACTGAAAAAAACCATCATATTTTAATATCATATTTTGATGACTGAACGATATAATTCTTACATATTAAATTGTTTTTATTTGAGTTTGAATCTTTTGTTTTTCCCATATACCCTACTTATATTGTACATTAGATATTAAAAGATAATAAGGATATATTTAAACACAACCTGATTATTTTTCATTCTAGGGATGAAAGAAAGACAAAGAGACAACCACGAAAATTGGAATAGAAAATGTTACAGTCTTACAGACACAATGGTTTTAGAGGGCTTGATCAATTTAAAAAGCCAATTAATTGTGCACTCTCTATTTCCATCCGTTATATTATCCTTAATATATAAAAAAAGAAATATTTTAAAAATATTTTTGAACTATTATATCGTTTAAAAAATCTTGAAATTATTATACATGTCATTATATATATTCTTTTAAAATCACTAAATTGTTAAACATGTCATTGTTATTTATCTCCACTTTCTATTAAATGACCATTTACATTTTAAGGCTATTATACTCGTTTTATATTTTTAAATTGCATACCACATTTCATATACCCTTAAAAAAAATTGTGGAGTTGTAAAAAATAATAAATTTACTTTGTAAAGTGACATTTTTACATACCGATCTTAGATCCTTATTTTTTTTTCTTTTGATATTTATATTTTTTTCATATATTAACGTAATTTGGATTTTTCTCCCTATTAAGTCATTTTTTATATAATAAGATTAAAATATTTATCTTCAATGAATAAGAAAGTCAATTTTCTTTAAATAAATTCTTTGGCTTTTATTACTTTTCACAATATCAAATTACAAAATAGTTGAGAAATATGAAAATGGATGTGATATTAAAATGAATAACTATTCATTGTTTAGATTGATCACAAATTTAGTCATTTTATTAATTCAATAATAACCCACATTTTTATTTTTCCGATATAATATTGAATTGGAGGATTGAACTACATGTCATTGACCACTAATGTGTGGGTTAAATGCACCAACATTTTGAATTATGTTTAAATCAAACTCATCATTTCGCAAGGTTGAATATAAATAATTGGCTCTGATCTGCTCTGGTCCATCTATGCATGTCAATTGTCAAAATGGTCTAGATCTCTGTCTCCATGTTGGGTCCATCCAAATTACCCTTTCAAAACTGACTGACGTGATCTCTTCATGTAATCCTCACTCCAACGGAATTCATTTCACAACAGTATTATCCAATTTAGATATTCTTAATAATCACGAGCTTTTGTTTCAAAATCAATGGAGAGAAAGTCATCTTTAGATTTTATGAACTTTTTCATGCATTTTTCTGATTTGGAATACTTAACAAATATGATAATTGTTTTAATCACTATTACTTTGTTCAATTTATGATGAGGTTATTATAGGACTAACTTGAACAAATAAATTATTTATTTGCCAATTTAGTCATTTTGCCCATATATTTTTAACCGACTGCATGTTGCAAGGTACAACTAATTAACTCGATTCCTAAAACCATAACAAAGATTTTTTTGTGTAAAGAAATTAAAAATGTTTACATAAAAAAATAGCACTTTTAACTAATTTATTTATTTTCACAATCTTAACACATTTTACACCAATTTAGACTCAAACATAATCTTAACAATCCTGTTAAAACCCGTGAACCAAACGTTTGTAGAAATGTATTTGCTCACCAAAAAATAACAGTAATGATTTTGAAGAACTCATGAGTTAAAATTTAATACAAATGATAAGTCAACGAAAAGATAATAAAACATTGAACTGAGAAACAGGATTATTTTTGTTCTACAAGTTACAACTGTCCTAAAAGAGTAGGGTATGTGGCCTTCATGGTGGTCGTAACGTGTGCCCACAGGGCACATGCGGGTGCGGGGGGTGCCTGATCTCCAAAAACATTTCCAAACTCAAGGACAATCCCTTCCTGTCTCTGTCATCATCTGCTCTCCTCTCCTTCGATCAACTTAAATAACAACATGGTAATTAGTAGATTTTAACCTTTTACTCCTTTAAGGGGGGAGAGTCATTTTTATTTTTATTTTTACCAAACTCATTTATATTGGATTCGTCTCAAGTAAAGTAATTATATTTCTGTTTTTTATACGAGCGTTTTAATTTATTTTAGTTTTCTAAAATGTAATGAAGCAAAATTAAAAATTTTAAAACACGTTTTATTGGATGACTACAAAAACTATGATAGCCGTATACCGAGACATCTGAAAATAAAAGGTATTTGTAAATCTAACAATTTTTTTACAAATATTTGTAAAAATAAAAGCTCAAAAAAATATTTGTAAATATAGTAAATTTTGATCAGATTTATCAGTGATAAACATTGAATTACATATTTTTATATTAAGTTTATCATTGATAAACACTTAAATCATTGATAAACATGATAAAAATTATTATATTTGCAAATAATTTTTTGAGTTGAAATTTTTACAAATATTGCATAAAAATCTGTCATCTAATGAAATTTTCCAAAATAAAAAGGAATTATCAAAATAACTAGAAAAAAATGTATTTAATTATATTGTAAAATATAATTTTCTTATTTTTTTTAATCAAAATAATATATTACTTCGATAAATTAGTGAACAATTTTTATTATTTTTATTTTTATTTAGATTGAATAATTGTTTTATAAATAAATTTTTAAAAACTAAAACTCACATTATATTATAAGATAATTGTTAATTTCAATTCCTACCATCTATTTTAATTTTCACTGATTTATTTTACAAACAATATATACTTACTCCTCTTTGTTTTTTATAAAGAAATTTCAATAGAGCATTTTAAAAAGTTTTTGTAAATATAAAGTATATAAAAAAAAAAAACTTGTTATACACAAATACTTTTAACCCTATTTCTGTGTGTAATTCTCCATTTTATTAGATCAAATATATTAGTGAAACTCGTAGAATTATTGTTTTATATTAATTAAAAAAAAGAAGAAGAAGATAAAATAATCTTACCGGAGATGGAGAATCAGACAATAATAAGCAAAGTACGAGGTCGGCAAAGGCGGTAATAATGTAGTTATGAGTGTCGTTAGGATTCAATCTAAGATAACTCGAAAGCAGTTCACGTAAATACTCCCAATCTCTCTCTTTCTCTCTCGCTTCAATCATCTCTTCCATCGAACGTCTAAAATCCATGTACGGATCCACCGAATCTTTATAAACTTTAACGGTACTTTCTTCAACTGAATCAGACAATTCAATTATCGAATTAGAGCGTCCAGGTGAAGAAAAGAAGAAACGGTGAGAATTAGCTAATACAGCAGCAAACTCTGAAATTGAATCGTCGGAGGATGATGATGATGACAAAGAAGAAGAAGTTACGTAATCGTTAGCGGTGGAGGAAGTTGAATAGAAATCGGAGTTTGAGAGATTATCCGGAGCTTCCGGCGATGGGGTTTCGACGGTGACCGGTAAACATCTAAGTTTGGTGATTAAGGAATTGAAATTCTTACGAAAAACGTTCGACATTTTTCACGGTCTCATAGAGAGAGAGAGAGAGTTTAAAGGGAAATAGAAATAGTGTCACTCACTCGTACGGTTACTTGGTGTATGCCGTCTGTCTCTCCTTAAATAAGAATAAAATTCAACTCCGAATGTCTAATTTATTCATAAATAATACACACATATATAATTTTTTTTAACAGCTTTATATGACATTATTAATTTAAATAAGGTATTTGTTTAAAGTTTATATTATATCTTATTTTCATTGAGGGGAAAAATATGTAATTCTATTATCTTTGTTCGATCAAGAGAGGAAAAGGAGGAAAATTATGAGAAATTTTTTATGAAAGCTTGAAAGTTTTATATTTATGATTTTGTCATCGACTTATGAGTAAATAAAAAATTTATATTGAATAAAATCAAATGTAAAATTTAAAGATTGAAATGAAACTTTTCAAAGTTCAAACATTGAAATGGAAGAAACGCTAAAATTTAAAAGTTAGAATAGGTTTTAAACCAATTCAATTTTAACCTTTGTCATTTAATTTATTTAAAAGAGAACTCACACAACATTAGTTAAAGTTATGTTTTAAATCACATGTACCTAGTTTGATATCTAAATGCTAGAATTACATTTAAAATAAGAAAGAAATAAGTATCAACACAACCTACGATTACTGCTAACACGATCATAGTTCAAGTAGTTAGATATCTACTTCTTTCTCATGAAATCGAAGGTTCGAGTCTACTCTACCCCAATTTGATGTAATATCTCAAAAAAAAAAAAACACAACCTACAATTACTAATAGCGGTATCAAATCTTAAATTATTTGGGGAATATCAATATAGTAATTGTTTCTATTTTTTATTTCCCTATAATATGTGTGCTTAAAAAAAATAAAAAAATTTATCAATTATACATGTATCAGATTAATAATGTAACATTTAGGGTCATTGTTTTAAAGTATCTAAGATTGGATATCTGATCATGGATGGATTGCGGGGAATATAAGATTACAACGTTCATTTTGCGAAAAAAATGAGAACTCATAGGTATAAAAGATACATTGTTTGTTAGGTTGTATTTAAGGGAGGAAATTTAATGAATTAATAACTCTCCAATAATACCCTTGTTTTATGTTTCTCGTTAATAAATTTTATATATGAATTTAATTAATATTTTTTGATAGATTAATATACCTATACTATTTTTATAATTTAATTAGTTTATAGCTTATTTATTTAAATATTTAATTAACATAAAAATTTAAATTTAATTTTATATACTTATTTGATACTAATGAATTTATTAAAGTATCAATAATTAGTGTAACGAAAAAATTATTTATGTTTCTAAATTTAGTTTTGATGAGAAAATAAATACTTAGTATTTATATGTAAAAACAAAAAACTTTTATAAATTGAAGGACAAAAAGAAAAAACGAAACATCGGAATGTAATCTTGAAAACCTGGGGAGTATTCTAAAGGTCAAAATCAGTTTTTATGTAATCTAAAAACCCTATATCTTTAAATACGATAAAATGAACAATGAATACACCTCCTCCTAATCTTGAACTTGAAAGAACGTCTTAAGAGTAAAAAATTGTTATTGCAATTTTTTTTATTAACAAAAGTTGTTGAGAAAACAATTTATCAAACGTATGTTTTAAAAAAAATGTTTTTTTTTAAATCAAAATTATAATAGAAAGGCAAACCTTCAATTTTACGAGAAAAAAATATAAACTTTTATCAAATTTAGGAAAATAAACTCTTTCAACCCATAAGTAGATAAGATTGGTGAAAGCCTGGCAATGCAACAACTCTCCATTATTTTCTTTCATTTGAGTGTGTTGCCTAATTGTTTTGGAGTTTCAACTCTGGGGTTGGAAACAGTATAGTACTGAGAGACAGAAAAAAAGAGCTTTGAAAAAAAGTCAGATATCAATGCAATTGTCATATAAAATATGGGTACAGTAAATCAGACCAGAATTTTAGATGCATGTGGTATTTGGAAAGTGACGTTTTTTCTTCTTATAACTTCTTCTTTGGTAAGGTAAATCATATATTTTACAGGTAATGAGCTTTGTATTACTTTTAGTTTTCCAGGCTTGCGTATATGTGCTCAAAAAAAAAAAAAAAAAGATTAAATATATACTTCAACTTTTTTATGTTAAAACTTTAGCTCGTAAACACAAAAGTATTGTACATGCTCTTTTAAAAAGGTTAAATTTAAAATTATTGGAAGAATTTTTTATGGAGCAAGAGATGGTTCTTTCTTTGATCTTTCCAAGAAATTCTTTTAAGAAGATATATAGGTCACAAATTTGGTATTTGGCTATTTGGATATCACATTATTGATTAAAGAAAGTATTTTCATAGGGGCAATTTCAAATATGTTAAAAAAATTTATAATATTTTTAAATTTGTTAGAAAAAAAATATTTACAAAATGTTAGAATTTTCAAAGATTCTAAGTATATCAGTCAATCACTATTAATATATCAGTGAAGTATTAATATATCAATAATAGTTTATCAGTCGATCATTAATAGTCATTATTGATATATAATAGTGATTGACTGATATACTCAACTTTTGAAATTCTAATATTTTTGTAAATTTTTTTTTCTAACAAATTTATAAATATTTCACCCAATTATAATATCCATGTAAATTTTCCATTTTGATAACACTTTAAAAAAGAAATTTTTATACACAATTGGTTAATACAATATACATAATTGACACCAATTATAGAGATGTCCAAAGCTTTCATCTCTTAGTTCAATTAATTGAAAATTTGATTGAATAATAATTTCATCCGCATACTTTATTATTATTTGTATCAATTTCATCCATTTCTTTTTTTTTTAGACATTATATCTTATTAAAAAAATTAGAGACTCAAAAACTACAAAAGAAACAAGATTGTGAGATCCTTCATCTTTCTAAGGTAAGACTCAACATGCCCTTCAAGATGATGCCTCTTTTAAGTTCACCATTTTTAGACCAAATATCCGTTTGAGTTTTTTGGACATCATCTTAATATCATCTCTTAATATCATGGGGTTCTATCTCAAAACTAATTGACAATGAGATAAGTATCTCATAAATTTTATAAATCTTGTGAGTTTCTTTCAACTTTCCGATGTAAGATTCTCAAGAATACAAACTCAATTTCTTTTTTAAATAATCTTCTACTCTTAAAATAGAAAATAGATACGCTAAGTATCAAATCATATATATGAGCAGGCCATGAATCCAAACAGCTCTCCGACAAAAGAAGAAGCATCTTGATTAGCTTTTGATACAAGTAAAAACGACCACTCCTACTCTGTTCGATTGTGATAGAAATACAAATCAGCTTTCAACTTTAAATACCCAGCCCCAGCCCCAGCCCCAGCCCCTGCGCGGCTTCAGCTTTTGCGTCCCCCAATCCAATCCAAATCCATCTCCCCCTTTTGCAACTTTTTCATTTCCAAAATCCAAACAAACTAAACCGCCACTTCTTATATCTAATCTGACACTAAAATACATAAAAAAAAATCAAAGATCACAACATATTGCTACACAAACTCTCACGCACGCACATTACGACCTACCCACTCATTAATAAAATATTAAGCATTTTTACGTACATTCTCGTTAAGCCCGAGTGCTTCAGCCATACAATCCGCCACCCCACCACGATACGCCGCTGGCTTTGCACTATTTCTCAGCTCTGCTCTCATCACCCCTTCAGCATCATCCTTCGTTACTACTTTATCTGCCGGCAGCCTTGTCGTGGCATCCTGTCACGATGTCATAACCTTCAGTTTTAAAGTAAGTGCTGTTTTAGACATACATCGTTTTGAGTTTTCTTACCATTAGAATATGGTATAATTTGATCTTATCCTCAGCACTGCGAACCCCAGCATTACAAGAAGCTGCGGACTGAGCAGCCGAGGCGAGTCCACCCGGTATGATGACATTGCTACCGGTTGCTCTGACCTCTGCTGCTTGAATGGCAGCAGCATCGCTCAGATCAACAGGCTTTTCACCAGCAGTGTGAGCCGTTGCTTCAAGCACTTGTCCTATGGTAACACCATTCTGCTCAACTATGGCTGCTCCGATAAAGGGTGTAGGCTCCACAAACTGTCCAAATATCTAGACTCGGAAAAAAGAAATATGTATTAATCAATTTTATTTCATCAAATAGAAAGAAAACCAATCATTCCGAAATTATTCCCTTTTCCTATCATTTTAATTTTTATATAAAAATTATTACTTTCTATATATGTTCCATCACTCTTTATTTTTTTCTTGGAACCGATACGTCCAATCCATCACCCCATATATATAAGAGATTTCTGTTAAATTTCTTTCTCACATTATTTGAAGTTTCTCTTGATAATCTTATCTTTTATCAGTGACATTCACATGACAATGTCTCAATTTAACTTTTTCTATTTTTTTTTACCCTTTCAAATCTCACTTTTTAAGAATGAAAAGAAAATTTAATTTTATCAATTAAAAAATCAAGTAAAGATAAGAGACTATTTTGTTTGCAAAATAAAATGGGATATACCAATCCCAGTAAAAAAAAAAAAACGCAGCGTAAAGTAGAAGAGACCTGTCCAGCAACTGATTCCGTAACGATGCGACTACCAGGGACATCAGCCTCTTTGACGCCCCCTGGTCCCCAGCAGTGATAACATTGTCCTTACCAACGAAGCCGAAACGCTCATTTCGGAGAGCGGCAGGTTGCATGGTAGCAGCAGGACCACCTTTCTGGGTGTGGCCAAACACCATAGTTTCTGCTGTTTGCGTCTCATGGTGCTATAACCTGGGATGCAACCTCTCCAGAGACGTCGAAAATGTCACCATACTTGATCGGTTCTCGCCGCGGTTTCTGTTCATTCATTTTCTTCACAAACTAAGGAATACTGATGACTGAAGAAAGAAGCTTGCCGGAAAATTGTCTCGAGGAGAGGCTATTGACACGTGGGTGAGTTAGAAAGGACACGTGCTAGATATCAAATGATTCTTACCTTACAATTTCACTGCTGTAAATTACAGGCTATGACACGTGGTGAATTCAAGTTCAAATCCATTCTTAACATAACATTTTTTATTTTTAACTAATTGAGACTTTGGAAATATTTCCCAGTTCAACTATCAATTTTCTGTGCAGTAAGGTTTGGGAAGAATTAGAATTAAACTAAAAAAATAATTCAATTTAATACAGCCTTCCTTTACTTAATTAAGCTCATCCTGTAGTTTAGTCATAAACATTATTGAGAGAGATTTTGAAATATATAAGGGGAAAGTATTATGAAGTATGAATAGAGATTTATTTATTAATATCTGAAGTTTTTATATATTTAACAGAAACTAAAACAACACTATAGCTTTCGACTAGCACAGTATCTCATTCATCTGCCCGACTTGCAATCTCCAATCCATTACCTGCATTTGAATTTGATGGCAGGTTGATTAATTTACCAAATATCAGAGCAGTCTTCTAGAAGGAATTTCTAAATCAAAGCATATATATTGCAATAACCTATTAAGCACGAATTCTTCAATTTGGGTGATACGTATCGGATACTCGATACTTCTTGGATACATCTCTTGAAAAACATCAAAATCTTTATTAATTTTGATCATTTCTTTTTTATTGTCTTTTCAATATAAATATCCTAAACGAAAACAAACAAATTTAATGTGAAAATCATGGTAATGTATAAAAATAATCTAATTAACCTAAAGATTGTATATTGTAATCAACGTTTCCTGTCATATCCCTATCCCAGTTTTTTTAGAAAATGACTTATCGTTGTATCCGTATCGTGTCGTGCTTCTTAGGCAACAACCACCCACCAAACAATAATCCAGTAAAAGAAAAGGGCATTATTAATCACATATCTTCTTCACAAAAGAAAGGTTGGTTGGTTATGGTGTAAAAAATTACCATCAGGATCAAAGAAGAAAACTTGCTTAGTCTTCCCATTTGGTAGGCTCTTCTCATAAGTCTGGATCCCCTTTTCCTGCACCAAAACCAAAATTATTAATTGTACCTCTTTTCAAAAATATAAAACTTTTTAAGGCCTTACTTGCCATGGAACTCAACTATTTCAATTCTATTTTTAGAATATAAAGAATAAACGCTTGTTTTGTTAGCATTAAATCTGGAAACAGCGACTAAATATTCCCAAATAACTGTTTGGTTACTACACTCTTGAAAATCCAGATTTATTTTATTCCATTTTGTAGAATAAATAATCTTTAGAATACTGAACTGATCACATTTTCAGAATGTTGAAACCAGCTTGCATAAACCTCAACTACTATTCTTACTCGAGAATTACAGGACACGACCCTACAACAGTTCGCATCGGAAAACCAGTAGAACAACCGTACGATCCTCATTTTTAAAATAAACATTCACATGTCTATAAATTCTAGTAATAAATGATTTTTCAATATATCACTATCAAATCACCAACCAAACGGACATTACAGCATTCCTCAATTAGCAAATTATACAGAAAAGAAATCCAAATCTTAAAATAAACCAACCAACAGTTTATCTCAGAATCTAAACTTTTGCCATTCATAATTTTACAAAATAACCTTGAGAGTTTGAAGGACGGATTCAAAGTTGGAGACAGAGAAGCAGATATGGTGAGAGGAGGGAAGATGACTGGGGTCGGCGATGGGTGACGTGGCGCTGTATGGACTTTCGGGAAGTCTGTAATTAGGGTTTCTTTGGATAAGATGAAGTTGAAAAGCAGATGGAAGATTTAGCCATATTACTTTTGTTGCTCCGAAATCTGGACTTTCCATTTCCTCGAATCCAAATACCTATTGAATTAAAAAAAAAAAGAAAAAAAAAACAATTTGTCAAAAAAAGAAAAGAAGGAAAGTTGGAAATTGAAATCGGGAACCTGTTTGTAGAAATGAGAGAGGCGAGTAATGTCATGAGATTCTCTGGCTATGTGGCTGAGAGATACTCCTTTCGCTGCCATTTTGGTTCTTCAAAATCACAAACACATGCCCTCGCTTTGCTTTAAATGTGTTCCATTGCGTCCCCTTTTTCACTAAAATGCCCCTAATTATCTGACACTATCACTAATTTACCAAGTAATTATTGTAATTATAAAAAGAATAATACTAGTTATTGAACTACTAAAACCAATCTATCACTTTTCGTAAGTTCGAGTTTGTCTTTATTAATTTGATGCAGTATCTATAATTAAAAAATATATATATTAATAAATTTCATATATTTAAATTTATTAATTAAAATATAAATAAATTAATAGGGTTAATTATTAAATATACTAAATCACCACTAGATCCAAAAATTTAAGCTAATTAGTAAAACAATCTTTAGAATTTTTCAATATTATTAGGTCCTTTAATATGAAGGATGGTTATTATGCCCTTTCAACATGGTGGTTTTTTTAGCTCATCTGTTCTTAGATCGGACAATATTTTTATATCGGATGTTTGTTTGAGCTTGTTTAGCTCTAACACCATTTTTAATAATTATGGACTTTTATCTCAAAACCAAATAGTAATAAGATGGGTAAAGATAATGGATACTTAATATTAATACACATAAAAATAAAATAGAGTTTTTCATTTAAAAAAAAGAAGGAAAAGTTTCTCTTACCGATAAATGGATAAGTATTATTCGTTTGGGTAAAATACCATTTTAGTCCCTGAACTTTCACTCTGGTTTCGTTTTCGTCCCTGAACTTTAAAAAATGACCAATTTCGTCCCTGAACTTCCCAAATTGTTTCATTTTCGTCCTTCCATCCGTTTTTCTGTCTGGGAGAGTAACGGTGGCTTACGTGGCCTTCATTAATGACATTTTTTTAATGATGTACTTAGCTGACGTGGCTTTTTAAAAATGAGGTGGCATATTTAGTTCTTTAAATCAATTTTTTTCTATTCTGTGGCATTTTTTATTCTTTTAATAATTATCATACTTCTCCTCTCTTAATCTCCCCTCAAAATAATCTCTTTTCATTCTTCAACTGAAGCAGCTGCATCCGCCGCCGCCCCACCTCAACCATTGATAAATCATCATCCAATTCCCCTTCATCTTCTTCCTCTCCCACCTTCAATTTTACCGACTCAATCAAACTCATCTGTAACGTGACTCGTTATCCCGATTCATGTTTCACTTCCCTAATTTCCTTCAAAAGCAGCAACTCTTCTCCCCAATTCAATCCATAATTGACTTTAAAGCGCTCTCTCCAAGTTTCATTCAACGAACTCTCGAAGCTTTCAAGATGGCTGAAAAAACTAATAGTGAAGGGAGAAGCTGTTCTAGAAGACTGTGAGAGACAGATTGAATATACAATTGGGAGAGTGAATGATTCGATGGTGGAGATGGAAACAGTGAAATGAGATATTGAATGAAAGAGAGATTAGTGATATACAGACATGGATGAGTAGTGCGTTGACTGATCAAGAGAGCTGTTTGGATGGGTTGGAAAAGATGGATTTGAATTGACTTTTCATGGGGTTTTCTTAGTTTCTTGAGATTCAACTGAAATTCTCCCTTTTTTTTCTTCATTTGGATCTTGCGTAAATAAGAATGCCTTGAGTTTTCAATCTTAAAAGGGTTTTTCTTGTTTTAGTTTTTGGATCTTGTGTATATTTTCTTGATTTTTTTAACGATTTGCACTGCCATTCAAGCTCCAAGTTCGCTATTCGACCGATATTGTTCAAATCTGCCATAAACAACGTGTTCTTCACGATCTCAGTTCATGTTCAACTTCAACCGATATTGTTCAAATCAAATCTCATAAACAATCTTTGAATCACCACGATTGCAATAATTTTAAATTTCTTACTATGGATATTGATTTACAATCTCTGAATCCTAGATCTAAAAATCATGTAGTTAAAGATTTAAAGAACTCTGCAACAACAAAAAAAACTAATTGATATAAAAATAAAAGTGAAGAAAATTATAATCAATTTTCTAATTTTTCAACTTTTACGAATTCCATTACAATTGCTATGAGATCTTGAAAAAATCCCCTAAAAAATCTCATTTATTTCCTAAGTTTCTAGATCTGGGTTGAAAAAGGGTTGTGATGAAGCTTGAGAACAATGGCTATGAGATCTTTAAATATCCCCTAAAAAATCTCTTTTTCCCCTTAAGTTTCTAGATCTTGGTTGAAAAAAGGTTGTGATGAAGCTTGAGAAAATTGAAAAAGTATTCATGGTGGTGGAGAAAGCTTAGAGAAGAGGATGATGTAGGAGAGAGAAAGAAGGGAGGTGTGGGAGAATTGAAAAGAGAGATTAAAAAAATTGACACACAAGCATTCAAATATAATATAAATTAAAACTGATATTAAAATATTAATAAAAAAGCCACATGCATCACCATGCCAAGTAAGCCACCGTTACTCTCCTAGACGGAAGGATGAAATGAAACGATTTGGAAAGTTCAGGACGAAAGACGAAATCAATCATTTTTGAAAGTTCAGGGATGAAAACGAAATCAAAGTGAAAGTTCAGGACCAAAATGGTATTTTACCCCATTCGTTTTAAATGATAATATGTTAGAGAACCACTGTTCACAATATACATCATTTTTTTAATCTTTTATGTCTTTAATCATTAAAGAAATAAATGGTTTATCGAAAGAATTGAAGCATAAATTCTTTCATTTCGTATCACACTTATTCTATGGCAATCAGTAAAATTTAAATCATTTTATTAATTCATTATCGAAGACTAAGAATTGAAGCATAAATTCTTTTTACTCCAATACACAAAACAAAATAACGAATTAAAAAATGGTTCCTTGAATTCTTTTCTTACCTGATTTTTCAGCATCAGCATCTAATTAATTCTCGCTTTACAAAGAAGCAAAATCCTGTGTGTGTGATAAATAAGGGTTTGTCAGGATTTGAATTACGGTTCTATATCCAATGCCCAGCCTCAAATGCAAATTAAAATGGCCAGAAATGGACATTGCATGGAATATTTTGATTATCAAAATCACACAGGAAAATACAACCATGCAAAATTAATTATATGGTTTAATATTTGAATACGGAACCCATGTAAAGCCAGATAGGAAGAATATATTCTTTGGCAATCAAAGCAACAATCAATAAGCGGGAATTGATTCTTTAGTCTCTAATTTAAAAGTAAACCCATATTGCCATTTCATCACTACTTAATTTGAATGGCTTTTTAGTGTAATGCCGTGCCCAATATTCGTTATTTGAATTATACTCTGTTCTTTAATAAATATAATTGAGCTCAAGGTTTATAATATCGAGTCATATCTATCTTATAATGTGTATCAAGACGAGAACGAGACATGATAAAAAAATAGCCAAAAAACGAGTGACTCGCTTTGATTCAACCTGACTTGACTCGGGTATGACTGAAATCGTATTAGTCTTAACTCAAGTTGACTCGATTTAAACATTTTAAAATATATTATTTCTTTTGTTCGTGTATCGCCCAATATACCGATATGAGACAAACAATCGTATCAATCTGAGTTATCTTTAAATCAATGGTTGATACCGTGACTCTAAACAAGTGAGAATTATAAACACGAGATATTAGAATAAAAACTAAAGCCTATCTTGAATCATTCAATGAAATTAAATTGATAACAAATGGTTTTATAATTGTTTATATGGATAGTAATGTTCGAACTCTTGCATATGAGAAAAGTGAGAAGGCCACTTATTAAAACCAAAACTAACTTCAGATATACCATCACTTGAAAATAAAGACTCAATTAATTTACTGTACTGTACAAGCACCGATCGGCCATGGCCTCCTCCTTCTCTGAAACCCCCCGCTTTTCCCACCCCATACACCATCTCCACGGCCTTCATTTTTCTCCATTATTTCACCCTTCGGAATAGTAACAGTAAGTTTTCCCCCAACAAAACCGGCGCTGGCAAGTTCCGGTCGAGTCGCCTCCGGCAGCCGATATCTCCACACGTCGATGTCGAGCTCATCTAATGCTAATTCCAGCGGCAGTGACCCAAGTTCTCTAACCACCACTTTGATTACCCCAGGATGGATTTGGAAAGTATGTGCCCTGATTTCGGCGCCGATTCCATTAGTTTCGGCTGTGAATCGGAAACAATCCGAGTTCTCGTAAACCGAAACATTAGCATCGGCCCGAAAAGGAAGCTCCAAGACACGGCTAAAGATATGGGGTAGTCTCCGGAGTTTCTTTGGGGTTAAACCCAGAAACGGAGAGAGTGAGTTTCGTTTGTTGGACATTGAATGGATTTTCATGGCGTCGATTTTTTCTTGTGATGAGGATTAAATAGTGAAATGAAAGATTCTGTGGGTGAAATGAAGGGACGGCAATTTCCAGAAAGGAATAAAAATATCGTTTGGTGGAAAAGAAAGAATAATATTGGGTTTACTCTTTCTTAGAGGTGGGAAAATAAGTCACTTTTAACACTGAAACCGGAAAAACAGCAGAGGCTATGGAGGAAGGAAGGAAGGTGAGTATTTTTTTTTTTTTTTCCCTGTTTAGAGAGAATGTTTGTAAGAAAATAAAAACAAAGCCACATGAAGAAGAAGAAAAAATCTCTCTCTTTTTCTTGAGGTTGCAGAGTCGGGGAGGGAGGAATCGTGGAACAAATATATATACAAGTTTGTCTTTCGTGGATATGGAGATGCCATATTCAATTACCAATATAGACAATACTTAACTAGGATTATGAAAATTGAAAATAAAATGAAATAAATAAATAACATTTTTGTGATTTTGATCATATGCAAACACACTATTTTTATTAAAAATGAAAATATATAACTTTATAGTTCCAAAATTATGCAATATGACTCATTCCATTAAAATTGTTAACTTTGTTTTAGTCATAATTTTGTCATTTGAACTTCGATTTTGATGATTTAAAATATTGTGAAATTCTCGTTTCAAACTCTATGTTATGGTTATTAGAAAATTTTGAAATCACTAGTAAATAAAAGAGTTATCATCATGAAAATATTAAGTATAGTTGAAATCATAAACCCTTTTATTTATTAATTATTCCAAAATTTTGAAGTGACTACAATGTAGAGCTTGAAACGAGAATTTTATAACATCTCGAATCATCAAAATCGATGTTCAAATGAAGAAGTTATAACTTATAACTAAAAGAAAGTGAATAGTGTTGGTGGGAGATGTCATATTATATAATTTAGAAACTATAAAGGTTCAAATTTTCATTTTTCAACTATAAAGGGTAGGTTAGCATTTGATCAAAACCGCAAGAGATCATATTTACATTTTACCCAAAATATTATAAAAATAATTAAAATATATTGACAAATTTGTACAATATTTACATGCTATATATACGGGTAAATTGTATTTTTTTCCCTAATTTTAATATTATATTTTTAAAACTAAATTTTCCAACCCAAATTAGAAAAATAGTTTAACATAGTCTGGATGTTTGATATAGTGATTAACGGATGAGATTAACCTCATTTGTATTCGTTTTTCCACGTCATTTAACCCCACTACTAAATTATATAATAACATATCATCAATTACATGCTACATAAACCCTTTGTTAGTGTCCCAAACGGAAAAACAAATAGAAGGATTAAAACGGAACAAATCGTAAATTTTAGGGACGGAAAATGTCACTTTTGAAAGTTTAGAGACGAAAATTAAACCAGAGTCAAAGTTCAGGGATTAAAATGATATTTTATCATAAATTTAATAAAATTAAAAAAAAAGTATAATATGGTGGTAAGTTTTTTTTATATATATATATAGGTAGAAAATAAAATATGGTAATATTTTTCGCTCTGTTTTCTTTCTAGTGAAAATTATTCCCCTGAACAGTTTGGTAGTAGATTGAAAATGAGTATTTTTATTTACTAAAAAAGAACCGTGGAAGGAAGGAAATGATTAGGCAATTACAGACAAAACGCGTGGGGCCTTATTTTATCACTAGCATTAATTTAAAAATAAATAAATAATCGAAAACAGAAAACAGAAAAAGAAAGGAAATGGAGATAGCGATCTAGAGGTGAAATTTCAGTGATATTGCTTCTTTCTTAGGCTGGTTCTGTTTCTGGGAAGCAAATAATAAACCGAAAACGCGGATCAAATTCTTCATTGAAATTATTAGGAAATTTACCATCTTCTGACTTTTCATTTCTCAAAGAAAACTGTTGAATCAAACCCTTTTTTTTTTACTCTTTTATTTTTTTTTACTTATTAAAAATAATAGCAACCATATTGAAAAGTAGTATATATATATTAAGCACAATATAATATAATTAACCTGTTAAAGTATTATGAAATAATTATCAAAGGTCGTATTTGAAAGAAAAAAAAAATTAAGGCAAGGTTCGGCCGTGGCCCAGGCCTAAAAAACAGAGCCCGAATTTTATAGAAATTGGGTATCGGATCGGATCCAGATAAATGGGCTAACTAAGTGGCAAAGACACATTAAGTGGACCTTGGCTAGAAGTTTTCAAAACTACCTATCTATATGTGGATATTAGCCCATAAAAATTATCGGGAAACATGTGTAAATACCTTTTAAAATGTAATTATAATTATGTAATTAGTCACAAGTTGTTATACACAACTTAATTCAATGTAATTTTAAATAATTGATCATATTTACAATAAATTAAGGGACCAATGATATGTAAAGTACCTAAAAGCTATCAGGATACTCATAATTAATTGGAGGTTAAAAATGAAAGTATCATTTGGGAGGGGTATTTTTTTATAATACACCTTAAATTTGGGTAGATATGATATTATTTCCAACAATTTTTACTTTTGTCTTTTGTTTTTAAAATCAAACTAATTTATTAATAATTTTTTATTTTACAATCCATTTTAATTATTTTTTTAAAAAAAAGTAGTTTTGAATATATAAAAAGAATCAGAATCACTCTCGTCAATATTATCTTTTAACCTAAATTTTATCATCTGACTAACTTTAAAATGGATGGAAAAGGTTATTCTAAATGGAAAAAGGAAAAAAATGAAAAGTGATAAAAAAAAAAATGGGAGCTTATTCTATAAGATAAATTTCACCATTATTTTTTTTAATTATTTTAATAATACTTTAAAATAAAATTGTCAATGAAAATTTCATTATGCATATAAGTTAAAAAAAAAATCTTACATTCGCAGGTGCTAATTAAAATGAAGAGATTAATATCACTAGTATCCAGATTAATTCACCTAATTTCAATTATGCCGGTTGTTAGGATTTTATTTCACTTATACCCATAAAACACCATTTTTAGTGGTGATATGGTGGTTACTATTTTTAAAGTTGTCTTTTTTACCCTTTTATCTCTCCTAATAAATATATCTTAATAAATTCATTCCATTTCATTTATAATTTATTTATTTTATTTTATTTTGAATTCAAATCAAATCAAATCTTTTTTAATTATAGGAATTTTTTAATGAAAACTAATATAACTAAATAGAATAAAAACTTCATTTTTTTAGGTCAAAATAAAAGACCTATGCACGTCAATGGATGAAAAAATGTGTAGCCGTTTTCCTCTTTTCCTTCTTCTTCTTCTTCTGAATCTTCTTCTTCTATTGAGCTTTGTTTTTGTCTTTGTAATTAGGGTTTTTCTTGGATTAGGATATCGGTTTCGAAAGCGATGATGACGAAGAAGAAGAAGAACGATTTTTCTGGGTTATTGGATCTTTCGCCGTCAATGGAAACAAGCACATTGATGATATTTCAAAAAAGGTTTGAAGAATGGGGTTTGGGGAAAATGAGTAAATGATATTTCGTCAGGAGAAAATGATCTTTGGATTTTTTATACGGTTGATTTCTTCTCCGACGATGTAGATCTGGTAAGTTTTTATGCTTGAAGATGTAGATCTTGTAAGTTTTCACGTTGTTTTTTTCCAGATCTGAATGAATTTTTAAAACTGTTTATTTTTGTTCAACATTTATTTTTATTTTCTATTTACATATCTATAGAATCTTTGATCTCTTTTTCATCTCCAATTGTTTTTCTCTTTCGTTTTTTGCTACTTTTATCTCTCGTATTTTGTTGGATATGAACAACGAAGACATTCGATTTTCCTAAATAAATGTTTACTAAAAGTAAACTATTTATAAAAAAAATTACCTTTTTAATTGTTTATAAAAATTTGACCGTCTTCCTGGCCACCAAACTTATGATTCTTTCCTGGTTTGGTTTTCCTGGTCATGATTCAAATTCATTGTGAGATCTCGAAAAATAGACGAAGGTGATCGTTGTTGTGGCTCGTGTTTCGTTCAATTGAGGAAGAAAGCGAAGAACCAAGGTACATCAATAAATGTTTACTAACGAGAAACCGTTTATAAAAAATTGTACCTTCCAATTCTTTTTCATCTCCAATTTTGTTCATTCGCTATCTCAGGAAGGACATTTGAATTTTCTAAAATAAATGTTTACTAAAAGTAAACGTTTATAAAAAAAAATTACATTTTCAATTCTCGATGAACTTGCTTTCTATGTATTTTATAGATAAGTTACTTTTAGTGAAATGTTTATTTTTATTCAATGTTTATTTTGAAAGCCTTTTTTACATATGTTTTCAAAACTGTTTCATCAATTTTTGTATCCGAATCAATTTTAAGTGCACATTAATAAACTGTTTACTTTTTATCTTTGTTTTTTTTTAGGATGACGAACAAGAAAGACATTCGATTTTTCCATAAGAAGAAGTCAAGGTTGAAGAACAAAGTTAGAAGTTTGAAGATTTTTTATTTTATTTTTGTTATAGTTTCTATTTTTATTTAGATTTGATTTTTCCATTAATTTTGTAAAATTTAAGGAATTTTATAACTTTCCTTAAATTTTACACAAATTAAGGAGAAATTAAATTAGGGGCATGTTTGTCCTTTCACAATGTAATTTAATTGGCCGGTGGCGGTTTTTGGGTACTTTTGATATTTAATAAAAACATCCGGTATATTTGATATATCCATTATTTTTTTGGTTATTATTGAAATTCACCCTAAAATGAATAGAAATAGAATAACAATTCCTTCCATTATAAGTCATGAATTGGAAAAGATCTTTAACCCCAATTAACTTTTTTTCATCAACTAATATACTTCAACAATTCTAAGTTCTTAATTTAGTTTTCGAAGTATTTGAAACAATCCATAATAAAAATTAAAATTGTGCATTAACTTTTAGTCATCTGTTCTCAATCCAAATAAAATAATAGTTCAATCAATTATTAGACATTTACAAATAATCATGTTTCTTTAAACTTCAAACAAATACTTGATTAATCCATTTATTCAAAGTATACCAATACTAATTACTCTTGAAATACAGTTTATTTACCATAATACATCTCATTATCACAAGGATCGACTTATAATTTTGACATACCAATTAATTTAATACCACAATTAGGTAAAAAAAAAAAAGAAGGTCAACCCTAAAATTCCCGAGAAATTAATTTAATGCTTAAATATATATATATATATATATATATATATATATATATGTATATGTATATGTATGTACCTACCCAATTTTCATAATTAACCAATTGGGATGTTATTTCACTTTCAATTGAAGCATAATCGATTTTCCTTAAATCTTACAAAAACAAAAACATCATTACAAAGAGAACTTAAGTTTTCACTCATTTGACAAACAGTTCTTTTATATACACACAATCACATATATTCAATTCTTTATGGGACTTTATATTTTAATTGATATAAAATAATTAAAAAAAGATGAAGCATCTGTATATTTTATTTATTATGTTATAAGATTGAATGTTGCATACACGTATGACGAGGCATAAAAAATAAAGTGGCCTGCACTCATCTAGTTTACCCACGAGAGTTTAATTTTTTATTTTTATTAAAAGGGATATTTGCAAAATTAACAATTTTTCCAGCAATATTTATGAAAATAACCTTTAAATATATCAATTTTATTGGGGAATCAGTGGTAAACATTCAATTATATATATTTACATTAAGTTTATGACTGATACACACATTAATCATTGTTAATCATTAGGGTTGTTCCTTATAAAATATGGCCCCAGTGTGATACATAAATGAGTTAATTAAGTAAATAGCCAGATTTCATTACCCTCCTTCAATAGATAGCCACATGTCTCAATTTATTAGTGTGTAGCCACCTCCAGAATTTTATATTTTCATAATACCATATCTGCCCTTTTCCTCATTAATTGCATTAGCTGTCATTTATGGCTGTTTTTGTATTCCCAAATTTGTGCTAATATCAAGATAGACTTGTCATATTATTTTCAATAATTATTTTTGTTTTATATTTAATTCTTATTTGAATTTAAGTTTCCTTTCTTTTTCATTTTTTCGTTTTTTAAGAACACAATGTTGTCACTTTTATTTTTAGTATAACATTTTCAGATTTTATTGTTTATATGGTATATTATATACATTTTTATAGTTTATATTGTAATGTACCGAACATTTTTTTCCTCTTTATTTTTTTAAGAACACAAAAATATTATTTTCTTCTTCGTTTTTAATACATCATTTTCATATTTTATAATACATATGGTACATTTTGTAAAGTTTTATAGTTTTTATATTTGTAATGTATTAGATATATTTTTTTTCCATGATTTATTTTTTATTTTATATGTTATCTCATGATTTATGGAATTTTTTTTTAATTTTCATGATTATCTATTTTAGTTTTATAATTTCAATTTAATTTATATTGCATTTTCTATTCAATAGTTACATTTGTACATTTTGTACATTTGTTTTATGCATAAGTCATCTACCCCTCCTTCATTATTGCATTTGAGAAAATATGGTACATGATGTACATAATGTATGGTAGTATAAATATACCTTGTATTCTGCATTTGAAAAAAAAAATTAACAAACCTTAAAATCAATATATATTGTGTACACAACGTATAGCATAACCCATAAAAATTGATTTTTTTTTATAAGGTGGCTATTTGTCTTGCGTAGATAATGTACGAAATATACTTAATCTGGTTACTACATATTACAATAAATGTCAGAAAAAACAATTGAAACAAATATGGGGTAAATCAATGTATAATTTGTACAATACATAAAAATTTAAAACTTTTTATAACATGGATATTTGTATTATATACATAATGTGCAAAATAAACTTGATCTGGATACATTAAAATACAATAAATTCCAGAAAAAAAAACACCAAAAAAACTTATGAGAGTAAAAAAATTCAGAAAATATCAAACCCAAAACTCTATAAAAAAAAAAAAAAAAACCAAATTTTTTAGCAAGATATTTGAAAAATAGATACCTTTCATTCATTTATAGGTTTTTTATGCTTCAAATCTTCAAGATCTTTGTATATTTACTAAAAAAATCTTCCAAAATCCGTTCATTTGTAAAGAGAAAATGGAGTAGAAGATGAAGTTTGAGAGAAAATATGAATCAAAAGAGAGAGAGGATGGAAGAAATGCAATACGGTAGAATGGGGAGATGGAAGAGATTTTCTAGGAAATTTTAAAAATAGAGTGAGAGAATTAAATACATACATTTTGAAAATTGTGCCCAAAATCTAGGTATTAAAGACTACATAAAAGGAATAAGGTTTTTGTGGTAATTTCCTTAAATTATCTCTCTCCAAATTTTAAAATTGTGGCTATTTACATTAAATTGAGAGACTATGGCTAGCTACTCTTATTTGGCCCCTCTTAGTGTCTATTCTAATACATATCCCTACATAAATTTGGCCCTGGATCTTATAATCCCTAATATGAAAAGTCATGAAAAAATATATAAAAAATTATTTTTATTAAAACACAATATCAATAAAATAATATAATAAAATAATAGCATAAAATTATCAAAGTAGTATAAAAAAAATATATAAATTGAACTTTGAACTTATGTTGGGATTGAACTCAACTCATAATGGCGAAGAATATAAAGATATTGTAGGGAGAAGGTCAACCAACGCAATTTAGAATAAATTCTCATTTATATATTATTAATACTAAATTTTTAATTCAAGATTTGGGGCCCCCAACTGTTCTGTCGCACTAGTTGCACCATGCCTACGACGGCCTTGTTAATCATTGATTAACATAGTAAAAATTGTCAAATTTACAAATGTTTTTTAGAATTGATATTTTTACAAATATTACATCAAAATCTAGTACCCAATAATTATTTTTTTTAAAAAAAGAACAATTTTCACCATTACTTCTCTCATGATTTTTTAAATAATTTTATGAGAAAAATGATCTATAAATATTGAATCCGTTCTGAGACGAACTCATATGATCCCTCCACATCTAACACACATACCTCAAAAAGTAGTGCCAAAATAAAATTCAAAAGCTGGTATATCAAATAATAAATAATTATAAAACTATAAAACTTGGTTTTAAATGAATTATAATTGATATATAAATTATGTAGATAGGACAATGTTAATTATCTTATATTATGATATTAAAAAGGGTAAAATGCAAATAAGACCTCTGTGGTCTTTTCAAAATGCATGAACACCCCCTGTACTTTGAAAATGGCAAATCGCACCCCTATGGTTCCAATTTTTTTCAATCTGACCCCTCCTCTTCAATGTCAATAATTTTCTTTTAGCCACAACTTCTTCGTTTGAACTCCGTTTTGGACGATTCAAGATGTTTTGGAATCCTCATTTTAGGCTCTACATAAATGTCACTTCGAAACTTTGAAATCATTAATAAATAAAAGATTTTATTAACATCGAAACACTAGGTATGATTGACATCGTTAACTCTTTTGGTTATTGATGATTTCAAAGTTTTAAAGTGACGATTATGTAAAGCCAGAAATGAAGATTCCAAAACATCTTGAATCATCCAAATCATAGTTCAAACGAAGAAGTTACGGCTAAAAGAAAATTATTGACATTGAAGGGGAGGGGTCTGATTGAAAAAAATTGGAACTACAGGGGTGCGATTTGCCATTTTCAAAGTACAGGGGGTGCTCATGCATTTTGAAAAGACCACAGGGGTCTTATTTGCATTTTACCCTATTAAAAACTATTGCAATCAAAGTGATTTTAACAGTCCAATACCAGGAAAAAATCGAACCAAATGAACAAAAAAACAATAGATCTACTTTTTATATGCATGGGCTTCATTTGTTAAACTTGGCTATTACCTCAGGTGATTGGTGAATAAGAATGGAAAATTTCTCTCTTTCTCATAAAAAGAAAGAAAAGATATAGCTTTCTAATTCCATTCAAAATTCTAAAGCAAAACATAGGAATGTTGTAAAATAAAAAGATAAAAAGCTGAAGAAAAATAAGGATTGGAGATATAGAGTCGTATATATATTATTCAATTAGTGAAACGAGAAAACTGACATTAGTTGGTCTGGCATCAATACTTACTTCTGATGTAATTGAAGGTTCGAGTCTTCTTTCCTCCGATTAATGTAACATCTCAAAATAAACAAAAAAATTAGTGAAATGAGAAAGACGACATATCGTCCACCTGAGACATAGTACTAGTCGATCTCGAATACTTTTTAGAGGAGGAGGAAGAAGAAGAAGACGACGACGACGACAAGTCGGAAGACCTTCTTCTCAAGATTTGTTTCATTCCATCAGCAACTCGAAAAGCTGGATTTGATTTGAATTTGCGACAAAACAACATATGAGCATTGAGAGCTTCATGAATCTCAGAAGGAGGAAGTTTTTTGGATCTGTAAATTTCATCTATAACAGCTTCTGAACATAACCCACAAAGCCATTTTCCGTCGAATTTGGCCTTAATTTGAGTGATATAATCTTGGGTACATTCCTCTTTTAAGCCACAGCAGTCGCATTTCACAACTTCTATCTCCATTACTTTACTTACTACTACTAATTTTGTTTTTATTTGTTTTTCAAGTCTTTTCAGTCTTTATTTATATGGTGATATTTAGAATTGCCAAGGCAAGAGTTTACTTCACTTTAAACTCTATTTTTGTTTCGATTTGGATTTTATTACTATTGGGGGAATGGAATTAAAGTGAGTTGATTATGCTAATTTTTACTTTTTTAATTTATTTATTATTTTATTTTTTTCGTGCTGAAATCACTTAGTGGACTTTTGTTTCCGGGTTTACATGAGATTGAGATGTCTGGGGATGAGATGGATGGAAACGAGATGTCTGGGGATGAGATCACTATATTTGGTTTTATATAGAGATGAGAATAATAAAATTATATTATAAAATAAATTATCTCTCTCTCCTCTCTTCTTTTCTTTTCTCTCTCATCTATTCCATGGGGTGATTCAAACCCCATATATTTTGAACGGTTTCCATTCCAAACCCCATGAAGGGGGGTTATGGAGTCTCTATGAGGTTCGAATCCTCTTCCCTATTGACAAAATAAACATGGGATGAGGATGAAATTACCATCTAATAGTTATGAGTAAAAAAAATCATATAATACGATTAGACTGGGTAATTTCTTTATAAAATTGTGGGATTCGAACTCTAACGGATAAGAGATTTTTTAGAAAAAATTTAGTATACCAAGTGTATGTACTCTTCCTACTCAGTACTCATAATATGTCTGGTGAATATAGTAAAAATAGTGAATTCTACTCTTTATTTATTATTAATAAATACGTGTGATATATTGTTGACGAAAGGAGCAGAAATTTTTTAGTACAACAAGAGTATTAAATTTTTTTTCTCGAGGTTTTCTCTACGGATAGAGAAAGGAAAATTCCCCTTCTTTGGTTGGAAATTAGGGATGTGAGAGAGAGTTACAGGAGTAGGAAATTCTGCCATAATTTCCTCCATGTTCTAAGGGACATGGAGCAATTGAAAACGAGACAAGTGTGAGGTCAAAGGGGCCCGCAAAATTGGCCCTTACTAGCATTTAATATTTGATAATTGGCCCCATTAAATGTGAAAAAGGAAATTTGTTGAAAGAAAAGGGTTTTAATTTTTGAAAAAAAAAGTTTTACTTGAAGAATTTCTAAAAATGTTCAGAAAAGAGTATGATTTAATTTTATAATTTCAAATTATACAAGTAACTTATCACTTTTCATTAAAATTAGTACTAGGTTAGGTTGTCATCATCTTAGATTTTTTTCAATCTACTAACCAAAAAAAGGGAGAAAAAAGGAATAACCATATCATTACCTTACCCTCCAATAATTTGATTTTAAAATGATTGCTTATAATAAGTATCCCTAGTGAAGTTTTTAGCTTTGTTGGGTGGTTGACTAATTCACACATACAATTATTCAAATCATTCTCAGCTCTTTTAAACTTCTTTTTTTTTAAAAAAAAGAGAAAAAAAGAAAAAGAAAAGGTATGCCCTTTACTTAAAGGATTGGGAATACTTGATTCTTTCTTTATTTCTTTCAATGTGTTTTTTTTTCAATTAATTGCATTGCTTCATGGCAGTTTAGGTCACATTTGGCTGTGGGGCAGTCAGAAAACAACACTATCAGATTTAGTTGAAATAATTGAGAATAGACCCTAATTAATATTCACTAGGCTATATTTTTTCTTTTACTCCAAATTGGCTTTAAGTGAAAACAAACCAACTCTCTTCAATTAGAATAGTGATTAAATAAAGTCATCTCATCAACGGAACATAACTCAATTGGTAAGACATCTATACTCTTTTTTTTAAGATTAAAAGTTTGAATCTTCTTTCTCCTAATTTGATGAAATATCGGGAAAAAAATAATCATTATAAAGGGAGGAACCCTCTCTTGATCTTGACATAGAAGACTCTGGTTGGTTCAACAGCCACTTGACTAATCCAACAGTAAAAACTATTTTTCTTCTAACTTAATGGAGAATTGACCCTTAAAAAGATATGTGATGGATTGGAAAAAGTTTATATATATATATATATATAATATATTCAATAAATTTATTTATTTTAGATTGATAAATGATAATTTAAAAATGAACTGAAGTTATTTTGAAGAATAAAAATCCCTATAAATATTTTTGAGGTTCACCAAATTCACAGTCTAATAATTGAAGATTTATATGGAATAGTTATGATAATATATGCACACACCTGAAGGCTGAAGTCGTCAGAGGCAGTTGATGAATGGGACTATATTCCCAAAATTCCAAGAGTTGTGTCAATAATGCAAACTACTTTTTCGCTTCATTATGGATCACATAAAGTTTCAACTTTCAACAGATAAGGTTTTACCATGCTTTGTAATTATAATTTATTTACTAAAGTCAAATTCATTTATGTTTTGCCCCCAAATATGCAATTAATTATAAATATCATTTTTTTATGTTCAAATCAGTGTGCTATAAATAGTCTGGTTTTAGCTACTCTTTTTTTTTTTGTCTGTGATGTAAAAATGATTGTGTATTCGCATCATTAATAAATTCTAATGGCAGTTTTTAGAGAAAAGAATTAAAGCTGTAGATCAATTTGAGCATTTTTTTTTAAATTATTTATAAAGTTGCTCATGCAGCTACAAAATTAATTTGCAGAGAGACATCTGAGTATAAGGGATATTTTTTTTTATCCTTCATATTTCTCTCTCTTCCTTTTTTCCAAAAAGAAATAAAACAAAAACGTCTACAAACGTTTGGTTGATATATGGTATGATTTTTTTTTTTTTTTTGCGATATAATGATCTAGATATGAAACATATTTAATTCACCATGAATTGTTCAGATTTTCGGTAAAAACCAATGAAATTAAATGCAATATTCCACAGTTTAATATTTTTTTTTTAAAGTTTAATGTTTTCTTGGTAGTGGGGGTGGTTGTTCGTGGGAGGAGCAAGCGTCAGTCTGATATCTGTGTTAGTAATGCATATTATTTCAACTTGGAGTTTAATTATCATAACTTACAAACACACGATGATACCATATCAACTCCCACTTTTAGATTTTTCATTTATGTATAAATAAATTTAATCCATTTAATAAGGGATGATTACAAATGTAGAAGAAAAAATATTTATAAATATAACTTATTTTGAATATGTCAATTATTGATTACTATAATTCACGTAAAGATTAATGATCATCACTTGGAGTGAATATATATGATTGATTATTCTTAATTACTGATTTAACATGCAAATCAATTATTGGCATGTGTAAAACAATGGTTATAGCTTGAAGTGATAATCATGATTCACAACAATTCTGCAATTTATCACATTTAATCAATTATTGATTAGTTTTTTTTCCTTTTTTTCAAATGCTATATTTATAAATATTACTTATATAAATTTATAAATAATTTTACATTGTTTACTTATTCTTATATTAATAATCAGATCATATGGCTTGAAAAGAAAAATATCATCACGAAAGGGAAGGGAGAAAAAGTTGAAAAGAATCTATAAATGGGGTGGTTTAGGTTTTACAAATATGATGTTCCCTTTGAGTTGACATCATTGGAAATTTATAGTATTAATCAAATGTACGGTCCAATCTTTTTCAATAAACAAGTGATTAAGCCATTCCAAACGTGGTTCCCCACCATCTAATTTTCATATTAAAGTGACCTAAGCCACTTACTTTATTAAATATTGGTTAATGGGGACATTGGACTATGCCTTTGCAACCCCATTCACGCCATAGAATTTTCATAAATTTCTGATAATATATTTGGTTCATTGTATGGAGCTAATATATATTCGTGCATAGCTAGTGTTTAGTCTATATATTAGCTTGGTTTTAGAATTTTAATAATGAAAATTGATATGATTTATTCAGAGCAATAACACTTGAATTTTTAATATTAAGACCCATACTGAATTCTTTATTTCCATTTTCTAATTAATAAAACATTTGAAATCTAAGCCATGTTTTAGTTTAAATCATATTTTTTATCCCTATAAACATCAACACTATTCTGTTTTGATCCTTATATTTTGAAATGTTATATATTTTAGCCCCTAAATTTTTATAAAAGAAATGTTTTGGCTCTTACTGTAGAATATGAAGATTTTAAAAGGATGGAGACAAAAATAAAATAAGGGAGAAAAATCAAGAATTAAAACAAAATTTAAATCCTAAATTAAAAGAAAAAACATCTCTAAAAAAAGTAGATTATATAACAAAGAAAATCTTATTGAAACTAAGTCTATTGAAAATATATATCATATATATCAAAGGAGCTCCATGATGATAATGTTGTTTATTAATTCAATACATTGTCAATATTGAAACAATGCATTGAATGAAAGGAGGCTATATTTTCTTTTCCTTTTAATGATTTTCATACAACTAAATCTAGGCACTATCTCTGTCATGTGAGTTATGGAAAAAAAAAAAAAAAGGGGTAGTGTAGTATTTAAAGATGAAAGTCGTCAGAAAAGCCATGGCCAAGCAAATATGTGGGGTTACTAAAAAAAAGTTAGAAGAGAAGCCTAATATTTGAACACATTAGCTATATATATATATATATGTATATAATAATAGAATTGTAGGGTCAAATTCCAAGCACTTGAGACAACTAAATTGTTGTCCGGTGGATGTCCGGCAACCCAAGTGAAGTGGTCGTAAAACTGCTTTAGCTATTGAAATCTGACGATTGGCCACAAATATATATATATATAACCAGCTAATTTTGAGTTTGACAAGTGTTTTTAAAATCAACCTTTTGTTTTTATTTTTATAATAATTTATTAAATAGTTTAAAAATGATCATATTATTGAATACTTGAGAGTTACTTAGACAAATCTATACTTTTATAAAGAAAAATAACTGTGAAAAAAATGCTTGTAGAATTGGTATACTTCCCTTTTAGGTAAAGGTCAGCCAGCTAAACTGTCATTCCATGTTGTTTAAGCAAACAGGGAAGTGTATATCTTGTTTTAATTGATGATCCATTATTGATTTAGATAGGGGAGATACTTAAATTAAAAATTATATTTTTAGTTAGGTGAAAGTTTGTTCAAGAAATTAATGAACCATCTTCACACTTGGCATCCACATGCATGCCCAATTGAGCAAATACCTTCCCCTCTGGGTTTCTTTTATTCCCACTCAAATCATAGCCTCAATTAATGGAATCAATCATTTGTCATTTACAAATATCTAAATTCGATTCATTAATAATAAGCATATGTTTAGATGAGGGCCAAAATTCATTTAATTCTAATTTAACATAAGAAGATCAGTGTCTTCCATCAGGGTAAGATTTAAAAAAAAAAGGAACAAAGATTTTAATAGTGGAAAAATTTCAGTTTCATAAGGTTCATATTTCATAACAAATATTCTCACCCCACTTGTACCTTTAAAAAAAAAAAACAGAGAGAGGTTTGGGAGCAACTTGTAATCCAGAGTCCCATTTGGAATGGTGGCTGCCCAGCTGCCTCACATTTTTGTGGTTTGATGACTAAAACCAGAAATATTTCTGGTTTCTGAAAATTTGGATTTGAGAATCACAGAGTATGTGGCAAACAGCATGACCCACCACGTGGACAGCAAAATCTGCCAACCATATGAGAGGTTTTTTTTTGGAGTCTCTTTGCTGATTCAGAAGTCCTGTCCACTTTCAAATTAAACAAGCTCTATATTCACCAGATATTGGTACTATTAGTCAAAGTGTACAATCTTTAATAATTTATTTCTGGTCGGTTGGCTATCTATGACTCTTTCTATTTGATTTCTTCATAAAAGAAATTTTTTAAAGAACAAAAAAAAAAGCCCAAAAACTCAAATAGATTTCATTTCTATTTCTGAGCTTTCAATTGAATTGACTTCAGGGTTTTCCTCTGGAAGAAGGCCAAGGAGGGGTAAAGGTAACAATGAGCTCAGATTGCATAGGATTACTAAAGAGGTTAAATGATCAAATCTATCTTTAGTGACACCAAAAATGTGTGTTAAAGCAGCACCTATTAAGCCCCCAAGAAGGCTCCCTCCATTAAATATGGACATCAGAGTTGCGAAAAGAGTGGCTTCTATTCCCTCTGGACATATTTTTGCTGCTACCACAAGAACTGGCATGAGAGAAGCCTGAAATCAACTAGTAATTAGCCTTTTCCCCAGAAATATGAATTAAGCCAAATAATGATGATAAAACAATGCATAAGGCTAAATATATCACTTGTTCATCATCTTTCAATTTAGTTCATTCATATTATGATAAAAGTTCAAAATTTTACCCCCAAAATATCAAACACCGCACGTCTCCCTAAATGCTTATTCCTTATTTTCTTTTACCAAGAGACTTGGTTGGTTTCACACCAATTTTGTTTCCCGTTTATCAAGATAATTAACCTTCAAAACAACTAGCTGACCAAAAATAATATTTTTTAGTTGCTACATTACAATCCCGTTACAAACTTCTAACACTGTAGACAAAGATCTCATTGAAAAATATTGATACATTAATGATAATATTGAAACTTTTAAAACAATATATACTAAATTGAAATTGAATGTTTTAGGGACAACATGATATATTTAGCCTTAAAATAAAATTATTTGTTTGGCCAAAAAAGGATAAGGAATCGAAAGACAGCAGCGGGGCAGTCAAGAGGTTCGTGAAATCATAAAAAGAAAATAGAGAAGACATGAATCCAATTAATGGTTTACACTTCAATAGAATAATGGTAGTGTGGGAATGGGTACCCACGGGACAAACAAATGTAGGATGTCTTTATATTTATTAAAAAAAAAAAATCCATTTTTGCCAACAGGAAGGTTGAAGCCATCACTTACAGGGCTGCACAACCGGTAAAGATTGATCTATTTATTTTCCTTTTCCTTTTCCTTTTCCTTGATTAGATTGTTCCATAGAAACAGACTACATTATTTCAAGAATGAATATGACTTTGAAATAAAAAGTAAGGGCATGGTGATGCACAATAATGATTATAATCGCAAGATATTTTAGATATATTCTAATATCACTATTTTTGCATAGTTTTCTCATCTTAATGATCAATTAAACATGATTTATCGAATTAGGACTTCAAGAATGTTAAAATTAGATTCTGTAGTTGTATGTCAAACCAAATGCATCAAATCCCAGCATTGGAAAAAACATGTTACCTGACCAAGAACTGTAATGATTACGGAGTCCCCAATAGCAAACCACTTATCGCTTATACCAAACTTCCGATTCAATCCAGTAATAAGGAAAACCTAAGCCACACAAAAAAGCAAGAAATTAAACATTTAAATAAGACATATTGTTATTTTTTAATAGCATGAGCAAAAAACCTGTGTCATCCCAAGAGCTGAACCAAGTATTGCTGATATTAGAAAAATTTTCCTCAATGCAACATTTTTAAGAAACCCATTGTACAGTCCTACACCAACCAAAGAAGCAATTGATGTAACTAGCTTAACTCGCCCAAGAAATTCCGGGGTGAATCCAAGTCTATTCGTGCTGAGGAATTTTTTAATAATGTCAGATCAATAGGATTTAAAACCAATAAAATGATTGTTCAACTTTATGATATGGGAAAAGAATGAAGGAAAAAGTACAACTTTGCATAAAGTAAAAGATAACACCATGACCACAGACTGCACTTACATGAAGAAGAACATAGCTGAGTCTGACTGTGGTGTTGCCTGCCACAGAAAAATGAATAGTGTGGGAAGATACACGTTTGGCTGTCTAACAGCAGTCCATAAATCAACGATGCGCTGTTTTGAGGTTTCAAGAAAACACAGGCCACTTGGGTTAAGATTAGACTCAGTTTCTGAAACACGAACAGGCTGTTCTTCAACAAGAATTGCAACTGCTGATGTTATCAAAGGTAGTAAAGCCGTGACTCCAAACACAAACCTAAGAAAGTCAAAATGATAAATTATAATTACAAGTTTTGTTGGTCAGTACAAGGAAGATTACATTTCATTTTAAATGCCCCAAAAAAGGTACCTTACACCACGAGAACCCACCAGTGAGCCACTAAAGTAGGAACTCACAATTCCACCAAAAGCAGATGATCCCCAGCATAAAGACTGGAGAGAACCAGATACGCTTGGTGATTCTCCACGAGCTCTCTCTACCACCATTGAGTCTACTACCTACATAAATCATTAGTGCAGTTAAAGCAAATCCCAGTAGTACGAAACAAATTTCATGTATCAATCAAAATAGCAAGGAAAAAATACTGTATTTTTTCAGATTTACTAATAATCAAGATAATTTTGTGAGCAATAAGTGTTTAAGAGAAGTCAAATGACCTTGAAAAAAAGTTAAAAAGTGGACATACAACATCAGAAAATGCCACAGAAAGAGATCCAAGAAGCATGCACAAAGCAGCACCATACTTGCTATTAACAAATGTCATTGAACTCCAAGAGAATGCACCAAGAAGCCCTGATAAAATCAAGTATGACCTTCTTCGGTAACCAAAAAGAGGAACAGAGTCGCTGCAGTCACCAAACAGTTATTCAAAACATGAATGAGAAGAAATTAATTGAACAAGGTGGAAGGGGAAAACAAATATGAGAAAGTTATACCTAATAAACCCATATAGAGGTTTGATTAGCCAAGGTAGTGCAGAGAAACCAGAAAGTACTGCTGTCTAGCCAGGCACATAATTTGTTAGAATTAAAGATTTAACCATAACTTTCGTCAAAATGCAGTAACAACAAAATGAGTTCCCAAAATAACATGAAAAAAAAGTCAACTGGAAATCAATCAAAGTAAAACAACAAAGATAATGTTCACTAAGGGATTAACAAATAAGAACCATGAATGTGAATTCAAAGTAATCACTCCAATCCCTCCATCTAGATGGCACCATCACAATATAACAATAATATATTTATATCGATTGGATATCACACAAAACGTTATATACCTCAGCAGGATCCAAGTGCAAATCATCTTTTAGATAAAAACTGACAGCAAGCCCTGCGAGGCTTAAAACTCCTTGAACAAAATACACCATAGCGACAGCGACATTATCGGGGGACAAATCGACACCAAAGCATTTGATGCCACTTAAACTGAAATTGAACTTTCTTGGACTAGAATCAATGTGACTACTAGAGGATATCTCTCCATCAACGCGTAAAATTAACACTTCCTCTTCTCTTGAACCTGGACCAACAAAACAAAGACAATGGAGCCCAAAAACAAAACAAAATCTGATGATTCAAAAATCCCATTTCAGAATTTAACATTCATATACAATGTGCTTATAAAGAAGCTATTGCTTATCAAAATTCAACGCTCTCTTAATATAAATTTCCTTAGCTGAAACATATGATGATCCAAACAGCATAAAAATGAAGAGTGATTAACAAATTCTCATTCACGACTTTTAATCAGCTACTAAACAGAAGAAAAAACGATGATTAAATCGATTTTGGAAATTGCAATCGGCAATTAATAAAAATCTGGAAATCGATAATTAATAATGTTTACCATTGTTGGAGAGTAGAACAGGTCCATCGTCCATGTTGATGTCGGATCGGACAGTTGAAGAAACAGAACCAAGTTTTTCAGGTATGGTAGGTCCCGTCGAATCAGTTAGTGGGGCCCGAACCGATTCCGCCGGCGAATCGAAGCAGTAGCAGCAGCGTTAGATTGATTCAGAATTACTACTTTTGATTCTTTCTTTTTCTGTCTGTTTTAGTTTCAGTTGGGATTCTTGACTTTTTTCATTCATTCTGCTTTCTTTCTTTCTATTTTATGTTACTCCATTTCTCAAATCAATGCATTTTCCATTTTCTATTTCCTTCAAACAAACAAGGGAAAAAAATTTCAATTAATAGCGAAGTGGCGTAATTGCCCCTCAATTTGTGGTGTGAAAGACTTGGGCTCTTACGTTGGCCCATTCAGCGCTCTTGGGCCATACTCAAATGTTGGAGGGATTTATGCTCAATTTTTACTTTTTTTTTTTTTTTGCTTTTGGTTTTCAAAAAAAAAAAAAAATTATTTTTTTTTTTTTTTTTTTTTTTTTTTTTTTTTTTTTTTTTTTTTTTTTTTTTAATTAATTAATTTTTTTTTTTTTTTTTTTTTTTTTTTTTTTTTATTATTATTTTTTTTTTTTTTTTTTTTTTTTTATAAATTTAAAAAAGTGTTTTTTTAAAATTTTTTTTTTTTTGCTTTCAAGAATGTGATTTTTTTTAATCTGAGTTTTATTTTATTTATTTCTTTTTTTTTCAAAAAGAAAGTATATAAAAATGATTTAATTTCTATCATGTAACATTTTGCACCCCATTTGAAAATGTATAACAATTACATATTTACTTCCCGATAATATATCAATTAAAAATATTAAATATTTCTTTTTTCAAACCGGAAAAAAATCATTAAATATACTTTTACTCAAAACAACATTAAACAAACTAATATTTAATCAATTATTTCTTTTAATTATTTTTTGAATTGTATAAAAATAAAAATCATTGATAGATAATAAATATCTTAAATATATTGAAGAGAGACAGTGATATAAATCAATGATAACATACTTCATATCAAAAATAATTATCAAACTAAGACAAAATACAAATAGATTAACCCTAATTTAGAAAGAAGAAAAATATCTTCAGTTTCATAAAACCCCACTATGGTCAAGTTCACAAAATGAAGAGGGAGAAAAAAAAAACTCAAACAATTACTTGTCATGAACTTTAAACTCTGTTTAAACATTTAAAACACTAAGGATGAAATTGAACATTTTAAAACACTAAGATTAAAATTAAACTTTTAAATAATTAAAGATTTTATAATATTAAGGATTAAATTGAAAACTTTGAAATATTAGAGATATAACTAAACTTTTAAAATATAGGGAGGAAAAGTTATATTTAAAATAAAATTAATTTAAATTTTAAATATTTTTAAATGTTAAATTGACCGTGTGGTTCGGTTTGAACATTTTGTGTTTAAATTGATAACTAGATTGAGTTTTTTCATAGTTGACCCCCGGGCGTTTTTATGATGAAAATGATTTTTATCTTTCGGTGATTTGGTAATTGAATTTTGATTAATTTTATAGTTTTAGTATTATGTGAGTTTAAATTGATTCACTCGATTGAAAATTTCGGCTTTAAATTGACACAATAATTTTCATGTAAATTGATTTTTTCCCTATAAATTTTTATTTTCAAAGAAGCAATAATGTATGGTCTTTGGGCGGCGGATCTGGGAGGAATTGTTTTTTTTTTTTTTGAAAAAAAGGTGGAATTGAACATTTTAAAACACTAAGATTAAAATTACACTTTTAAATAATTAAAAAATTTATAATATTAAGGATTAAATTGAAAATTTTGAAATATTAGAGATATAACTAAACTTTTAAAATTGGAGGAAAGTTAATAAATATAGATAAAATTTATTAACATCAAAATACCCTTGGGTATGATTGGAAATCGTTAACTCTCTTTTTTTATTGATGATTTAGAAGTTTTTCTGTAGTCGTTCTGTTTGAACTCCATTTGGATATTCAAGATGTTTTGGAATCCCCATTTTAGGCTCTACAAAAACATCTTTAAAATGATTAATAAATAAAAGATTATCAACATCAAAATCTTGTATGATTGACATCGTTAACGTTTTTTATTGATGATTTAAAATTTTAAATTAAATGAAACATTGAATGAATCAAGAGAGTTTAATTAAAAAAATTTGAAACCACAAGAATGTGATTTACCATTTTTAAACCACAAGAGGTATTCATGTATTTGAATAAAACCACATATTCTTATTTACATTTTACCCTAAAATACATTAAATGAAGTTATGCACTCGCGTAGAATACAAAATATTTTCAACTCCATTATTAGGAGGATCCATATTGAAGAGGAGTTACTTCCATTCCTTTCCTCCATAATAGTGTACAACAACAAATATGTTTAGTTATAAGACTTGATTAAAGTTTTTTGGGATAGAAATTTACTTGATACACAAATTATTATTCTTAACAATAAGAAAATCTAATTTTTTTTTATCATCTAAAAATTATTATTATTATTATTAATGATAGAGTGATATATTTTAAATAAATAGATATGAAAGTGAAGAAGAAAACAATAATTACAAACTTTGAAAAAAGCTGCTTCAATCATTTCGAGAGAAAATGTCAAACAAGTTGGGACAAAAAAGAAACAAACAACTTCCATTCCAATGAGGTCATTAGTTGTAGGTGCATAATTATGAGTTAATTAAATAATTAAGATTAACACAGTGCTTCAGCTTTAGACACCATCATTACCAACCATGGAAAATATTAAAAATTTCTGAACGTATTGGAAAAACGCTTTCTCTAATTAAAAATAATAATACAACAAAAATCCCAACGCTACATCATCATCAGAGCCTACCTTTTGATAAAAAAAAAAAAAAAAAAGGGAAAAAAGAAGAAGGGAAAGTGATGGAATTTTCCTGGAAAATCCAAGAATCAAATGCCATCCTTGTTTCAGAAGTTGCTTCGTTTTTTTTTCTTCCCCAGTAAAATTGGGCTGAATTGAAAGCTTGAAATTGATGATTTTATTAAGTATTTTCATTTTTTCCAGATTCTAAAGATGATCAATCAGCTTCAAAGTTATCAATTCCCTCTTCTAACATCATCTCCTGGTAACGACATTCATGGCTGCAAAATGCCTTGTCACCTCTGAAAAAAGTAAAAATCAAATTAACAAAAATCATAATTAAAACGATGAAATTTAATCAAAATTGATTAAAAAAAGTAAGGCAAAAAAACCAACCTGTACATGTAAATATCTTTCCCCTGTTCAAGATTCTTCTTACAATTGAAACAAACACTGAGAAAATTCTCAGAGGAAAACCCAGCTCGATCTCTGAAAAACCCATTTTCCTTTCTTGATGGAGAGTAAATCCCATTACCACATCCACTTTCAATTACACAATCACCAAATATATGAGTAGTTCTTGGATTTGGTCCATGAGAAATTACACAAGTATAATCTTCAGAAAGTTCAATTTCGTCAGCAGAGAGACACCCAGTAAAAACCCGAGGAGAATTCGGAGTTTCCAGCCCAGAACTCGACAGAGAAAAAGAACCCAGATGAGAATTTCTCGTCTTGATTCCGAATTCAACTGGGGAATTGGGAGATTCATCAGAAGAAGAAGAAAGAAACGGCGAAAGAGAAGGAATTTGAATCTTTAACTGAGATCCAAACAAAACCATTCGAGTTTCGGGTTGAGTTGGTTTGGGATCAGAATTCTCTTCGCTAAGAGCATCAACAATTCCAAGACCAATCCCTTTTGAATCCCAAGGACGTTTGGATTCTGATGAATGAGTTCTGGGTGAGTTTCTTAAACCCAGAAATGGTTTAGTATCAAGAATAGAAGTTGGGCTCATTACAGATTCAGTTTCAGACAAACCCATTGGAGAAAAACTAGTGAATAATCTAGGAGAAGCAAAGAAAGATGAAGACAATTTCCTATTATTGTTTGTCGGAGAAGGTAAACCGCCACTACCCGCCATTATCACTCACTCACTTCTACTTTTAAGATCTAATTCCTCAACATAAGACGGTAACCGCCTGTAATTAGAACAAGAAATCCCTTTAGAATAAGAAATTATATATTTTTTTTAAAAACGTTAGAGAAAGAGAAAAACTTCTAAGGAAGACAAACCGGAAAAGATAAGACCAGTAATGAATCTGGAAAAGAGGTAAGGTAAAACCTCAGTGACCTCCATCGCCCGGCTTTCTCGGTGAGAACCGACAAGAAAAGGCAGAGTGAGTCTGAGTTTTAGGAGTAGTCGTGATTAAAAAGACTAGACGTGCATGCATCAGTAGGACAGGCAGAGAAAAGCACAATTCTTGTTTTTTTTTTTTTTTAGCTAATTGTGGTTTTTGGCTTATCTTGTTTTGTTTTGTTTTTGGGTTTAGGCTTTTGATAAACCAAAGTTTTAAAGGTTAAAGCTTTCATGAAATGAGATCTCATAAACCTGCATAATCATCATCATCAGAATTAAAAAGAGAGGAAAAAAAAAGAGAGAGGAAAGAATAGTGATTAGTTTTTCACTTTCTTCATCTCTCGTTGCCTTTTTTGTACATGGTTTGTTGGTGGCTTTTTTTTTTCTTTATGGTTTTCACTTTACACTTTCATCAAACGCCTCTTTTTTTTTTTTTTTTTTTCTGTCAATGGCTATATTCTGCACTCTCCTACTTTATCATTCTGAGAAAATCCCAAGAATTTGCAGAGAGAAAGCATGAAAATCAGTGGTTTTGAGAAAAACCACCACCACACCACGTTCAGGATGGGAGGGGAAAGAGAAGTTTCAGTTTTTTTTTTGGGTTTTGAATTAGAGAAGAGAAATCTAGAGAGAAAACGAAGGATTAAATAAGAATCTGAATTCTGAACAACTTCTGTTTCTGACTCTCTGAGTATGAGCGGTTGCGAATATATAAATAATATAATAAAATAAAGAAAACTGTCACGCATTGCATTGCATTGCCTTGCCTTTCCCTTTCTCTCTGCCCTTTGCTTTGAGGCTGACGAGACCTTCTGACCCTACATTCACAGACGCATACCTGATTAATCCATCTCTTACAATTTAACCCACATTCTAATCATCATTTCTGCAAGTTTTAATTTTAAAGTACAGTTACATAATTTTTCATTCCCTTTTTTTCTTTTTTCTTTTTAATTTCCGTAAAATAAACCGGGTCTAAATTGATATTTAGACTCTTAAATAAGCACATAAATAGGGATGGCAACGGGCGGGGCGGGGTCGGGGATACGTTTCTCATCCCCTAACCCACGGGGATTTTTAATTCCCATACCCTACCCTATCCCCTAATAGAAAAATCGGGGGTGGGTTCGGGGATCGGGTTACCCGCGGAGAAAATTCCTCGTTTTATGGTTTAAGTATTATTTAAAAATGAATATAAAAATGAAATAGATATTTAAAATATACTTTTTTAAGACAAAAATAAAACATAATACTAAACATTTTATAATTTATTAGTTAATACAACCATATTATATATATTTTTTCCAATAAATAAAAATAAAAGTAAACAAAATATATAAGATGTTATTAAATTATCGGGTTCGGGTTCGGGGGCAGGGCAGGGCAGGGGAATGTATTCCCGTCCCCGTACTCTATAAGAAATCGGGGGGAAATTTCCCCCCTTACCCTAATTAAACTGGGATTCCCAGCAACTATCGGGTCGGGGCCCCTAACCAGCGGGAATTTTACCATCGCTACACATAAAGTTAAAAAAATAATGATCATGGTTTTGTTTGTATTAGAAGATTGAGCAGACTCGAATTAGTAAGCTAATTACTAGACCATCTTAAACATTTAAAAATTAAAGGGAAAAAATCAATTTACACCCCTGAATTTTACATGTTGTGTCAATTTAAACCCTAAACTTTCAATTGAATCAATTTATACCCTGAACTTTTTTAAGTGAATCAATTTAAACCCACATAATACTAAAACTATAAAATTAATCAAAATTCAATTACAAAATCACCGAAAGATAAAAATAACAAAACGTCTATGACCTCATCATAAAAACGCCCAACCTCAACTATGAAAAACTCAAATCCTAATTACCAATTTAAATGGTACAAAAATGTTCAAACCCGACACCAAAACGGTCAAATTTAACCATAAAAAATATTTAACATAAACTTAAAATTAATTTTCAAAAAATTAACTTTATTTCGATATAAAAACGCCCATGTCTAATTAAAAAAATTCAAAAATAATAGTAAGTTTATTAACAATGGTTGTAAATTGATTCAATTGAAAGTTTAGGGTTTAAATTGACACACCATGTAAAGTTCAGGGGTGTAAATTGATTTTTTCCCAAAATTAAACTATATTCATATTATCCGTTTAATTTTGTTTGTATGAGAAAGAATTCCGATATCTGATCAATTTAATTATATTTGATTTTTTTTTATAAATATTATATAAAATTAGAGGATGGGAGACTACAACCATCTATTTTATGAAACAAGATTTTCATTTTTATTGACACAAATGAATAGATGTTAGAAAAATGTTATTGACATTTATGGGAGTGTTTGTTTTCATGGAAATGAATTCTTTTTGTTTGATATATTAAAAATAAGAGGACTTTTAATTTTGTTACTGTGGGCTCAGCTGTTAGCTGATTGGCTAAAGTAAAAGAGAGAGGGGGAAAAAAGGCATTTTAGTGGAGAGGCTTTGTTGGGACCCACAACGTTGATAAAATGAGGGTGGAAAGTTCACGGACCGTCTTGTGGGACCCATCATCATCAACCCGGACTCATCGGCTGCGTTAACCAAAACAATGGGACCCACTTAACTCCAGTTAATGAACCAGAGCCGGATTAGATTATTGGTCCGGTCCCACTCGAGTTTAATTTGGGCCCCACATTATTCTATTGTTCTGTCATCATCTCTCTCAGTTTCAGCTCAGTCCATGGTTATTTAATCTCTCGATTATTATTCTGAAATTTATGGCATTATCTACCTCTCCAAATTACTAAACTACCCTTAAAAATATGCTTAAATGGGGAGTTTGATGCGGACATTGTTGGTACTTGAAAGGGGAAAAGAAATAGAAAATGTGGGGGCAAGTTTGTAAAAAGATGGCATGTATCAGTCTCCATAATGTTTTATGATCACAGTGCCTAACCCGATTCATCAAGTCTAACCATGATTTCTTAATCAGCTAAATATAAAATCCTTACATTTTAAATTTTTATTATTTATATCATTATATTTCAAAAATGACTTTTAACACTCATATATATTTTTGTAAATCGCACATTTCTATCAACTAATTTTAAAGAAATTGAAACATATTTATATTTTATACATGTCACGTGTTTCAATGCCGTTAAAAATAATGGAAAATTTAAAATTTTGAATGATTTAAATTATAATTTTTTATTTCAATAGTTTAGATTTTAATAAATGGTTTGATAAGCACTCCATATTATTTGTTATCTAAAATTTTACAATTAGTCTTTTTAATATAAATTATAAAATTTTGAAGGTAATAAATACTCACAATTTCATTAAAAAAACATTCAATCTCAATCCTAAAATCAAATAGTCAAAAAGTTCTAACTTGACTTGAAAAAAACGCAACCAAACCATGAAAATATACAACACAAATATAAAATCAATATCCACAAAAAATATTATTAAAACACATTTCTAGTTTTCTTTTAAAAGTTACAAGAAACACGAAATATGAAATAAAAAATGAAAAAGAATAGATAAAATGGAAAAATTATAAAATTGGCCCACGGTTTTCTCTTTCATTGATCTACACAAAATGTTATACTGAAAAATGAAATATAATAAATTAACGACAAAAAAAATGTTATCCATCATTCAATTATAGAATTAATTAAGAAGTAAAAACATGAGTAATCAAGTCATTAAAATCTTTGAGATGAAAAATAAAAATCATCATATAAACCTAATGAAGTGGTCAAAGGGCATGATTTCTCAAGCTTCCCCTTTTATATCTATCAATATCAATAATCAATTATGATCTAAAAAATCATCATCTTTTAAGTGACACAATTTGATTGAATTTTATTTATTTCCCCTTTCCTTTTCATCTTTTTTTTTTGTTATATATATTTTTGGTGCTTATCTCTTCAAGACTTCAAATATGCTATTTATGATGATGGAGACATGGTACCAATAAAGCTTCAGAGCTCATAGCCAATGCTTGCAGAGTTATTATTAAACCAGAAATGATTGATGAAAATTACACTTCTATTCCCATTGTATTTATTTAGTGTTAATCCAACTTAGTGGCTTTTGAGTTTTGAGGACTTTCAACAATTTTATATTAACATGGCCTATCCCTAATTAGCTAATTGATTTGCCTTTGTTAATTATTAGTTTAATTGGTGGGCCAACTCCTCTTCATTATTTTATAACAATTATGTAATTAGACCTTATACCTTAGTTAACATTATATGCTTCTCTTTGTATGGATTAATACTTTTTTTAGTATATTATACAAATGGGTTTCTTATTGTTTGGATTTTGGAGAAGAGGGGTCCTACTTGTATCAAATTTTCAAATGTTGTTTTCATATCAAACTCAATTAGACATGATAAAGATAAATGGTTTGATAAAATAAATGGTTCACCTAGTTGCATTTTAATTTAAGTTTGATTGTTGTTACTTTTCTAATCCTAATAAATTACGTCTGCCTAGAATAAGATCAAATAAAATCAATCAAAATCAGATTGTTTGAATCTTAAAAGATGAAATATATAAAAAAGGTAGGGACATTTAGTGTATGAGAATGAGAATGTGTAATCTGAGAATAAGTTGGGTGAGAATAATATATATGAGAAAGTGATAATTTTGTTTGGAATATTGTAGAGCAATGAGAATGAATAGTATTATGATGTGAGTGTATAAGAATGAGATGTCAATCTCTCTCAATAGTAAACATAGAAAAATGATGTCATTTTCGATAGTAAATATAATTTCACAAAAGATAATTATAATTATGATAATTATGCACTCTGTACTGTATCAACTAAGGCATGTTAAACCTAACCAACTAATGTGAAAATCAAATATAATATTGGTTAATAATCATTTGAGCATATTTAATTGGTCATATATTAGTGTTCCTTCTCGTACATATATAGTTATAGGTTTGAATCTTCTCTTCTTAAATTTATAACACTACAAAAATCAGGGGCTCTTAAACACTCGACAATACTGGCCACCTTATTTCAAGAATGTTTAAAATTGGCTACCATGAAATTAGAAAGTGGATTTAAAATTAATTAACATCATTATATTAATTTTCAATATAAGTTCAAATTTCATATGCCCTATTACTTGAATGGGGTAAATATATGGAAATGTGCATGTTCAATCAAACTCATGACAGTCACGTGTTTCGATATTATCTGTTTTTGGAAAAAGCTTTTTTCCTCCCCCGACCCCTTCTTCCCCAAATTCATTTTTCATTTTTTCCTTCTCCATCAACCTAGTGCTGTGACCTTCTCACCCCAAAACCCCTTCTTCCCTTTCTCCAAATCACTCACAAGAATACAAAGATGGATTGAAGGGAGCGATGGATTGAAGGGAGCAACGAATCGAAGGGAGCGATGAATTGAAGAGAGCAACAAATCACCTCATATCAACAACGAATCGTAGATTTAACCGAGGACATGAAGGACGAATCGAAATCATCGCCTCTCGTTCGCTATTTTGTTTTCGTGTTATCAGCTTCAACGACGAATCGAAGGCACGTAATTTCATTTTGTTTTCTTGTTATCAGCCCTAATGTCACTTTGAATCCTTCGAATTTCACTTGATTTTCCTCGAATTCAAGCCCTAATTTATTGAATATTTATTGAAATTTACTATGTTCTAGAGATTCTAGAATTTGAAACAGAACAAGGAGAAAGTATGTACGTTGATTATATTTCTGAGTTCATAGCTTCTTTTTTTTTTGGTGTCTAAATTTAACAATTTTATTTCTGAATCTATCTGAAAAATTAGGGGACACGATCAGAAATATTCAGTCAAAGTACGGATTAACCAAAGAATGGCAAGGAGATCCATGTGTCCCGAGAGCTTACCCATGGAATGGCTTGAGTTGTAGCTATGATTTTATAACTCCTAGAATCATATCACTGTAAGTTCATGTTATAATTGAATAATATTGAAACCACATCTTTCAAGTTCGTGCTGCTTCCAGGAATCATCCATAAGAGGTTTTTTGAATTCTTTAACCAGAGACTTGTCATTCAGTGGATTGATGGGTGAAAGATATCACCATTCATATAATAGATCTGCCAATGTTGCAAACTTTGTAAGTGTCTCTGTTTTAAATCTTAGACCAATAGCTCTTCATGAAGTAGTGATAATAAAATTAACATTTTACTTTCAGAGACCTTTCGAACAATAGCTTAACAGGAAAAGTTCCCGACTTCCTCTCCAAATTGATTGTACACTATTGGCTTGATATTTTAGCAAGGTACCACTTTCACAATTTTTTTGAGTTCTCATCTTCTGCATATAAAGTTATTTAGTCAAAATTTATATTTTTTTTATAAGCAATAATCTTATTTTCCTTGTTTCATCCATTCTATGTCATACACGTGAAAAAAGATTTTATAAAGCTGTGTTATATAACCTTAAACTTTTGCCAGGTTGTCATATGCTTGTTGTTGCGGAAGACAATCTCTTTTATGCATTATGTTCAAGTAAGTTTATGTGTACTTTCTTTCAATTTGTAGAGAAACAAGGCTTTCCAATGTATTTGAATAGTACGAAAGAGAGAGTAAGAAAATGGAGTAGACCCACACTAAAAATCGAGTTATAAATTGAAATACGTTTAGAATTTAATTTGTTATAATAAGCTCTCCTTCTCTGTAAATAATATATATACACACACATAAGATTAGCTTCCTTAAAATTAAACCTCCACAAGCTTCTGTTAACTCCAATATAGATTAGCTTTGTTTTCTGATAATCATGAGATAAAAAAGGATTTAAATAAAGCCTAAAGCAAGCAATTTCTATGTATCATACTTTTATACGAGAACGAGACTGATTAAAAAGAAAAAGAGTTTGGTAGATGAGTAGAATTGCAGGGCAAGTCTCTTTTGGCAGAAAGAAGCAAAAATATATGCAACCATTCTTTAAGCAAAAATATACTCTCCCCTTTTTTATTGGTGATTAAGAAATATGAAATTAAATTTAATAGTGAAACAGGTGGCATTTGGGAGCGACTAAAACAAGCAATTTTTTTTTTTTAAAAAAAAAACCCTTTGCCGGCGCTATAGCGCCGGCAATACCCCTCTTTTTTACACATTTTTTTACCCTTTGCCGGCGCTATGGCGCCGGCAATACCCCTCTTTTTTACACATTTTTAACCCTTTGCCGGCGCTATGGCGCCGGTAATGCCCTCATCTAACACCGACATTGAGTTTTACGCCGGCATATGATACATCGGGGATACGTAAAGCATCACCGACGTATAAAAAAATCACGCCGGGGATGCTAAAAAGGGGCAAACCCGACAAGGAATTGCCGGCATAAATACCGACATAGATTTTTCGTCGGTAAAGGTATTGCCGGCGTAGACTTAGGGCATCCTCGGCGCACATGTGCGCCGGTAGTGCCCTTATGTTTTGTAGTGTAATGTGTAGATAATTTTTTTTAAAAAAAAATAAACAATACCCACCTTATTTCAAGAATTTTTAAAATTTTCGTTGAAATTAGAAAGTGGATTTAAAATTAATTAACATCATTATATTAATTTTCAATATAAGTTCAAATTTTACATATATATTACTTGAATGGGGTAAATATATAAATGTGATGTTCAATCAAACTCATGAAAGTCACAAGTTTCGATATTTTCTGTTTTTGGACATAGCTTAAAACATGGCCACATTCATTTCAAGCCGCTTGGTTTTGTTTAATTGATCAATAGATTTTTTTTTTACCCAAAATATATATAACGGAGAAAAACGAAATAGCATTCCATCCCAAGTGAAGAAAAAAGAAAAAGAATTTTGTTTATTATATTACAAAGTTCTGATAGAAATTATACTAATAACATTGCTTGTAAATATAAAATTGAGAACATTCATGAATTAATAATAATTCCAAGCAATCATATTAGGGACAACTCAATTGAAAACCCACTAAATTATTAAAGTTGATATAATTGAAATGAAATACAAGACATTTAATATGATTTATTTATCTTTTAAATATAAAATATTAGAAGTTGATATTTTTCATACTTATTCGATATGCTTTTCATTTATTTTAATGATAAACATGATAGAATAAAAAAAATTCAATTAGTAAAAGAATAGTTATGGATTTGAACTCTCATTCCAATCATACTTTCTTGAAAAAAATTGTTAACAATTTACATTATTTGTTTTTTTTTTTACAATTTAGAAAAGAAAAATATGAGACAAAGGGGTAGTTGTGGAAAATGTCGTCACCATTGCATTGCTCGAAGACCCTAATTCAAGTAGGAGCGAACGAGTGGGATTACAGACAAATCAAGATTGAAAAAATATTAAACTTTTGTCTTTGATGTAACCCCTCTCTTTAATTATGGGAGAGTAATTATAGACCACGAAGCTTTGTCAATTTATTAAAAATAAAATAACATCATAGAACACAAGTATTTCGTTTTCTTTATCAAAAGCATGATTTTAATCATTAGGAAAGGTATTTTATTTGAAAATAAAATAAAAGAAGATGAAAGTTTCAGAAATTGTTCGGCAGTTATTTTTTAAAGCTACAAAAATTCAATAAAAATATGCTCTAAATAATTTGTTTTAAAGGTTTGTTTGATTGACGTGTTTGATATAATATAATTATCAAACCAATTAAAAGTTACTTCTCAAATTAAAATTAAAAACAACTCCTATATTCTTTCATTTAAGATAAATGATAATTGCAAAATACACCTGCTACTTTGGGTTATTATTAAATCATACTCCTGCACTTTTTTTATTTGTTTTAAAATATCCCTGTACTTTAGAAAAATTACAAACCACACCCTTCTATCAATTAGTTTTAACGAAATTTAGACACATTTATATTATATGCATACCACGTGTTCCAAAACAATTAAAAAAATTGACAAATTTGAACATTTAAGTGTGATTTATAGATTTTTATATTTTATTAACATAAGAGTTTATTTTAAAATTCTACACATCTATCAATTTTTTTTTCTTTAAATTAGAATACAATAACATATATAGAATATAAATGTATCTCAATTTCGTTAAAACTAATCTATTGAAGGGTGTGATTTGTAATTTTACTAAAATACATAGTATTTTAAAAAAAAATATATGTATAATAGGTATAATTTAATAATAACCAAATTACAAGGGTGTATTGTACATTTATCCCTTAAGATAAAGGAAAGAATTTTGTTTAGGGGCTAAACCAAAACTTACAAGTAAAGAGCAAGAGGGAAGGCAATAGTCGTTTTCTGTAAGGTTGGGTTTATGGTTTTTGAGAAAGAATCTTTAATTTTTATCATCAAACACACCCATTACCCAATTAAATATATATATATATACATTTTAAAAAAAAACCTCATTAGTGGGACCTACATTGACTGAGAACTTGATTGCATCCACGTCATCACGTTTGATTATTTTTTATGATGATTGGGAAATGGTGAGGGTCCACAGAAAGCTTTGATGAGACCGGCAGTAGGGGACACCACCTCTCGTCTCGTCTTTATCAAAAGGGTCATTTTCAAGTCTAACCGTTTTTTAACAATATTTATAAAAATAACATGTCTAAAAAATATTTGTTAATGTATTAAATTTTGATCTATTGAATCAGTTAAAAATACTTAATTATATATTTTTACATTAAATTTATCATCGATACATACATTAATTATTATTAACCACTGATTATCATAATAAAAATTATTATATTTATAAATACTTTTAAATGATGATATATTTACAAACATAACATCAAAAACTGCTACTCATGAAATTTCCCTTTTCAAAATTAAAAAAATCCAAAACTCTCGTTGGGAGTTGGTTGCTCACTTTAACCAATTGGTATGACCCAATTTCTTATTTATTAAAAAATCAAATAAAACATATATATAATTCTCAAATATAAATTTAATTTATGGCTATGTTGATATCATATTTATATAAAAAAAATTATTAGATAAATTGTAACCTATAGAGATCCAACAATTAATCATAGTTGACTCATTGGTCAATCGGTGTTTTCTTTTAAACTTTGAATTCATGAATTCAAAACAATATTACTTTAGGATTTTTTTACGTCAATTATTATAGGATTATATAATTATCTCACGATATTAATTGAGGTGCGCGCAAGCTTGATCTGAACACTCATAATTATTAGAAACAAAATACAAGCTCAAGCATCTACTATTTTGGAGAGGACCAAAAGATAAATATTGTAAAGTATGGTAAATCAAAATGTGTATGATTGAAATTGTGTTTATTTAAAATTGACCTACAAATAATGAAACCATCTAGCTATCTTCCCATGGCCGTGACTAGTTTTTTTAATAAATAAATAAATTTATAGCAAAAGCCTACCCTATCCCTACCTCTATCATCTAAAAAATCAATAATGATCTTTCTCTTTCATGTGGAGTTATTAATTCAAATAGCATTCTAAATCAGTCTGAAATTTCATTTAACAAAATACAAATGAGACCATTAGGTAACACATTTTTCACCCATGCTTAAAGCAAAGATACAAGTGGGTTTGAACTAGTGAACCCATGAAGCATGTGGGAACTCCTCCATATGTTTCTTTCCACTTCCCCTTTAAAAAGATATTTCGATCAGGTAGCTAGTTTTAATTTTTTAAAATATTTAGAAATTTGTATTTTTATAAAAGTAATTATCATACATGGGTTTTAAAAAGTTCATTTTTCACTTTACAAAGCAATTGTTATTTGAATAATTGATGATTGATCTAAATATTGATAGTTAAAAAAATATTCAAGTTTCCTTAGTTTAGCCAATTTCTCATAAAAAATAAGGAAAAATAATTTTGCGTTCTTCGAAGGGACGATTAAGAAAATTTTATTGATTGCGGCTTTCTCCAGACCTCTGAAAAAAGTATGAGTTGGCGATCAGAACGTATATGGATAGAATTTATAAGAGGATCTCGAAAAATCAGCAACTTTAGTGCAATTTTGACTCTATATGACCTAGTATATGTATCAAACTATGTCGAATCCTTCCTGAAACGTAACCTAGAATAGGATCCCTCTTATCTAAACAAACCCAAAATACACCATTGGGAAGTGATTCAGTAAGTAAACCTTCATAAATCCTTTTTTTGTTCTTTCATTCCAGGTGAAACCAAAAATCCCTTGCAAAGTATCAACTAACGAGGGAGGAGTGATATTGGATCTACGCTACTAGGAAGAGTTCAAAAGCTTAAATTAGTTCAAACGGGGGACCAAGGGGCAAAGCTGCTATTTCATTGGGAGGCAAAACAAACTTGTCAAGTTTAATTTATATGGTGCTAAACTATAAGATTTGACTAAAGTTTTTTTTTTTTTTTTTTCAATTTAAAATAAATATAATGTTTTGTATTCTTTTATAACAAAATACTATTAAGAGTCTTCCAATCGTGAAAATAAAAAAGTTTTTTTTTTTTTGGCCATTAAAAGATCTTACAATTTTGTAACTATCAGAAAAGTTAAAATGAAGTGGTTTTTGGATAGATTTGGCCTTTGGGCTTTTGAAGATTCCTACCCTGAGTTTATCTTTTGTTTCGGCCACTAACTGATGACCAAAGACGGAGCCTAAAGATATAGGACTTAGGAGGAAGTAGAATATGGAAGATCCTTCATAAATAGCCCCTAAACTCTTAATAACAAGGCCTTCCTTGTTGGGTTTAAAGCCTTTGAAGTGATTGGGACAATATTGTAGGTCAATGCCTCCACTTTTAATGGTGGCTAGGGTTACTTCTTTGAGGCCCAAAGTTGGAAATTATATAATTAATATTTGTATTTGAGTGTGATTTGAAATGTTCATCACAAGATGAATTGTAAACCTTTTTCATTAGGGGAAAAAATGAAATGTATTGATTTTAGAGGTATATATGAGATGAATCTGTTTTTCTTTTTTAAGCTAAGGAATGGGAAGATTTGTACCCTTGAAAAGTTATTATCATTGACGGGTCCTGTGTATTATGTAAATGAAGGATTTTTTGTGTTACAATCGTATTAGATAAGAAAAAAATTGGGGAAATAAATCAACATTTACACCCCCTAAACTTTAGGGTTATTAATTTTAACTTTAAACTTTAAAAGTTATCAATTTTTTACCTAAAACTATATAAGTAGTTGCAAGTTTAACATTTCGATAACACATCTTTTAATGATTTGAACAAATTTCATTAGTTTTTTAAAAATTTAAGAAAGATTAAGTAATAAAACTACATAGACGACTATCTAATACAAGAAATAAACTTGATGAGTTACTGAATCACGTATATTATCATACTAATTACAACTCATTCTCGTAAAATTAAACACCACAAAATTCAATTTTATATTTATTTTCAAATTGTCAATTTAATATTTATTTTCAAATTGTTCAAATTTACTACCACCCTTTATATTTAAAAAAAAAAGTTATTTACAATTTACACGTGAAATTGTTAACAACTAGTTGTTTAAGGTTAAATTTTCAACTAGTTATATAGTTTAAGGTTAACATTAATAACATTTAAAGTTTGATATTAAAGTTGATAATATTCCTAAAATTCATGGGTAAAAAATGATTTTTTTTCCCAATAAAATATTATTTATCAATTAGTTAGGCATTAATGCTCTTTTATCATAAAATTGAAAAATCAAATGCCCAAATTAGTTTTTCAATAAAATTGCCCAAATCCAGAAAAATCAAACAACTTATTTATATTCGATCAACAACCAATAATAATATATCTCCAAAAATCGTATAACAAAAAGGAAAACTTGAAGCTACAAACCATCTCACACAAAACATAGAAAAAGAAAAAGAAAACCAATTGAATTGAATTGAATTTCGGAAGGCAGAAATGAAGGAGGATTATAAGAAACAAAGGGTATGGGATTGGGATTGGGAGTGATCAATTTTTAAGCTCTGAAAAATGAAGCAAAAGTTGCTGCAGCCACAAGGATGGAGAAAAGAGATTTTGAAAACTGGATTGAACTTCCATCTGACGTCCCATCATTCGTTGTTGGCCCAGCTTTGGATCCTGGCACTGTCAAATTATTTCAATTTCAAAGTTTCATAAAGCTTTGGTATTTATTTGATTGGGAATTTAATGTTTATCAATTATCCATACCTGAAGGAATCTCGCTCGGCGTTTCTGGTGTTTCTGCTGGACTGTCTGTCGGAGAACCAGCTGATCAAAAATTACCATGCTTTTGGTCAATAAATGAATTATTATAGTATTTATTTTAGTGACATTGTTTATTTGGTATGTTGATAACCATCACTAACGTCTAGAGTATATGAAATGGCTTAGTATTACATACTCATCCGATCATAAATAATTAATTTAAAAATCATATAGTTATTTTCATTAATTTTAAGGGACTCGGGTATATTTATATAGTAGAATAAGATCTAATATTTACAAAAATAAAATAAAATCTAAATTTATTTATGTAAATTACTCACTAATTTAACCGATTCATCACACATAATCACTGATTACTAATAGTAAATTAATTGATATTTCACATAAATAATAACCTATTCACCTTATAATTTATCACCCATTCATATAAATGGGGATTAAAAAAAACTATCTTTATAAATACTTTTTTATTTACAAATATTACATAATATTCTGTCACCTAAGAGTAAGGAAATTTTGTTTTAAATAATCTAAAAAATTAAATCAAACTGAAGGCGGAGGGAGAGAAATGTTACCGTTGCAACTGGTCAAGGGTGGAGTCTGAATACGGCAAACGCGGGGAAGTGCAAGAGCAAGAGTTTGGTTGATATTGATTCCAAGAGAAGAGGAACCACCACCGTTGAGGAGCTGACAAAGGCATTGAGGCTGTGAGCCGACAACACTTGCCAATTGAGAGCAGCAATTTGAAGATGGTGTGGATGAGTTTCCAGTAATGTAGTTAAGGCATGGCGACAGTCCTATTAACACATTGCTACAATCAGACGATTGCGCCGCGGCTCCTGCCCACAGCATCATTGCCACCACCAAAACTAGACTCACTTCTACCTTTAGCTTTATGGGTGCCATTTTGTCAAGCTAGCTGAGTTCGTTCGGATAATTTTAATGTTGATTTGGAATTTGGAAATGTTAGTGGGATATTTGGAGATGGGACTTTTATAGCAAAATTTGAGAGAAGAGGGAGAATAGAATAAGGAAGAAGTTTGAGAATTGTAGGTGAACAATTTTTTCTACTTGATTTAACCAAATCTCTTACGACACTTGGTCTTCTTCATCACACATGAGAGATGTGGAAACTCACCATTATAGGAATTTAGAAGGTCGGTGAAAAGAGATTGGACGTCTAACTACTTGGGTTATATTTAGATTTACTGTGCTTACTAAATATTAATATAAATTTAAATTTAAATATGTGAATACTTTAAATTATTATAAATAACAGTTATGGTTTAAAAATTATTTTAATTATTAAATTTCGATTTACCTTCACATTTTTAAAAGTTTCGTTTTAATCTCCAACTTTATATAACATTCAATTTCAATGTGGCTCATTATTTCTGTCTATTTTGTTAACCAAAGACATATATGGTACAATTTCTCAATAAATAATGCTAAATAGATGTGTCAAATCTGTAGTTGACTAGAAGAATATGTGATCTATGTTTGAACCAAATAGAAAAAACCAATAAAACAGACGGTGGAGATAATATTGAAAGCAAAGCATGTTAGAAATTCTAAGAAGAAATTTTTTACGATAATAATAATAGAGAAGTTGAGAAATTAGCCAATCAGCAAGTTACAAATTTCATGGTCAACAAATCCAAAAAGAGCTAAAGAGGGCCCTACATGTGCCACGTTAGGCCAACTCCCACCTGCTTCCACTTCCTTCCCTTTCCTTTCATAAAAGTTAGTTAAAAGTAGTTGAGCTCCCAAAACCAACTCTCTCTAATTAGCCCAACCCCACCCCACCCCCATTACTCCCTATAAAATCCTCCAATATTCCATCCCTCTTCTTTCAAGCAAAATAAACAAACCAAAAATTAAGCTGATTTAAGATGCTGCAGCTAATTAATTTCAAGCCCTTTTCAGGCCTCACATTGCCAATACTGCTGTCTTTATTAGCTTTGTTAGTGTTGGTTTTTCCAGTGCATGGGCAGCAGATCAATCAACCATGCAGTGCTTCAATGCTATCAAGCTTCACCCCTTGCATCAACTTTGTCACTAACAGCAGCACCAACGGTACTTCCCCTACTGCTGATTGTTGTAATGCAATCAGCTCACTCACTAGCGGCGGCCGGGATTGCCTCTGCCTCATCATAACTGGATCCGTTCCCTTTCAAATACCGATCAACAGGACTCTTGCCATTTCTCTTCCTCGTGCCTGTAATTCTCCCGGCGTTCCCATTCAATGCAAAGGTATAATATAATGTCATTCTTCTTCTATTCTGACATCAATTTTGAACTTATTCAACCGGGGCATAATTCAAGTGGTTAGACATTAGTACTCTTCGTTCTATTGTAGGTTCAGATCTCTTATTGTAACGTAATACTTTAAAAACTTATTAGAATTGGTACTTGTTTTTCAGCTGCTGGTGCTCCTATTCCAGCTCCTGGTCCCATCCCATTAGGACCAAGTCTCTCCCCTGAAGCTTCTCCATCTGGTACTCCTAATGGTAATCCCTCTCTCTCTCTCCATTGAATCTTGTGTAATTTTTCTTTTTATATCTTTCTCAAAATCTTGGCTTCTGCCTCTGCAGTCCCTGAACCAATCACTCCTGCTTTAGCTCCAGAAGCTGAAACGATTCCACCTGACTCTGAAGCTCCTACGGCAACCGTTGGAAGCCGCCCGGTTCTGACCCCATCCTCCGCCGTGTCCTCTAACGGCTTGCCACCTTCTGATCTCCTGCTGCTGGGACTCGCATTTTTAGTTTTCAAATTCTACTGAGTGTTTTAGAAAAAAATTATGGTTTGGAGTTTGGACTGAATTTTCTTTTTCTTTTAGTGAGTTTGAACTTTCCTTTGTCAGATATTTTATTTATTGGAATGATTAATAGAGTGTTATTATTCTGTTCTCTCCTTCCAAAAATTCTGTTTTTTTTCCTTTCTTCTTCAATGTGTATGTGGATGCAAAATTTGGCAAACGGGGAAGGGTATATTAGGGAATTCACAAAAATCCTTCCCTCCATTTTTTGCTTCAAATATATAAAACCGTTAAGAGGGAAATATAACGATCTTTAACTAACTGAAAGAAGAAAACCCTCTCTAAGAAATCTTCAACTACTACTCTGCAATTTCCTCTCAACCATGGCATCTACCATGAGAATCATCCATATTTCTCCATCATGGTTTCTTTCATTCATCGCCCTTCTCGCTCTCTCGATACTAATGGCTTTGATATCCGCATCCGCATCGTCACCTCCCCCACCGCCGCCGCCAGGATGCACCTCCCGGGAGCTTCTGTTGCTCTCTCCGTGTCTTCCTTTCATCTCAGCTCCGCCTAACAATCTCTCAAACGAGGTTCCTTCGGCGTGCTGCGGCGCTTTCTCCTCTGTTCACGACTCCGGCACTCGCATTTGCCTTTGTTACTTTCTCCGACAGCCTCAGATTTTAGGCTTCCCGCTGAATACTACCAGGCTCATCTATCTCTCTACGTTCTGTCCTCGAAGTAGAGATTACTCCCGGAAATTTGGTTCTCTGGACTCGTTTTGCTCTGGTATGAATTCTTGATTTTGATCTCTTGGGGAATGATTATATGATGGATTGATTCTTCTATTTTCTCCCCCCTGAGAATGATTTATTTTGCATCGGCAGGATCAGAAACTCTGCCTCCTATTCAAACCACCACAATTCCAGGAATCCCAATACTCGATAATCCTCCCAGTAAGTCTTTTGATTTCTTCTTGTAGTTATCTTTTATCAACTAGTAAAGATTCAAGAACACTAATATCAAATCAAATTCTTGCAAACTTTTGTGTAGGTCAAGAGAATTCTTCTTTCACGCCGCTACCAGCACCGTCTGAGATTATACCATCGGCATCTGCTAATAAAACATCTCCACCACGGCCACTGCCACTGCCGCCATCTACAATGGTTGAAGGTTCAGCAGCGACGATAGATTTTACCGGTTCACTCTTAATCGGTTTACTCATTTTCGTATATTTACATTTCGTCTGTAGAGGTGTGATCCCATTAAGCTTCATTTCATAGTTTTCATAATATTTCGTATTGTGGTTAAGAAACCTGTAACCATGCTGTCATTGTGAAATAGTGATATAATAACAATGTATCATTCCTTATAATGGGGTTTTTCAATGTTGTATACAGTGTTTAATGAATCTACAAATAATGCACGTTGATCAATTAAGCATATATTAAAAATCAATTAGTTAACCTGATGATTTTGCAAAATTATTATCTCTGTTTCCTGTGATTAGAGATGGCATTATGCTGACATTTGAACATAATTAATCACTGTAAAAGTATATCTGACTTTCAAACCTTTAATTTTGATTCAATGTTTCACAGTTATAGGGTAATGTGCTAACTTTAGGACCATGAAGTTCAGAGGTATTATGATTTATAGCTCAAAAGAGGGTAAAAACGCTCTAACTAACAGTAGAGGAGAGAAAAAAAACCATAATTTCCATGGTATCTACAAAGATATAAGTTGGTCAAAAGAAGAAGAAAAATTATTTTTCAGTAACTTCATTCCTGGAGGAGCAGAAGTTACTTCCAACCATCAGACCATTCGGCTTCATCGTTAACTGGTTTAGAGAATTCTGTAACCGATGATGGCTCTTGATCCTGCCCAGCACCTTCAAAGCCTGAGCATTCTCCCCCTTCATTGTAGTGAAGATGTTCCTCATCTTTGTGATCTTCTTCTTCACTGAGCCTTTCAGGAAGGTTACAACCTTGATAGCAATTTTTGTCAACACAATGCCATAACAGCTTGCTCCAGTAGACATCCTGCCAAAACAAGTACTAGTTATTAGAGGGTCCTATGACACTTCACGCCGTCACATCTCCCTCTACTCTTTTAAACATTTACACAAAAAGAGTTCTCAAGACCATCAAGGCAGTGTGTTTAGAAGAGAACAATACATAGGATGTCAGACGAGATTAAAATCGACAAGTAAATCCAATCATAATAAATTAATGAAGTAAGAACCAAGGGGATAGAAAAATAAGAGGCGAACAGGTAAAACATTAAGAGGATATTACTGAACAAGTGAGTAAGTAGGAGTTGGAAAAGTAAAACATCTGACAGGTGATCATTCATAAATAAATTTCTGGATGAACCTTGTTGAATAACTTTAAAGTAATTATAAATCGAGGATGAAGACTATATTTTAGGAATTCAACACGAAAACAAAACTGTTACTTGGCACAAACTTTGCCACCTGCTTAGTTAGTTATACCGAGTGCTTAGGTGAAAGAGCTAGCTAGGTGACGTTAACATTAAGGATGCTACAGTATAAATTTCCCCGTAAAGTTCAATATAGGCAACCCTCTTCAGTATCATAAAACAACCAAATCTAAAATGAAAGAGGTTAATAAAACTAGTTATTTTAAGAGGGGGGAATATATTTTTGAAAAATAAATTAAAATGTAGTCGTCATTTGTTTTATTCTTTAAGATTCCTTCATATGGTGAAGATTCTTGTTTTTTCAATAAAATATTAGAGAGATGAAACATATAGAAAAAATACTTATCTGTAAAATATATGTAATAAAAATATAAATTAGTATTCATGATATAAAGGAGAAATTTGAGGGAGAATAAAATTTGCCCATAAGCATTTGATCACAAGAAGATACTTTTACCATACTTGAGAGGGACATGTGCTTCGTGCCCATTATTATCAAACCGTGAGAACACGATCCCTCAAATCTTGTAAAATATTAGACTCAAAACTCTGCGCTTAAAATTTCAGGTACGTAATGATTTCAACACTCAAATAATATTTAAATAGCATTGAAATGTTCATTAACAGAGTTTAAAAGCCCAGTTCAATCTGAACAACATTCACTGAGAGTAATAAAACTCACCCGATTGATTATATGTGGGTTGCCAATGATGACTAGAAGAGAGATAGCACGGGTAACAGCCACGTTGAACCTTCTTGGATTGCTTAAAAAACCCAAACAAAAGGTTCTGTCAAATTCATTGTGTTTGACTGTTGATCGAACAGTAGATATGATAATTACTTGCTTCTCCTGCCCTTGAAATTGTTCTACACTTCCAACCTTCACATCAAGTATATCTAGGCTTTCTAGGGTTTTCCTTATTTTGAGCACTTGTTGTCGATAAGGTGTTATCACCCCAATATTCTCCTCACTTATATTTCCACCTGCAGTCAGTTTCTTTATTATCTCTACCACCTTGCTTACCTCAATTCGGTTAAACCACGAGGGATTATTTCCCTCCCTCTCATCACAACCTTGGATACCAGAGAAAAGAACAGGAGAATCCTTATTAGGAAGTAGTTTAAGAATATCTGCATCTGTGAGGAAACTATTTTCGTCCTTACATGGAATTAATTCACCACCATAGAACAATGTAGAAGGAAGATACAGGATATCCGGATGACATCTATAGTTTCTTATCAACTTCGTTACATAATTTTCATCCCCACCACAGTAGTATTCACTTGCAAACAGCCTTTCTAAATATGATTGGCCCAAACCATAAGTGTCTGCTTCTTTAGAATATATCACCGGACCTAATTGCATGGGGTCACCAGCAAGAATGACAACTGTTGTCCTTAGACAGAGGTTAGATACAGGAATAATGGTTTCTGGTTCTGACGCTTGGCCAGCCTCATCCAAGAAAATGTGAGAGAAGTGACCACGCTTGATAGCTTCAGCAAAAAGAAGGGAAGAACTCATATAAGTTGATACAACAATCCTATAGCGCATAAGAGCCCTGAGTGGAGGACACTTGAAGATTTGTTCATCAAAGAAGCAGAAGCGAAGGTACTCAGGCTTGATTTCTTCATATGAACGTGTGGTCGCATTGAGCCTGAAAATATCATTATCTCGAACTTCAACACCCTCCACACAGAGGAGCTTATCCAGTATGTGGTCGGCAGCACTATTTGAAGGAGCACAAACAAGTATCCGAGCATTTTTTTGAGTTGTGTAAAGCTGGAGGATAGCTTCCACTAACGTTTGAGTCTTACCTGTACCTGGAGGTCCATGAATTATATAAGGCGGTGCTCCTTTGCAACCAAGGATCATCTGAACCGAGTGCATCTGTTCCTCATTGATATTGTGAGTTATAGGCACCAGTGGACTCGTCTTGATATATCTTTTTTCTGAAAACTGACATGGGAATAGAAACTCCATTGACAAAACTTTTGTAGCCTCAATAGCCTGATATAACCTTCTCATGTTGATTCTGTTATATGTAAACTGAACATTATAGAAATTGTGGTCCCTATGACTATTGTGAAATTCTGGGGCAAACTTTAGGTAAACTTCATCAGCTTCAACATGATGAATATAGCCCTGCACAATACTAACATTAATCATGGAAAATGGACGGAGATTCAGAATGTTAAACAGTAGAGGAGCACACCATAATATCATTTACAGCAAAGAAGAAACAACTAACTAACAGGTATGAAATTAAACTGAAATTGGGTATTCGAGTTGTGGACTCAACTTTCTGGTTTGTTGACAAAGTGCGTCAAGATAGACACCACTGGATATCAAAAAACAGCTGACTTGCTGAAGAATTTAAGGAAGGAGAGTCTTTCACACATGTTTTCAGTAGATATATTATTCATGAGGTCTTTTTTTTTTTTTTTTTTTTTTTTGTCGGTCCATTCATAAGTTTCTCCTCAATCCATTTTTCATGAATTGCTGAAAATGAAAATAAGTTCATAAATAATAAAAATCTAATAAATCAAATAATTTTAAATGACTTTTAAAATTAATGAGTTTTTGACTCCCGAATATCCAATTGATTAATTAAGTCTTTATAATGCATTATATTTTTCTTTGCTAAAAAAGAAAGTAATCGTTGGCATTTTCCCAGAATTTTACGTTGATTTGACAAGAGACAAAAAAAGCGATCGTTTAAAAACTGTCTATAAATAAACAATTAGAGTTAATGCTGCTGAAGCCACAATTCCTTAACAGGTTGTAGAGTTTATCAAGCACAAGATGTACAATCAGCAGACTTGAGTTCATATAAAAACCCTAGCAACATGTATGATGACTGCTTTCCATAGAACAGTTTCTTGATAACAGATATGTTTTACGCAAACCTATACCTGATAAGCAGAAACTGTGTCATTTGCATGTGTTAAAGGCATCTTGGCTAGGATATAGTCTCCATGCACAAGTGAAGGCCTTCTCTCAGCAAGCCCTGGGACCTCAAGGGACAAGAAATGAATGCCCTTTCTTTTCATAGTGACACATTCCATGTCATAAGCTCTCATGTCTTCCTGTAAGCATAAGTAAGCAAGTTCCACATAATCGCAAAAAGAAATGCGTAAATACATTAATATCCCCATAAATCCTTCCCCCCCATCCCTTTTCAAAAAAATTATTTACCTCCAACTGTATTTCTTCCATGATCAATAATGTCTTGAAATAGGAAAAGTATGTATCTTTTGAAAGTCCTTCTCTCACAGCACTAGGAATTTGCTTTCTAACAAGTAAATCTCTAATTTCTTTAGGAATATCATAATAGGGCAGCCTGTTTTTGAATATTCGATCTTTCGATCTAGCAGGACTTGAACCAGGAACATATGAGTCTACTGCTTCATGCCTCTTTCTCCTGTTTCTTGAATATGGCTTCACAGAAGCCAACGACTGCGAAATATTATCATCTGCTAAGAGAAAAGAAACACGTTCTATCCTTTCACTGCCAACATCAAAATGCACAACTGTTGTGTGCAAGCCAATTTCCTTTGGTTTGCAAGACAGCCATACAGTAAGAGTCTCACCAGGATGGATCATCCTATCCTCTAATGAAAAAGAGTCAAAGAAAGCTTTTACAGTTTCTAAATCAGCATTTGCCGAAGGGGGCTCCATAAGAGAAATTTTAAAAGAGTTTACGGGAATGGATGCATAAATGTTAACAGCCCAAAGATCCACAGAATCATCAGTGGTGTTCTTGATGGTAATTGAATCAGACACTGTTTCTCCAACACACACTGATAGGGGTTTACTATTAACAAAAGCAAATGGGACTGAAATAACAATAGGACCTTCTTCAACAGGATTATAACTGCAAACAGATTTATCATCTTCATAATCAATAAAGGAAATTTCCCCTTTGTCTTTGATGACAGAGAATTCGTCGCCCCAGTTATCACCAACAGTGCCCATCATGAAAAGGAAAGGAAACTGTCAGGAGAAAGAAAAAAACAACAACATTTAAACAAGTTAATCACACATTGTTCAATCAACCCTCAACAGAAAAATGGAAACTGACTGCAGTGTTCTAATATTTCATCCATACAGAATGAAGATTACCAAACGACAAGACAGGAAATGAAAAAATAAAACACAACAATTTGACGATATGTCCCAAAACAAAACAAAAAACACCCAATGATCAAAATCAAGTAAGAAGCGATTACCCCCCAAAAAAAAAGTAGCTTGGAAAGACAAAGACGAACAAAACTCACCCTTTTAGCAAAGGTTTACAAACCCAGAACTCTACGCGAGAAGAGAATAGAAAAGAATTGTTGGTTTTAGTAAAATTCCGTACAGAGGGCAGATCGAGTTAAAAGAAAACAAACGAGAGTGAGTGAGGCTCACTTCCCTTTCCCTTTCCTTCTTTCTTCAGCCAGAATTTGATCATCACTAGCTTTAAGTTAACATGATCAATTAGTTTTTTTTAGTCAGTATCTGAAATTTTAATTAACTTTTGATGTTTAAATCAGGAGAATCTCTTCATGATCTCCCTTTTTATTAGTTAAAAAAATATAAGTGATAATTAATATATATTTTTATTAATTATATGGGGCCATTAATTTGCTTTTAACCAATAAAAAATAAACAAGTATAGAGATTAGGAGAAAATCCTCCTAACTTGACTTATTATGAGACAAATATTTTCTAACATTTAATGATATATCCACTACAACAAACTTAGTATATAATGATTTTTTTTTAATTTAATCATAATCACGTCAGCAAAACCAATTTAGTGGACTTCTCCAGTCCAAGTCCAGTTAAATGGGCCCCCACCAATCCTCTAAAGGAAGTTTACAATATTTTCAAACAAACTAAATCAACAAATTTAATCCAGTTCCCTCTCAAGAAAACTTTATTATTATTGTACTACACTTAGATCTTAGCCAAAAGGCCGAGAAAGGTATACTTTATTATTATTATACTATAAATAAAGTGTCATGTGGGAGAATTATTGGAAGAGGTTGCCTCATTTATGGCATGTGTGACATTTGATATTTTAAAAATAAAAAAACTTTTTAACATCTCTATTTTATTGGCTAGTTATTTTTAAAAATATCACATCTCTTGCCCCATGCTTGTCAACAATCCTTTCACATCCATTATGCATTTATCAACCAAGTGAATAGCTTCTTCTACTGACATGCCGCTGTGGTAGTGCCTGTCCATCATCGAGTGTGAAAAGTAGGATCCATAACCGAAAGCACCTTTATCACATCGAGTGCGAAACTCTACCTAAGTTTTGGTGAAAATTAATTAATTATTTTTAAAATATCACATGTCAGGAGACAACCTCAATGAGGCAACATCCTCCAATAATTTCTATGTGATGTAGGGATAGATTAATTAATTAATTTTTACCAAAACTTAGGTAGAGTTTCCTATTTACAAAATAGATTAAAGAGGCAATTTGAAATTGTTGAAGCTGATCCAGCATATCATTTACTAACATACCAGCTGCTTGGACCGCAATGGCAACTATAGAAACCTGGATATGATTCTGGTCAGCTAATCAGTACCTTCATCTGTCAAAAGTTTTGGTAGTGTCCTGAAAGAAAATTAATGAAAGCTTTGTTGATCCTCCATTTCATTTCATCAACAATGTCCTATGCAATCATAGAAATTCAATTTCTTTATGATTCTGGGTACCCCACCATGACTCCAATAGGGGAAAACTCCGTGAATTTAGAATATAAAAGATGAGTTGAATGTCAAAATTTCAAATCCGTATTCATATAATAAATCTGTTCAATAGAGGAGGCAACCTGAACTATAACACAAGCACAAACACTTTCAATCAGGATTCGGGAACTAGGCATCCGCAGAATACTACATTTGTATACCTATCATACAAAACAGGAAAAAAGAATAAAAAAAAACAACGTAATATAATTACTATAAATTTTCAGACTGCGACACTTCCAGTATCTCTAATGGATCCACGCCATGCAACATCTCTTGCCCCATGCTTGTAAACAATCTTGATCACCAAGTTCGGTGGGGCTACAACCAGTCTTGACTGAATCTCCATTATGTATTTATCAACCAAGTGAATAGCTTCTTCTACTGACATGCCGCTGTGGTAGTGCCTGTCCATCATCGGGATCCATAACCGAAAGCACCCTTATCAACCTTATGAAGTGTAGCAATGTAATCGATGTAGTAGAGCGATGGACCGGTCTCCTTATCATGGCCAGCCAAAAGGATATTTACAGAATATGGATTCTGAAAATAAAAGATTACAGTTAATACAGAAGATTCAATATTAGTTACCTAATAACAATCACAATTCACATTTTAACCTAGGAGAAAAGCAAGGATGAACCATATAGCAAGCTCTACAAACACATCCACTCCCTGCACTAAGGTCCATAAATTACTTTAAAGAGTTGCAATAATTATGTTAACCCCCAGCTTGAGCATACACTCAAAGTATACATACAAGCAGTGATATTTCACATCTAGTAGTAAAACTCAGTTCCCAATACCCGTCCCTGTCCCCTTACTCTAGTAGAAAACTCCATTACTGCACACGCAGAACAAATAAGAAGCTCTGGTGGAACATTCCACATCACAGTCCAGCTGCCTCAAACTATTTTCTACACTTCAAAATTCACTATAAAAGCCCCTCAAATTATGTGCCTGAACTAAATAGATTCAATTAATCTAAAAGGAGATAAATGGCCATATGCTGCTTATGAACCCTGGGATGGAAAAGTTTATGGTGATACCTGTCTACACATGCAAAATCATAACTGGGAATGTTAGATACATTTTAATTGAGAAGATCAGATAAGGTGACCGAATAAATAAATAAAAAGATGAATATGCAAGAAGCGGCTCCTCAGTCTAATTGTTAGCAATTAGCGTAACGAAGCAAACTATTTGCGGATGAAATTATAAAGCAGTTACATTATCACCATCCCTCCTAGAATAGAAAGTGATGTGCTTCAAAAGCTAAAGAGTTTTTTTATAATAAATAAAGGTGATCCAAGATAATCAATTAGCATCATTATGACTATAATTTAATATAAACACAAGTCCAATCAAACTAATATTAAAATGTTGGGTTTATAGAAGTCACCCGTTCCTGTATCAGCTTAGTCAAATAACTTCCTCTAATAATTCTACCAGTAATCTTACCATGTGAACCGAAAAAATGTAAATATCCGGCACAACCATCACGTCATAATGGCAATGCAGAAACACCAAATTCCTAAGTCCTGGTATGTGCCTTCCAAATCTTACTATACAACTCTCACTAAGTCACTCAAACTCCGGCTTTAAGTATGTAAGTTGGCAAAAAACGAACAACCACCCAACAAGATTCACATTTTCTTATTTTTCCAGACATTTCATTAGACAGAGTACTGAAACTAAATTCAACAAATATCATAAGGGGAAAGACTATGTTAAATCCTCCAATAAGAAATCACCAAAAGTTTGTTAAATCCATTTACTAGGTCAAAGAACAAAGAAGAAAGTAGAGATTGATTTTAATGGAAAAACGCTAATCAAAACAAAACGCATATAGCAATAACCGAAGCATCAATTATATAGCTTTCTCAAGGCAGTAGCGAGCTCGCCTCTGGTAAAATTAGAAGCAGCAGAAGTCGTCAAAGGGATTCCATAACGGAACTGATACTACGAAACGTTCTTCTGAATGTATTCAGTGAACTGAACCCTAATGAAGAAGCGATGAAACAAATCAAAAACCCTAAAAAAAATATCAGAGAAAAAGGAATGATTTTGATTCGTAAAACAATCAAACCTGTCACCAGGCTCACCACTAGCAGCGACGAGCTTGTGAGAAACAAGAAACATGATTTTGTCTTCATTGGATTTATGAACCAAAATGCTATTTACAGGCTGAAGTATCAGAAGCAACAATGGCGAAGCCATTACCCACTAAACCAAAAAAGCATTCCATAATCTTCGTCTCTGTTTGATTTTTCAGATTGAAATCAACCAAAAAGGTGCTTAAGCTAAGCAGCGACCTTTGTTTTATAATCTAACCACGATGGATAAATGGCTGATTAGGGGGCTTAGCAAATATGTACTATATTACCTTTCATCCTCAAATCCTTGATCGTATCTAAAAAAAACTTAAAACCACTCTCTAGGGTAAATACCCCTAAACGATATCTATACTCATAAATATTAAATTATTAAATAAAAAAGATATTAAAAATTTGAAGGAAAAAAAAAATCTTGTGGTTAAATTATAATTAAAGAAATGTAGGGGAACGTTTTTTCTTAGAATAAATTAAACGAAATCAACCTAGTTTAACTTTTAAAAGATGATTACTCCTCATAAAATTTTAATGGATAACATCATTTAAAAATATTTACAAATATAACATATTTTTCATTGTGAATCATTTATTAACAGTGATCAATGTTAATCATTTTAGATAAACAAAAAAACGTTAATCATTTTAGATAATTAACGTAAATCATAGTGAATTGCTATTTTACATGAAAAAATGTCTACTATATTTGTTAATATTTTTTGAGGTATCTTACATTTGAAAATGCCTCTTACTTCTCCAAGGCGTTCAAATCTCTCATTTCTTAATTTAATATAATATAAAAAATTACTTAAATTTAAAAATTATAAAATATCGAGAAATTTAAATTATTTTAAACTCTTATATGTTTAAATCACATTATAAGCCAAACGTGGTAAATGTAATTCTCCTAATAATTTTAGGTTTGATTGATATAATTAAATTTTGTGTTTTTTTTTCTCTTTGTATTAGATGATGAAGGTATTGAGATTATATTAATTTACTTTCAAAATCTATTTATAACTTTATGATCATTTTCATAGGAAAAAAATACAAACTAAAAAAGAAGTAACTAACTCATAATTTAAACATAATTATTTTTCAAAATCTAATATGAAAAACAAAAGAACATATAAAAGCATTATCAAACAATCTCTTATTACAATAAAACGAGAAACGAGAAATAAGAAACAGAAAACAATATATATTTATGTGTTATAGTTAGGGAATGGAGGTCCTATTGAGAAGAGAGGGAGGGTTATTGTTATTAGGACAAGGAGGAGGACCGATAGGATGACAAGAAGCACCTTCACTCATAACACAAGTGCATAGATACCATGGAAGTTGTTTATTTGTATCACAAAATGATTCTACTTTTCCAATCCCACGATAACATGGTGCACACGTCAGCATACACTCATCTTCATCCGGACATCCCCCTCCTATCACTGACATTGTGCATTGCCCAATTACTCCTAAAAAAACACATAATATAATATTAAATATTACATTACAAGAAACTGATGTTGTTTTGCTGTTTGATTAATTTAATGTATTTGCTTTACTCACCTGAGGCAGAGAAGGCGAAAAGAATGATGAGGAAAACAGACAGCTTGAGGATTTGCATTGTTTCTTTTTTTTTTTTTTTGTGGGGTGTGGATTTTGCTCGGATTTCTCATTTTAAATATGAAATAATGAATGAATGTGTGGATCCATTATCAATGCATTGAATCACGCTATTTTTACATTCAATTGCCATATAAATATGTTTTCCCCCCTACTTTTATGATGGATTTTATTTGTAATAAGGAGAGATTTGAAGTTTTGATTTCAAAAAAATACTCTGATTCATCGTTGTGGCTGTTATAATTAATTGGTTTTATTTTTTAATATTCAAATTTGGAGCCAAAATGGGTTTATAATATTAACTTCGTCTCACTTGGGATTATAATTATCAAATTCAATAACTGGCTTTGTTTGGTAGTCGATTTTGTGTAACTGTGGAAAGTTGAATGAATTATATAGCTTATGTTTGAATGTGTAATGAGTTTTTGAATCAATCATATGTTTGTGTGACTTGTGTTTGATAGATGAGTTTGAATTTGAAGTTTATATTATTGAATCTTTTTAAGTCTGTTTGACATTCTTTTTATATTTTTATAAAGATGATTGTAAATATAAGCCTCTTAAAGTTAAGAGGGGCTTGATTCATGTTGGTTGGTTTGATTTCTACATGAAAGTTTATCGTTTGACAAAAAAAAAAGTATAAGCTTTTAAAAAATTATTGATAAATTTGTATAAGATTAATAATCAATTTTATTTACTTTTCATGATAATTAGATTGACGTGATGTTAATTTTCAATTAGTTATTATTGATTGACATAAATATGTTTTGGATATGTAATATTTTAAGATGTCGTTTTTATTTAAGAAGGGGTATGCTAATTTTCAATTATTTAGTAAACAGAATAAATAATATTTACCATACTTTGAATTGAAATTGATATAATTGGAAATGGAATTTGATTCTAAAATGAATAACTAACTTTCAATAAATTAGAATTTTTCAACTCTAAGCTGTCACTAATATACAACTGCAATACTTGATTTATTCTCAATATAACTGCCTAAACGTAAAGCAATTGAAACAAAAACAGAGAGAAAATTAACTAACCTTAAAACATTAAATTAAAACTACCAAGTTAGAGACTAGAGTAGCTTCAGTGAGATCCAACATTGATGAATTCCATCAAGCAGGGAGGTCCTACTGATCCTTATAGAACCTTACTTTACAATTTACTTGGTCCATTCACCCTTGCCCTTTTCAGGAGGGAGAGAGGTGAAGGAAGGTATAGACTGCAATATCAATCTCCGGCCAATTCTAGTAGATGGCGATGGCTCGAACTCGCACTGCCGATGCGGAGGTAGACCAACCCTCTTACTGTTAGGTGAAACAGTCTTAACACCTGAACCAGAAGGGCAATCCATACAAAGAGTTTCTGGTACCTCATCTTCACAAGTCATGTTCATGTTTTTCTCAATCTTTGGCTGTGTTTGAATAACACTTTGCTTCTCAAGTTTGAATCGAACACTCAATCTAGAAGACGATCTGTCGTCGAGGAAAGAACACGGTAGCTTCCTCTTCATTTCAAATGGCAGTGGAATCAATGATCTGTAATTAATGGTTATGAATCTTAATTAAGTACATAAGTATAATCATATCAAAACAATAAGATTTAGATTGCTAACCTGCAGGGTCCTGGAGGTGTCAAGGTAGCAGCACAACTTGGGTTGTTCTGCTGACCTTCTTCATTTTGCATTTCTGAACTCTTTTGACATATTTCTCTTTCTTCTTCTTCTTGTTCTGTTTCAGTTCCTGTCAGTGCTGATATTGGAAATCCAAAGAGATAGATTAGGCATAAAGAATCAAGGATTGAAAACAAGGATATTGTTTAGATATGGGGGGAAATGGAGAAAATTCATCAAGCAAAATTAAATGATTGAATGGGAATTGAGGATTGATATGTGTATGACCAAAAACCCCTTTGTCAAACTCACCATCTTTCCTTCCAAATGCATTCTTACAACCCTCACATCTGCAGTTGATGGAACATCCAACGCCACCCTTTACGATAAAAAAAACACCAAAATCAATTCAAATATGGTAACTTAAATAAATAATGGTCTGATCCAAAAAGTTTGCAGTACCATTTTTTAAAAAGATTTAGCAATATGGTTTAGTATTGTCATCATATGGTTTTCCATGAATAGTCCCTTTCTTAAACTGAATTTTCATCATAGTGTAATTATTTTCATGTATCTTTGTGCTGTTTTGCTTTGTTCTTTGTATTATGGTTTTTTGTTACACAACACGGATAATATGTAACATAAAATCGAGGCACTTGATCAAAGGCAATGGAAGCAAAACCTGATAGCACTCGCAGTATTTCTTCAAGCAACTTGATTTCTTGCAGTTGCACCCTCGTTTATGCCGTGCTGAAGCGGGAGTTTTGTTCCAATCATCCTGCAAAACAACTTATCAGGACTAAAGAGCAAGCTTGCAGACAAACTTTTTAAACAAAGTGGCAGATATAAAAGGCCATTATCTAACCCCAAGTTCAGAAACAGAATCAGCGTTCACAATCACTTTAGGAGCAAACGCAAGCGGATTGCGAGATTCAATCTGCCTACGAGTTTCAAGGACAACATCTTCATGTATAGGTTTGTTGAAGCATTCTTGACATGAACATGGCTCAATGCAGTACACACCAGCAGCAAAGCATTCACAGTAACTGATGAAAATTACAGGTTAACATAGATATTATGAAGTATACACAGATCTTGAAACTAGATGAAACATGGTTACTTACAGTTTCAAACACCTAGATTTCTTGCAGTTACAACGTTTGCAGGCCCCAATTTTTTCAGCATTTTCCATCCATTGCCTAAAAATCCATTTGCAAAAACCATTAGAAACAAGCTACCAGAAAAACAGGTAATAAAAAGCTAAGAAACCAAATAGTTTGAATGATAACACTTGACATGCCTGTTCTTTTTTTAGGGACTACAATTATTTTAAAAGAAAGTGTACAAGAGGTTGAGAACACCTCACCAAGAGATGTGCAGAGGGGGGTTCCAAGGTAAGTATAACACTTGACATGCCTGTTCTTTTTAGGGTTGATCTGATTGAGCTCTTCACCAAGCATATGTGCAGACTCTAGAAAAGCATCATCGTCAAGCTGGACCCCGTTTTTGTCTACTTCTCTCTCAGAAGTGCCTGAAGTCAAGAGAGGTTCTTGACTTGAATGAGGGATATTGAAGGGGGAAGAGCAGCTAGGATTACTCAATTGCCTTTCAGAAGATAAGTTCTCAGCATCAGCAATAGAATGTTTGCAATCCCGTGTTGCAAGAGCATTCAAGTGCAAACCAATACCAGGTAGAGTGCACCGAAATGAAGAACTACCGGAAGAAGTTAGAGTAACAAGTTTCTCATTTGGTTGAGATGGACTATGTTTTGTACCAGCATCTGCTGTCTTCACCGGCATTCCTGCCGTCTCGAAATCTAGACATCGTCTCCGCAGGCCACGGTGCGAGCTAGAAATTGGCTACAAGTACACACATACAAGCATCCATCAACAAATACAGCAAAGTAATGAGTTAGTAAGGGTCTCTCTAGTAACGTTTTCGTTTCTGATTTCCTAATTTTTGTTTATAGTTTTTTAATAATGCGTACTTTTGATAACACTATTCATTTCTCTTATAAAATTATTTACAAATTTTATTTAAAGAGAGTTTGGTTTCTTGTTTCCTATTCCATTTTTATGGGGAAAAAAAATGGCAAAATATAAAATAAAATTGATATTTACATCATCTGTTTACTCATAAACTGCATATCAGTTTTTTAATATTTTACTTTATAAAAAAAATGAATTTCAAGTGAATCTCTTGTTTAGAGAGAATAGTAAATGAGAAACAAGACAATTATTAAACACATGCTTTTATTGATATAGAAGACAAAACTGAGCCCTAAACAATTATGTCAGTTGCAAAGAAAGACTGCAACTTTACAGTAGACCTCAATGCAAATTATTACCTCTTCATCTGCTGTGTCCACAGAATTGATAGTCATAAATTCATAGGAATTCACCGGGTCGACAAGATCGGTCGTTTGCCTTACATTACTATCAACCGGATCGAAATGACTTGTAGTACAACCAGTAATTTGGTATGGTTTCTGAATCAATTCAACTGCTTCTATGCTAATGGAAGATCTGAAAATTAAAAGCTCATCGCCGTCAGAGATGGAACTTTCCCAGTCAAGTGCTGCTGCTTCTGTTATTTGTTCAATCTTGCAGCTCCTTTCCATATTGCCTTCATCTTCCAACAAAACTTTCTCGGAGGATTCTTTTACAATTGAATTAGAGCAAGCAATATAACAATCATTCTTGACATTTTCTGACAACTTAAAGACAGAATTTGAATCTTCAGTACTTTTGCCGAGAGAAACTTCCGAAAACTGATCTATAACTACCACTCTTTCTTCATGTGTACTAACTGTTGTCTCATCTTTAGATGGAGATGTAGTTTTCGATGGATCCGGATGATTTGTTCTGCAGGAGAGGAATTTTAAAACGTAATGTCAAGAATAGAAATATTCCTAGGAATGGAAACTGGAACAAGAAAAAGTAAAAAATGTCCATTACCTTATGGGGGACTTGAATTCTCTGTGAGGACTGATGTGTAATATGGAAGGAAAACTGATGGAGTTGAATGTGTGAGTAATGTGTATGGATTTGACAGGTTTAATGGGAGAAAGACTGTTAATGAAGTTGAAAACAGGGGAATCCTGCACCAAATCAGAGAGTTTTCTTAACATAATCCAAATGTTAACTAATATTTAATATAAACCAGATCTCTCAGTGACTAAATTGTTTGAAAAATCTACAAAAATGAAGTTAATTCACCAAAAATATTGACGGTTAACTTCAAGCAGTTGGCTTTCTGAGAGATATTAGTAAATTTCAAAAAAAAAAAAAAAGATTTGAAAATGTAACATTAAAAAAACCAAGACAATTGACAAAGATGGAGTAAATTAAGATGCAAATTTGAAAACTTGTTAAGTACCCAGATGAGAAAAAGACCCAATTCACTGAAAGAAAGTGAAAAGAGAGACAAATTGTAGTTGCAGAAATGAAAATTCCAGAGACAATCAAACAGGAAAGTTAACCTCGAATTTGGAGAGAGGAGTGGTTCTGGTCTGGTTCTTCTTGGGAGTGTCCATGTTTGACGAGTTAACTCAGCAACTAAACAAAAACTACAGTTTCCAGTTCCATCTTCATTCTTGGGAAGTTAGAAATGGCAAATAAGAAGTTGCAGAAGACGAAGAAGAAGAAGCGGGAAAATGGGAATGGTATAATTAATTAGTGTTCAAAGGCCAACCATTCCATTTCATACGGATTGATTTAAAATCGTGTTTTGTTTTTTTTGTTTTTCATTTTAAATATCTATTCTATTCTCTTCTTCATTCACTGGAAACTCCTCATGCTTTTCAAAAAGTAACGTATACTTGATTCTCTTTTTACTGTGTCTTAGATTTTCCGGGCCATCTTTTTTTCTTTTCTTTTATTTTTTTATTATATGATTTGCTTTAGGCAGATTTCTTCTTCTGTCAAATTTATGATGAAGCTCACTATTCTCTAATGTATGAATAATTGATTACTCAAATGCGCAAATTGTCATACTCCCAATTGACTTTTAAATTATTCAATATTTTATTTCTTTAATTAAATTTATAAAATATATATTTTTAGATATTACATCCAATTGGAGAAAAGAAAACTCAACATTCGATCTCTCATGTTCGGGTCGACAACTAAATTTATATTTTAGAGGGAAAATGAATTGATTACACATTGAATTTTGTGTAATTTTGACAATTAAATTTATAATTTATATATTAGGGGTATGGTATCTATCCAGCAATATATACTTTTGTTGGTCAAGAGACAAAATTGACTTTGACTAAGTCTAAAAAGTAAAACCTTCCTAGTGGCCAAATGTTATAAGGAGATTTCCGTAATTTTGTTTTTGCTCTTTTGGCTTTCGGTGATGGTCATTCTGACAGTTTAGGTGTTATACTTTGTAATGAAACTGAAATTTTAATTATGCGTAATTTCAGATAAATTATTGAATGATGATTATATGTAATTAATGGTGATGAGGAAGAGTAGACAAACGTCTATAATTAAATGATTGTCTTCAGATAAAAAAATTATGATTATATAATTATGAAAGTTATTATTTTAGAGATTGCATCTTTAAGATTTTATCAAACAAATTTACGTCTATCGTCACGAAGAAAAAAAATTACATGGGAAAATGAAATGCAGTAATCTTTGATATTTGCATCCTAAATCTATTATATATAACTAAAGTAAAAATTATATATTTAATTTTAACTTTAACTTTAATCACTAATTTTAATTTAAAATTTATTATTATGCAATTTTTTATTGAAATTGTATCAATAAATTTAATTTTGTATAAATATTTCAATATTTAATTCATAAAAATTATAATAAGATTTTACATAATAATTAAATATAAATCTGAAGCATATTTTACAAATCTCATTCATATATATTAGATATAGGTTTTGAATTCTCAAACATCTCATTCTCAGGTACCACATGTAGGGGTGTAAACGGGGCGGGGGTGGGGTCCCCCGTTTATCCCCCGCCCCGTTTAAGGGAAAAAAAACCTCACCCATGCCCCTGCCCCTGTTAACATTTCCCCCGCCCCGTTTATGGAACAGAGCCGGGGCGGGGGATAAACGGGGTGGGGCGGGGCAGGGGGGATATTTAAAAAAAATGCATGACTTTTTTTTTTAATTTTATTATAAATTTTAATATTTTCAAATATAAATCTTATATAATATACACATTTTTATTTCTTTCCATTCCATATACAATGTATTTAACAATAAACTAAAAGTCTCAAACATAATATATATTTTCATTATAAAGTCATAAGTAACAATTCAAAAATAATTTTCGTAAACATACATAATCAATTTTCATTTTATTCTAATATTATCAAATCAATCCAAATTCCAATTTGATATTTCAAAGTCTCAATAAATATAAGTAATCCAAATTCAAACATAATTAATGTATGTAATTTAAAAAAAAAAAAAAAAACTTAGTGCTAAACGGGGCGGGGCCCCGTCGGGGACATTCCCATTACCCCGCCTCAGCCCCATTTACGAAGCGGGTTTGGCGGGGTAGGGGCGGGAAGAGGGGCGGGGGAGTTTGCTTTCACCCTTAACCATATGGTTTAGAAATAACCTTCTTCATGCAATTGTGATGTATACTCATATTGTAGAGCTTCTATACTTTTGGAATGTCTTTCTCAATTTAAATCTTTGAATGAAATTATGTGTGTCAGTGTATTGCTTTATCTTTTAGACCCATTTATTAATATATTTTTTTAATCAATTTCACAACACTTCTAAATTCCCTATATATTTATCGGGAGTTTTTTCTTACCACATCTTAGATTTTAAAAAACACATATATAAGGGGAGACTCGACGACCCTTATGGAATAATATTGTTACTTTGCTAATCGAGCTATGCTCAAGTTGACACTCCATCTAAGAATTAAAATTATCATTAGTAGTTGATTTATTTTAATAAGATGATTGACCATATTGAATCAAACTCAACCTCTTTTTCAAATTATAAGTATTTACTTACATTACACTTTAAATCAAATAATAAAGAAGGTAAAATTAAAAGGGACGAAGTAAGAAAAAGTAGAGAGTATTAAAAATTTGCAAGTGTGTTATGAAACTTTTTCTTTTTCCCAACCTTTCTTTTAAAAAAGAAATAGTAGAAAATAAAATGTGACGAATATAGGCATAGCGTCAAGTAAAGAGAGAAACATAGTTTAAGGTTTGGCGCGTTGGAGAGATTTAAAAAATGAATTATCCAATCCACAATGTATGGAGAGAAGCGGTGCCGGTAGGACTAGGACTAGGAGTGTGGGACTAGGGCACGTGTAGGGTATGATAACAACTCTTGTCTAGGGCATGTGTCCTTATTAATTAGGGCATTTACATACTCCATAGGTAAAGCCAAAGCCAACTATCACGTGACCCACCACACTCTCTCTACCACATTTATTTATTTTTGTTTTATATTTTTTTTGAAAGGCAAAACACAAACTCCCACATTCTCTGAAGAGGAAAGTTTAAATGAAATCATTATGTCGACCCCATGCGTATTAACTCCTTTTTCTTACGTTTTTATTAATTTTTTTTCTTTGTGATATTGGATATCTCAATAATATTCCTTCAAATATAAAAAATGACCGAGAATATTATATTATTTTTAAAAATAAAAACTTTGCTAAATTTGTCTGACTTGTCGTCAGCCTGGCACGACATCTTTGATCATCTTTTTTTTTTTTTTGACAATATTATAAAATAATGTAATTTAGAAATCAGAGATTGGGTTTTAAAGTCTACGACTTGGATTGGATTAATGGAATAAAGGTGTGAAGTTGACTAACAATCACTCCCTAGTAGGGATGATAAAATTCCCCATTAGGTTAGGGTGGGGAGGAGAATCCCCGTTTTATAAGGTTAGGGTAGAAATTCTTTGTTATATATATGGGGATATATCCTTGTCCCGACCCGAACCCGAACCCGATTTTTAAAGAATATCTTATATATTTTGTCTGCTTTTATCTTTATTTATTGAAAAATATATGTGAAATATGATTATATTAATTAATACAATATAAAATGATTAGTAATATGTTTTTTTTTTACTTAAAAATGTATATTTTAAATGTATATTACATTTTTATATTTCATTTTTAAATAAGAATTAAAATGTAAAACCGGAATTTTCCCATGGGAACTGATCCCCTATTGGAATCCCGAACCCGACCCCGATTTTTTGATTAGGGGATAGGGTAGGGTATGAGGATTAAAAATCCCCGCGGGTTAGGGGATGAGAAATGCATCCCCGACCCCGCCCCGCCCCGTTGTCATCCCTTTCATGGGGACGTCTATCCAATTCCTAAGCTTTTTTCAGGGAATTAATTAACGAGAAAGAAAATTTCATATAATATTTATAAATTTATCGTTTTTAAAAAAATATTTATAAATATATTATTTTTTAAAAAATATCATCGATTGACTATAATACATCTTAATCACTTCACGTAATAAATATTACTGATTATGATAAATGATATATCATTAATTGATGTGTTTAAATCAACACGAGCATAGCTCAACTAATCACGTACCTGCTACTTTTCCTTAAGATCGAGCTTTCGAGTGTCCTTTCTTCTAATTTAATGTAATATTAAAAAAAATTGATGTGTTTAATAAAAAGAAAAATGTTGTAGATAAAAGAAAAATCGAGCATTCAACTTTGGTATATATACCAAAGTTGTAGATAAAAGAAAAATGTTGTAATTTTGGTATCCGAATCTTGGAGCCCGTTAATGTGGAAAAAAAAAATCTTAGAGCTCGTTAATGCTTTGTCATCAATCCACCAAACTGGCCCATTGGGCTTTTAGGCGATCTAAAGTAAAGATAAGGGCTCACGTCTTGAACATTAAGATTTGGCCCATTATGGGATATCATCCTCATTCATCTTCATCCCGATTCCCTATCCATACGTAAAAGACGATGAAGCTGATTGAATAAGACGATGATCATTCAGCGGTCATAGTTGGTTTCATTAGTTGCAAAATCGATCAACATATATTAGCAGAATGTAAAGAAACACAACACCAAAAAATTGATTAAATCTTCAATTGGTAAAAAACTCATGGGCCTCTAACCCAGAATAATTCATTAGTTAGTCACTTTTCAACGTGAGATTTAAAGCATAAAACAGAAATTATCAAAACTCTTTTTTCTAATCTAATTTCTATGTGATGCTTCTTGCAAAAGTACGTTCCGGTGGATTCGATCCCAAACTTCCCTTGTGAAGATTTAAATCAAGAACCTCCCATTGGATCAAAATGTATGAGTCAGTTGACTTCTTCCTTCTAAATAATCAAATCGACTCTCCAAGCAATGATAATATAAAGAATTGAAATAATAATCTTTACAAAATAAACTCTCACAACAATGTTATAATATGCATAATAGATTGATAAAATGAGAGAGAAAGACATAAAAAACTTGGTTATTCAAAGCTAATATAAAAGCCTTTAATTTATAAGCAACGCCTTGAATCTTCAAATAAGAAAATTTGAAACTTTCCTTATAAAAAAACTTCAAATCCAAAATTGATTCATTTTGATTTGCATTGCTGCTATTAAACAATCATATTGTGGTAGGAAAAAGCGATAAAAAAGTTCATTAAAAAAGCTTTCATATAATTAAGCAAATTTCACAATCGAGATCCACAAATTGCTCAAACTTCCTATATAATAAAAACATCAATTTCGAAATTTGAATTTGCACACAACTAATTCCTTATAGGTGAGAGCCAATAAAGCTATCAAATAACCTCATTCAATATACAAAATATTTTCCTCATATTAATTCTAATCAAGCAAGCTAAAATTAAGATAATCAAATAAATCAATCAAAACTTGAATTAGGAAAATGTCAAGAGATAATAAACCAATGGTGAATTGCAAGAAGGAATAAAAATCAGTAGATAGAAAATCTCCATAATATCAATTCAAAATTATCAAACTTTCAAATAAGTTTTTATTAAATAAAAAAAATCTTTATTTTTTAAAAAATCAAATCAAAAGAGGAGAAGAGAGATTCGAATTTTCAAACTCTAAGAAAGAGAATATATGCATCTAACTAATTGAGTTATATTTAAATTTAATATTTTTACTAAGAGTAATGGAGTGTGTGAATATAAATTAATAATAGATGCATTAAACAAATTGATTTTTATGAGAGTAGTGGTTCAAATCCTAATATCTATAATGGGTTTAGAAGAGTTAAATCAGTTTGAAGGACATGACTATCTCAACTTTTTTTATCAATCACAATTTTTTCAGATCTTGAAATTTGAAAGTCTCGCCTTTTTTTAAATAAAATATAGGGTAAAATACCATTTTGGTCCCTGAACTTTCACTATAGTTTCGTTTTCGTCCCTGAACTTTCCAATTCGTTTCGTTTTCGTCCTTCCGTCAGTTTTTCCGTCTGGGAGAGTAACAGTGGCTGACGTGGACTTCATTAATTGACGTGGCATTAAGTATGTTGGCAATTGTTATAAATGACGTGGAAAAACTAAGCTGATGTGGCGTTTTTAAAATGATGTGGCATCATCTTCCCCAAAATTTAATGACTCTTATCTCTAACACCAAATTCCAATGACTTTTTTTTCTCCTCTCCATCTCTTTCTTCTTTAGTCAGACTTCATCTTTAATGTTCCAAACTTCCAACCCAAAAATTCAAAAACCTGCATCTTTAGCTTTGGATTTAGTTGAAAACACTCTCTTTTCTCAGAACTCAAACACCCACTTCCCAAAACCTCCGACCCAAATGTCCAAATCACCGATAATTTTGCTCTAGTAGAGGAACAACCCGTGAAACACAATCTTCCCATAGCAGAAACAATCCTCATCGCCTCAGAAACAGCGCAAACCCATTATTAAAACTAACCTGTGAAAGAGGAGAAAAATAATTGATGAGAGGGGAGAAAACCCATATATGAAATTTTAGCTTCAGATCCGAGAAGTTCTCTTCCATTCGTGAGATTTTTGCTTCAGATCTGAGAGAGATTCTCCAGGAACAATTTCGGATCCGAGTTGTCAAGAGATAAAAGAATTAGTTCGACGAAGAAGAAGGGACGAGTTTGAGGAGAAACGGGGTGAGATCCGAGTTGTTAAGAGACAAATCGGGTGTGGAACTTTCGGTTCTTTTTCTGATCAGGAGATGGCTTAGATCGGGAAGGAGAAGGAGAAGGATGTTGTTTCTTGGGTAAAGGAGATGGGTTTCGCGTTTGGGGTTGGAGTTGCAGTTTCGGATCTATGGGTCGGAGTCGGGGTTTCCATGACGGAGATCCGAATCAGCGGCACGTCAAGTGGGGTTTTGACGGAGACTAAACCAAGCATGGCGGCAGAAGAAGAAATGGGTATGGATGGAAAAGGGAAAAGGAATGAAAGAGAATAAAAGTGGAGAAATGGGAATTAGTTTTAAGGATCAAGGGAATGGAACAGGCTACCTTGCTCAACTAAATTAAGATGAAAAACGAGAGCTTTTTGGAGATTGAAATGAAGGTGCAGTAGGGAATGAAACATGCCAACGTTGATCTGAAACGATATTGATCTGAAACTGTAGGAGAGTTCACCGGAGAAGAAGGTGGAGGGGAAGAGAGAGAAATGAAGAGGATAGAGAAAGAGAGGGAATTAATGGAGGAGAGAGAAAAGTGGGGATAGGAGAGAGTTTTTTTTTTAAAAAAAATTCATATTAAATTAAAATAATATTAAAAAAAGCCACGTTAGCAAGCCACATCATCAAAATTGCCACGTCATCAAACAATGAAGGTCAACTAACAGAATAGTTAACGGAAGGACGAAAACGAAACGAATTGAAAAGTTCAGGGACGAAAAACGTCATTTTTGAAAGTTCAGGGACGAAAACGAAACTGGAGTGAAAGTTCAGATACCAAAATGGTATTTTACCCTAAAATATAATAAAACATAAAACACACACAAAATAGTTATCAACAAAATACAAAAAAATTATATGGTCATCCATTGTGGTGATTACAAGTCTAGTAACATTTTCTAGAATGTTTGAAAATATAGAATTTAAAAAAAACAATAGTGTTATTATTATTATCAATCAATATCATGGTTAATCATTAAATTATAGGAATCAATGGTTTGCACTTCATTAATTAATTTTATAAAATATTATATTAACAAATACTTTTTGAAAACATTTAATTAAGAGTAGGGATTGATTACATATAGCCTTTTAATTAAACAAATTATTTAATTTAAACACAAAAGAATCTAACACTAGCTACGCGAGCACAGCCACGCATCGTGTCGTCAGTGTTTTTAAAATTATGGCTAAATCTGGGCTGGTTTTCGCTGACGCGCCAGGTAGGTAGACTGTTAATAACTGGCTTTTAATCCAAATCGCAAGATTTTCCATAGGAACCTCAATTTCTATTATTTACAATGCAATAAATAATGGCATTGTAATATATATATATATTCTCCGTTGAAATTACAAAGCTACAAAAAATAGTGGTTTCCTTGTCGGACAACAAATGCTAGAGAGGAATGCATGGAGAATCAGTACCCTTTATACCTGTCTGCCACTTTCATGGTGGTTATTTGAATATATCTATCTATCAAAATAGTAATTTAAATTATGTTCTATTTTATAGATAGTATATTCAATTAAAAGAGAGAATATTCAAACTTTCAATGTTGATTTGAGAGAATGTTAATATTAATAGGAATGGAATATTAATTCCTAATCTTTGAACTATATCCAAAGTAGTCATTATTTTATCATTTAAAATATAGATAATATTATAACCAATCTTAAAAGCCTATTAAAGATTTGAATAATTTTTTAAAATGTTTTTTTGAATGATTATCAAAAATATTTTTTTATTATAAATACTTTTAAATATTATCAGTTATCTATAACAGATACTAATTAATTTAATACTCAATGAAAAAGTATAGTGCTTTAATAATTGGTGTTTTCCACTTCTCTCACGTCTATCGTCAGTCTATATTTTAATCAAGGGCATCTGACCTTATCTTGAATCAGAATCCAACCAAAATCAGTGGAAGAGATGAAATGGGACGCAAATTCAAAATTTGGAAAAAGTTTCCTTCAACAAATAGAGTCTATTGATATATCCATCATCAATAACTATATAAATTTGTATATTTTTTTTTTAAAAAAAAAATTGATTTATAATATTAAGTTTAAATTTAAAATTTAAAATTTTAGAATTCATTTGGTTTGAAAATGAAGCTTTTTTTGAGAATTTTTATGAAACTTTGATTTAAATCCAGAGGTTTTATATACTTTCTATTTTGTACTCTTTGATTTTTAAAATCTAAATTTTTAACCATTTAATGTCTATAAAAATTTACATTTAATTCCTATCATTAATATGATATATCTAAATTTTTTTAAACGTGATAAATATATTATATCCAAATCACCGCATTTGAATAAGAACTAAATTTAGAATTTGATAGGAACATTTTTTTTTAAATAGAGTTATAAAAAACAACACTTTTTTAGCATTTTTAATTTTATGAAACAAATTCCTTGAAGTGATGAATTTATCAAATGGTCTAAAATAATGAAACTTGAAAAAAAAAATTAAATTATAATTCAAAAGAACTCAATATCTATAATAATAATCTTCATTATGCAGTATAAGAGAAAAAAATTCATGAAAATTTTTATTAATTTAATGAAAATGAAATTATAATTTTTTTTTAAAATAAATGAAATTTTATTATATTTAAAATTAAGGTGTAAAAAGGGCCATTGAATGTAATATAATAATAGATTGACTTTTAAAATTTACATTTTAAAAATATTAAATATAGAATAAAATAGGAAATAGATAAAGTTCACTATTGAAATCAAACTTTTAAAAATATAAGGATTAAACCATATTTAAGTATTTGAATTTATAAAATTCAATAAAGGCAAATAGGAATGGGTGGTTTAAATGTATTTATTAATTGGGAAATTTGGTGATTTCCATCGATAATTTGAGATTCTGGATCTATTGGACAAGAATTGATATGGATGCAAGGAGTAAAATGTCGATGTCGATGAAAATGTCGAGATCCAAATTTATGGAAATATCGATGTCGGCAGACATTACAGGAAAAAAACACGAAACGATGGAAATATATGTGAATTTTTGGACATTTTGAATGAAACTTTCCCAATGCCTTAATTTAGTCATAATCTATCATATAATGGAGTTATACACCTAAAAGTGATGTTAAACATATGACAATGTAAAAAGGATAATACATGCTAGTGAAATATAAGATTAAAATATGTTTATTACAATAAATTATCAAAAGATAATACTAAAAACGATATGATGACCTATTAAACATATGACAATTAAAATATGTTTGTTATAATGATTTATAACATTATAACTTATAAATATATTTATATTATAAATTATATAAAATAATTTGTAGTTGGATAAAATAAAATAAGAGATTGAAAAGGAAATTAAGATAATAAAGTGAAATGAAAAAATAATGGAACAAAATGAAAAAAATAAATTGTGGGAGAGGAATTAAAAAATAGAAAGAGGGATTAAAAAAAAAGGTATGTAAGCATGGGAGAGAAGCAAAGGCCCCCACCAAAAACCAAAATTAATCGAATGATAACAGAATAAATTTTTTTGTTGGAAAATGAAATCCCACATCGAAAGTTTTGGAAAATCTTTCCCCCATCTTTCCCTATAAAATGTGTTTTGGATATAAATCAGCCACTTCATGGCATTCACACATGGTGGGCTTGTACAGGGGCCATGCTATGTTGTAAATTGGCCTGTAGTTAAAAAAAATTATTTAATTATTTTAATGTCTACGATATTTCAGCGACATTAGTTGATATATCGAGGATATTTTGAAAATATTGATGATGTTTTTTATTTTCGGCGATAAATTGACGATATGGGAGAAGATATTTTTCCCCCTTAGTTAATATATCGACCCTTGATCTGACCACATATCGACGTGTCGCTCGACATTTAACACCATGTATGGATGAGAGTTCGGCTCGACACATGCTGATCAGTGGATCTCAAGTAATTAATAAAAATAATATATTAATTATCCGTTATTATATTTTAATCAATAGAAATAGAATACATATGGAGATAGTACCTGACTTATCCAAGTATTTTCCTTTGACTAAACACTAATTCGATGAAAAATACATTTATCCTGTTTTGCTATTTTGAGAGAGAATAATATCAATTCTTAAAATGTTATTTAAAAAAAAAAAAAAAAACCAGACACTAGATTTACCAACCTCAAATCTCAGTCTACAAAATAATATTTTCACAACATTTTCTATTTTAAAATTACTCATAAAAAAGTGTCAAATCACTTTATTTTTGTTAAGCATATTATTATGACATTTTTTAATTGTTATTTTTTAAAATAGTAAAAGTTTCTAAAAAAATTTAAGAATAATACTTTTTTCCTCCATCTCCAAAGTGGATGTGAAACCCAACCAAACCCAACCCACACACATCGTGAAAAATATCATTTTTTTTTTCATGTTTTTTTGTTATTTTTTAAATATTCATTCATAAAATGTTATCTAGAATTTTGTTTGTTTTAATTAAACAACAAAAGAAAACAGGTGTTGAAGAAGGAGGTCAGGATTTGGAGCTAAGACAGGCGTCAGACACAAACGTATACACGAAATAAGTTGGAACACGTGTCATAGGCACTGTACTCGTGCTCAATTTCTACCACCCGTTTGCGTAAAACCCGGTTGGATAAAATTCGAACCATCCTAAGAAATAAAAAAATATATGAAATCATAAAAATTATAGGATTGAGAATCTGTTCTAACTTTTTTTTTAAACAAAGATAAACTTTCAAAAAGATTTAAGGCAAAATAAAAAAGAGTTAAAAGTCTTCTAAGTAAGATTATGGGCTTCAAAATTCAGTTATCTCCTAATAAAAGAAAAGACAATAAGATTAAAACAAACACTAGAATATTTAACATCATCTAAAATATAAATTAAATTTGAGGGGTAAATAGAAGTACTCATAAAAATATCAATAACATACTTGGCATCTTAGAAAACTTTGGTCCTTTTAAATCCGCAAGCACGAGTATTTTTTCGTATAGCTACAATATATCTTCCTTCAGCATGGAGAGCACTAAAAATACTTACTAGTAATAATTATCCCTTTTAAATTATTAATTTACTAATTAATTTTATGAAATCTCAATGGGATCGGGTGTGATCCGGGGGCCCACCCCGATCCTAAAATTCTCATGGTGACGGAAAAATAGTTTTTTCTCTGATCTCATCCGTCCTCTGCCCCGTTAACATTATGATATATTACTCGTTTTATTGTGATTTTTTAGAGTCTAATTTAAAATTTTAATGAGGTAATTTGTCAAATTAATTATTTATATGTTCAATTTTAACACTTTATAAAATTTATGGGGGTTAATTACTCAAATTAAAAGTTTGAAGATATAATTATTACAACCCTTATAATTCATGATGGTTTAAATATTTTTCCAAAAAATTAATACCTTCATAAAAGTAAAAAATAATGTAAAAATTAGATTAAATTGATCTTCATTTTATATAGTTTTTAACGTTTCAACCACACTCATGACTTCTATGGGGAGACACATCAGGGGTGTTTGGTAATATTCTCCTTTACCAAATTTTTTTCTTTCTGATTTCTAAATTTTGAGAAGTAGAGAGGTGTTCCATATTTATTGTTTCTCATGTTTTATAAATGTTTTTAAAATTGTGTAGAATTCTTAGAAAAAATAAAATGATGTTTTTTTTTTGTTATTTTTAATATTATCTAAAATATATACTAAATATTTGAAAATTAGATTGATAAAATATTTCATTTTAAAATTAAATCATCATATAAAAGTGTTATTGTATAACTAACAGACAATGAGAAATAAGAAATGGTATCTGTCCTGTCACTAGACATATTTCCGTTTTTTATTTTTTTTCAAATCTAAATGAGAGAGTGAGAAACCATAAATTGATTATAAAAAAGTAACACTGTTTTTTATTTAAAAAAACAAAAAAGAATATTATCAAACGTTACGGGTCTCTTTACAACACCAAACCAAAGTGGAAATAGGTTTAGGCTTCCCTACACATATATGTTGATGATGCATATCCATATTCAAAGCCCAACCACGGTTTAGCTTGATTGTAAGAAATCTATAATTTCTACCCAATTAGAAGTTTGAATATCCTTCCACGTATGTTATAAAAAATCCACATTTAGAGATTTTTCTTATTTGCAACGAAATCAAATCCTAATTGCACATTAAAAAGAAAACCTTAATTTTTTATGTTCGAGATACTATATTAAATTAAAAGAGGAAGATTCGAACATTCGATCTCATGAGAAGGGAGTAGGTACCTAACTATTTAAGATATGTTCGTGTTGCCCCTTAATTTCTTATGTTTAACTTAACACACATGTCTATATTATATTAATCTGAAACATTTTTTATTATATCCACATAAATAATTGAAATTTCATACACTTACAAAATTTATTTAAATATTACTTTTTCTATATTTACTTGATTGTTTATTTATTTTTTTTACACGTTTGATTAATGTAATTTAATATTTATTTTTTAAAATGTCCACATTAATCTTAAAACTAATAGCATGCATCCAATATAATAAAAGTGCATATTTTTGGATACTAGAGTGGAAAGGCCACTAAATTCAATAATCAAAATGAAATTTTAACCTTTAAACTTCAAGATTACATTTGAAAAAAAAAATTATATATATTATATTATAAAAGTTAATATAAATATAATATTTTTAAAATGTATATCATTAATCATTATTGTGGTTAACTTAGAAATCAGTATTTATTATTTATTTTGTGTTTAGAAATTGACAGAGAAATCAAAGGGCTTGGATAAGGAAAGGCATCATATCAGTTCAGGTTCCGTCTATAAAACGCAAATGACAAAATTAGAGAAAGCAATGAATTAATCATAAATCAGAAAAGGGTATATCAGTAAATTCGAAAGGAATTCTCATTATAAAAGTTTCGTAGCGCCATATGTTTTCATCGACCAATTACTAGACAGAAGGAAAGAAAAAAGAGAGACACAGCACAGCACAGAGAACGCTGAGAGATTTGGTTTGATTGAAAAAAAAAATGGGTTTAGAAAATGGGGAAATGAATAATTTGATGATCGATTTCATCCGACAGTGTGGCGGCTACGGCGTTATAGACGGCGGCTTTGCCACTGAATTAGAGAGACACGGCGCCGATCTTAACGACCCTCTATGGAGTGCTAAATGCCTTATTAGTTCTCCTCATCTCGTTCGACGGGTACGTACTCTCTTTCTCAAATACCTTCTTTTCTGTTTCTAATCTATAAATTTAACATAAAAAAATAGTAGTGATTCATTGTGAACAAGAAATGGAGGAAGCGTGTTTTTACAGTTTATTTTCCTGTTTTCCACTATACATACATCTACTATATAAAAACTAAATAAGGAGTTTTTTTTTTTAAAAAAAAAATAACATTTCTCGGATGAAAAATGTCATTTTTTTGGACATATTTTAAAACATTTACTATATTTGAAATTACTCCTAATAAATTCCCAATTAAGTATGGAAGACTTAAGATAAATATAGAAACACGATCCTTAATATATTAAATGTTTATGGCGATATGAGATCATTTTTGCAACCTTAATAATTAATTAGATTCTCATGCTTTTAATTTTAATTTTAATATTAATTTGTTGCTCTGTTCGTGTCTCAGCACTGCCCTCCTGGCTCGACGGCCAGGCATTTGTTTTCCTCTGAAAAAACGGACTGTCCATAAAGGAGATTAGTTTTCAAAATAAAAAATAAATGACCCATAAGGATTTTTTTTTCTCACTTAAATAAGGCTAAACGATTAATTTTAGGGAAATCTCAATAAATGGCAATTTTTTTTAAAAGAATTTGTCTCCTAATTACTAAAATATCAGAATTTTTTAAAAATTACTCAAATAATATAATTATAGTTCAATAAATTATTAAACTATTTTTCATATGTATTTTTAACGAATTTGTTTGTTTTTTGGTTTTTTAAGTTCAATGTCAATAATTTATTGAAGTTTTTGATCATTTTTTATTATTATTTTCAATAACTTTATTAAAAAATTTAATTTTTTTAGTTCAATAAATTATTGAACTATAATTATGCTATTTGAGTAATTTTTGAAAAGTTCAAATATTTCAGTAATTAGTATGTAAAAATATGTTATTTTAGTAATTGTCTATTTTTTTAATGATTAATTTTAAAATCAGTAAATGTTTTAAAATATTTTAAAAACGACATTTATAATTTTTGTATGAGATTGGTGGGTCTCAGTTTTAAAATTTTCACTTTAAAAAAATTGTTATTTTTAAAAATATCAATTCTTGAAATTCCATGTTTTAGAAACAACTTAATTAAAAATAAATGAGGAAATAATGATTAATTAATAATTTAATAAAGAAATGGTTATTTTTGTTGGAGAAATATAGGCTTAATTAGTCCAGGTCTGGGAATGAATGGATTGACCTATGCCCAGATTGACGATCTGTGTGTATCCCGTCTACACCGCCACCCTACTCGCTGACGTGACGGATGTGCTTTTTTTTTAAAAAAAAAATAAACATTTTGCAGCAATTCTCAACTTTATCTTTATGGTATCAACTAATAAAAAAAGATATCCAAATCTATTGGAAACAACATTTCTCATATATATGCATTTCACATATACCTACGTGTCAGTGTGTGGGTGGATTACATTGAAGCTCAGTTATTAAAATATAAAAATGTATATAAAATTGAATTTTAAAGTATTTTACTGTCTTTTTGCTCACTTTTATTTCTTGAAAATAGCTGAGTATCTTTGGCTAAGAGTATGTTCTAATTTAGTATGGGTAGGAGATTCGAACATGTATATTGTCAGTTCGGAAAGATGATGTGATTTTTATATTCTTTTTAATTCACATAAGAGGAGATAAGTCTTCTTCCACACTCATATGAATGTTAAGGTAAAGATTAAAAAAAAAATTAATCGTGATCAATTTTAGCCTATATGGACAAAGTCCAACTATAGGTGAGTTTTGTACGAAAATTATTATTGTTTTTTAATTGATCTTTTATTACATGCCTCTAGAATTAATGGAAGAAATTTTTGTAGGTAACACATTGAGTCAATCATAATTATAAATATTTTATTAAAAAATTACATTTGCAAAATTTCCATTATTGTGTGTTAAAGAGTTTTTATTTGAACTACTCAGATTCTCATTATTCCTATTGTGATTTAAGGATGAGAAGTGCAAATTTAAGATATTAACTTCTGTTAAAAAACTAGTAGTGGGAGAAAAAAAAAAATAATTCATTATGATGTTCCTTAAGTTTAAAATCACATGAATTCGCTTTGTAATCGAAGATCGGATAGTAATATTGATATTTTTCTCTTTTATAAACTTACGACAAAAAATAACAGAAGTCACAACATTTATTTTTCTAACATCATGATATTACTGGAAAAAATTATTTGATTTTTCATCGGCTTAACGTGACAGGTACACCTGGATTATCTTGATGCTGGGGCCAATATCATTCTTACGGCATCTTATCAGGTTTCAAATTGTTATACAGTTTGTAATTAAATTTTAAAAAAAGACTGATCTTTATTAAGTAACTAGGATTTCAATGGATGCAGGCCACAATTCAAGGTTTTGAGGCTAAAGGATTTTCCAGAGTCGAGAGTGAGGAATTGCTAAGAAAAAGTGTTGAAATTGCACTTGAAGCTCGTCAAATTTATCTTCAACGATGTACCAAAGATTCTTGGGATTTTTCTGGAACTGAAGGGCCTTCCACAAGGCCAACTCTTGTAGCTGCCTCTGTTGGGAGCTATGGGGCTTATTTGGCTGATGGCTCTGAATACAGGTGTGGGCTGCCCCATCCCTTATTTCATTCAATTCTGGACGTTTTATATGGATTGTGATATCAACTCTACACAAAAACAACGGGTTGGTTTCGAGAATCATCTTTTTAAGACTCAAGATTAAGAAAAAGACAGACTCAATCGTCTAAATTGCTCAAAAAGTTATAAAAATTGCTACTTTTTAATATACAATCCAAAAAAGGTTACTCGTTACATTTACAAATGTTTATCAATTTCCAAATAAATTTTTCTGATCACTTATACTGTTGTTCTGTGCCTTCACAGTGGGAATTATGGTGATTCAATTACTCTTGAAACACTGAAAGATTTTCACAGGAGAAGAGTGCAAATTCTAGCGAACTCGGGTGCAGATTTAATTGCATTTGAGACGATCCCAAACAAGTTAGAAGCTCAGGTATGGAAAATGTTGCATTTGGCCCACCTGAAAAAGGCTGCATTCCTTTATGTTTGCTTATGTTAATTTGCAGGCATATGTTGAGCTTCTTGATGAAGAAGGCATTGAAATTCCGGCATGGCTTTCTTTCAACTCAAAGGATGGAATCAATGTGGTTAGTGGGGATTCTATATCTGAATGTGTCACCATTGCAGATTCATCTAATCAAGTTGTTGCAGTTGGAATCAACTGTACTCCTCCCAGATATATTCACGGACTAATCTCATCGATTCGGGAGGTATGATTTAACTCGGTGTCGTGTCAATACCCTCCTCTTATGACATTCAAAAGACTTCTTTCTCATGGGTATCTGATTGGCAGGTGACTAACAAACCAGTAGTGGTGTATCCAAACAGTGGGGAGACTTATGATGGTGTGACCAAACAATGGGTGGTTAGTTTTCTGCCCTTTTTTTAAAAACTAATTTGAGAGATTTTCATTGATTTTCAGTGAAAAATTAAGTTACTGATTTTGTTGTGGCAGAAAACTAATGGAATGGTAGATGAAGATTTTGTATCATATGTAAGGAAGTGGAAGGAGGCAGGAGCTTCTCTATTTGGTGGGTGTTGTAGAACAACTCCAAACACAATCAGAGGCATATCAAAGGCACTTTCTTACAAAAGTTTCTGAGTCATTTCCCTCAATCTAATATTGTATTATATCTAATAAAAGATGAGGGACTTTGGGCCTTCTTGATCCTTCTCTTCCTCCTTAAAAGTTAGTGAAGTAAGAAAAAATTGTCTTTTTGGACATTGATAAGCCAATCATGATCTTTAAAATAAGGCCGCGCCATCTTGAGGGGATGTTTAGTAGGAGAGACGGATTGGGTTGAGGTTGGATTAGATAAATTAATCTGTGTTTAGTAAGAAGGTTTTAAATCAGGGTGGTGGATTGAATCGTTCACTTAAGAATGAGCATACATATCACGAAATTTACGGATTTTCATGACTATGATAAATGTCTGATTAATAATTTGAAACCAAATAGAAAATGGATATTGAGTAAAACAAACTATCAAAAGGTGGAGAAATGTTCCAAGTGATTAAACTTTTATGTCTTTCAAAAACCAGAATGGAAAGAAGAAGCTCATTTGCTTCAAGACAAAAGGAACCCATACTAATTCAAAGTCTCTGTGGGGACGATCTGTCAATCTTATATTGCTACTTTTTGATTGCGTATTATATCTGTATGATTTATCCTTAGATTCTCTAACGAGAAATGGCAGAGAATTATTGGTTTTTGTAATTAACCAAAAATTGACTACATAAAGTTAGTTGGATTGAAACTATAAACATATATTTTATTTAAAGAGAAAAGTATCTAAATATAGTAAAGGGTTAGATGCAAATCACATTCTTGTGGTTTGCTTAATATGCATATCACACTTTATAGTTAAAAATTGATTTTAAACATGTGTGGTTTGAAAACCTCTTCATCAATTAATTTTCATGAATTTCATTCATGTGTTCCAATTCCATTAAAAATATCTAAAAAAAAGTTTGACATGATGGGTATAATTTAGAGAAATATGTTATTGTTAACAAACTGTAAAATCTAAATTTCGCATACATCTATTATAATATTATGTTTATTTTAATGGAATTGAAATAGGGGTAGATTTAGAATGAACGTGCATATGAACTTTGTTAAAATTCACTAGTAAATGGATATTTAAAACTAGTTTTGAACAACATAAATATGATTTCCATTTATCCTTAAAATGAACTCTTTAGTTCTAAAGATTGTTACTGAAATATGACTATCAAGTAAAAATCTTTATACTTATTTGTAGATAATTAAAATCTTTTTTATGATAATTTTGTTTGTGGTTTTCCGTTTTATAAAAGTAAGTTTTTCTTATTAATAAATTATTTATTTTGTTTTCCTTTTTTAAAATGATTTTAAGAGAGAGTCATTTGTAGATTACACAAACCACCAAGATTATTAACATAGGAGTTATGAGTTGTAAAATAACTAAACTGATTGACATGAAAATTTAGTGAGAGAGAGATTAACTATTATTGTTATTCGTTTATTCCAGACCCAATCTACTGCATAACTACAGTCATTTAGATTTTCAACAATCAAAACAAAAACATAAATCTGAGTTTGAGATGCCATTTCCATGGAAATGAAGCATCATATAGTTGTCAAAGGATAGAAAATGGAGCATTTTAAAGGCAAAAAGAAAGGAACTGTAAGGTCACTTCTTTAGCAATCCAATTGCCAAAACTATGGCCCAATCTTCTTTACTTTGATGTGATTAATCACTTAACTTGTTTCTTTTAAGTTGCTGTTCAGTCCACACTTTTCTTTTCTCCTTGTTTTGCATCTAAATCCCCTGATTGACTCGTGGGTTTGGACGGATTTATTAAACTTATATTTGGAGTAAAATAAAGTGTTTGTTTAAATCTGTATTGCAAAATGTCTTGAAATTATGAAAATAAATGAATTTGTTAAAGATGATAGTCATCTGAAGTTGTAAAATTGAGAGACAAATACGAGTTAGGTTTAAGTAGTCCAAATATTTTGTGAGAATCTACGCACCAAACATCCCTATAAACCCAAAGAAGAAAAGAAAAAAAGGGGGAAATATTATGATTTCACTCCATTTCTTTCTTTGAAAGATAATCAATCATTTTGTGCTGATTAGACAACATTGATATATATATGAAAACAATGGAAATCCACTCATTACTCATCTGAATGAGAAAGTATCCAAGTTTACAAGTCAAAACCATTTAAAGAAATGAAAAGAAATACTTGGGTCATCTACAAACTGGTCCAAATCATCATAATCTCCATGTTGAAAAAAATTGCTAAAAAAATAAAATAAAATAAGAAGATGAGCATGAAGATAGGATTTCCATTTGAATGTTGGTTGCTGAGATTTATGACTGTATATTTAATATGGTACCCCAGCATAGGAATGTTCCACCATCAGCTCACTAAATTTTGTCTGTCAGAATTTCTAGTTTGCTACAACTGAAATTGACCCATGACAACCCCCAATAATTATTAGCATTTGGAATAAACCTATAAAGAAAGGGACATCCTCTTTTATGTAATATGCACTATGCTGGGGCTGAACAGTCAGTCAAGAGATTCAACCTATGAGTGCTCATTTTTAATGGAATCCTTTTTTTATGTTGTTACATAAACAGAAATTCTAGGAATCACTCACCCCTTTGTTATAATTTAATATTCGTGTCACGTGAAATGCGCCTGAAACACTAAAATATCACTTTTTATAACTCTGAGGTTGACTGTTTCAATCTTATCCTCTCTGAAACGAGTGATTACACGAATCTGAAGAAGTTTATCAAATTCAAATTTACCAAATAAGACAGACATGAATTTGATAAACTTGAGAAGAAATAGAAAGAAAAAGACAGTGATATTTATTATAAAAAAAAACTTGTCCAAATTCATATAAATTAAATTACTAGAGCCGTATAAAATAAAATTAAAATGTAATTTCATATTAGTAGCAGTAATATTAATATGTCAGAATGACAGAGCATGATGAAACAAAAATCATCTGTCCGTAACTATAATTCAAGTCTTTCTACGGTCACTGAATCCTCAAAATATTGATGGGTTTTTAATTTTTAAGGTGTAAAAGGAGCAAAACAGAGAGAATCCAGCACCATTATTTATGGTCCTTTTTTTTCCATTCTTCAGTCAATACAAAAAAAAAAAAAAAAAAAAACATGTCCTTTCAAAACGGAATTTGAATTTTTCGAGAACTTACATGTATAACATAATATAGTATAGTATTAGTATTAATCTAGTATACAGTTTAATTCAATACAGAGAGAAAAGGAAAAAGTTGACGGAACCTCCATGAAAAAAAAGGGATGTTTTTTTTATGGCTTAAGTGGGTACCCCATAACCAAATTGTAGAAAAAGTTTAGGCCTTTATGGGTTTTGCAAACTGGGTTTGGTGGACCATAATCAGAAGAGAAAGAGGGAGAGAGGAAGAAACTAACTTTCACTTCATTGAGACTTTTTCTATGGTAAAGAAAAAGATTAAAGAATGAAATGTTATTTGTTATGAAGTTGAAGATCCCTTGACACTTTATACTGTTTAATTTTGTACTGATATTTTTGTATCAGAGAGAGCTTGAAAAGAAGTTTAATTAATCAGCATCTTTCTCTTTCTTTTAACTGCATTGTCTTCTCTTGCTTCTGTAGAAGAAAACCCCATTTCTCTTTCATTGATTTTTTACTTAGTTTATTTTTGAGGGACCAACTTAGAGAAACAGGGAAGTTGAAATTGCATGTCTTTGTTATTGTTTGAACTTCACAAAGTGAAAATCTCCATTTGAGGCTCTCTCTTTTTCTGAATTTTTTTCTCCATTTGATCCTGACCATGGAAGCTGTATGAAGAAGCAGAGAAACAATGAGCGATGAGAATACGAAAAAAAGCAAGGTACTTTCTTTGTCTACTTGAAAAAAGATAAATTTGTTCTTTCAGTTTGTTTTCTTGTTTATTCTTCATGATTGTTTGAAGCAGCTATCTTGGTCCAAGAAGATGGTCACAAAATGGTTTAATATCAAGAGTAAAAGTGACAGTGAAGAATATCAGGCTGATGATGGTGTTCGTGGAGGTGAACGTCTAATGTCTTCTTTCTCCATAATTCCTCTATTTTATTCGTTATTTTCTTTGTTGAGTTTCAGATTTTCTCCTGTAATAGTATTTCTTCATTGGTATGATATTGTCGATTTTGGACGTTGCTTGATTTTACTTTTGGTTATATTATAAGAATTGTACCAATGGAGATGTTCTCTGCTAATTTAATTGATATGGGATTTTGATCGAAATCTCGAAAATCACGTATCTTATCTTGGTAGCTTTGTTGAATTTTATGTATGGATGTATGGTATTAGCAAGTTAGAATCTCCTTTCAGCATACAATTACACAGCTACAATCTGCTAAAGATTTCGTATTTTTCTCTTGATTCCCATTTATATTAATCCCAAATTTGTGATTTTTTCTGATTTATTTTACATGTTTCTCTGCAACAAAACAAGGAATTGGGATATTTTGCAAGATTTTGCTGTTCCTTGCTCTCTACAGCTATCAAATGAGTCATAGTAATGAATTATGGGTATCAGAAGTAGATTTAGAATACGGTTCATGCACTAACAAGGTCTCTCTTCTTCAGGAGGTGATATGGAATATAGGACTAGCAATGCAGAGAAAGGAAAATTCATTAATATGAAAAACAAATCATGTTCAGTTACATGAAGTTGCCTTTAAATTTCTAAACTAATTTAAAGAGTTTTACCCTTTTCCTTTTTAATGTTACTTCACAGATAAATCTAGCAAGAGCATAGAACATGTCCAGGAGGAACATATAAATCTTGACAATCCTCGTATCGTAGATGTACAGAACTATAGGTGTCAATATTTCTTTCCTTTTAATGTATAATGGTTTTATCGCATACCATGGTCGATGTAATTTAATTAGTCAAACCTCTCTGGTTGTTTTTGGAGCAGCATTTTTGTTGCATCATGGAATGTTGGTGGCAGATCACCTCCTAGTAATCTAAGTCTAGAAGACTGGCTTCATGCCTCACCCCCTGCAGACGTTTATGTACTTGGGTATGAGTTGATTGGTTACATGTTCACATATTCTTCTGGCACATTTTATTTTCTCATCTCTTGAATTCTTTATAAATTTACACTAAAATGATTTTGAGGTCATGATTTGATGTTTTGAAAAGTTTAACCTACTTCTACTATGTCTTTCAGATTTCAAGAGATAGTACCACTGAATGCTGGTAATGTTTTGGGCGCAGAGGACAATGGCCCTGCCAAAAAATGGGTCACTCTCATCCGGAAAACTCTAAACAATCTTCCTGGAACCAGTGGAGTTAATGGATGCTACATGCCATCTCCCATCCCTGATTCAGTTGAAGAATTAAACGATGATTTCGAGAGATCAGTAAGGCTCGAGAACTCATCTTTCTTTCATCGTCGATCTTTTCATTCGAATACACTCCCTCAACTTGATGGAAGATTCAGTATCTCTAATCACATGATCTTTGATCACCGACCTAGTGACTACGAGTCCAGTTTCAGATGGGGGCACAGGCTCAGCAACTATACCAAACAAAGTGATTATTGCAGGCAAAGTAACTATTCAAGGCCAAGTGATTATTCCAAATGGGGATCATCTGAAGATGATGGATGCCCTGGGGATTCAACAAGTGATGCTTTATCCTCACCACCGTCATATGGTGGGTCTACATCCAAGGAGGCTGGACACAGGATGTTGCAGCATTCACGATATTGCTTGGTTGCCAATAAACAAATGGTTGGCATATTTCTTACTATATGGGTTAGGAGTGAATTGAAGGATAGTGTACAAAACCTGGGAGTATCCTGTGTTGGTAGAGGATTGATGGGTTACCTAGGAAATAAGGTATCAATTTGAGTAATTCTTGTTATTTCATATCATTTTATGCATGTTAGAAGATTATTCTGCATGTTTTGCAGGGATCAATTTCAGTCAGTATGTCTTTGCATCAAACAAGCTTTTGCTTCATCTGTAGTCACTTAACCTCGGGACAGAAACAAGGTGATGAATTAAGAAGGAATTCTGATGTGATGGAGATACTGAAAAAGACGAGGTTTCGGTGTGATCAAGACTCAGATCAGAAGTCACCAGAAATGATCCTTGAGCACGAGTAAGACCGTTATTATCTAGCTGTCCGTTATACCATTTTGGCTTGCTGCTAAATGAAGTTGAGAGTTGAAATATGCAACCTAGAAGTAAACAATTTTGAAAACGATTGCATGCTTCCTAATTTCATTCAAGTCATGACTCGTGCATACCTTTGTTCCATATCAGTCATTCAGTTTGCAGTTGGTTGTTTATGTTTCACCAGCATTGTGTCTTTAGTATTTTAACTATGTATGAGTTGTTCTTATCCAGTCGAATAATTTGGTTTGGGGATTTAAATTATCGAATTGCTCTATCTTACCGCTCTGCCAAAGCACTTGTTGAGATGCAAGATTGGAGAGTATTGCTTGAGAATGATCAGGCATGTATATTGTAGTGTTTCTGTTCTGAATATCTTTTCCTTTTATGATATTATTGTAACTTTTGGCATAAACCATTACCTTCGTTGCAGTTACGAAATGAGCAGAACTATGGCCGTGTCTTTGTGGGATGGAATGAAGGGAACATTTATTTCCCACCAACTTACAAATACTCAAATAATTCAGACCAATACTCTGGGAATGGTATATACCCGAAGGAGAAACGTAGAACTCCTGCCTGGTAAGATCATCTCTCAAGCGGAACGCGAGAGTTTGTTTAATTTCATCCCTCATAGGAGATGACAGAAGAAACTCATTCTGACTTCTAGAACTCCAAGGCCTACCTTCCATTTATATATATATATATATATTTGTTAATTTTAAATTTGTAGGTGTGATCGGATTCTGTGGTATGGAGAAGGTCTTCATCAGTTATCTTATGTTCGAGGTGAATCCCGGTTTTCAGATCATAGACCTGTTTATGGCCTATTTTGGGCTGAGGTTGAGTCAAATCATGGCAAATTAAAGAAAAGCATGAGTTCAAGTTCCAGGATTGATGTGGAGGAGCTCCTACCATACTCACATGGATACACTGAACTAAACTTTTTCTGAAAGATTGCATACAATTGCTTGACTTGTATTTATGTAAGCTTCCCTCTCTCTGTCTCATCTGAAACTTTAATTGTGATAGGTCCCAGTCTATTACTTTTGGTTACTTGTTTTAGTAAATTTTCACCTTTGCCTTACCACTTATTCTCTTACCTTGCAATTCATGCTCACACAGAGAAATGATCTCTGTGCAATTTTACCTGCAGAGATGTATTTTTTTACGTGGAATAACCGGCTTTGGAAACAGCAAGACTTGATTAAAAAAAAATCAGTGGTGAACTAGACTATAGCGAGCCTTCCAATTCAACCTCCCTCTAGTGTGAGGTACACAATTGGCATATAATGTGGTAATATGAAACTGTCATTATTTTTGTTACTAGGTTTATGTTTCAGAGATCGATGTTATGTAATATCTTCAATGCGAGTTGAATGGTAAATTTATCAGTTATTTGCCTGACGGGCATAGTAAACTTTATATGATTGAAAATGTGATACCTTTGTTTGTTAATGCAGGAAATTGAACTGAACTATCATTTCATATTCTTTGTAACTGAAGACCATATTGCAGCCATGCTGTTGAGGAAACCTTTGAATGTTTTTTACCTCAATTGGTGGTTCTTCTTTAGGTATACTTCTCTTGCCTGTTTCCAACACATCATATGATTTCATTAATCAACGCTTCATACATTTTTAATGATGTTGTGAAATGATCTGTCTTTCTTTCTGAATAATGCCTATCAATACTTTTTCAGAGCTCAAAAGTGATGGAATGGATATGGAATGGATTATTAAAAATTAAATGACCGATTGATAATGAAGTCGTTTTGGAATGGAATGGATATGCAATCGCTTAAACCTCCAGCAAAATAACCTCTAACTCTTTTGCCTTTGGTGAAACTTCTGATACTTGACAGGTTTTTCACAAGAATGAACCGGGTCAGGGTCAGGGTCAGGGTCATGGATAAAAGGTGTTGATGATAATCCTTTTACTTTTGAAGAGTTGGAAATGTCTCAACACCCAATAAGCTACAAGAATGAAACCCCTGCCGATTCCATTCTGAATTGAAAGATGTGATGCTTTTGTAGTTCATTGTACAATTACAAAGCAACCTGAGATGAGTTCAAATTCTTCCGTTTTGACCATCATCTTCACTTTCAACACCTCACAGTACCATGACTTGTGTTCTTCAAAAGATGTTTCCATATTTAAACTAGTCCCCAAGTTTTTTTTTTTTCAGACACTGTTTGACTTGACATAATGAAATATCATTTATATTCTGCTTCATCATCAAGAAAAAAAAAAATTAAATATAACTTTCGATTACTAATTTCTAATTCATAATAATAAAAGGAAGAAAGAACGCACCCACCTTGAAAGCATATCTGTACTTCGTCTCTCACTTCACCTGGAACAAGGAAAACCATGCTACAAATACAGCGTGGTTTTAAAAAAAAAATTAACAAATAAAGCAGATTAATTATTTATATTCATTGTCTCAAATGATTATTATCGATCACTGTTTTAAAAAAATTCCTATATTTACAACTTTTAAAACTGTTTTACTCGTTAAACTCAGACATTTCGGCCCAAGGAATATAATGGCGTGAATTAAATCAAAGCAGATAAACGAGGGAAACAAAGAATTATGCTGAGTTGTAAAAAAAGCACAGTTAATCATCCAAGCTATCATTTACTACTAACACAACCAGATAGGACATTAAGAACACCATTCATGATGGAACATTCAAATAATGCACTGAGAAGAGAAGCAAGATTTTAAAAGCTTATTTCAAATGGTTCCCAGAAGTAACACTCTATTTAAAAAGGCAGTAGTTCTTTTAAGTAGTCAAAATCGCCTGACATCTGAATTCTCAACTATGCGGAAACATAGGACAAATATAACACAAGAAAAAGAGACAACTCATAAATATAAGTTAAAAACTCCATTCTCAAGCCCCAACTACTTCGGTTGCCCCCTCAACCGCTGTTTCTTCCTCAGCAGGCCTATCTACCTTCACACCAACATCTTCGGAATAATCACTGTGTACCTACACAGTCACAGAAACAGTAAGTCAGGATGGAAAAAATTGACAATTGACCTTCATAATTTTATTTGGGAGGGGCTCAAGGGCAAATAAGGCAGACAGATAATTCAGCATCAATCTGCAAAAGACTACATTCTATGAAATGAAGTGGTCAGGAGATATCTAACCTCCATCAACTTTCCAAGATCAAACTTGGGAGCTTTCAAGATTTTGACCTTCCGAATGAATACATTTTGTAGAGGGTAGATGCTCTGAGTGGCCTTCTCAATTTCCTTTCCAATTGATTCAGGAATAAACTTTTTAACCAAGTCCTTCAGATCACACGATGTTGCTTGGTTAATCATAATTTCCCTCATCTTCCTGCGAATCTATAATAACAAATGATAGTTAGCTAATAAACAATTCATATTGCTCATGTAAAAAAAATTACATCAGTAACTTGAATCGACTCAATGCACAATGTTTTTTTCAAGCAAGAAAAGCAGAATGTTGCAAGAGCTTTGTGGGTGTTTGTGCAAGGTACAGAACATAACTGATGTGAAGCACCCTCTGTACATGGTGTTTTATAGTATATTAATTGACTAATTCAAGTAGTAAACAGATAAAATTGAAGTAATGTTAACACGATATTCAAGTATAGATAAACCCAGGAAAGGTATATAAGTTAAAGTCATCTGTAGAAATCCATCATATCATATTTGTGCACTGGACTTGAAAATGACAACTGTAAAAATGTTAAAACAAGTTTTGGTAAATAAATACTCTTACAGGAGGAGCCAGCTGTTAAAAGAACCTCACATAGGGTAATCTTCATTGTTAAATTTAAAATGAACTATTGGAATGATAGTGATCACAGCCTTAAAAAAAGGTTCTAAAAGGTAAAATACAAGAGAATAAGATAAAACTGTAGGCATAATGGGAAAGTAATCATCAAGAAGGTAAAATTGTTGCTAAATGGAATTTTTGTACAAGAACAACTCTAGCCAAATCTAACATCATTATTAACGTGAGAAGATTAAAAATCACTAAAACACATTGGCCAACTCCAGGGCAACTGCTAGAGGACAACTCAAACCAAATACACCCACTTGAAAACATAATAAAAGGTATAATGCTACGACTAAATTAATTCCATCTTTATGAAGAAAATGGTCACGTAGAAGGCTTTTATCACATCCCCAACCTCCAAATCTAACATCATTCTTCACAGTTAACTAAAAAAAACAATTTAGAACAAAGCTACAACATGGAATCAATTAGGGACTGCAATAAAACATTACAAGAACATGAAGTCACCTGTCTAATCTGGCTGGACTGTGCATAACAGGTCCTTTTGACTTGGTTTGGGCGTCTCTTGGTAAATCCAATGCAGAACATCCTCAAAGTGTAATTGTCTGTGGTCTTAACATCCACATGAGCTTCAATTAGAGTCTGCCATTTCCTTACCAGTGACCTCAGTTTATCAGTTGTAAAATTCATTCCCTGGGTTAAAAAAAAATGAACTTATGAGTTCAAAAAAACTCATCTCTGGACAATTTAAAGAGGTGAAGAGCAGAGTATTCAAGAAAAAAATAAATTAACACATAGGTAAATTATGATTTGTCCTTACCCAGAAATTTGTCAGAACATTTCTTCCTTGAACATCTTCAGCCCTCAATCTAATCTTCCTGAATGCATGCTCCTCGTCATCCTGGAGGTCTGCCAGTGATACTTCAAAGACTCTATGTTTAAGCCCATCAGAAGCAATCTAGTGAAATAACAGTTTACTACGTAAGAACATGTCGATTAAAAGAAAACGGTACCAACACTACAAGAAACAGGATTAAAAGAGAAACCATACAAGTTACATCCGAAAGTATAGCATTCAAAATTCTTCTTATTAACATCAGTTACCCAAGGTAACAAACCAAAATGACAGGGATTCTTCAGTGTATTCAATGATAAAATAACATATAAAATACAGCCATAAATTTAATGAAATTTTGCATCAACACGTTTGTAACCCCACAAAAAATAACTTGATCTGCCAACCCAGCAGAAGTTTCTAATACAACACAGAAGCCATATAGAATTTAGAAATTAAAGGTAAATGTAAAGAACTGATAGGCTTGCGTATACAGTTAAGGTGGGTTTAATACTACTGAAGAATTAATAAAAGAAAACTGAATTGGAAAAAAAAAATCAAAACTTCAGGCATTGACACATTAGGGCAAAGGAAAATCACGTACTGTTAACAAGAAACAAATACCTTGGTACCCTGAGTCCGGGTAACGAGAGTCTTCCCTACATTCTTGATATTGAACACAGTAGGTGCCTTAATATCATACCAATCCTTCTTTGCGAAGGGATCGACACTAAAAACAGAAACATGAACAATATCAAATTAGTAAATCCATGGGACAAATTAAACACCCAGATCTGAGATAAGAGTCATTTCTATGGAAGTAAGTTAAAATACTTACACCTTCTTCTTGCCTCCCTTCTTTCCTTTCGAAATCCTCTTGTTCTTTCTGCAATTAGAGATAAGAAGGTAGAGAGTTAAGCTGACAACATTTAAAAACCCAAAAAGATATATGAGAGAGAGAAGAGATAGAGGGGATACCCGACAGCCATGGTTGGACTAGTTGAGAAGCTTGAAGAACTCCAGAGAGGAAGAGAATTAAAAGAAGAGACGGCTGCCTTTGCGAAACCCTAATCCGCGTCGTATATATATAGGTCTTCTGTTATTGCTGTACATAACCTAAATTGGAACGTGGAGGAGGAGGATGAAATTAACCATTTTTTTAATATAAATTAACCCTTTAAACATAAATTAACCCATATTTTTTTTAGGGATGATTAATCCTAACTACGTACACATAAATAAATATACAAGGGGAGAATGGAGATTTATAAAAAATTTAATTTGTCAAAATAGTACATATTAATCATTAATCAAACTTTAAAAACTTAAGAAATTATTGTGATATCACTTATTTTACCTTATTTTTAAAAATAGGTAGAGTTTCATTTATTTTAAGAATTTTGTTTTCATAAATTAGTTAATTGTTTTTTTTATTATATAATGATGAATCTCGTTATTATTTTAATGTTGATTATTGAGATATTTTATATTAAAATTCAACGAGATTTTAAATTTTGTTAGTTTTTACTCTTTTTAGATTCGTTGTTAGTTTTTACTATTTTATATTTTAAAATATTATTTTAAAAAAATTTGAAAATTGTAATTTATTTTTAAAATATTACAGTAATCAGCATAAAAATAATAATAAAATTATCAGTCTATTGAGTAAAAAAAAAGTTTATCAATTGATAGAAGCAATGCTCTTGCCATTTTATAATAAACTAAATTTTTGTTTGTATCTGAAATTGAAATTTGAAATTTGAAATTGAAGTGGAAGTAAGAGTGTCATGGATCATATTTATATGTTTTTTATCAGATAAAATTGGAACACATATGAAAGTCAGGGTGGTATCTAAAAAAATAAAGGCCCAATGCGATATATAATTTTGGGCCCTCGATCATATAATCCTTAATATGAAAACCATCAAAATATATACATAAAAAAATATTTTTATTAAAACACAATATCAATAAAAGAATAGCATAAATTTATCAAATCAGTATAAAAAATATAAAAATAAAACTTTGAACTTATGTTATGATTGAACTCAACTTATAATGGCGGAGAATATATAAATATATTGTAGGGAAAAGGTCAGCCAACATGACTTATAATAAATTTTCATTTATATATTATTAATACTAAATTTTTAATTCAATATCGGGGGCCCTGTTCAGTCACACCAGTTGCACCATGCCTATTATTAGGACGACCTTTTGTGAACCAGACTGAGTTTTAAATATCTTCGACATTGTCGATATGTCTCTAAAATTGAGCTTTGACTTTTTAAACGGGGATAAACAATATCTTCAACATTATCGACATTTTCACCGAACTACTACACAACTATTGTTGATCACTCTCCTTTTTATTTTAATCACTCTCTATTTAATTTATTAATAACTTTCAGTTCATTCTCTCTTTAATTTTTTAAAAACTTTTAATTTATTCTATTTCCGTCTCTCTTCAGTTTATTGTATTTTTTATATTTTCTCAATGTTATATATCATTTATAAGTGTAAAAACTTACTTATATGGTTAATTATGACTTAATTAAATAATAGTTTAAGTTTCATTGATCAATTCTAAGTATTCATGTTAGTTTTCATCGTTTTCATCATTTTATCATAATATCCGTCGATATCGATCTATCCATCAATTTGAAACTCGATATTTCCATGGACAACGACTTTTAACTCAACCAGTCAATACTTAAGTATTTCCCTTCACAAAATTATCATTCTGATACAAGGGTAAAAAATATATTATTCAAATGGTCAGGGTAAAATCATTATCCATTATATTTTTAAGGTTAAATTACAAACAAAACACTTGTGATAATGAAAAAATATATATTTTTACTCTACGATTTCAAATTTATAAAACTACACTATTTCCTATAACACCGCTAACTAGATTTTTTTTAGGAATGTTATTATTTTTAAAAATGAAACTATTTCTAAAAATATTATAGTTTTTAATAGGTGGACTTGAATGGATGATGTGGCGTTGAGCTGGTTCGCTAAATCGTCTAGTAAAAAAGAACAACTTTTGTTTAAAAGAAACAAAAGTGTCTGTTGTAAAGACGCTTTACATTTGAGAAAACCACTTGCAAGTTGCAAATCCTTTCTTCCTCATTTCGTCTCTTGTTCAATAGATGTTTTTAAAAATGCCTCTGGTCTAAAGCATCTGTTGAATAGACGATTTACCAAATCACTTTGCCATAAACAAACGCTTTTCATCAATCGTCTGTTTCATGCTGACTGTGCGTAAAAACATCTGTTCAACAGACGATGAATAATATTTTTGCCAATACTTTCCCTTTCACAATTTATCAGAAATTACTTCTATTTTTCATAATATTTGTGAAGAAAACCCCGGCTAACTGGGCTCATTTATTTTATTATTTCATTTTATTTATTGTTCCCTCTTTCTTTTTTTTCGTCAAAAATGTTCTCTCTCTCATTTTATATCTTCTTTGGGTTCGTGAAAATGAAGGGGGGGAGAAAATGTAATTTCATAAAAATTTAGTCACCACGGTATAAAAAAAAAAAATTTAACGAAAGAAAGATATAAATGTTCAGTCTTTATCATACGAGTGAGATGTATTTAGAATTAGATTTGATAAAAATTCAACGGAGAATTTATTGTTACTTAAAAAAAAAAAAAAAACGAAGAATTTATCGAACCTACGTCGTTTTAGCCTCTCCTATTTTACCCACCACACCACTCCGAAGCTTTCCCCATATTGGTTTTACTCTGCGCTTTCTTGAATGAAATTCACAAGAGTCTAAGTTTCAAAAATTCGGATTTGGAAAGACGAATACGGCTGCTGACCCTGGTCTTCAACTTCAAGCTGGGTGAGGTCAGTGCTTTTCTTTGTGTAATTTTGCCGCCTAAAATAAAGTTAAACATCTAACGAGCAACGGTGGCAGGCTTTCGCAGAAATCCCATCTCGTTTAAACTCTGTTCATTAGTGTATATCAATGGCGGAAGCCAAGACAGGATCAGCAGCTGGTAATGGCGGGCAAGGGGTCGATACGTCACTGAAAGACAAGGGCAATGAGTTTTTTAAAGCAGGAAACTTTCTTAAAGCTGCTGCTCTTTACACTCAGGCTATTAAGCTAGACCCTTCTAATCCTGCTCTTTACAGGTATATTCCTCACCTTTTCATGGATTTCAATTATTCCCATTCATCAAAATATGATTTTTTTGGTCCCTTGCACCATTTTATCGATTTAGACAACTGGGTTTGGATGTGAATACGATGTTTCTACTGTTTAAGGAAGTTCTATATTTGCTTACTCTTGATCAGTGGCTCAAAGCACACACAATGCTGGATCTTGAGATGTTATGTTGACTCTTAAATCTTGATTTCATACGTATGGAAAGTGCTGTATTAGTGTATTGATTATGAATTGTACTGTTGTATTCTTTTACTGTTAATCAGCAATCGTGCCGCTGCATTTCTGCATCTAGTTAAGCTTAACAAAGCTCTTGCTGATGCTGAAACGACAATTAAGTTGAACCCACAGTGGGAAAAGGTGTTAGATTTCATTCCATTGTATTGTTTGACTTTGAGCTAGACCTTTTCAATTTCTTAATTATCACTGATGATTTGATGTGCATCAGGGTTATTTCAGAAAAGGATGCATCTTGGAGGTTATGGAAAAATATGATGATGTATGTCTATTGTCTATAGCTTCCATATTGATAGTATTTTCTATTTGCTTCTGGGTTCTGATAAATTTTATGTTCCTTTCTAGGCTCTAACTGCATTTCAAACAGCCTTGCAATACAACCCACGAAGTGCTGAAGTCTCAAGAAAGATTAAAAGGATTTCACAGTTGCAGAAAGATAAAAAAAGATCTCAAGAAGTGGAGAACAAGAGATCAAATATAGATATGAAAAAACATTTGGATAATCTCAAATCTGAAATGGTGAGTTGCATTCATTTAACTAAAGCTCATTCTCACAGTTTATATCATAAATTTCAGCAACATAGTCCATATTTCCATGCTCTAGATGTGACCTCGTTCCTGAAATATATATTCCCTTTTATTTTCAAAATGTGGCAACTGAAGTAGGAACCTTTTTTAATTATTTTTTCCTGAAGCATTCACTAAGTCGCTGTCTCTTTCTTTTTGCAGTCAGAAAAGTATGGATCTGAAGAATGCTGGAAAGATATGTTCTCTTTTCTTGTTGAGACTATGGAGGCAGCTGTGAAATCATGGAATGAAATTTCAAAAGTGGATGCTAAAGTGTACTTTCTTCTTGATAAAGACAAGACAGACACTGAGAAATATGCTACAGTTGTAAACATCGATAAGGTATTACTCATCTATAGTTTTCTTCTTTATTTCATTCATAGTTTCACTGGCTACTTTTTGTGTGATTTTGTAACACATTTAAATTAAGTTCACAGAAGGCTTTTCTCTTACCGAGCATGTAATTCACATACTTTAGTTCACACACACCTACCTTTTTAATGCATAATTTTTTATAACATCAGCTTCCATGATTCTTCTTTGATTTCTTGGAGGAATGGTTTCACCATTCTATGCTAACTACTTAAACCTTTTGTGCTATGCAGGCATTTGAATCACCTCATACGCATAGCGATTGCTTTACATTTTTAAGGAAATATGCCGAAGATTCGATCTCTCAAGCTGCTTGCTTAGTAACTCCCAAAAACTTGATATCTTACCCGCAGGTGAAGTTAAATATCTTTTACATTGCAATGATGTAGTATATGTTAAAAAATCTGTCGAGTACATCTTTATCTTTTATGTTACCATCGTTTTTTCCAATGTTGATTTTTATCCTTTAATCTCTCGTATTTCAAATAAGATAGAAACTTAGTTTTCTAGATCAATTAAGCCATATAATGCAGCTTGTTTTACACTTGTACCATTTATACCTTTTTCGTTATATATTTTGCAGTCACTTGAGTATTCTTGAAAACTCTTTTCAGCTTTTCCCTTTCTTGTCAAGCTATCAGTTTCCTATTTTATCAATTTATGTCTTGCCTCTGGACTTCGATACAACTCTTCTTCTATTCTCATCAGAGGCAATATTTGTGGTGCAAATCAGAAACCTCAATCACTGGGTTTAGTCGAGCTCGAGCATGAGTTCTCAGTAATAATTATTGTTTGCAGGTATGGAAAGGACTGGGTTCTAGGAAATGGAAGCATGGGCAGCATGATGGTTTCTTTGTTCAGCTTGAAGCACCTTCTCTGAGAAAGTTGTGGTTTATTCCTACTTCCAGTGAACTAGGAAAACCATTGTGCCGGTCTGTCTCTCGCTCTCGCTTTTCTGTTTCTCTGAATTGTTTTGATAGATAATCGCACTTGTTTGAAGTAGAAAACTTCCATTTAGGAACACAATAATCTAAAAAATATATTTAACCACATTTCTCTGTTTTGATTGCTTTGGATTGTTTGAAGTGGAAGATTTCTCCCCTTTGCATGTGCCTTTTTAAGTGTTCTGAGCATCTGGCTTCTGTGGTTACAATTTGTGGGGGTTTACTTACTTTTACAGATTGATTAGAGGTCCTTTATTGAAAACCTAGTTATACCATAAAACTGATTGTTTCTTGTAAGACTATCTTGGTGGAAACGTGTCACACTCTGTCCATGAACATGACTCTTGTCCATGACTTAGCTGTCATCTTCTGTTCTTATGTTTCATCATCTTCATGTTGTATGAAAATAGATTTATTGTAGAAATTACTTGTTGGCTGCATCATCATAAATTTAAATGACATTCTATATTAGTATATTAGAAACTGCAAACACGCGGCTTTTGAGCATTTTAATTTTTGTTATTGCAATTTTTTAAATAGTCTAATTCTAAGTACTATCTCATTTCAATCTACTGTCCTGGCATTTAATTATTGATAATTATCTTTTCAATGAAAATCTAATTTTTCTTGAATTTGAATTGTAATCAAAGTGTGATATCTTGAAAATAGGTCGTTGCTATATTTCAATATAATTGATAACTTTATATCTGTATTTGAGAACGTATTATTTTCCTAGTTTATGGATTTTACATATCAAGTACTAACAACTATAAACAAGAAATTGCAATTTCGATATCTTGAAAAGTAAAACCTATTACTTCCACACAAATATGTAACATCCCAATAACAATTTGGTACTAAATATATAATTATTTTTTCATTCTAAACTATCAAGTTTGCTTATCTATTTGCGATCCAAACAAATTCTCCAAAACAAATTTAATTTTCCAATTTGTTTCATATTTGTCAAAAGCATATCATAACATCAATGTGTACACCATTTGTCTACCCCAATGTGCAAACATTAGTTGTATCTATCATCGATGAATCTGAATACTAAAAAATCTTGCATTCTTACTTGGTATGTATAATATTTTAAAGTTTTGATTCTAAATTTGAAAGTTTTATTGATTTTTCTCCATCCATGACACCAACATTCTAGTAAATTAGATATCTTGACATTTCTTTCTGTATTTACCTTTTTTTAATCAACAAAAAAATCCCACATCAGTCCTCAACTGTCTTATCCTTTGTAATAAGATAAATTCAAGTCTTCTTACAGTTATTTTTTTACTTTTTGACTTGTTATTTTCTGCGGAAAGAAATCTAAACTAGTTTGCCTGCAATTCTATAGGGATCCGGAGGTTTTGGATATCAGTGTTCATGAATTACTACCTCGCGTGTATAAAGAAAAGCTTCAAAGCACTTAGATGCACTAACAGGCAGGCCTAATGGTGGAAGCTTTTATATTATTATTTTCTGAAGAGCGTTGGTGCTTAGCTTATATCTTCCATCACCCCCAAGTACAGAAGGCCCTTTTGTATGCAGTAAATGTCTGCAAGGTGTTTAACTTTCATACTATATACCTACACTGATATAAACTATGGAAAGTTTGAAAATCGAAATCTTCTCTGGTTTCATAGACCATATACATTCTTTGCTGTATGATTGTTTCTCGTTCTGTAGCATTGCCGAGTTTTTAGACCTCTAAACATTCTTTGCTGTACTAGGTTCTGCGTTAAATTTATATCTGGAGACAATGTTCTTTGTCTCGTAGCTTGCCAAATGAAACGGTCCTCGAGTGCAAGGTAGATCATTCCTAAGCTGTATATGTAGGGTTATGGATTCTCGTTTTCCTGCTAATTTTCATCGCCTTGTTAGTTTACTATAGCGTGGATATGAATCATACTTTTTTTCTCATGATAAGTCGTATTCAATTGCCAAAGTGATGATAATCTTCCATTCCTATTGCATTTGTTTTTCATTGTCATCAAGTTATGTAAGGGATTTGAATGATGTGAACTAGAAAGAAAACACAGAGAATTGGCTGTCTCAGCATTATGGCCTCATGTTTTCCTCTAATTTTAGTCTACAAAAACTCTTCTTTATTATTCTCTTATCGCATGTTAAATGTAAGAATTGTATAGATAAATTTGTATACTTTAACTAATTAATGATTTTGTTTTTAAATACTTTTCGACTTGTGTTCACATAATGGTATTATGAAATATGTTTGAGAAATTACAAAATATGATAGGTTTCATTTTTAAATTGAGAATAGCTTCACGGCAAATTGAAATTTCAAATTTGACATTATTTCAGGACTCACGATAGAAGTAAGGGGGACAAAAAAAGAAGAAGATAAAACTCAAAGTTTCACGTCTCTTATCTCTAGGAAATATTACTCTTTATGGTTCAATTCAATTGCAATGTTTCTATTTCTTTTATTTTTGGTTTCTCACGGTTTATTTCAAAGTTTTTCTTTTCATATTTTTTTTTTAAGAAAGAGGAATCAAAGTGTATTTGAAAATAATTTATTATTCTCTTTTTTACTACAAAAAAGAAAAAGAAATAACACACTGCATTTGGTAATTGATTCTTGCTTCCTCTGATCTCTCTTTTGAAAAATGAAAGTTTCACTTGAAAAATAACTTTTTAAAGAAAAAAAAATCAAAATGTATATAAATATTTTTTTATGTAATTTATATGTAAAAAAAATATTAGAAATAATAATTGTATTAATGTTTTGAATAATTAAAAAATATACAAGAAGCAATAAATCTAAATTTTAGAAACAAAAGACAATATCAATCATAAAAGTTTGCAATAATTAGAAACGAGAAATAGAAAACGACGACATTACCATCCCGCTCTTTGGAGCCAAGAATTAGGATGGAAATTAATCTATGAATAACAATAATAAAAGTAAGGAAAACTCACATACAACAACAACATGCAGACAAATCCTTAACAATACATTAATTCATTGTCCCTGACTTCTAAAGTTGGAATCTCTGCAATCTAAATGGAAAGCTTACAAAACCAGGAGGATGTGACTCCACTGCTGCAGTTCCTTTGTAATGACATTGACATCAAACAATGTGCAAAAAAGATTGAAGAAAGTGATTGCCAATTCTTCAGCAAGATTTGTTTGAATTGCAAAACTCTTCCAATTTTGGTAGGCAGATAGGATGCTTTATCAGTATCTATTTCTTTGGCCCTGCAGCCACAGGAAAACATCAGAATTTGATCATAATCATCAGCTTTTATAAAAACAAAATATTTTGTCGGAGTAAATCAATGTTTTTACTTTCCATTGCTTAATTTGATTTCAGATGGTTTGATACTCACTTCACATTCAACAAGAGATCTATAGTAGCTGATATTTGTGAGCACTGTGCTACTGGAACCACACTCACTATCAATGAGTGAAACTGTCGATTTGTCAAGCTTCATCGACGATGGATACTGGTAATTTTGAGCTGCACTGCCGGCATGAGAAGAAGAACGCTGCATCTGCACGGTCCTTGGGACATTCTTTCCTTCCATCGATGGCCTCCTTTTGCTTGATTGTCTCTCCAACGATTCAGGTCGCACCTTAGGTGCACTCTGCGACCGGACTTTGGCTCTTGAAGATTTTGTATTAGCCATGTAATTTGGGAACAATGGATATTCAAAAGACAGAGATTGTATACATTCTGGCTTGGGAAAAGCAAAAAGAATTCTTGATGGGTCAGGTTTAGACACAGCCGAGTGATCTTGTGGGCTGCTTTGTCCAGTGCAGATGGAGTAGTCCTCAAAATGGTTACTGTATCTTCGTCCACTGATGTCAGTTAGAGCAGATGGGGTTGGTGAGACGTGGTATGTCTCTTCCTTGAATGGATAATGTGTGGCAGAGACCTGGTTTGTTAAAATTCTGATTTCATGTTGCTCTCCTTGTGCAGTGTGGTCTGTGTAACTTGTCCCGTTCTTTGAACCTTGTTTATACTCTCCGCGATCCATTTCCACAATCTTAATGTTCTTCTCCATGCCACCATCAAAATCCTACATTAACAACGATGATATTTACTTGTTAACGTTCCTGCTTCACTGGTATTTCTAAGCAATTTCCCTATCAAGATTTCTAGCTGCAAATATAAGATCCAAAATTTGTGAAGATTGAACAGGAATGCCACTTACATGACCCGTATGATTGAAATGATCTCCGTTTATTGATTTTGTGAGGATTGGTTGCCATGGATATGAATATTTTGTTCCTTCAATCATCCTGATCCTCTGTGCTCGAGCTCGAACCTGAGCTGTGACCAATGCTTGCATGCACCGGAGAGTAGCTTTGGCTTGTTTTCTTACCAGGTAACCCCTTACTAGTGCTTGCAACTTCACCAATCCTCTTAATGCGCGGAGTGCTTTTCTTGCCTGCATCATCACCAAAGAAATCTGTTAGCATTTGCATATTGAAAACAATTTTGTTCACTAGTTTGAATAAAAAAACGAGGAAGTTAAGTTCTGTACCAAATAAGAGCGGAACACCGATTGAATTTTAATTGCAGAAGCCTCCTCATTTGCACTAGCTTTCACATGGACTGTTTCAGTTAGCCAGATTGCAGCAGCTGCAGCCTGTGCAGCAGCATCAGCAGCCACAGTTGTTGCTGCTGCTACAGCCAAGGCATGCCTTTTCTCCTCATTTTCTATGTCCAATGCATTTTGTACTAGAGGTGGTCCCATGGCATTCAACTGAGGATGATATAAATCTTTCGGAGTGGCTGCTGTTGCTGACGATCTCCGGAAACTCCATCTCCTTTTCTCTTTAGGGTGATGGTGGACCGATACGGGAGTAGTCGGATACCAAGGACAAGGAGTCGCAGAATTCTGATTAATTGTGCATTTCTCCCTCTCTCTGTCCTTCTTTCCTGTCAAAAAAATTCGAAGCCATTTGCTCGTCTTTCCCATCTCCGTCAAGCAGTCTCAAGTCCCCATTGCATCATAGTAAGTTAGAAGAAATCAATAACCACTTGGAAGATCTCTTGGGTATTTCTTCTTCTACTGATAAGTAGCTTTCAATTCAACACCTGCAGTGTTATTTCATAAAAGAAAGCTCAGTTTGCCTTAACTTACTGTTTCATTGTTGTCTCTCTTCCCAAACTCCTTTCTTACAGTGGATGACTCGGAGTCGGTGAAAGCTTGAGAGGTAAGAAACAGAGAGGATTTTTCATAGATGATCTACTTTGCCTATCTATAGAAAAAATGATGCTAGGCTTTCCTAGTATTTTATTTTTAATTGTTTTTAACCTATTCAATCTGTCCTTACTCTAACAGCCTTGCAGTGTACTATTTACCATGTGAAAAATGGGTCAAAAACCATGCAATAAGTGAGTGAAAACTGAAATACCACATCAAGCATGGGAAAGTTGTTTATTTGGATCCATTTTGGGAGATTGGGATTCATAAAACCAATATTTGTTATTCTTATTTTAACACAAAGAAAATCAAATATATTCTAGACCAGAAGATCAAAGTCATTCAACCACATGGTCCGATCATTCGAAGAGGATCGTAATCCTCTCGATCGATATCAGTTAAATATGAAATCAAATTATGATCAGTGTCTTTGAGATCCATTTAGAACACCTGAAGAGGGGTTGTGGGGTCTATATTGTGTATGCACGTGCATCTCAGACTTTTAAGTGAATGATATCATAAGACCAAAACTCCTCAAGAATCAATCCTTTCTTCCCACCTCTTCCCCTGTCAAAAAGGGTAAGCCTGATTAATGCTTTTATTTCTGAATTTCATTCATACCCTTTTGGAAGAGACAATGTTTTTGGCAAAAAAGAAAGGTGAAAATGGAACAATGTGGGAGTGGCCCCAGATACTGCCCATAATTCATAACATAAGTGGTTTAAGATTTGTGTTTTCTGTCAATCACATGGGATGTTTTAATTGTTCAAATGTTTTTATTCTTGCCAAACACTGTTTTAGAATTTGTCAAATTCCTACAGCATCTCTATCGTATCTGGTATTCTGATGTCACACAAATCTAATTAATTTATCTGAAATTCCATCTTCTCTTCAATTATATTAGTTTATAATTTCCTTATCACTTTCACCTTTCATAGATGGTTTTTTTTAGGTCTTGTTCACATTTCTCACAAAATTTTTTTTTTTTTGACTTCAACTCAGTTTGCGCGCATCTCGACTAATTTCAAAAGACAACTACACGATCCAACCATACTTGGTGTTGGGATCTCTCTCTTTGTGAATCTCTGATTTTAGGGTGAAATGAATAGGATCCGGTTTACTTTGATGATTTGGATGCATTAATTCATTGATGGGGAGAGAAGAATGTGGATGGTATCATTGACATTTTGTACTGATATGAAGGAGTAGGGGAAATTGTGGACTCTGATGATGATGCCTATGGCTGATCTACTCTATATTATAAAAAAAAAAAATTAAAAATATGAAGATCATTTACGTCATAGAAGTAGTTCGAATGCAGCCCTCATGGGCCATAAAGGTGTTTTTTCTGCATGTGAAAAATATATTTGTCGGTTCAAGAATGAAGACTTCCTTTGCAAAATAAAAATAAATAAATAATTAAGACTTTAGATGTATTCATTTTTTTTAATCTCAAATCTCTCGCTCTTTTTTTTGTCAATATTTGCTAATTTGGTGAAGTTAATATAAAAATTAGAATTAGAAAGGTGGACATATTTGTGTTCACTCGAGAAAGTAGTAAAATGTCACTCTTTATAACAAGTAAGATGAGGGTTTAAAATTCTTATTAATGAAAAAGAAAAGAAGATAGATATAGATATACTCATTTTTTTAGTTTTTAGATTCGGTGAGTTGTAAAATCAAATATTTTTTAGATCTTATGTTGACTCAATAATTACAAGGAAATTATAGACCCATTTTTTAAAGTCATGATAATCACTTATTTAAGATATCAAGATATCACTGACACGAGTGTAGCTCAAGTGGTTAGGCATCTGCTCTATTTCCATGAGATTGATGGTTCGAGTCTCTCCTCTCCCAATTTGATATACTATCTAGGGGTGAAAATAAACATCGAAAAATCGAAAAAACTGGAAAACCGAGCCGAATCAAACTGTGCAAACTCAAAAAATTCGGTTTTTCCTTTTAAGGAACCGAAAACCGAACCGAAATACGGTGTGAAACAGATGGTAAGGTTCTTGGTTTATATCCTGAGAGTCCCAAGTTCAAATTCTGGCAGAGGCTCGCTTTTCTTTTAATTATTAAATGTTCAATAAATAATGGGTCAATCTAGCTCAATCAAACCTACCTGAGAAAAAACCCATCTAAGCCCAACACAACCCAAAAAATGTCAATTTCAGTAATTCCTAAAAAATCGGAAAACCGGTCATAACTGAACCGAACCGTATCGATTAGCCTATAAAACCGGTTCGGTTTGGTTTCTATATCTTTAAAACCGAACCGATCCGGTTTAGCAATTCAGTTAGAAAACCGAACCGGTTTCACCACTAGCTAATATCTAAATTAAAAAAAAATCAAGATATCTAACTCCTCTATTGACATTTCCATTCTTCTAAAAATGCATCCTAGGAGGGTGGAAAAGTATGGAAGATCACCTTGTCGACTTCTTTATTAGCAATTGGCAAACCAGTTTTACAGTGTACCACTGGTCATGGATCATGTCTCATGGTAAAAAATAAAATATTTTGCATATTCACTTCGTAACCCAAGAACCATGAATTAATCCTAAAGTTATTATTCACTGCTTTTGTTTTCCAACATTTTTCTTTGGATTTACATTATAATTTTTTTCGTGAAATATTACATCAAAATGAGAAAAGGGAGACTCAAACCTTCGACTCATTGACGGACTATGCTTTAGTTGACCTTGACACCATACTTTTGTTCTTCATCAAAATCTACTAATTTTACATTTTTTTGGTCTTCAAAATTTGAACAATTGAACAATATTACATAAAAAATTGAACAATTAAAAATAAAAATGTTAAGCAAGCAAAATAGAAAATGGATAAAAATTCAACATATCATATCAACCTTTTTTTTATATGTTTGATTCTGAATGAATATTGAAGAAAATTTAACAAAAATCTTCATATCTTTATATTTTGGTTCTGATTGCAATTTATAAGAAAACGAGAGATCTAAAATTATAACATAGATGTAGTGTCTAAATAATTACCCAAAAGAAGAAATAAAGTGTGAACTCTTTTGTGACAAAGGCTAATTACGTTTCATTGGATTGAGGCCCAGTCTCAAGTCAAGCCCAGACCATGTCATAAATTTTGTCTAACAAAAATTATTTTTGAAGGTTACAATTGTCAAAATTTGTTTCCACACTTGCTCCCCCAATTCATTGGGCAAGCAAATATCTAATTAATTTGTCATTATTTTTAGATGAAAATTCAAATTATATCCTTGAGTTGTTTTTATTATAATTTCTATTTTTTTTTAGCTTTAATTTCATCAATCAAATCCCAGCACCATGATAAAATGTTAGAAAACCCGTGTTTTAAAAGACATTTTTTAAGGAAAATATATATATATATATAAAGAAACGCCGTATCCAATTTATTAAGGTAGAAACTAAAATCATCAATCCATGAGTGAAGAGGAGAGTTCCAAATAAGAGAACCATCGATAAAATCACCATAGTAAGATAAGAATGAACTACGAAATTAAAGGAATACCCCTAAATTGAAGGCTAAAAGAGTTGAAAAATATGTGAGTAATTGGCACTGAGCTCAAACGCCTTTACATCTTTTGTCATAGGGATTTAATTTGTTAAATGATTATTGTCAAAGGGTGTAAGTTATATTTTCTCTAAACTATGTGGAAGGAATCATTGCTATTCAATAGTTTGTTAAATTAATTTTAAAAAATGTATTTTGAAAAATAAATCAAATTATTACTATTTTTAAATTAAAATTAGAAAAAATATTATTAACGGCAAATTATCAGTATTATTATTTCAAAAGATATTTAATATAATAGACTTTGAATAAAAGATTAATTAGAACTAAATTATTTTATGAAGTTTGGATAGCTAGTCGAGTCCTTTTCATCATGATTTAATCCTATTTAAATAAAATACCCCATGATTAAATACTAAACGATAACAAATCTTCAACATTCTAATTGTTATTTGACTCCAATATTTTATTTCCATCAAACAGTTGGAAGAAATAAATATTACAGTTGAGTTTGAAATTGAGATCATATTCATACATAAAAGATATTAAAAAAAAAAAAATCATACATAAAAGAAGAAGTCAAACCAGAGATAAAAATTAGTTGTGGAATATTTGCTAACAACAAATCAAATCAAGTTCTAAGTCAACAAAAAATTAATCTTCATAATCTCCATAGAAAACAATTTTTATGGCTATAACATAAGGTTGAACAATCAACTTCTGCGGAAAAAATTGTTGATTAATGAAAACTCATGGACTTCCATTCTTGGGTTCCGCCAAAAATTTAATGTTAATTTTGGACTTTTTTTTCTCTGTCGAAAAAGATGATGAAATGGGCAAAAAGTCCCCAACTTCCAACTACCTACGTCGTCATCTTAAAAGTTAAACCCCATTTTTAAACTCAGTTTTGTATTGTTTACTTTACTCTTTTTATCTATTTGATTTGCTTATGTTTTATTGATTGATTAACTATGGCTTCTGGTTTTCCCTTTGCCTTTGTTTTCGTAGCTTTGTTTCTTATCTTTCAACCTTTAAACGCTAATGATTTAGGTGACCTATTGTCTCCTCTTTTCTCACCCATTTTCGGTTAGTTTCTGACCTTCTCTTTTTTAATGGGTAATCTTTATTGGGTTTCTTGAAATTTCCTATTTTTTCATGTGGGTTATTTATTTTATGACTTTTGATGAAGCGGGTCGTTTATTTTTCCTTGAATTAATGGATGTTTGTTTTTGATTTTTTGTTGTATTGGAAATCGCAGAAAATGTCTGCAAACAAGTTGAGTGTGGAAAAGGAAAGTGTAAGTTTTCGGGTAATAGTACTTTCTCGTTTGAATGTGAATGTGAATCTGGGTGGAAGAAAACTCTATCAGATGATGATGACCATTTAAAGTTTCTCCCTTGCATTATACCTCAATGTCAGGTTTTCTCCATCTCCTAGCAATTATTATTTTCTATTTTTTAGTCTTCTTTTTCTATGAAGTTTCTGTCTCTGTTTAATGGAGGAGATATGCTTAAAAACTTGAAGCTAAGGAAGCTGATAAGTAGATTAAGATTGTTTTTCAATGAATTAACAAGTTCTGAATACTTAATTGTATGGATAACTTATTACAACAGGACAGTGGAAACGTTGATTTTAGGTATAACTTTGAGATTGTTTCTTAAAATTATTAAATTGGTTGAAAAAGATATGAATCATATATGTTTCTTGAAATGAGAAGGATTCAAACAATGTTTGAGTAACTAACTGATGCTTATGCTTAAAAAAAAAGCTGTGTAAGAGTATGTTGTTAGAAAAATTGATGAATATGGTGATAGCAAATGTGTAGATAGTTTACCAAATGGAAAAAGGCCTTGTTGAACCTGATTAGGTTTAGTGAGTGAGCGATATCAGATTTTAGTTGATTGCATTTTGTCACGCCTTAATGCTATGGCAGTCTCATGCTGATGAAAATATAAAATTTGGAAGGTTGTTGAACCTGATTAGGTTTAGCGAGTGAGCGATATCGGATTTTAGTTGATGGCATTTTGTCACGCCTTAATGCTATGGCAGACTCATGTTGATGAAAATATAAAATTTGGAAGGGAAAAAACATTATCAAATGGATTTAATCTGGTACCCATCAAGTTTAAAGGTTACTAGGGTCTTAATCTCTTCTATCATGTTAATATTATCTGAACATTTCACTGTGTTTTAATTGATGCTGATACAGATTGGATATTTATTCTTAATGCCAGGTACCTTGAATCACGCCTGCTCGAAAGCTCCTCCGCCAGGGCAACAGACTAAACCAAGAATTAATGAATCGATATTTGAACGTAAGAACCAATCCTTATTGCTCGTTAATGTTCCTTTGCTTGTTTCAGATCAGTACATATCCATAGGCTCATCATTCAATATTTCTTTCTTCTGATTGTGTAGCTTGCTTTTGGGCGGATTGTGGAGGTGGTTCATGCAACAAAACATCACCATTTACACACGAATGTGTTTGTTTAGAGGGTTACTTTAATCTTCTCAATGTCAGTGCCTTTCCATGCTACAAAGAATGTAAGATTTTCAATCAGTTTCAGTAGTTTGGTGCCAATATATGATGCACTGATCATGATGCTGCTTGCGATTTTGATCTGTATTTGGTAAATCAATGTGCAGGTTCAATAGGATTGGATTGCCAGAAACTAGGAATTCCAGTGACAAATGCATCAGCTTCTACAACTCCCAATTCAGCTGCAAATGAAAACGGCAATGGTCAGTCAAATTAATTTCATAATCAGAATCGTCTATTTTCTGCATTATCTTGTTGTCCGGTAGAATCTGTTTTCTCCATGATAGTCAATGTAACCTCATCCGCTTTCTGCATAAGCGGAACATTAAACGAATGGAGCTTTGACCATGTTACGGCATTTCATTTTTTATCTCTTCCTACTTACTAATATACTATGCTGCCAGAATTCCATCGATGATGTAAAGATGCAATTACAATTTTCTTTTTGATAGTGATTCCAACTATTTTCTTCTACAGCTAGAAAATCAGTTCTCGAGCGAGGGTCCCTCTTGATCATTAGCCTGGCAACTTATGTTGTTGCTATGCTTCTGCTTAAATAGACCGGTGATCATGGTGGCATTTGGTTGCAGTTTGATTTTGCAGAAGCTTTTTATTATGTATTGTATTTATCTTCTGTTCTTTAGCTGCAGAAATAAGTTTTTCATTCTGAGTGTTTGAAGATTTTGCTAATAATTTAGGCTGGGTCAGCCTGTAGGAAGTTCATTTGTTCAGATGGCCATTGTATATATGTTACAGGGACAGCATATATTGAGCCTATATTTATTAATTATTTCAATTTTGTTCAGAAATTGCATACCATCCTTTTATATGATCTGTAGAATTGAACTTTGTTTGCATGTAATGATTAGTTAATGATCAGATGAAAAATGAGTGATATAAGAAAAAAAAATGTCAGACTAAAGAGACTAATATTATGGTCGGAAAATATAATAAGATCATTCAAATTAAAAATTTAAGATATAAAACTTCTCACCGCAGATATTATAATAATATAATAATCATAAGTTTTTTTTTTTTAAAATCAAATAAAGCGATTAATCTCTTTGTTAAATGATGTTTTTTTAATATCAAAATGGGAAAAGAGGACCCCTTCGAACCCTTCAAATTTGTGGGAATGAAGACTGATGCCTAATTGGTTGAGTTGTACTTAAGTTGACATGTTATGAGAGTTGAGAGGGTCTTATTGTTACATTTATAGTTTGAAAAAAGGCAAAATGTAAAAGACACCCTTGTGGTTTTGGCCAAATATAAACACACTCCTTTTAGTTTGAAAAAGAATATTTACACCCCTATAGTTTAATAATTGTGCAAATTGACCCCTCCCCTCTGCGTCGTAGATTTTCTTTTAGTTATAATTTTTTCGTTTAAACTCCGATTTAAATTATTCAAGATGTTATAGAATCCTCGTTTCAAGCTCTACGTTCTAGTCACTTCAAAATATATAAATCATCAGTGTATAAAATAGTTATCATCATCAAAATGGGAGGGGTCAATTTATACAATTTTGTAGGGGTATACATATTACTTTTCAAACTACAGGAGGTGTGTTTGTATTTAGCCAAAACTACAATGTCTTTTGCATTTTACCCTTTAAAAAATGTTCAGAAAATGTCCTTATGTTGTCCTTTCCTTCATTTTCCAGTATAAAAAAGAAAAAAAAACGAAACGCAGTAGGCCCATATAATAAAATCAAACAAGCCCAATAGACAAGGTCTGTACTAATCTGGCCCAATATTGAATCTGAACCAGGCTGCAAAACTCTTAATAAGATTAAATTGGAGCAGTTTGAGAGTTGATTTTGGTTAACATCAAATCAAATCAAAACAGACTAAATCTAAAGGATTCGCCTACTCCAAAATATCCCATCCCAACAGATCCACTAGCTAACTGAAACTTCATAAACCACAGCACTCGATTGATTAAAAACAATCAAAAAGTCTTTTGATAAAAGCTATTCCAATTCAATCCAATCAAATCCCACATCGAAACTGTGAATGATCCTTTCAAAAACAAGTTCAGAAAATAAAAACCCAGCTCAAATCAATTCAAAGCAGATGCCATTGCTAAAAAAAAAAAAAAATGTCTTCAAGATCTAATCTAAGCTGTCCCATCTCATTATTATATAAAAAAAAAAATGAGGAAGATGATGATATGATGCAGTACGGCGCCACTTAACTCGACGGCGTACGGTCCACAGACACTCAATCGTGCTCATTTAATCTCAATCTCTCCGGCCAGGACAGGACAGGACAGACCCCCATCATCACATTTCATTTTTTAATCAACAAGGAAAAAAGGAATTAATTTAGATAAAATTGGATGGATGGATGGCATTTTGATTGAAAAGGGCAAAGTCTTCTTCTCTTCACTTTTATTAATGATGATCATCAAACCACAAAAAAGCAGTTTCTTTCTTTTGTCAATCTTACAAAAAAAAAAAAAAAAAAACAAAGCTTGCTCTGTTTGGCATAGGGGTTTGTGTATTGAATTATTGGTGTCTTTTTACTCCTTTTTTTTTTTTTTTTTTTTCTCGATATTCGTTCTTTCCTACACATCTTTCCTTTTCTTTTGATTTGTCAAGTTTTCTACTACCCTTTGATCCGATCTTATGATGCTCCTTTTACTTCTTTTAGTGTTTTTATTTGGTCATTGTGAATGTGAAAATCCAACTTTTCTTTGCAGTAAAAAAAAAGTTTGTAGTTAATTTTGAGCTATTTTTGTGAAAGTTATGGGAACTTGAAGCTGTCTTTTGTGTTTTCCCCCTTGAAACTTGAAAGAAAGGGCGAGCGAGAGCAAGAAAATTACTCATCTGTGTTTGGCGGTGGCTTTACATTAAACCCGACAGCAAACCTAATTTTCCAGACACATTTTACCAATTTGATTGGTCTTTAACAGTTGAGTTTTAAATCAATTCTTTTTTATTTTATTCGATAGATAGATGTATTTATATTTTCTTAATATTTTGGTCTTGTTGATCTCAATCACTTTTTAGAACTTCTTTAACAATTAACTTCTTTTTCTTTCAATTCAAATTTGACTCTTATCCTGATCAAATTAAATGGAGGTATGATTTGAAAAGTTGACTGGTCTAGATCATAATTAGCCACGAATCGGATTAATCTACTGCAGAAAAAAGAGAGAGACTAATTTCCTTGATTGAGTGTATATTTTATAGGGAAGGGGAGATTACATTCTCTAAATTAGAGGAAGAAGAAAAGAAAATGGCTCTTCAATTCAACTTAAAGAAGTTTCAATCCCAATAAAAATAAACAAGCTCGTCATCAGGTTAAATGATAGTTGGTCAAACTAATGAGCTGGTTAAGCATCAATGCCTAAGATTAAAGGTTACTCATGCAATTTTATTTAATATCTAGAAAAATGAAGTTTGCTAAGAGAGGATGATAAATATCTCACATCGGAAAAGATGAAATAATCTAATAATGTATATAAAATTTGAAAGTTATTTCTCTCATTACTAATTGATTTTGAGATGAAATCTCATAATTTTTAATATTGTATTACAGCCTAACTAACTCAAACATCATAAGGATGAATGGACCTAACGAAGTTGATAAAATCTAAAGTCTCTACACTCGTTACCAATTAATTTTAAGATAGAAGCTCATAATTCTGAATAAAACCGTCATTTCATTTCATATAAACTATCAAATGCACGTGTAATTAAGTGGGAAAAAAAGTCTCATCGTCATCGTGTGAGTGATAATAAGAGCATGCTTATTGACCAGTAACTCACAAACAAGACAAGATAATAGCACAGGAGTAATGGAGATACTCAAAGATACCACTAAAATTGAAGTTGAAAAAAATGGGATGCCAATTTGTTCAGGAGAGGAGGGGAGGGGATGGATGATATTTGTGGATTGGACGTCCATTTCATTCTATTAATATGCATTCAAGTCTCTGTCTATCCCCACTTATATACGCCATTTTCAAACCTATTTTCCTTGTCAATTTTCAGTGTTTCCCATCATGGTCCCTCACACCCTCTTTTTTTCCTTTAGATTTGATTCATTTAGCCAAACCAGACAAGCTTTCTCACATCATATATATTTATTTATTCTAAGCTATGATTTGTGCTAGTTTTTTTTTTTTTTCAAATTTAATTTAATTCGATATATATATCAGAATTATCATTCTAGAATATATCATCGTTTATTGTGTATTCGGAACTTTTTTGAAAATTACCCAATATTGTCAATTTAGAATATCATATGATTTTATTACAAAATAATTTAATTGATTTTACATCTTAATTGGTCATATTACTCTTTCCATCTTAGGATTGAATATTATCTAAACATGCCATTCTCTCATCCACGATGTCTCTGTCTATCCTATTCAAATAATAAAAATAGGATAATATTTGGGTATTCTATATTCATCTTCTCAGGTGTCTTTTTTATATCGGATAAAATACTAGTAGGCCTAATGTATTTATTATAAGAAACTCATATATTTATTATCACTAGTATATTTTAAATAACAGGAAAGTGACACGTAGACGGTAAATATAAACTCATACTTACTAATCTTACTAATGTGTAACAAGTATATTCCATAAAATATGTCTTCATAAAAAAAAACACTATATCAATTCATTTAATTTAGGGTAAAATACCCTTTTAGTCCCTGAGTTTTGGAGGTCGTGTCTATTTAGTCCCTGCGTTTTCAATTTGTGTCTAAGTGGTCTCTGAGTTTTGGATGTTGTGTCTATTTGGTCCCCTGCGTTTTCAATTTGTGTCTAAGTGGTCCCTGGGTTTTGGATACTGTGTCTATTTGGTCCCTAGATTTTCAAGAACTATTAGAAATAAGTTTAATTGGTTCTTAATTTAACGTATTCGTTAACTTCTTACCAGATTATTGATTTAACGCTGACATAACATGTTTAATTGGTCAAAATACAAAGATAGGATTAAATCTTTCATAAATCTAGGCCTAAAATTTGACATAATTATTAATCTCATGTCAATATTTTGATCGTACGTCACCATTAAGTCGATATTATGCTAATGAGTTAATAAATTAAGGAAGAATTAAACTTATTTCTAATAATCCAGAGACCATTTAGACATAACTTGAAAACTTAGGGACCAAATAGACACAATATTTAAAACTCAGTGACTAAATAGACACAAATTAAAACGCAAGGACCAAATAGACACAATATTCAAAACTCAGAGACTATTTAGACACAAATTGAAAACGTAGGGACCAAACAGACACGAGCTCCAAAACTCAATGACCAAATGAGTACTTTACCCTTTAATTTATTATTGGAGTGATTGATCACCAATATACTTTTCCTCACAACAAAATTAGTGTGGTAAAATTGAAGGGAAAAAACTTGGCTGCCAAACAACCCAAATAGTTAGAAAAAAATATATGGATTCCGAATCGGAACCACCTGACTGTTGTCGTCGATAGTAAACAGTCATGGTTTCTTCCTTGAGTAGCAGCCAATTCTATCAAAGGAAAAAGATTGGAGACGGTTTAAGTTTAACTAGTTATAAATGAGAGACATGCATTAATGGAAGTGAAAAAGAGCCCTCAAATTGAAATTGCAATGGGAAGACTTTGTGTTGAAATTCCAATCAATCTGTGTCTGTTTGGTTACACATATATATCTTATTCTATCCTTTGATCATTTGAAGATTACATCTGGGGGCCGGCCAGAGCACAGAAAAATATTTCAATTTCAGGAAATGTGGTGAGTTTTGTATGCTATATATTATTATTATGTTAGGCGTTCAAAGTTACACGTAGTATCTCAGTTTTAATCATGACAATGAGATCCTATTGTCTCTATTCTATTCCCCATTACTTCTCTCCCCTTTTTTTTGACTTAGAACAAACGATAAACAATTTAAACCCGTCGTATTGCTCATATTTTAGAGTTTGTTGGGTAATTTTTTTTGTTTTTATTTCTTATTCCTATTTTTTAAAAGAAGAAACAGTAACAGCTACTTATTTTTTATTTATGGAAAGAAAATAAATTAAAATATGTTTGATAACTATTTATTGTTTCTGATTATCATTTAAAAAATTAAAAATATATTAAATTATTATAATTTTAAATAAAATATTTAAAAATATTATAATAATTTTTGGATACTTATAATATATTTTATAGATCAAAACTAGATAATGTAATAATCTATCAATGTATTGAAAATTTTGAAAACAACAATGAGAAACAAGAAACAAGAAATTAAAATTTGTTGTTTATAAAATTTCTATACAATTTTGAGAAGGGTTTCCAAAAAAATGAGATAAAAAATAAGAAGGTTTTTTAAACAACTGTATTTAAAAAAAAAAAAAAAAAGAAAAAGAAACTGAAATTAAGATATCCCTTAACATTGATATCACTCCTACTTTATAATGTGAATTAAAAAAAAGTAATCAAACAAAACGATTGTTCTCCCTTCCTTGTTCATCAATAATTTTAATTAATTAAAAATAAAAAGACAGACACACACACGTTCACTCCCCTATATTCAGGACTGGACATCTTCGAAACTTGAAGTTCAAAATTTCATCAGTTTTTGCTGGCTAAAAAAAAAACAGCATCATTTCATCTCTTCTCAAAACTTCACATATATTAATATCTTTAAACCAAGTACTTGATATTCAGATTTTATTAATCCTAAAATCTGCAGAGAAAAAACAGTACAAAGAATAATTACATCACATTAAAATAGAGATGGACACAAAACTCCATAAACTTGTCCAAAATTATGCTTTTCTAACATTTGGTCAGTGTGAACACCGGGGAACTGCTGGCGTTTCGACGAACATAATAGTACAAAATATTCCTCAGCCGCATGTTTTTGACCATTTTCAGAGAGAGAGAAACATAACAATTGTCAAATTGGCATTGTGTGCTGTGTTTTTTGTTTTGTTAAAAAAAAAAAGAGTACTAATTAATTACAAGAACTGGAGTAGGCCATGAGAATGTTTGACTAAACGAGACTGTGAGTCTTTGATTTCGTGGAAAATTAGATCGGATAGAAAAATTATTGACTTAATAGTGACTGTGATGTTTGTTGACCATTTTTTTACGGAAGAACTTTGTCTAGCTACCATCTTTACTTCCAATGTTAATGAAACTCGTATATTTATTATTTTGATGTAACTCTTAAAGGGAATAGGGTAAGTATTAGTTTTTAGTCTTATGAGGCTACGAGTGAAGAAAATTATAAATTCATAAGAGAGGATGATATTTTCATTACGATAAACCTATTTAATAGAACTAAAAAAAAATCTTATAAAATTTAATTTAAAATAAACAAGATCATAAAAAGGTTGGATGTTTAAATCTCACCCTCCACCAAAACACATTTTTTTAAAGTATTTTAGTTTGTAGATTTGAATAAGGAAAGGAGAGAAACATGAGTCTAATTCTTGATTATTTTTTTATTTTACAATCTCAGATGATGGGTTATTTTAATCCGTTATATTTAATAAATTTAATATATTTTATATTAACTCATACCTGACAAATCTATTGTTCTACACATTCAATCATCGGTTGAACAACTCATTATCGTCAAATCTATCAAAACCTGTGAATCAAACACCCTTATTGATTAAAATAAATACTAAATAATTCTTAATATGTAATTTATAAATTTTAGACTTTGAATAAAATTATAGAAAAAGAAAGAAGTGTACGGAGTAGTAGAAATGGGTAGGAGCCAAAGAGAATGTTAGAGAGCGGTGGAGGGTGGCGTAGTTGTCAGGGCGTCTCTCTCAGTCAATGCTAATGGTTCGGCCTTCATGGCGGTGGGGATTCCACATGGGATCAGGGATTCGCCGCCTGGGCTCCCCAGTCAGCTTCTTTCTATTTACTATTTTCTCCTTCATCACTATTTCTTTTTTTCATCTTTCCCTTTCTTTCTAATTAATTTACAATCTGAAAATTTGATTCGCAAGAAAAATTCATTACTTATAACTAACGTTAATTATTGTATTGGTTCCATAGTAAATACCAAAGGATTATGAGGTTAAATGTTCTAATCTCTTCTTACCCAATTTAATGTAATATCTAAAAAAATAAATAATATTATTGTAATACTCTTCATTATTCTACCTTATGTATTTTTTATCCATATGATTAAACATTTTTTACTTTTACATTTTTATTTATAGATTTTGTCTCAAATAGCATAAATCTGCATAATAATTATTAAAATATCAGAACTTTTTAAAAATGATTAAAATAACATAATTATAATTCATTAAATTATTAAAATATTTTTCATGGGTATTTAATGAATTTGTATTTTTTTTTTAAGTTCAAGTTCAATAATTTATCAAACTATTTGATTATCTTTCATTATTATTTTCAATGAATTTATTAGTTTTTTTTTTTACCTTTTTAGTTCAATAAATTAATGAATTGTAATTCATTAAATTATTGAACTATAATTATGGTATTTTAGTAATTTTTTAAAAGACATTTCAATAATTAGTATGCAAAAATATGTTATTTCAGTAATTGTCTCTTTTATTTATCAAATTGATGAAGTTAATATTAAATCAAAACAAAAATACATAAGAGAAAATACATAATTGCTTTTAAAAATCAAATAATAAACCACAAAACATTTAATTAGCAATTCATATAATAACCGTCATTAATTTTTTTTATCTCAATCATAAATTGAAAAGACAATAACTGAAATAGCATAATGTCATAAGTTTTTAAAAATTACTCAAATAATATAATTGAACTATAGTTCGATAATTTATTGAACTAAAAAAAAAGGTAAAAAACCAACAAATTTATTGAAAATAATAATAAAAAATAATCAAATATTTCGATAAATTATCGAACTTAAACTTAAAAAAAGTAAAAAAAACAAAGAAATTCATTTAAAATACCCATGAAAAGAAATAAAATATAGTTCAATTATTTATTAAACTGTAATTATGCTATTTGAGTAATTTTTAAAAAATTAAGACATTTTAGTAATTAATATGCAAATTATGCTATTTGAGATAAATATATATCTATAATCTGTAACACATATAAAAGTAGGGAAGCAAGGAGAAACGTTGAGTTCTCATTTTACCTCTATTCTTTTAATAAAATTCATTTGTATCCTTAAATATTTTTTTTTAAATATTAATTAATGGAAAAACTAAGTTTATGAAAAATTTAATAAATTGATTGATATCAAATATAATCGAATGATTATTTCATACTGAAACTTATACAGAACTAGATCGATTGAATTTTGCATTCAACTTGAACCGACAGATTCAACTCTATCAATTTGGTTTGCATCTTTATAAATCATGTATTTTAATATATTTTCTTGATATCCATCTACTAAAATAAGAAGGGGAATTCTAGACGATAAGAAAGTATTCCTATTAAATATGTTAAATCATCATTGAATCTAAAAAATTAATCTAATGAGTACAAATAAATTTAATCATATATTTTAATACTCCCCTTACACGTGGATTTAGATATTTGCACAACAACCAAACATGTAGAATTTAAATGGAGAGAAATGTCATCAACCTCTCGCTTTAATACAATATTAAATATGTTAAATCATTACTAGACCAAAAAACTTAAACTAATGGATAAATATAGATTTAATCATATATCTTAAACACGTGGAATATAAATGAGAAGGAAATGTCATCATAGAGGTTTAACCTCAAGATCTACTACTCTGATACCATGTTAAATCACCACTAGACTCAAACACTCAAACCAATAGATAAATTTAATCATATATCTTAAACACGTGAAATATAAATGAGGAAATGTCATCATAGAGGTTTAACCTCAAGATCTACTACTTTGATACCATGTTAAATCACCACTAGACTCAAACACTTAAACTAATAGATAAATTTAATCATATATACCTTACTTAAAAATGTGGAGTTAACAAAAAATAAGACAGTGGTAGGAAGATTATTGATGAAAGAGGCCAAATGAGTATAATTGGAATTTAAATCCAATGAATTATTAATAAAATAAATGATAATTCGAGTGAAGAAAAAGATGGGATTGGCATAGTAGCTTCCACTTAAATAAATAAATGGAATGAAAATGAGAAGACTTAAAGTTTGAAAAAAAGAAGAAGGAGAAGTATTAAGATGGAAGAATGATTGGTAGGTTGGTATTTTCGTAGAGAGGGGGAAATGGAAATGGAAATGGGAATGTAGAAACTACAAAAAGAAAAAGAAAAAGAAAAAAAAGAACATATACACGTGAAGGAGCGTGAGTTAGCACACAAAGCCAGAATGTTAGCCTCATTTCATCCAAACCATCCTTCCATTTGACCGTCGGAAGCGGAACAAATCAAGTGGACCTCACCCCCAACTAACATTACTTATCAAAATCACATTTCTATTTTTGAGTGCCTTTTCTTTTAATTTAAAAAAATAAAAAACATTATACTTAAATTTCAATTTTATTTTTTTCATATAAACACAACTAAGTTACAATTCTTATCCACTTTTATAGAACTAATTAAAATTTGAGAATTGTTTTGAAGCCAGAGATGTTTTACATTTACTAAAAAGAATATCACGTGCGTGCAAAGAGCTAGTTATATAAAAAAAAAACTTAAAAAAAAAAGAGAAATGTTAAGATCAATATGCATAAAATGTCATTTTACAAAGTAAACTTGAAAATTTGTTTAAAAAAATTGACCCTTTCTTATTCATTTGAGAAATATTTTAATCTTACTGTATAAAAAATACTTAAAAGGAGAAAAAAAAATGATAAGATCAGTATGCATAAAATAACACTTTACAAAATAAATCTATTATTTTTTACAACTCCAATTCTTTTTAAGGGTATATGAAAAATGGCATGCAATTTGAAGATAAAGAAATGAGTTTAGTAATTAGTAGTCGAAAAATATAAAAGATCATTTAATAGAAAGTGAAGTATAAATAATAATAGTATGTTTAGTAATTTAGAGATTTTAAAAAGTTATATATAATGACATATATAGTAATATTCAAATTTTAAAAAAGGTATAGTAGTCTAAAAATGTTTCTCAAACATCCTCTGTTTTATATTAAGGATAAGGATTTCAATTTAGTTATAATTATCTTTTATTTAAAGTAAAACTTATATTATTTTAGGTTTAAACATGATTTGATTTGATTTGATGTGATGTGATTGAGTTTATTAAATTTTGGATTATATGAATACTACTCTAATTAATCACAATGTCAAATTCATGCCCCATCCAACTTAACTCTCTCACCAAATTGAAGTCTTAAAACGTTATGTAAGGCAAGCAAGCAAGAAGGATGTTGATGATTTGATGACGATGCCAAGTTGATTATTAAATGGGATGTCAACATTTTTTATAAAACAAGAGAAATGTCAACATTGTAATTAGTAGATGAAACAGTGTCATTTATCGAATGAAATTTAATATTGATGTTATTTGAAATTAATGTTGGAATTTGATTAGAATTGGAATCGCCCACATGTTTGACCGTGTCAAAGGAATGGATTGGCAGGCGTGCGAAGAATTTACGGTTTAACCATTCCCATTATGCACTGAAATTTATTACTGCCGATGCCCGAATCTCGGTAGATGTATTTGTTAATGGGAAATTGTGTTTTATATGAAATTTTAAAATTCCATACCCCTCCTTTTTAATTAATAAACTTTTGTATACATATAATGCTGCCGATGGCTTGACTGTTGTTTTAATACGTGGACTTAAAAAATAACTTAATTTATTAAATAATTCCTTATCAATATTTTTTTTTGTTTGAGATAGTACATCAAATTAGTGGAGGAAGATTTACACTTTCAATTTTTAAGAAATGAGTAAATGTCTTACCATTTGAGTTATATTCGTGTTGACAATTCGTTATCAATTTTTTATTAATTAAAATTATATATTCTTGCTACATGAAACTATGCATTTAGTTTATTTATGTAATAATTAATTAATAATTATATGAGTCTCTCTGATGTATATGATTCAATCCAGGTGTGATACACATGTGATAAAAAAAATTAAATAGATAATGTTATAATTAAAATTTAAAATAAATAACTTTATTAATTAATGATTTAAAAAACTTAAATCCAAACTAGCAAATATAATACATACACATAAATCTGAACTTTTGAAATTCATTCCATCACACATCTAAATATAATTTAAAAATCTTTAAACTGTGGTATTTTTTTACATTTACAATTAAATATGTAGACAACGGTCTAAATTTATGTAATTTGTAGAGACATTTAAATATATAGATGCACTTGTTTTTTAAATTTTAATAGTTAGGGGCCTTTTCTAGAGCAATCATGGACTAGCGATAATTTTTTTCATACTCTAAATGTTCGCTTTCATCTTTTCTATAACCAAATACTCCTTCTACTATTTGAAGTATGTTCAGATTGGCAACTAAAAGCTATAAACGATTTTTTTTTATAAACTAAAAATTAAGTAAAATGAAAGAGAAAGATTAAAAGGGGGGGGGGTGCTCCAAAGAAATATTGTAGCCCAAAGAGGAAAGGGAGCACACATTTAAACTATTGAACGAACATAAACTATTCTAAGAATAAAAGTTAACATTCAGCTATTAAAACGACGAAATTAATCAAATCAAGATCTATCCTATCTTATTATTAATAGGATTTTTTTTTTTTTTTGTGATAAAAAGATCTACCTTATCTATAATAACAATTTGACGCCTTTAAATTAATAAGATTTCTAAAGTCACATATATCAAATCCAACAAAAAAACAAATAATAATTTGATCAATACGTCACTAAAAATCTCGTCCAAAAGGAAAAAAATCTTCTATCCTCTCAACATATGAATGGATGAATGATGAAATGCAAAAAAATAAAAATAATAATTGATGAGAAATTAGAGAAGGAGGGAAAGCCCACCAAAAATTTGAAAGTAAATATAAGACAAAGGAATTTGCATGCACATATAATATAAGAATGAAGAGAGTGAGTCCCTCAATGATTGAGAGGGAGAGAAGCTCCATCATATTCCTTTTTTATTAACCTCTTTCGCAGGTTCTTCCTCAAGAGGGTTAGGGTTAGGGTTAAGGGCCCCTTTTCATTTAATTTTCCAGATAGGATACAGTTCATAATCTCTCCTCCCAATTCCCCACTGTCGGCCCTCCATCTCTATTCTTTTTTTTTTTTTTTTAATTATAATATTCTTCATTTATCTTATTCTAATTTTCTTTTGTCTTAACTAATTATATCTCACTTTATAGATTATAGATCATTTGTTTTTCGAATTGACATGTCATAAGCATTCAATGATTTACGGAAAAAAATAGTTTGTCAAATCCCTTTCGATTGCTTTTTAAGTTTATTTGATCTATTATTTTTGGAATTCATGAAATGGGGGAAGATTGCATGTTCATGATTTCATGTAACGAGATTTAATAAAATATATTTATTTAAATAAATCTAGGCCATTAAATAATGAGTTTTCTAGGAATTAAAAACCATCTAATCTAAAGAACAAACTTTGCTAAATAAAACCTTCTACGCCTTTTCATTTATTTTCCAACTTTAAATCAATTAAGAAAAATTATTCACTACACAACAAATTCTTAAACTCACTAGCCCATAAAATCTATCTGATAGGACTCTCTTAATAACTAACTTGACTAAATCTAAATACAAAATATGAATAGTTAAAATCATAACAATAGGAATGTATTTTTTTTTAATATTATTTTATGAAGAAAAAATAGTATTAAGAAATTATTGATGTACAAAAAATTGACATAAAACAAAATCTTAGATATATCATTTTTAAAGTGTGAAGTGGAAAAAAAAGAGGTTGTAAACTAAAAATATTTACATTCCCTAGATTTTTTTATGTCGCACTTTTATAATTAATGGGGCATTGTCCACGTTCCAAATCATACAAAATTGAAAATACACGAGGTTTAGGATTTCTAGAATTAGTAGGAACTTGCTAAGTACAAGCCAGCATGATCATAACTCAATCGGTTAATCATTTACTCCTTTTCTTTGAAGTAAAAGGTTCGAGTCTCTCTCTCCCACTTTAATATAATATTTGAAAAAAAGAAAAGAGAAATAAAATTTTCTGCTATTATCCATCCAAGGTTAATAAGGAGAGGGAGAGAGATATGTTACCCACTTTTAAAACATTTACTACTTAATTTTCATCTCGACGATATAAGTCACTTCACCCTTCAATTTCTGATAGTAAGTTAAATGTAATAAATAATGGTTTTCAAGATATTTTGTTATTAATATGAATTAAAGAAATATACAGAGAAAAAAAGATAAATTCCAGAGTAATTATTATCAACTACCTTTTCGAAATATATCACGTATGAAATAAATTAGTGAGACGTAATTATCAACACTAATATTGAATGACTATTATAGTCATAATAATACAATAGTAGTAATTGATTTTTTTTTTCAATACTTGGATACTTATTTTATAATTTTTTTTTAGTATAGTTAGATTTCTATATACTTAAAGATAATTATTAAAAATATTATGATTTTGGAAGGAGGAATAGATACTGTTGTTCTAAAAATAAATATTTAGGAAAACAAATTTAAATAAATTATATAATGAAAATAAAATAAAATTCGGATAACTCTTTCTTTCCCCTTCTTTTCAATTGGTTGTATGCATATTTTGCTGCCTCCAAGCTTTTGCCCTTTTGACGTGATGACTACCCATACAAATTCTCACTTGTAATATAAAACCGGGGATAAAAAGAAGAAGAAATAATCTTGTTAATGAATAAATAGTATGAGTAGAACTAATTATTTTTAATGAGAGAAAAATATATCTATAACTATATTTAATAAAAACACATAACAATAAATGGTTAAGTTAATAAAACAAATCAATGAACACGTAAATTTGTGTGATTTAAAAAAATAATTCATTAAAATAAAATTGACACACAATGTTTATATAGCAGTGACCGTTTATAATAATATCATACATAAATGATAAATCTTAAATCATATTAAATGCGTGTTTGAAATAACTTTTAAAAGTATTGAATATAAAAAACTATTTTTGATAACTTATAAAAGACCACTTTTAAAAATTATTTTGAACAATTCATCAGAGAATATTTTTAATCACTTAAAAGTTACACGGTAAAAATTTATATGGGGCAAAATATAATTTGAATAAAGGATCAATAATAGTATTGAGTTAAAGTGATAGTACAATTCATATGTAGTATATAAAAAGCAAAAAAAGGAAAGAAAGAAAAGGAGAAAAGATTCTTACTCCAACCATTAGTAAAATTTACCCCAAAGAAGAAAGGCTCGTAAGATAGGATATCTATCCCTTTGGGGATCTAAATAAGGCCCATTCCCATGAGTTTTTGATGGAAAGTGACAACTGAGGATGGCTACCAATTGAAGAGTGGATGTATCATTTAATTATTGACAAATAACCTTACACCTATCCAAATTTTTGAAGGGTCATCCTTCATATCTGATATCACTCAATGAATTGTAATATCATTCAATAGTGTTTTTTTATTTAATGAGACATTTTTTAAAAAAAAAAATTATTTGATAGCAGATTTTTATATCATTACTTTAAATTATTTATAAATATAATAATATTTTATTGTGTTAATCAATTATTAAAATTGATATTGTGTGAACCAATAATTAATTTATTGTACAAAAATATACAATCATTGATTAATAATTTTATAACTATCTTTTAAAACATGTCATTTTCATAAATGTTACATAAAATTTGGTTAGATGTGCAATTCTATTTCTTTTTTTTTAATCATATGATTATTGCACCCAAAAAATGCCTCCTCATTTCATTATGGACCATGCTTGGCTGCTTATAGCCACTGGCAAACTGCCAAGTGACTTCTAACAAAAAAATTGGCCATGGCTTTAAGCAAAATAAGAAAATTGTGAAAAGATTGCATGAAGTCTCTCAAGAGAAATAAGAGCAAAAAACCACAGAATTAGATTTGCTTTAGAGGAAAAATCAAACCTATTATTTATGTACTTTATCATTTCAAGTATTGTAAGAATCACATTATAAAAATTTGGATTAGATAACATGTAAGAATTAAAGTTATTCAGGGCATTTTTCTGATTTATTCAGATGAAATCAAATGCTCTCCAATACATTAGGATCGTCAAGTCAATCAAGTCCAAGTTTCAAATATTAGTAGTAAACTCTCTTAAAACACTTTTTTTAGTTAAAAAATATTGAATATTTTTAAAATGTTTTTAAGCTATATTAGTCGTAAACTCTCTTAAAACACGTTTTACATTTTTTTTTAACTATAATCATAAATAAACTACTTAAAAATAAAAATAAAACACACAAAACCTAGTGTTTAACAAAATTGATTTTCTTCAGCACAATCAATTGAGTGAGACGAGATTTGAATTTTCTACCTTTATGAAAGCGAGGAGGTGCCTTGACCGGTTAGTTATCCCCGGCCTAAATGGATTGAATGAAGATTAAAGAAAAACCCAAATATGAATTGTATTTGTGATAAAAAAAAGAAAAAAAAGGTTGGGAGCCAATGAGATGTTGACAGGTGTGAATCAAAAAATGGGGACGAACCCAAACAAACTGAGAAGCAGATCAAACCGTATGATCTTTCAAAAAAAGTAGTACAACACTAAACCCACGCCGGTTCGCAGCGCGTATTACGTTGTTTAGCTGACTCTCCCACTGTTTGTTTTTCTTTTCCTTTTTTGTCCAAACACTCCTTAACTTTCCCTAAACCCTCCTTCACCAAATTCTCCTTTTATTTTAATTATTTATTTATATTTCTTCAACCTTCAATAAAACTAAACTACTTCTCAACCTTAAGAAAACATCAAAACTCAATTCTCACATTCACTTAACCTTTGCACTTCCAAAAAAAAGAAAAAGATTCCCATTTTCATTTTCATTTAAACGATCAAAATGGAGAAAACATCAACGGAGCCATGGCGAATAGAGCCGCTTCATACCTCCTCAATGTACCGACCACCAGAAACTCCACTTGAGCCAATGGAGTTTCTTTCTCGCTCTTGGAGTGTGTCGGCTTTAGAAGTTTCCAAAGCTCTTGCTCCTCCTCCACCTCGTTTGACTACTCTTTCCAAACATCCTAGTACTGGTAATCATGGTTTTCCCGTTGCCGGAGGAGGTGTCATTTTGGAAGATTTAAATGGTGAAATTGAAGAGGCTACTGATTTATTTTCCGGGAACCCATTTTCTTTTGCTTCTTCTGAAACTTCTCAAATGGTGATGGAACGTATCATGTCACAGTCGGTGAGTGGAGCAGATTTTTTTTTTTTTGTTTTTGCAGAGAGTGTGGACAAATTATGGGATTTTCTCTTTTTGTTTTTTGTTTGAGTCTAGGAAAAATTGATTGTTGCTTTGCTTTTGTTTTTCTTAACCTTCTCTTTTCCTTAATAATAAAAAAAACATGCCTTGCCTGCCTCTGATTTCGCTCATTTTCCACCTCTTTTTGTCTAATGCATTCTACTTTTTTTTTTTGCCGGATTCCTCTTGTTTTTTAATGTTCTGAATTGGGTTCTTTACAATTCCTTTCCTCCTCTTCATTTCTCATTTTTTTTTCAAGGCCAAAAACAGACCTTGAATTGAACAATAATGGTGTTTTCAAAATTAATGGTAATGCACAATTTACCCCTCTCCCTCATTTATCCTTTTTACTTAGTTTCTACGTTTTCCAGATATGTTTCTGAATCTGGGTCCTCTCTCTTTAATGTAAAAATTATTATTTTTTAACACTCCACGCTCACTGAATTTATGATTTAACCTCTTTTCAGAAAAACAACATTTAAACTGTCGTAATGATAACATTCATTAACTGAATCAGACCTCATTTATTAATTTATTAATTAATTTTCCCCTTTTTTTTTACTTCGATTACAGCAAGAAGTATCGCCGCGAACTTCAGGGAGGTTGTCTCATAGCAGTGGCCCTCTTAATGGTTCTTTAACAGATAGCCCACCTGTCTCTCCCTCAGAAATCGACGATGTCAAGGTTTGTTCTCCTTCTCCGGTATCCCTCCGATTTCCTCGTTTTAAGGTTTTTTTGTTTTCTGACAGTACGCAGTTTATGCCGGCCCTTGTTGTCTTTCTTTTTAATTCTGACCCATTTTCTCATCGACCCAAACATATTTCTCAGCTTTTGCAGTAACCAATGTTTTTTTTAATTGATATTTCGGTGTAAATTTTGGGTTTTGAATATAAAAATTTGCAACCCCATTTCTTCAATTGGTGAATTATTTATGAGTTGTGAGTTTATAATATTGAATTTCATGCATTTAATGAAATATGGACCCCAAAGCCACAAGGTGGGTGCGATCTCGCATAGCTTGCACCATGACATGTTTAGTGTTGTCAATTTTTAGTAATTTACAGTGAAATTGACTCACTAAGTTCTTGTGATCTAATTCCATTGATGACCCACCTCTAATTTTCCTATCAGGGTGGCCGTTCAAACATCCCACTCAACAATCAGTTCAGGATCACTGCCACTGGAGGTGCCACCACTGCTGGTGGTGGCAAGACTGTTGGTAGATGGCTTAAAGATAGGAAAGAGAAGAAGAAAGAGGAAACTAGAGCTCAGAATGCTCAGCTTCATGCTGCTGTTTCTGTTGCTGGTGTTGCTGCTGCTATTGCTGCAATTGCTGCTGCCACTGCTGCTTCTTCTGGGTCTAGCAAAGATGAGCAGAAAGCCAAGACTGATATGGCCATGGCCTCTGCCGCTACGTTGGTTGCTGCTCAGTGTGTTGAGGCTGCTGAATTGATGGGGGCTGAGCGCGATCACCTTGCTTCGGTTTTAAGCTCTGCTGTGAATGTCAGGTCTGCTGGTGATATCATTACGTTAACTGCTGCGGCTGCTACAGGTATATCTAGGCACTCGCCTAATGAGTACTATATGATGATTTAATTTTTTTTATTGGGATGTTTGTTTATTGACATGAAGTTTCATGTTTGATTCAGCTCTACGCGGTGTGGCAACTCTGAAGGCAAGGGCTTTAAGAGAGGTGTGGAACATTGCGGCAGTAATTCCGGTGGAGAAAGGGATGAGTGTCGCTGATAACGGTAGTAACCATGGGAATTCCAACAGTAGTTTCAGTGGTGAGCTTGTACCTGAAGAAAATTTCTTAGGCATTTGCAGCCGAGAGTTTCTTGCAAGAGGCTGTGAGCTCCTTAAGCGCACCCGCAAAGGTAGAACCTTTGTTTGTTCCATGCCAGCTTTGTCTGCTTTCTGGCTTGAATAAGTTTTATTTTGATGCATCTTAAAGATTAACAAATTCTTATTAAATTTAATTTGCTTGGGGATAAATTGGCAGTCTTATTATTACTGATCAGGGGTGGGTTTGGTTGAATAATTTTGTTAGCTGATGTTGTATGACTGCAGTTTTCTTTGAACTTTATTTATCTGATGTTATTGTACATACTTTCTTGTGTTCAGGTGATCTTCATTGGAAAATTGTGTCTGTATATATTAACAGAATGAATCAGGTAAAGCTTACATCTTAATTATTTTTCAGTTTTCTAATTAAATTTGATCTGTTAATAATCATTTAGCATTTGAGTTAGCTTTCTTTTTCGGGTTGTGAACCTGGTTGGATGTAAAGTTTTTACAGAGAATGAAATCACACATGATGAAGCAACGGATCCAACTTTATTTGGCCATCCTGTGCAGCCTTATTTAGCTTTATTGAACTTCTTTTTGTGCAGGTTATTTTGAAGATGAAGAGTAAGCACGTTGCTGGGACCTTCACTAAAAAGAAAAAGAGTAAGTGATTTACTTTTGTCTTTCTCTACTAATTTGAACAGAAATGGATGTGGGTCATCTTCCATTTGGGGATTGATGAAAGCTAACGGCACTAAAGCAGAGAATAAAGAATTTTTGGAAATCCCTTTAATCTTTGTCTTGCTTTTGAATTCTTTCAGATGTAGTTTTGGAGGTAATTAAAGATATGCCTGCCTGGCCAGGCCGTCACTTGCTCGAGGGCGGTGAACACCGTCGCTACTTTGGCCTGAAGACATTGATGCGCGGTGTCGTAGAATTCGAATGCAAGAACCAAAGAGAATACGATATCTGGACTCAAGGTGTCTTTAGGCTTCTCTCAATTACTGCAGAAAAGAGAGGAGGTAGAGTTGTGGTTTGAGATATTGTGTAGTTACTAAGTTAGAAAAGAAGGGGGGAAAAGGAATTTGTGGTGTGTCAAAAATTTCTGTATTTTTGTGTTACTTTTGTAAAAAGGATTTTAGATTAAAGATATATAAAAAAAAAGTTTATCCAAATTGGTCTCTATAATTATTTGAATATAAACTTGAGACCTTTATTTTTTTTTTTTTGGTTATGGATGGTAAAGTAAAGGCAATTTGACTATCAAAGTGACCCAAGTTTTAGTTCTTTAAAATTCTTTATTTCTTCTTTTTGTGTCATAGGAAAAAAAAAAGGAGTAACTTGGACTGAGGCAGTCAAGAAGAGCATAAATAGAAAAATCCCCACTGGCTGAGAATATATAACAATGAGGATAAAGAAAGATGCTTTATTTTTACTTTATAAAAAAAATGTCTCTTTATTATGCAATTAAGCCCAATAAGCAAGTTTATGGTTTTTGCTAATGTTGGGATAATGATTGTCTTGTTTTTTGCACTGTTATTAAAATATTACAAAAAAAAAAAGTGTACGACGAAAATGAATCAAACATGATCCCACATAGTACTGTCTTTTTAACCTTTAGCAAAACAAACTTCTGTTGTGAAATTTGTCATATTCTTGACTTCTTCCTTCTCCCATTGTCCTTTTGTCTATTTCCTTCTACATTTGTTTTGTTTTTTGTTTGAGAATAGTTTTTACTCTAACCCCTAAAACAGCTTTTAGGTCAACCCATCTGCATGGGATAAAAAAAAAAAAAAACTTTCCAAACCCATCATATATTTAAATCAATATATAACCATGAACTCAATACTTAACAAACCCATCATGACGGATTAATCGTTTATGATGAGGGTGCTAAGTTCATATCAATATAGTCGAATATCTCGCTATATCTCCTCATTTCTGTAACCAATAATATAAATATCAAATAGTGATAAGCTATGATTAAAAAAAAAAGAAGCAAATTAAGAATTTGGACAATCAAATGTTGAGATTTGAAAAACACAATGAAGTTTAGTTAATTTAGCCATCAATGATTCTGAGAATGGTGAGAATAGTGAGGAAGAGATTAATGATGTCAAGATAGAGAGAGACGGCAGCCCAAATGTAATCATCGTAGCTGAATCGTTTGATGAGATTGTCGGTGTCGTAAATTATATAACCACAAAATATGAGTGATGCCAATCCACTGTATATCATCACCGACAACTTTCCCATTGGGAAAAATACCTGCAGTTTATAAAGAAAGAGAGTCAGGCCCGGCCCAAATTAAAAAATGGATTTAAGGGAAGGCCCAAAGTACCTGAATGAGGCCGAAAAGCATGAGGACGAGAAGAGAGGCGAATAGAAATGGGCCCAGGAAACCGAAATCATGGCCTCTCTTTACGGCCCAGAATGTGTATAGGGTGAGCCCAATAACTACTGCACAAGTTATTCCAGCGGCTTCCAGTATAATCACACCTGTACAGATGAACAAAGTGGTCAAGAGTGGGGGTTAACAATAACTGTAATATTTTTTTACAATGTAAAAATCATTTTTTCTTCTATTAAAAAAAAACCTTAATGACACGTACGACAAAATGAATGTATATGAAAAGAATTCATGCATATTATTTCAATAACCAAAATAAATAGAAGGGTTATTGATAAAACGATTGAGTGACTGAATCTATTAAAATGCTTCGCTTATGTAAAATCTGTGTTATTTTTATTCCTATTTATTATTGAAGTCTTGTTGTTCCACATAGGGATGTGCAAATTAACCATCAAACCGGTGAACCGGACCGAACCGATCTGAAGTCTTGTTGGTCCACATAGGGATGTATAAATTAACCGTCGAACCGGTGAACCGATTTTTAAAAAATATAAATATAAGAAACCGATTTTTTAAATATAAGAAACCGATTTTTTTTAACTTTAGCTTCGGTTTATAAATATAAGAAACCGATTTTTTTTTCGGTTTTAGCCAGTTCGACAGTCTGAATAAACCGAGAAAACCGAACCGATTTCCATTTCTTATATCTATATATATATATCAAAATCATAAATCAGTTTCATTTTTCCTATTCTTCCTTCTCTCTTCTCTCATTCTCTCTCTCATTTGCTCTCCATAGTTCTCTATTTTTTTTCCCTTTTTGATTTCTCATCTAAAAAAGAGTTCATGTCTTCATCTTCTCCATCATCTACAAAATTCATGTCTTCATCTTCTCCAACCTCAAATCTAATTTTTTAAAATATCATATGTGAAGATTTAAAGTTTTAGAACTCGGATATGGTTTCTAAAATTCCAAATTCGAGTTCTTAAATTCCAGATCCGGAATTTAGAACTCCAGATCTGGAGTATTAGATATCATATCTGGGTTATGAAGCTTTGATTTTGAGGTTTGTTTCATTTTTCATTTTTGAATATTAGATTTGAGGATTTTTATGGAAACCAAATGTGAAACCGAAGAACCGATAAAAACTGAACCGGTCACTTTCTCTTAAAAAGAAGAACCGATCGGTTCACTATTATTGTAAACCGAAAATTTTGGTTTGGTCCATAATTTCACCTGAAACCGGATTGAACCAGACCGAGATCAACCCTACTTCCACACTTAAGAGTGTGATTCAATCTCAACCAGGACAAAACCCATTTGGTTAAGGCATGTTGTTCCACACTAAAAAGTGTGGTTCAATCCTAACTCCAAACACTTTTGTATAAAAAAAATGAAGTCCTAAAAAATATACCAAACAATTTTATTATTTTTTATTATCGCAATTCCCAAATGAAATGGTTATATTACAACCAATAACCAATAACGAATCAATGAAAAAAAAAATAATAACATTTATACTTCAAAACTATATTAGGTATCTTTGATGGTTTAATAATAAATTTATCCCTTTTGATTTAATTTAAAAGATTCAATTTCATTCCTATAATTAGATAAAAGTTCATAAAAATATCTTTTTCTGGATCAAATTTATGTAATTTATCCCTTCTGATTTAATTTAAAAGATTCAATTTCATTCCTATAATTTGATAAAAGTTTATAAATAATATCTTTTCCTGGATCTAATTTATGTAAAAAAAAACCTCACGTTTACATATTATTAAACATCATATCGTGTAATCTATCTTTACCATGTGTCTATCATTTTTATAAAATTTAGACACATAAGTAGTTTGGAAAAATAAATTTATAACGTGAACTTTTGATCAACAAAAAAATAAAAATAAACCCTAACCCTATGTTTGGATCCAAGAAAGTATGAGAAATGATTTTAAATCCTGTGATTTGAAATACTAGAAATGATTTCAAATTCTTAATTGTTTTTGGAATTTGAAATTATTTTAATTTTCATTTTGTGTTTGGATGTTTGTAGGAAATGAAAAGAAAGTAAAGATATTACAAATTTAACCATTATGTTTTTAAATAGTTAGTGGGTAGTTAATGGAAGAGATGTTAGATGAGTAATTTACTTTGAAATTCTTTAAAATCCTACAATGGTAAGGAAATTTTTTTACATAAAAATTGGATTTGAAATCATTTCAAAATTTTAATTTTTATGTAAATTTTTTTTAATTGAAACAAACACTGGAAATGATTGCATTCCTTTTAGATTTGAAATCTTATGAAATTCTAGGAAACCAACCGAGCATAAATCAGAGGAATTAAATCAAAAATTGAAGAACCCATCTTAAAAATTAGAAAGAAAAAAAAAAATTTCATGAAAGGGAAATAATGAATAAAAGAATATTGAAAGGTTAAATAATACCTTTGGTGAAAGCGCAAGAGATTCCGACAGAAAACGCAATTCCAATAGTAAAGAGAGAGAGCAAAATGAAGTTCCACGGATGATGCTTATGATAAGCATATAAAGGGCACAACACTGATAAACACAATACAAATTAATCATTAAACGGATCAAAAAACCTTTTTTTTTATTAAAAAAAAAAATCAGATAATGAATTGAAACATTACCTATGAATGTGAAAACAACGATGCCAATGTAAGCGATAAGACCAGGAGTTGTTCGGACGAAAAACGTTGGAATTGGTCGGACAAACACAACGACGGAGGCGACGGCGGCGGTGAGAAGCAATTGCATGGATATAATAACGTAAACCTTTCTTATGAATTCCCATCGCATTTGAGGGCTTTCCATCATCAATGGATAAAGTTGCCCATTTTCAATGTCCCCTAATTTGTTGCTTCTTCCCATTTTTTGTTGGGTTTCTGGGTTTTTGTTTGGATGAAGAGAAAATTCAAGGGAGAGGGGAAAAAGAAAAACTTGAGAAGGGAAAATCAGGGTTTTGATATTTGATTGAATTCCCTTCTCTGCAAATTAAAACAATAGAAATTGCAGTTGGGGAAGGAAGGGAACCGAAACTCGGAAGCGTGTATGGAAAAATAGGATTTTGTTTCGATTAATTACCAAATTTAGACTTTATTTAACTGCTGGCTGGTTCCTTTATTAGTAAGGTTGTGATTGGCCTTTTTGGTAATTTTACATATGTAAATATCATTTTCTCCACGCTCAACCTTTTCTTTTCTCCCTCCTTTAATTAGCTTTTTTTCTATAATTCTTTTTCATCTCTTTTCTTAACTTTGAAGAAATTAAAATTGCCCCATTCCTTCTAATTTTAAATAATTTGTTAAAAAGGCCGAGTGACGATATAAAAAAAAAGAAAAAGAAAAAAAGAAAGATCAAGAGTGACGTGTATTATAAATGATTTGGTTTGATTATGAAAACTAATTAAACTAATAAATATACAATTTGATGTGAACTAAAGGATTATTGGCATGTGCATCTCCCTATATTTTTTATTCTTTAATTAATCTATGGCCTTTTTTAAGAAAATAATATATTTAATTATTTTTCATACTTGTTTTAGAGCGTGTTTAGGAGTTAAAGCACTTTTATCTTGTTTAAAAAAAAAAATCTTTTCATTTTTTGTGTTTCATATGAATTTTAAATACTTTTTAAGAGAAAGCTAAGAGATATTTATATGTTAAGATAGAAAGTGTTTAATTAATCGTTAAAATACTATTAAATAGTCTTTTCAAGTATCTTAACGGGGATCCAAAACATTCGTTTAATACTATAATTTTTTTTCTTCGAAAAATGAATTGAGGAAGAAAAAAAGGGAAAAGAAAAGATAAAATGACAACGAAATGGCTCATATTAAAATTAATAGAAAAACTATATTTAAAAGATTTAGTAATGTATAAAAAGTACAAAATGTAAAATATAAACAAGGTCTCTAGTAATGGGTGGGCCAAGCCCATTTCCAAAACAGGCAGGAAGTCGGACCATTTCAATTTGGGCCTCACCTGAACCAAAAAAAAAAATTCCATAAAAGCTTATCACTTAACTGAACACGTGAAGAAAGTAAATTAGAAGTTGAAAGCTCACCATGTCAATGGCTTCTGTTTCATCAGTTACCTCCGGCTCTACAACAAATGTATTCGAGGTCGGAAAATACAACGCTGTTCTTGAAAAATTCGAAACCGGTTCGTGTTGTTCGAGAGAACGACATCTTCCGGTTCCTCCTCCGAAACCGATGTTGATTGGGATGCCTTGTGAAGCAGGGGAATTCCCGGTTCTTTTGCTTATTCATGGTTATCTTCTTTATAACACTTTCTATTCTGAGCTCATTCAACACATCGCTTCTCATGGTTTTCTCGTTATTGCCCCTCAGGTATGAATTATGGAAGTTTTTTTTATTGATATTTAAATTTATGATGAAATTTTTGTAACATTTATGAGTCTATACTTGAAAAATTATCATTATATATTTCCAAATCGTGTAGTTGTCTATATTTAGGGATACAAAATTTAATAATAATGCTAATTTGTAAAGAAAATTAGAATTAAAAAAACTCATGGTGTAAATGTATCACAATATTTAATTTAATTTTTTTAATACATGTTTATAAAATAATTAATTAATTGCCGATCTTCATATACAAGAATCTCGATTATTAATTTGGATATCAAAAAATAAAATTAAAAATATAATAATTTTTATAGTTAATTTATTTCTACTCGATAAAAGATAAAGACTACGCAACTTGAACATCTCAATTGGTCAGGTACTAAAATTTTGAGTTTTCCTACACCCTAATAATTTTAAAAGCATATAGGAAAAATAGATGTATCTTAACTATAGTTTTATTTGATATATAATATATTATTGTTAGTTAGTTATTTTTGCTATATCAAAAGAAAATTTGATATTTTTGCTACAAAATGTATTATAAATTCTTGATATGAATTAAACAAAAACTTCACGATGAAGTCAACCAAATCCCAATATGAACAGAAATAAAATATCTAATCTATAATGCTTAAAAATCTCCATTTAACATGAAATGTATATGGCTCCACGACATAGCTTGTGAGTGCTGCCTTGTCATAAAGACAACGACACTCAGACAGACAGCCCCACTTCTCTTTAAATCATTCATTGTGATCGATAAAACACAGAGGCAATATTTTTCTACATATAAATGAGTATTTTAAGTATTTAGATTTCATCGGAATTAAATTGAAAATTTTAAATTTATAAAAATGAAAAAACGAAAACAACTCATGAATTTTAAATTTACTCCCTATCTAATTTTATAGGGAGTAAATAAAAGGGTTTGTTTTAACTACTTTTAAAAACTCAGAGATATTTACTGAAAAAAATTAGTTTGAGGGTTTATTGTAACAATCTACATAGTTCAATGGGAAATTTCATTGGGTAGCAGATTTTTTAGCAATATTTAAAAATATAGCATTTTTAAAAAGTATTTGTAAATATAGCAGATTTTTAAAAACTCTCATTCATGTGATCAGAGAAATCAGTGATAATTTATAAAATAATCAGTGATTACTATATATCAGGATATCAGTAAATCAGTGATTACTTATGAAGATATCACTGATTACTAAAGATAATTTTGTAATTTTTAGATGCGAATTTAATTTTTCTGCTATTTTTGCAAATAAGTTTTTTTACTCTTTTTTTTTTTATAAATATTGGACCTATTTTTGTTATATTCGCAAGAGCCCCTAGTTCAATGGGTATTTTTTTTTTCAGAAAATAGTTTCGGCACAATATTTATAATTTAGGGATGATTTATTGTTTTTTCCGTTAAATTTATAATGATCGACTCAAGTATTATTAGTATTTCCCTTCTCGAAAGGTTGTAATATCTCAATTTTTTGAAATTAAATCAAATATTTAAAACTAATAGTTAAGAAATATTAAATATTCATGAGTTTTGTGGGGGTGCAGTTGTATACATTAGCCGGAGCAGATACAAGTGAAGAAATAAAAGCAACAGCAGAAATCACAAACTGGCTTTCGAAAGGCCTTCATCACTTACTTGCACCACATGTGAAGCCTAATCTAGCCAAATTGGGGCTCTCTGGTCATAGCCGTGGCGGCAAAACCTCTTTTGCTTTGGCCTTAAACAAATCAAATATCACAAATCTCAAGTTTTCAGCTTTAATAGGAATTGACCCAGTTGATGGAATGGGTAATGGCCAACAAACCCCACCACCAGTTCTCAAATATGTCCCTCACTCATTTGATCTTGATTTGCCTGTTTTAGTCATTGGCTCTGGTTTTGGTGAACAGAAGAGAAACCTTTTCTTTCCTCCTTGTGCTCCAAAAGGTATATCAAACACTTTCTCTCGTGTGGGTTCAGATATTTAGTAACGTGAAATATTAATAAATTGGGAAGAAAATGACTTTGAAAACTTAAACTTTTGTACAAAAGCACAATTTAATCTCTTTTTATTATTATTGTATATCAACAGGGATTAATCATGAAGACTTCTTTAATGAGTGTCAAAAACCAGCTGCTTATTTCCTTGTTAAAGATTATGGGCATCTTGATTTGTTGGATGATGAAACAAGAGGAATTAGGGGGAAATTGAGTTATTTTTTGTGTAAAAATGGCAAAACAAGAGAACCCATGAGGAGGTTTGTTGGTGGGATTATTGTGGCTTTTTTGAAGGCTTATTTGAATGGTGAAGATGGAGATTTGAAGGCTATTGGAGATGGTCATTTGAATTTACCTGTGGAGCTTAAGACTGTCAAATTTCTTCTGTGAAAATGGCTAATTAAATGCTATGTTTCATTTTCAAAACTTAAAAGAATTAAATATAATATGCATTTGGTAACTATTTTAGTACTGTTCTATTTTTTCCCCTTCTAATTTACTTTTTTTTTTCAGAGTTCTAAAACTTAAATTAGAAAAGGTGCATTTCAAGAAATAGTGTTTTGTTTTTAAACTTTGACTATAACTATTTTTTAAGAGCATAGTACTAAAAACATTTAGGTTAAAATATATATTTGGTTCCTAACGTTTGTCACGGATTTTAATTAAATCTAAACTTAAACAATAGAATAAAAAATTTAGTCTCTCGTTTTGATTAAATTTAATTATAATTTTAACAAAATAATTGACCAAACACATTTTTCTCAAAACATTCCAATATGATACTTTACTAATTAGCATAGATATATCAATCACTTAAATGCATAAACTATTCTAATTTTAACAAAACAACCATTCACTAATTTTCCTCAAAACATTCTAATATGAGATTTTATTATCACTATCTACTAGTAAAACATATCGTGTTAATTTTTTATCAAAAAATATAATGGTGAAAATAAGGATGACAAGTGAATTTAATTAGAAAATCCGAGATTAAATTAAATATTTTAAAAATGTGAAGGATTATATATTTTTTATTTTTTAGATTACATCAAAATCGAGGTGGGGGCTCGAAAAGAGAGTATATGTCTAACCAGTTGAGTTATGCTCATGTGGGCTTTGAAGGATTATATTTTTTTCCAACTATGAAGGATTATATTAGAACTTTGAAAAGAACAAATGAAAAATTGAGTCATGACTCATGATTGATCAAAACGTATATTTCAATCAATTTTTTTAAAATTAAAAAATAAAATCATTTGAGATAATAAACGAGGGGAAAAAGTTTAATTTCACAAATGCCCTTGTAGAATATTTGATTATCCAAAATGCCCCCACATCAATACAAAAATTAAAAGCTGCCCTTTCTTCCCACTAACGTCAAATCAACCTTCAGTCTGAGATACGGTTCTGTGAGGGTTTTTACATAATTTAAGAAAAGAAAAAAAAAGGGTAAAAAACTGCCACAAAAGGTTAAATATTAATTTATTAAAAACTGAGGGTCACATAATTTTTAATGGGCCGGCCAAAAAGTATCGAAAAGGCTGGAATTTCAGATACAAAAAGCCCGATAATCGTACGAAAAGCCCATCACCCATTTTCCGGGATTTTTGATTTGGGGTTTTTGTCGCCGTCGTCAAAGGGTTTTCTGATTCCGGTCAAATCTCTCAACTATCTTCTTCTTCTTCTTCTTCTTATGAAGATGTATGTATGCATATAATCCTTTTTTCTTTCTGTATTTACCTTAATCTTATCCCAATTACTTGCTTCTAGGGTTTATGTAAGTGGGTATTGTCAATTTAATCAAAATTATAATGGTTTGCAGATTAGAGGCCAACGCAGGGCCTCTTACAAATTTTGAGGTTCTTGAATTTCTTCGATCTAAAGGAGCTGCTAAAGATCCCACTCGTGTTCTTGCAAGAGTTGCAAAATCTGAGTATAAAGTTACGATTTTTTTCTACCTTTTTTTTTGTTCTCTTCTATGAGCTGATTATGCAGGTTTTGATCGGAATGGTTTTATTTTTTTTTTTTTGCCCTTTTGTTTAGGTTTATGATTATTTGGTTCAAACTCCTGCTTGTAATCAAACGAGAGAAAGTATCAATGAATTTGTTGACAAGTCCAAGAAGTATGATCTTGCCAAAGCTGAAATTCTCAATATCATCAACTTACAGCCGATTACCCCGGTTGAAATGTTTCCAGTACGTATAATGTTATTTATTACATGCCGTTACCTATGTTTTGATGGGATTCACGTATATGATCATATTATATTGTATGAATGTGAATTGTAGTTAGTGTATTTATGAATGGAAGGAGAATAGTGTTTTAAAAGCTTTTTCCTGCTCTGTTGGATTTAATATGAACTTAAATGGAGTAGTTCTCAGAGCTTTTGGGTAATTGAAACTGTAGTCATCTTGGTTTGTTAATTTGGGCAAAAAAGACTTGGTCTTTAATGTATTCTTGCTCTCTGTAGGGATTCAAGGTTGGAAAAATGGACTTTTTTTTTAATGAGTGTGTTAATTGAGTTGTAGATTAATTGAACCTTATTCTATTTTTGATCATTAGATTATAGAGGAAAGTGATGTTCGTATGGGAGATGATGGGATTCAAGAGCTAACAGAGATGGTGGAACAACTGTTTCCTCAGCCTCAAATTAAGTCAACCCTTGAAGTAGTTACCAACGAAGATAAAGAAGCTGCAACCATGGATCAGGAAGGAGAAGCTGTTGTTGATGACGAACCCATGGAAACGACTTGAATCCGGTCACCAGTGAGTTGGAGTATGACTAATCTTTATGATCATGTATATTAATATTAGTAGATCACATAGGAAGAACTCCTATTTAATTACTAAGGAGCCTAGTTTATTCTTAAAAACTTACCTGGAAGCTGGCACATAACCATTAAATGCACTATGGGTTTCCAAGAGTTGGAGATTTTGGATAAAAAATTTTCCCCAGTGTGGTATTAGTATTAGCACCTGTAAAACAGAGGGCAGAAAGCCCAAAAGTTTTTACAAGAATGACATTATGCCACAAGGTTGACTTGTAAACAATTGGCCTGAGAGACAGGGTTCTGTATAAGTGAGATAATATGTTAATTGAGTTGAATTTGAGTATTCAGATGAAAGATGGAATTGAAAGGACTGGGAAATCTCAGCCAGAAAGCTATTGGCTTTTAACCATTAAAATAAAATACTTTGCTTGTTTTTTTTTTATCACTAGTATTCAGTATTCCTCTGTTTGATTTACCCATATAATACATAAAAGCAAAGCAGGCAGCACATGCTCTTGAGTTTGAATAACTGACAGTATACATACTCTCATAATTTGAGTGTCATATGATTCTTTATATTATGTAATGTATCAGGTCTGTATATTTTTATATTTATTCTTTTTTTTTCAAAATAATTGAGTAAATGATTCAATATGGAACCACTTTCAGATAGATATATTTTTTCTGATCATTGAGGATGTTAATCAAAGTCTGAAATTTGTCTTTACAGAAACAGTACCATGGAGGGAGGCTGGGTGGTCATGGGAATTGAGGGTCATGGTCTTTGGTCTTTTTTGACTCCACCGTGAAAGTCTGCAACTCCCACCCACCTAATCAAAACACCTACATCAAATCAAACATCACTTCATCAAACAAACAAAGAAGAAAAAGAAAAAAATATATATAATTTTTTTTTCCTTCTGATTTTCTATTCTTTGACCTATCTGAGATATCAAAATAAAAAAGTGAGAGAGAATGAATGAATTTGAATGGTGGTGGTAAGTCTAAGTCATGGGGAGGGGAATGGGGCAACGGCCCACCTTTCCCATCTTCCTTGTCAAGCTGTCTCACCCCAGCCAGAAAACTAATATTTTTTAATTTAAAAAACTCAATTTCAGTATTCCACAGTGGAATTCCTTTTTTTTATGCGAGTATGTGGGTCCATTTTTCCCATCCTTTTTCTTTTGTAGTCGTTTTCCCATACCTAATCGGATATTAAGAAACTGACGTCTTCATAAACAAAAAGTCTCATCTCCCTTTGCTGTAATTAAGGTTTCTTGGGTAACCTTTTTAATTTCTATTTTTTTTTCTCTTTCTCATTTTTTAAGTAACAAAGTTGTTTGTTACCTCTTTTTGTTTCATGTTTCTTTTTTTTATTAGAAACAATAAATTTTGGTTTTTGGTTTTTTTCTTATTTCTAATTTTTTTAATAGATTAATATATTGTTACTTTATCCTGTTTTGACTTTCAAAATATAATTATACATATCCAAAAATAAAATTGATATAATATTTTTTTAATAATTTATTTAAAAATTAATTTTCACATGAGTTTTTTAAAATAAAAAACATAAATAAGAAACAATTACCAAAAATATGTTTCTCTTTTGGATACAGTAAACAAGAAAGAGTTATCAAACATGTTTCTCTTTCTATTTTAAAAAAAAAAATAAACTATAAATAAGAAATAAAAATTAAAATAAAAAAAGAACGCTACCAAACTAAGGCATAAATAACCATTACCTTCAATCCCTCTCCTTTAAACTCCCTGGCTCTTTACTCTTTTCTTTCATTTTCTCTCTCTCTCACCATTAATATCATTCATTACCTACTTCACTTTTTAATATTCGTGAGTGTACTTACACGCTCTTTAGTTAATCATATGGGTTAACAACATAACCTTACAATACATCGTGTCGGTAAATTTGTAAAATAAATATCTTTTATAAGTGAACACACATGATTTAAATGTATGATCTCAAAATTTAAAAGAATAAATCCTTAGATTAAGAGACAAGTCATGATTGGATTACCACCTCAGTTTTTCAATTTCTTCTTTTACTTTGACAATTTATTTATTAATTGAATTCAAGATGGACCGTTCAAAATTTACATAAGAGAAGATTTTTCATGTGGATCTTCTTTTTTCCATTTTCCATTTTCCATTTTCCCTTTGTTTTCTTTTGGTACGTAAAAAAAAAGTATATAAAAACAGTGTGACAGCGGTGACTATGGACCCAGCTGCCCCCTCCTGAAGTCCAAGACTGGCACATGCACGAGGGGGGTGGAAGAGAAGATTGGATTCATATATATATTTTTTTTCTTTCAAACAAGTAATTAAACAGTTCTACAGGGGTAGTTTTGGAACATTCACGAATAATGAATATACTTTTAATTGCACAGTTCAATATTACTATTTGTTATGATTTTTATTTCACTGCTCACACGTTTTTCTTTATTTTAGGAAAAGGAAAAAAAAAAAACGATCTCCATTGTTGAGGAAAATCTTTCACTGAAGGGCGCCTCTTCGATGATTGTCCTCTCCTTTGAATGAGACTGATCTCTTGCAAGGATGAGAAGCAGAAAAAAAAACTTAAAATGAAATTTTGACCTATGTTTTTGTTACATACAATTTCCTTTACCACAATAAAAAAAAGTCATTCTTTCCCACCAAAAATTCAAACTCGTTGAAAAAAAAAGTTACAACTAAAAAGGTAGGGGATATTTGGTAGAAGGGGTGAGTTGAGTTTCATTAACCCTAGCTCATATTTGTTAGGTAAATTTAATTATCTCGGCTTTGATTTTCTTAAATCCATAGATTTCACCAAAAAAAAGATTTTTGAACTGGCTCCTAATAGAATTTAACAACATAAAACCTATACATGGACTCATCTGCCGAGTACAAGCTATATAAAAATTAAAATGAAGTTTTTGAAACTTGTTCGAGCACATCTAAAACCATACTATACAAACTCGATTTTTACTTGCAACACAAACTCATGTTTAACGACTTCTCTTACCAAACATTTTTAATAATAATATATAAAAAGAGGTGCACAATAAAGAGAAGAAAGATGCCAAGTTTTCCGTAGAGAGATAATAAATAATGGAGGGTGTGTAAAAGTACATTATCTCTCAAGTGTGAAGAGAGGGAGGGAACAGGGAAGGGAAAGAGAAGAGACTTAATTTTATTCACTTTAAGGATAAAAAGTGCTGTGAAGATAGCAACAATCACATTATATGTAGACAAACTATGAAACATTGAAACCAAACCCAATTCCAAGTGTCACATTTCACTTCCTTCCTTTCTCTTCTCTTTATTTTCAGCAACCCTCATTAATGGAAAATGCTACCCTATTCCCCCCTTCCCCACATGCAATAGTCTTCTAGTTTTCCTTTTTTGAAATTTCCCTTTCTTATTTTCATTTTAAAATAACATAATATTTTATATCGAATTGATTTTTTTTAATGTTTTCAAGCAGTTTGTAAAACACTGATTAAAGATTGTGATTTTATGTAGAATAATTTGAAGTTAATAAAAAGAAATATCTGAAAAAAATAATGGAAGAGTTAAACAACCTTTTTAAAAAAAAAGTCCTATAAACTTGTTTCTATTTACTTTAAGATGAAAAAGAAAAAATATATTTTTGAGAAATAGCTTAGATATAAGTGGAAATGGTGGGTTTATGATTGAATTAAGGCTCGTGAATTAAAACTACAAAAAAGATTAAGAGAGTAACGGTGATGTTTTACTTGTTAGTGTAACTGAATTCTTTCTTATGCTTTTCCTCTATCGCTTATGGAATGGAACCTAAGAAGTGCTAATGAATATAATCAAGATTAAAGATTAAAATTGTGAGATAATATGGAGAGACACGTACTATAAGTTATAACATTAACCAAATTTAAAAAAAAAAAAAGAACAAAGAGTCAAAATGTAATTGAAAATTGAAATATTTATATCATATATTGTACTAGTTCTCAAAATAAAAAGAAATAACTGCAAAACTCATTCTTATGATCTAAATTAATTTACCGTTGATATTGATATAGCTTGATTAATAAGGTATCAATACTCTCAATTCATAATAACAAATATTTGAGTCTTCCCCTCTTCAATTTAACTTAACATTAAAAAAAACAACCCATAAGGTAGAATTTAAAGTAATGAGTGAGTTCGAATCCTTCAATTCTTTAAAAAAAAAAAAAAAAAATCAAACTAATAAACTAAATACATTTCTTTGATCAAACGTTAACACTCGACAAATCTAAAAGGGTAAAATTGTTGTGGAATATGTTATTGAATGATGGGAAAAACCAAAACTATTGTATTTTCCAAGGTCGGCCTTTTCTTTTTCTTTTTATTTTTCTTTCCCAACGCAGTGAAACTTAAAAAAATGAACAAAGGCTTCAACTTTCAAGTATATGGAGAATGACATGATACTCTCTGATAACTATACAGACAGAGACAGACATGGCAAAAAAAACCTCCATTGAAGTGACCACGAATGGCAAAAAAAAAAAAAAAAACAATCAAAACAGATCATATTTTAACAAAAGTGGGAAAAAAAAAAGTTACAGGCTTTCTGGCTATGGTGACTATGGCCGGAAACTCTGATTCTTTTTTGGTTACGGCATAAAGAATAAGTTCCCACATTTGCATCTCCAAGCTTCTGGGTAATATTCTAACGGTATACTCAAACCCGGTTGAATTGGTACATGAACCGCTTTGCACGGTATACAACTCCCACACTTTGTTCTACAACTCGGTGGTGATGAACCCGGTCCACTCAATCTCCGATGTATCACTAATCTCCGGTTCAACACCGACGTGTCGGGTGAAAAAGAAGAAGACTGTAACTCGCTTTTTCGTTCTTCCCCACCTAACCAAAAAATAAAAAACGAGTTAGTAACTGGGTTTGGTTGTGAGTGAAAGAAGAAATAAAGATTTGAACACAGACCGAGAAATTTGGAGGAAGAAGCGAAGGAGAGGAAGAAGAAGAGATGAAACTGATGACAATAATTGATAGCAGCCGATGGAGGCGGCGGCGGTGACGGTGGTGCATTACGCCCATCGCCCAAATTAGCTGGAGCCAGCAACCAAGACGGACTTCATTTCTTTAAGCTGTGACTATAATAATAACAAATAAAAATAAGTTTTTTTTTCCCAGAGGGGAGGGGCTGTTTATAGGTCAAAGGTGAAATCTGAGTAGATTTTGTGGAAAGATGAAAGAGCAGAATCGGAGTGGGTATGGATTTGTTTTATTGTTTGGGAGATGGGTTCGGTCGGTTTGATTCGGTTCGGTTTCGGGTGGGTCGTCTAACCATGTAAGATGTAAATTAAATGAAGAATAGGGGGTTGGAAAGGTAGAAAAAAAAAAGGAGTGAAGAAAACTGTAGCATAAGAAGGAATACGAGGAATATGGAAAAAACAAAATTGAAAAAGGGGTGGGCAGAATGGTAATAATTCCAAAAGAAGAAGGGTTGTTAAGGGAGAAAAAAAAAAAGACAGGGGTCCCGTGTGGGAGAAGAAAAGGACTGTGGAGAAATAGGCATAGGAAAGGAAAGAATAGGGTTTTTGTGTCTGAAACAAAACAAAACAAAGAAAAAACATCTGAATCAATCCACCCAATGCCTATATGCCATTATTGATCTCTCTCTCTCTATTTTTAGCTTGGAGGGGTAATATGGTCTTTATCTAATTGGCATGGAGCCCACGTGCTGCAGGAAGGGGTCTGCCATTTTTTTATATTTTTTTGAAATGGTTGGGAAGGGAAGATCTTTCTGTGAGTGCGGGAGTTTCAACCTACCAATTGGAGTTCATCTTAGGTAAAATCTTATTTTACTTATATTACTTTTTACCCTTATTCAGTTTTAATTCCCTTTTAAAAAATAAATATTATGCTTTTTTATGAGAAAAACATTTGGCTATGTTTCTTAGCACCCGTTCGAAACAGCTTTTGAAAGTGTTTTCTTTATTAAAAACACTTTTAAACACTTCTAAAAGTTATCACAAGTGAGCACTTAACCCATTTTCAAAACTGATTTCAACTTTTTTATTTTTAAGGGGCAGTTACAAATCTAACAAATTTTTTAGTAATATTTATAAAAATATTAACTTTAAAAAATATTTATAAATATAGCGAATTTTGATATTGTAAATCAGTGATAAACACTAAATGATATATTTTTACAGTAAGTTTATCACTGAAACATACATTAGTCAATATTAATCATTGATTAACATTGTAAAAATTACTATATTTACAAATAGTTTTAGAATTATTGTTTTTACAAATATTACATAAACATCTGCTAAACAATGAAATTTCCCGTATTTTTAAAGCAAGACATTTTTTTTATGGTTTGAAAATGATACGATTTTTAAAAATTTGAGTAATTATTCATAAATTTACAATGGTTTTATTAAATTATTGTGTTAAAAGGTTAAAAATAACTTTTAAAACTTGTTAAAAAAAATTATCGATTTTTGTTTTAAGTTATATGTATCATAATATATTTCAAATTTAGAGATGAATGGTTACAAATTTAGTCAATACAACATATTTTTCCTATTAAATATATTACATTAAATTAAGAAAGAGGAGACTCAATTTTTCAAAATCATAAGAGGAGAACATGTGCTTAACTATGTTCAAATCGACCTATAACATGAGTATTTTAAAAAACATGCATCAAAATAAAGTATTTATTAAAAATTATGTTTTTACTCTATACAGTTAATTAATATGGGGTATGATTTGTAAATTTTAATTAAAGGCTAAGGTTCCATCCCCCAAAAAAAAAAAAACAAGGCTAAGGTAAAATTAAAAATCTATCCCTATAAGTTAGGCACCGAAGTAGGTAAACGATGGACGTACCATTTTGGGCCTTCGGGTCTGGGAAGCGGCCTGACAGGCCCCCTACCACTATCATTTCACCACCCAATTTTTTTTAGGAATTTTATCATATCTACTCTAAATATATGGTGTGTTATCAAAAATACCCCCTCTCATATAATACTTTTATTTTTACCCTTTGGTTAGTTATGAGTATCCCACTAACTTTAATTGACTATCCTCCACGTGTATAATCAGGGGTAAATTTGATACTTTCTATATACATAGGGCAAGTTTTAAAATTGATTTTCTCAATGGGGTAATTATGAAAATTTCCCTTTTTTTTCCTTTTTGTTTTTCCCGGTAAATTATAGGACATTCATAATGCGACTTTTAATTTTTTTAATTAATAAATTATACTCTTTTTTTTTTCTTTACAATAATGTTAAGGTTAAAAATAATATTTTTTTTATTAATTTATTAGAAAAAAATTAAAACATATTATAATAATAAATAGTTAATCTTGAAAAAAAATAGTAGTAAGAGTCGTTTTGTTTTTATTATCTCATATACTATATATAATATAAGATTGTTGGGTATCTTAATTGTAAAGAATATGACATCATCGTATATATTTTACAATAATTATAAATGAAAATCCTATAGACCTATTGTTATAATTAAAGATGATATTAATTAAATATTATTGAAGAACAAAAAAGTAAAAAAAATAAAATAAAATTACGACTATAATGTAATCTAAAAAGCCCATGGATTGAGGATACAGTAAAAAGTGGTCAGATACCATATAATCAAAAATACCTAAATGTTTCTATACCCATCCCTCCATAATCTAAGATTATAGAGAAGTAAACGATCCTAAGATAGTTACAATTAAAACTCTTAAATTTCACACTTTGTTAACCAACACTAAGTTGAGATAGATAAAAACTAATATTAAATTGAATGGTATCACAACAAATTCTTGAAGTTTAATGGTATAATTGATCAAATATTTTTTTTTCAAGTCACGTAGCAAAAGTTGAAAATAATATTTTATAATTTATCTATATGTTTTTGGAAACAGTCTTTTCTTATTGGATTTTTTAAATAATAAAATATAATAGAGAGATTTAAACTCGCAACTTTTATATTAAAAATTAAATAAAAATAAACCTTCTAAAGAGACAATACTTTATTGATTAATTTTAAGTAGTCGAGTCTATTTAGAGCTAGTAAAAAAATATCAAATGAGTAAAATTATAATTCTTTTTTGGGTAAAATACGTTTTTGGTCCCTATAGTTTCACGTTGGTTTCATTTTCGTCCCTGTACTTTCAAAACTGACTTTTTTCGTCCCTGTACTTTCCAAAACCCACTTTTTTAGCCCTTCTGTTAACTTTTCTATTAGTTGACTGTTAGTCATTGGTGACATAGTATAATTAATGACGTGGCAGGTTGACTTGATTTTTTTATCAATATTTTTAAATGATGTGGCAGGTTGACTTGATTTTTAATGGCGTGGATCTAAATTGAGCGACAGAAGAGAATCGAAGCCTGCGGATCTGAGCAACCATGGATCTGAACAAGATGCTAACAACTGAATGGCCTCCGGATTTGAGAGGTAAGGTGGGGTTGCTTACAAGGCGGTGAGATCTTGCCAGAGTTGAAATTAATGGATTTAAGAACATAAAAACGGTGGGGTTGCTTACGAGGCGAAGACGGAAGGCTTTTTCAAGAGGAAATGGCGGATCTGGTTGCTGGTTTTCAAGCGACGAACAACTTGTTTTCGGGAAAAGAGGATCCTGGTATTTATCCTGAAACAATGGTTCCTGGTTGGTTTTCAAGTGAACAATCCAGGGGCATGGATTTGGACATATCCTGGAAAAAAAAATCGAAACAAAAAATCGAAATGGGGGATTACAGATAAGTTGGAGTCAATCGAGAAGGAATGAAACTCAAATGGATACAAAGTAGCAAGGATTGAGTACCGATCGATATGGAGTTGGAAGCGACAAAGGGGAAATCGAAATGGGCGAGATCCAGGTGTATGGCGAAAATCTAAGGGATGGTGCAGAGCGAAGAAGAACAAAATCCACGGTGGCGAAGTCTCAGATCTGATCTAGGCTAAACACACGAAGACGATGCGGAAAGGTAGAGGTAGGTGATCGGATGGCGGCGGAGGTAGGGCAAGGAAATAATGTTGAAGGTGGTCAAATTTGCAGAAATGGAAGGATCGATGAAAGAGGAAGAAGAAGCTGCAGATTTTACGATGCTAGATTTAGGGCTTTTGGGATCGATTACGTTAATGCTTTTCCTTGATTTGCACATGGAAATTTTGTGGGTTTGATTGAGAAATTGAAAGGGAAAAAGATTGGAATTTGAATAACATAATCAAGAAATGGAGATGGAGATGGAAAATAAGGATACCCAAGAAGAATAGATGGTAGAGAGAGAGAGAGAGAGAGGAGAAAACTAAAGTTATAAGAGAGATGAGAGATGATAATTTTAAAATCAATAAAAAAATATTGTTTTAAAGTACTAAAATGCCACATCATTTAAAAATATTGATAAAAAAATCAAGTCAACCTGCCATGTCATTAAAAATACCATGTCACCAATGACTAACAGTCAACTAACAGAAAAGTTAACAGAAGGACTAAAAAAGTGGGTTTTGAAAAGTATAGGGACGAAAAAAGTCAGTTTTGAAAGTACAGGGACTAAAATGAAACCAAAGTGAAACTATAGGGACCAAAAACGTATTTTACCCTTTTTTTTTTTTTTATAATATTTTGCCCACGTGATATTTTCTCGTTGGCCTTAATTATATCACTAAATTACATAAAACACCTTTTTAATAAGATAAGAGCCACAACCTTTCAAATTTCACCTTAAAATAAGCAATGGAACCATAATTAATTAGTCAGGATGAATCTTGTGTGTCAAGGTTCCCGGATACGTAACTGCTCGAGACATCATCTTAACGCCTTGTGCGGATACGTAACTACGCAAGATTCATCCTGACCATAATTAATTAGTCAGGATGAATCTTGCGTAGCCCTATACATTACTTACTATATATATATATATATGGTTTTTTTTAGAATGTTTGAACTTCATTGTAATAATATAATCCATTGTCTGTTGTCTTGGACGTAGCCTCACCTTGATCCTTCAGCTCAGCTTACTCACTTTCATTACGCGACACCCGCTCAGCTATAAGAAAATGGTACCCTGTCAAATTTAGTGTCTTGTAAGATATAATGCAACGTAATAATTCATACTCCCTCCCCTTTCATTTTCCATTTCACTCCAAATTATCATATCACATTTCGTTACGTTATATCTTCAAAACATTATTTATGTGACGAAATAATTCAGATTTTAAATTTTGATTTTACATATTATAAAACGTTTAATTGAGTTAAGAAAGGGGAGAATCGAATCTTTAATTTTATAAAAATAAATTATAATATCTTTATAATGGAAGTATGTTTAGGTTGAAAAAATGAATAATCACTTGATGTGGATTTATCTAAATTTATTCTTATGCAATTAATTTAACAATAGATGTATATCATATTTTTTAATCATATTTGTTTTACCCACACAAAAAAGGTAAAAGAGTCTACCCCACCCTCCTAATGTGATGAAATATCTAAAAAGTTATAATCTCTTTATTCATTTGTATTCATATAATCAAGAAAACACTGAATTAAAATTTGCCCCCATTTAATGACTAGAAACAATTTAACAAAAATTATTAAGTAATAACAACAACAACAACAAAAAAAAAAACAATTGAAGTAAATAAAATACGGAAAAGACTTACGTGGCAGTCTAGGGAGCAGCGAAGTTACTTAAAAAAGAAAAGAAAGAAAAAGAGAGACCGCCCCCCTTCCCTCCCTCCCTTCCAAATTGGAGATGCCGCGGCCATTCCCTCTCCCTTAAAAAAATCTCACTCACTCTCTTGATTTCCCCCTTTTCCTTCCCCACTTCATCAAATCAATCTCTTTTCCAACCCCCAATTTTACCAATTTTTTTTCCCGATGAATCTCTTAATTTATTACCATCCTTGATTAGAGTGATAAACTGAGAGCAAAAAAACGTTTTTTTTTTTTTTGGAAATTCCGAGGCAATGAGTGCCGGTACGGCGACGTTTCGGTCGATTTTGGACAAACCCCTTCACCAGTTAACGGAAGATGACATTTCACAGCTCACTCGTGAAGATTGTCGCAAATACCTCAAAGAAAAAGGTTTTTTTTTTTCCCTTTATTTTTTCAATTTCCCCCCCTTTTTTTTGTCCTTTTCCTTTTCTCACCATATTTTCCGGCGCCCCCAAATCACGGAAACTTCCATCATGATAATAAATTAATTAAAAATGATTCCTTTATTGCGTTTGTGTTTTGGAAAATTATTTCAATTTTATTTTGTTCTCACTACACGTGTCGAGACAGGAATGCGGCGGCCTTCGTGGAACAAATCTCAAGCGATCCAACAAGTTATTTCTCTTAAAGCTTTGCTTGAACCTTCTGATGATTCCGGCGCCAGTGCTCTAAGGAAGGTTGTCGCTTTTCCTCGTGTGAGTCATTTTTTTTTTTAAAACTCAAAAGGAATTGTGGGAATTTTGTATTGTTTTACTCGATCAGAACTTTTTGTTTTGTGGGGTTGTTCATTTTTCTAATGTAGAACATAAAGTTCATTTTTTTAATATATATATATTTTTTAAATATTCGTCAAATGTATTATTAATAATATTGTGGTCGGATGATCTATATATGTAGGTGAATTCATATCAAGGAGATTCAGCTAAAGAACCAAGTGATGATGCACAGGTTACGATGTCAGTTGATGAATCAGCTTATAGCAATGTGGAAACTGCAAAATCAACTCCAGAGGATCTTCCAATTGAACCAGACAGCAAAGTCACTAGTCCCAGGTATATCCGTGAATATCTTTGACTTTCTGCCCTGCTTCTTTCCTGTATTGTGGATTTTGTAGCATTGTCTTTGCTTGGAAGCTAATTTATGTATGCCACGTGGTGTTTTTTTTTTGCCTTCTTGAGATTTCTTGCGGCTGGAACTAGATATTTTTGAACTCTCATGTAAGACTTTTGTCAAGAATGTGTGCTTTCAAAAGTTCAATTTATTTTTTTGAAAAAGATGGCTCAAAAGCCGAATTCATTAAGATAATGAAAGAATACAAAGGAATAAATACCCGCAGCCACCTAATTACATGTATGTGGCCTAATTGTTAATAATAAGAGAACCGTCACCAATTTTTTTGTAATAGACACCCAAAAAAAACTATTGACATGTGCTATATCCCAAATATTGTCTCAAAGACCTTCAATCCCTTGAAAAATCATTATATTTCTTTCCAATCAATCACTCCATAGTACAACGAAGAATCCCGTTTGCCACAGACAATTTCCTTTCACACAAAAGGGAGGATTGAGCACCACATCCATCATGCCACAAAGAGTTTCATCCAGATTTGTATGATTTGTTTAGGAAACACGCATGACTAAAAAAGATGAACAACGTCCTCATAGTCCTGTTTCTACATATAGCACTATTGTGGTCGAATAACAAAAGAAGAGGATCCTTGAGGAAAATCAAGGCTGTTTACTCTCTTTAAGGCCACAAACCATGTAAAAAACCAGATTTTTTTGGGGATCTTCAGCTGCCACAGTTTTGAATAAGAAAGACTCAATTGGGGGGAGGTGAGCGAACTATAAGTATTTATTTTGGCAACATACCAGCAAGCATGGAAGGGATTTAAGGGATTGTAATGTGAGCATAATCAAAAGAAAACTAAACAATGCTGAAGTTGGTTGTTGTCTGTATTATATTATTAGACAAAATTTAGAGCTTAAACATAGGTGAAATGGCGTAGCTCGAACTATTATGTGAAATCTTTTATCTTGTGAAACTGTAGTTTGGATCGGATATTTCTTGATATTTGAATGTGGGTATTTTGGATCCTTAGAGAGTTTAAGTAGTTGGCCACATTGGTATCACTGTATGAACTTCCTGCTTTAACGGAACTTGGCAGAGACTTCATAAAGTATTTGTTGGTTTTTCCTCAATGACTCAGTGTAATGCGAATTGTCATTAAATATATTCAACATTTTTCTTTATATTTCATAAATTGGCTGATACATACAATCAGTGACAGTGACCCTGATTTTACATCTATGAATAATGATGACTTTTAGAATGCTGCCTTATTAAAGGTTGTAGAAGCATTTATATCTGATTTCTGATGTTTTTAAATGATAAAAGTTTTTCTTTGTTCAATAAGATTTTCGCTCACTGAAAAGATAACAGCAATTATTTTGATGGTTGCAGAGAACAATGTGATATAAATGGAACCGATGGGCAACTGACAATTTTCTATTGTGGCAAGGTGAATGTGTATGATGGAGTTCCACCTGATAAGGTATAGGAAGTTTTCTATTTTCTTGATGCTTGAAGATTATTTGTCTGGCAAGTAGTTTTTTCCCTCCTCCCTTTCAGCGTGTTGTAGCCATCTATGGATTTGCAGGCATGGGCAATCATGCATCTTGCAGCTAGTCCAATTCACGTCCCTCAGAATCACCTGTTGGGTGGACCTGCTGCACATCGGTCTCCACCATGTCTCATGCAGACGACCAATGAAAAAGATGACAATTTTCCACCGAGTGCCACCATCTGCCACAATGTGCATACAGGTGAATATGTGGGATACAGCTTTTTCATTGGTCATTTACATTAGGACTATTATTTTTTGTCCTCTAACAACTTATCCATTGCCTAAACTCAACTTGGCACTTCTATGTTGGTCCAATAATCAAAACGGTGACAGCTCTAAATCTATTCTCTCTCTCTTTTTTTTTGGGGGGGGGGGTGTTAGGTCTTGATGTTGGTGCGAAGTGTATCTCAGAGCTGGGATCAAATTTTTTTGTCATTATTTTTTCTACAAAATTAAGTATGGTAATGATGGTAGCCAGTTGATTGACTGATTGTCTATCACTTGACAGAGAAGATGATTGAGTACCCTCAGCAGCAGCATGTAAAAGGAACTAGTACTCGGGATTCTGGTAAGCTTTTTGTTTGTTGTTATCTGTTTGTTGCGTTATAAGAAATAAAACTCATAGGATTACTCATGTTTGCTAGAAGAACCACATGAAACTCTGTTTTGTCCCAGTATTTTTTGTCATGCTTTTTATGCACTCGGACTATTTATTGCGATAGTTTGTGTAAAGTTCAACTCTGTGTTCATAACCCAACTACTCTTTTGCTTGAATAAATCTTTCAAACCCCGTTCCTGTGGTCATGAGGCTTCCAAGTTTCAATATTTTGTGGTAACAAATTGACTTCATAGTTGATAGTAAGTTTAAGTTTGACTCCCTGGCTGTTGAAGCATTGTTTCCATCGATGCTGTGTACAATTCTAAGTTGTTATCTTCACCTTGTGAATTACCATTTTGAAGTCTGACCAGCCTGCATGACATTTTTCTTTTTCACCATGTAAAATAACTCTCAGCTTTTGGTAGAATAATAGTGAAAAATGATCTAATTATTAGTTTTTTTTCTCTCCAAAAAATATTGACTTTCATTAGATGTTGAGGGTCAGGCAAGTCGAAAAGTTTCATTACAGAGATATTTTGAAAAGAAAAAAGACAGGTACATCTGCCTCAGTTCATTTTTCCCATAATAATGAAATCTTGCATGGTAGATAAGTTGTGGCCTCCAATCTCATTCCATTCATTTCCCTTCTATCTTTTTGGTTAAATTTCTTTAAGGGGAAGGTTAAAGAACAAGAAAAATACAGGATTGCCTTCTTCTAGCCTGGAGGGGTATATGAACCATCAAATGAGGACGCACATATCCAATAAGAATTTAGGTCAGATTGTGACTAGTTCTTTGTCCCCAACTGGAATGGCATCAGCCTTTGTTGGTACAACCGACAAGCAGCCAAAACTTACATGTTTTCCTGTCGACCTTAATGTCAAAGGTAAGTGCTGTGGAGCTTTTTATATCCGTACGTAACTTTCTATTGGCATTTTATTTGCATTTTTCTTATAAACTACTATTTTAAAACTGGTTATAGATCTTTGAAACTGTTTTTATCAGCAGTTTCTCAGAAGTCAAGTATCCAATTGAAATTTTTCTGCATGTATGTAAGTTTCCATTTTTTTTAATTTAATCTCCCCCCTGAAGCAAGACGGTGATTACAAGCAATAAGATTCCCTTGTTTAAGAATCACTTTATTCTTACTTTTATTGGACAAATTAATCGTTAAACATTGCATGAATTAAGATTCTGCGTGGGTTTGATGAATTATGAGTGAAGCTTCCAACGTTCTAACTAAATGCCACAAGTTCATGCAATGTTTAACAATTGAGGATTGTCTGATTGTTTGAAGCTTCAGTCTTAATTTCGTCAAACAAATGTGTAATCTTCAATCGTCTCTTTTGCTTGTTATTAGCTCCAAAGAGGTCTGCTTAATGTGATGGAAATGGTTAATGAGCGATATGATTTAAATTTTAGGCTTCACAGAGTTGATGCATAGTAGGATGTGAGCATCATACCAGTAAAAATAATGAAATGTTCCTAGTGTTGTCTTATGGTTTAGTGATAGTTATTAGTTCAGATATATATATGGTATAATAAGGTGTTTAATTTCTCAGTCCAAGAGCTACTTTTCTGCAGATGTCCAGGAGTGCTGAATAAGAAATGTCAGTAATGGCGTGTGGCCGTGTGACTTTGCAAACATCCGTCTGATTAACCACAACTAGAAATCAAGTGAAAAAAGCGGAGCAAAGTCGAAAAAATGATTTGGCTATTTTAAGGAGTGTAGGCCTTCACTTCACTAACCGGGTCCGGTCCTTATGTTGGAGATCTTGCGAGGAGAGTTCTCTATTTCCCAATGGTATGAGTATCTCACTCAGCTGATCAATTTTGTAACTCTGGCATTATGTTGCCACCATCACTAGGACGTTTAGGAATTTTTTTGTGTCCATTGTCAAGGCATATTGGGTTGAGATGCAATGTTGAAGACGGCCATTTCTCATCTCATGCATTATGCGTAAATCTATGCTTACCTTTTTTTATGCCAAGAGCCTCTTCTCTATGCATGTGTAGTGTACCTTTTGAATTCCTCCTGATTCTTATGTTATTACTTGTCTATCATATTAATAGATGAATCAAGGTCTTAAGTTAACAGGTAAAGGAGAATTGATTCAATAGGTCCGTTGGGCTCCCCCACATAAAATTATTAGATTTAGATATCTGTCTCTATTTTATTGATATTGTAGATTTAGCGGTGTTTAGAGGCGTCACATTTAAAATTCGTTCACGTAGGGGGGAGGGCAAATAATAGATTTACTGATTATGTGTTTAATGGTTTAAGTTTTTTAATGCAAGGGTAATTTAATATCAACTTTTTATATAAAAAATCATAATAGTTATGTGTTTAGTATGAAAATAGCCAACAAATCACAAATATATTATGAAACATGAAACTTACTTTCACATTGCTTGAATTATTCTTCATTTATACTTTCTGTTTTTTTAAGTGTTTTTTTAAGTATATCAAGTACCTGTTTGTGATAACTTTTAAAAATGTTTAATTTTTTTTTATAATCATAAAAAAAAACACTTTTAAAAACTAATCTAAACGGGTCCTAAGTTTTTAGTATATAAAAAAGTCAAATAAAGAGTGTAAAATCATACTAAATAAAAACTTTGTGAGTTGAATGAATAACTACAATTATTAAAAAAAAGGTAAAATGTAAAAAACACCCTTGTGGTTTTGGTCAAAGACAAACACACCATGATAGTTTGAAAATGAGTATTTATACCCCTATAGTTTCACAATTGTGCAAACTGACCCCTCCCTTATACACTGTTGATTTTCTTTTAGTCATAACTTTTTCATTTGAACTTCGATTTGAAAGATTTATGATGTTATGAAATCATCGTTCGAGCTCTACGTTGTAGTCACTTAAAAACTTAAAAATCATAAGTGTATAAAATAGTTATCATCGTCAAAATATTCAATCGGGTTGAAGTCGTAAACACTTTTACATACAGGATGATTTTATAAATTTTTTGTGATTACAACGTAAAGCTCGAAACGAGGATTCGATAACATCTTAAATCATTCAAATCAAAGTTCAAACGAAAAAGTTATGACTAAAAGAAAATCAACGACACAAAGAGAAGGATCAATTTGCACAATTTTAAAACTATAAGGGCATAAATATTCATTTTCAAACTACATGGGGTGTGTTTGTCTTTGATCGAAACTACGGTTTTTTTTTTTCCTTAAAAAAACTAAATGTGACATATAGTGACGTTGAAAAAAGTTGTGTATCTCTAACAATTTCAGTTGATATTTGTTGGTCCTAGTTTGTTTGAACTTCAATATGGGGATGAAATTTAGGGTGATTTAAATATTTAGCCACTAAATTGGGTAATTTTCAGTTTTTAGCCACTTACATATTCTTTTTAGTAAATGGCCACTAGGAGAGAGAAATCTATAATAAAAATACTAAAAAGACCTTGAAGTGTTACGAAAAAAATACAATAAATGAGTAAATAATGGAGACTACACTTAATAAAATACAAAAACTAAAAAAAAAATCTTAATAGATATAGAAAAAATACAAAAAAAAAAAGACAACGTACTCTAGAACCGGTTCCACCATTTTTTCCATTGAATCAACGCCTACATTTTGTATCGGCATCCTATGTACAAAACAAATATATTGTATGAGGCTTCATCTCTATTGTCGTACTTACTATACATTCCTCTCCATTGTCATCTGACTACATTCCTCTCCATCGTCATATTGTAAAGTGCAAAATAATACGTAATGTACAATACCATCTCTCCTTCTCAACTCGTCCATTATATACTTTACATATAAATGTATCGTACAATTCATTTTGTTCACATCTTTGTCTGTACTTTACATACAAAAGTACTATACGCTTCATTTTTGTACATTATGTGCTCTTGTACCGTCGTGATCAACATAAAGTCAAGCTTGGATCCGAGCCTGAGGCAACAAACGACAGTTTCAAACAACTTGGACCCGATCGTGAAATCCCGTTACACAAATCACGGAGACGGAGAAACCATGATGGCGGCAGAGTGAGAAACGGTGGTCTTGATCGGATCTAGATGGGGGAGGCACGATGGGGGGGGGGGGGGGGCTTGGGCGGGGGGCGGGGGGGGGGAACATGTTCTTCACATACCGGGCATTTATGAAAACAAACATCAACATTTTCTTCGAGATTCATCGTTGGATAGGAAATCTACAACATAAAAGCAAAAATAAAAGGAATTTGATTGTGGGTAATGAAATACAAGGCATTGAATTAGTTAGGAAGAAAGAGGGAGAATTTACGATTTAAGATTTAAGAGATGAGATGGTGATTGAATAGTGTAAATAGAGGGTTAGGGTTTATAAAAAGTGAAAATTATTGAAAATAAAAATATTTTTTAGGCAATATCAAATGGCTCTTCAACCAGTGCAAATATGAATATTCAAAGATTTGTTTAACTAGCAAATCAAATCAAATATTATTTAAAAAAGATAAAAAAAATCTGCAATAAAAAAGAAAAATTTATAAATGAAATATTAAATATTGTTAAAGGGTGTAGTTGGTATATTAAAAAATAGAGAATCTTGAAATGGCTAAAAAATGAATTTTTAGATTGAGTGGCTAAATAATAAAGGGATTCTTAAAAACTGGCTATTTACTTAATTAATTCTGAAATTTATGTAAAGAATATATATTTCAAAGAGTGAAATAATAAAATAATAAAAGGTCTATAAACCACGTCACCTGCTCGCCACAAAATTCTGGATTCCCTACTTCAGCCGTACACGTGGCAACACCAACCACATAAATTAAACGAAATTAAAAAAAGAAAGAAAAAAAAGGTTGCTCAATCATTTCAATTTTGATTGCAATATTTTTAATTTTTATCTTTGTTTTTTAATTAAATCTTTTTAATAGTGTTTGTCACAGAAAATAGTATTGATGATTACCAAATTGATTAGAATTAAATGATTTTTTTCTTCATAAAAGTGTCTTAAGTTATTAATTTTTTATGAATATTTACACCATAAATCATGACTATAAACTATCAATAATATTTTAAAAAAAATATAAATTAAATAAAACTTTTATAAAATTGGTATAAATGACAAAAATAGAAACATATGATTTAACCCCAAGAAGAAGAAGAAAAAATAAAAATCAAAGACAAATTCGTTTTCTTCCTAGGCTCATTCCTGGCCTTTAAATTCGGATCTGAGGGGGGCTTTTATTTTCCAGCATCCTTCTAGTTCAAGTTCAAGTTCTAGTTCTAGCTCAGAAACCAAGTTCCAGTATGGCCATCCAGGTGAGTCCAATCCAGTTTACCAAACTGCTTTAATTTTGACTTTGGTTTTGACTTTGACTTTGACTTTGAGAAGGCTTGGTTTATGGACGATACCAATGAAGAAGAAGAAGAAGATCAAAGGCTTCCTCATCACCAAAATCCTAAGCATTTCATCTCCCTCAATCAATTACAAGGTCTTCTTCTCCCCCTTTTGTTTTGTTTTTTTTTTGGCTCTTTACTTTAATTGGAAAAATTATATTTTTTTTTTTGCAGATTTGGGAGTTTTATACTGGAAATTGAACCCTAACGATTGGGAAAACGATAAGGAATTGAATAAAATCAGAAAAGATAGAGGATACAACTATATGGTCTGTTGTTTGTGATGCAATTAGAATTTCTAATTATTATTATTTTTTGGTCAATTTAAAAAAAAAAATGAGAAGTTTTGTTGTGTTTTAAATATGATAGGATATTCTTGATATATGCCCAGAAAAACTGGGTAATTACGAAGCCAAGTTGAAGGATTTCTATACAGAACACATTCATGCCAACGAGGAAATTCGTTACTGTTTGGATGGAAGTGGTTATTTTGATGTTCGTGATAAGGATGACCGTTGGATTCGAATCTTGATTATGTTGTATTGTGAAGCCCAAATTTAATAATCATCTAAAGCCCAATATGTGTTGAGCCCAATATATAAAGTCATTTGTAATTTTGTCTTTGTATGTACACATCACGTGGGCTGAAGGTAAAATTTGGCTTGTGATTAATTTTGCACCGTGAAGCGTGTCTAGTAATTATAAGGGCAGCAGCTTATGTTTATATGCGGAGATTGGCTGGCGGTGGGATTTTAAATTGAAAGCAATACGAATTGGAGGCGGTAGTCTTCAATTTGTCAAGAAGCCGAGAGAATTCCATTTAGTGACAGCGCCCCTTGCTTCGTACGAGGGTGTGAGAAAACAGTGAGGGCTTGTAAGAGTTGTGTGAAATATTGTATTGGATATTTCTATTGTAACTCGGATTCATCATAATAAAATCTGCAGCGGTAGCAACTGGACGTAGCCCAACAATTGGGGTGAACCAGTATAAATTTCGGTGTCGTTTTCTTTCCCTTTTATTTATTGTTATTATTCCGCATTATCGTTCTTGTGTGTGAATTTTTTAGGCCTCGCGAACCTATCGATTCCCTAACAGATTAAGCCTGGCGATCTCATCATTTTGCCGGCTGGTATCTACCACCGTTTCACTCTCGACACTAATAATTATACCAAGGTATAATTCATCAATACTTCAAGGTTCGAGTCTACTCTCTCCCGCCGTCCCGTTTCATAATTATTTGTTTATATGCAGTTGATGAGGCTGTTTCAAGGAGAGCCAATTTGGACACCATTTAACAGGCCACAAGAAGAGCATCCGGCGAGGAAGGAGTATGTCAAGAACTTCACTGGATTCACAATTGAGGCTCATTTGTAAGCTCAAGGGCTGACTCTTCTTTCATGTTTCATTTCAAGCTTTTGGGCTTTAATTAATTAAAAAAAAAAAAAAAAGCCTCTATACTTTCTATGTATGAACCAATTTGTGGGCCTTGTAATTGTATTATGGATGGGGAAGATATGGATTTTATCTATTAAAAATAATGAGTTTTTTTAAAGGTGGGACTGGGAGTAAAGAAGAATTCATTAAAAAAAAAAAAAAAGGAAAAATCTATTGATTTGATAAGTGGGGATGAATTTTGGATAATATTGTAAGAATGCAACCCATAGCTGCTTACCTCGAATGGACAATTTCCATTTGAGAAAAAATTGGAGTTATCAATTTTATCTATCATTTTTTCTCAACTGCATAATACCAATCTGAAAATGTCACATAGGTAAAAAAGAAAGAAAAAGTAAAAAAAAATAGACTTGTAATTTTTTACTTATGAAGCATTTTTTTATATTAAATTATAAGCATGTTTATATGTTTAGATGTAAGTACCTAAATATTATCGTCGTTAGCGAGAAGCATATTGAGTTTTATGCTTATCTTTAAATAAGACGGTTTTAGTGCATTTTTTCATATTAAATTTCACATATAACAAAATTTTTAAAAAGATTTCAAAAAATCATTTGTTATACACTTCATTAATGTAACGAAATGAAGCTATCAAAAGGTAAAATACTATTTTTGTCGTGTTAAAAAAAAAAAAACTATTTTAGTCCTTGAACTTTCATATTTGTCTCTAAACTTTTTAAAGTGATTTTTTTCGTCAATGAACTTTACGATTCGTTCCGTTTTAATTCTTCTGTTTGTGTTTTTTCGTTTGAGACTCTACCGGAGGAACTATGTGGCATGTAATTGATGATGTGTCGTTATATGAATTAAATGACGTGGAAAAATAAATATACTGTGAAGTTTAAGATTGCAATTAATGAGAAAATGATGTGATTAACCTCATTGTATATTTTTTTGTCCATGACATTTAACCTCACTCCATATTTCCATAATTTCACATCATCAATTACACGTCACATAAGTTCTCTATTAGCGTCTTAAACAGTAAAGCACAAACAAAATGATTAAAACGGAACTAATCGTAACGTTCAGAGACAAAACATATAACTTTTGAAAGTTTAAAGATAAAAAATAAAACCGGGGTGAAAGTTCAACGACAAAAATGATATTTTAATCAACTATCAGATTAATAAAATTATCACTAAGAACAATGAGATGGGTTCTCCGTTCTAGGTAGAAGAGATTTTTTATTATTAATTTAATGTTAAAAAAATCATAAAGAAACGTGACCGCCATCAAAATCCAAAGTATCACCATCCATTTTACATCAAACCCATCTTGTCGGTTCAATATTCCTTTTCCATAAATCTTTCAATTCCAAGTGAAGGAGGAAAGTTTGTTTATATTTCCTTGTCGGCTTTCTCTATCAATGGAACCTCCTGTACTTCACGAAACTAACCCAGTTCCAGCTCCAGCTCCGGTTCCACCATTCCTCACAAAAACCTACGAACTGGTTGATGACTTATCCACCGACCACATAGTTTCTTGGAGCAAAGAAAACAACAGCTTTGTTATTTGGGATCTCCAGAATTTTTCTGTCCTTGTTCTTCCTAAATACTTCAAGCACAATAATTTCTCAAGCTTCGTCAGGCAGCTCAATACTTACGTATGTGTTCTTTCTGCCTTCAAGAATAGAAATCACTCATTTTCTATAATTTGAAAGTGGGTATCGTTTATTATATGTTAATTCATTCCATTTCTTCTTCTTTTTTTTACCTAAATATAGTATTGTGTTTGTTTATTTGCTTATCAGAAGAAAGTTCGAAAATCACTGCATAAAAAAGCCTCTTACTTTATGTGGTTATTTGATTAAATAAAAAAAATGTTTTTATTTTTTGGAGATATTGCATCAAAGTAAGGGAGACAAAACAATTAATTTATGTTCAGATTGACTATTTAGATTTTGTTGAGAATATATAAAAAGTAAAGTTGCTTTTTAAGTCTATTGGAGTCTTGAGTTTAAATATTTGTAATGTCATTTGTGGCTCATTTATTGATGTTTCTCGTGTAAATATCTGAACCCACACATGAAAGAGAGTGTCGGGTCTATTGGTTATTAACATCTTTATTTATTTTGGAAAAATTAAACTTGGTTATGATTATGTAGGGGTTTAGGAAGGTTGATCCAGAGAGGTGGGAGTTTGCTAATGAAGGGTTTCTAAGAGGAAGAAAGAATCTACTGAAGAACATAAAGAGAAGGAAGATAACAATTCAGGAGAATTTGCATCAGACTATGGATTCTTGTGTGGAAGTTGGACTTTTTGGATTAGATGGGGAAGTTGATCAATTGAAGAGGGACAAACAGGTTCTAATGGTGGAATTGGTGAAGCTAAGACAACAACAGCAAAGTACCATAGCTAACCTTCAAGCAATGGAAGATAAATTCAAAAGAACAGAGATGAAGCAACAGCAGATGATGACTTTCCTGGCAAGAGCTATGCAAAATCCAAACTTTCTTCACCAGTTAGATCAACAAAAGGACTTGAGAAAAGAAATCGGGCAAGAAATTAACAAGAGAAGACGGCGAAAAATAGGCCGAAATCATAATAAACGCGGAGTCGGTGAGGTAGAATCTAGTATCAAAGCTGAACCTTGTAGTAGTTACAGTGAGAATACAGAGTTTCAAGCTGCAGAAAATAGAGGAAAACCACTTAACCCAGAAAAAGAATTTACAACAAAGGAAGATGAAAAGGAGACTGATGAGGGGTTCTGGGAAAATTTACTGAATGAGAATGCAGAAGAAGGAGCTGAAGGATTTGGATTTTTGAGGGTTGCTGGCGAAGAAGAAGACGATGTAAATATGATATCTGGTTACTTGGGATCTTGTTCTCTGGAGCTGGAGAGAGTTTTGGATTAAAAAAACAAACTTTTTTTCTTGCATTAAATTTAGAATCTTGAGACATTTTAGTGACAAATCAAACAATAATGTTCAAGTTCTTAAATAGGGGTATTTGCAAACTCCCATGAAAATTTGGTGAAAACATCATAGTCTCGTTGTCCTCTAACTTCATGTATCGGTACAGCGTCGCCTATTTCTTTCAAGTCCTCATCAGTTAGCTTCACAGCTAAGGATTCAATGTTGTTGTCAAGGTTCCCAAGTTTAGTTGTCCCTATTGCAGAATTAAAAGGAAATAAGAGTTTTTTGAACCCTTCTAAAACAGAGCAAAACAAACACTACATTCATTCTTTTTGGACAGGACTATCTCAAATGTACCTGGGATCGGAACTATGTTGGTACCCTGATGCAGAATCCATGCCAAAGCCAATTGAGGAGTAGTGCAGCCATGCTTTGCAGCCAAGTTAGCAAGTCGTTTGTATATAGTTTGATTCTGTGCTAAATTCTCCTTGCTGTATCTTTGGATGAAAAGCCTGTCAACACAATAGTTTCGGAAAATTTACGTAGAAAAAACTTTCGATGAAAAGCCATATAAGAGTGAAGGTTTCCTTTTGAGGCTCCTTTAAGTCATACTCATAACATTGTAACATAAACATATATATACCAAGAAGCTAGCAGTTGGAATACTCTCTGAAACTGCCTTTCCACCAAAGAACCCTCTACCAAGAGGACTGTATGCCACTATCCCAATTCCAAGCTCTCTGCCAAGTGAGAAGGAAATGAGACTATTTAGATATACAACTTTACAACTTCAAGTTAATTATTCAATTCGAATCTATGGTTTTAATAGGAGAGAGGATGAGTCACATTATGATAACGTCATTCAATAATTTCTCGTATTGTTCTCATCAGTCACCTGCAAAGTGGGATGATCTCATCTTCAATTTCAAGGCTCCACAAAGAGTACTCCATTTGTAAGGCAGTGATTGGATGAACTGCATGAGCTCTCCTGATTGTGTCTACGCTTGCTTCAGACAATCCAATGTACTTTATCTTTCCCTCATTCACAAGTTTCTTAAGCTCTCCCATCTTTGACAATTAGCCATTTAATTTAAAGATTAAAAAAAAAAAAAAACATTTAGTCAACGGACATGAGTGTTGACTTACAGTGTCCTCGATGGGCACAGATACATCAACACGATGCTGATAGTAAAGGTCAATGTAATCAACTTGAAGCCGCTTTAGACTCTCTTCACAGCATTTCCTTACGTATTCAGGGCTTCCTATTACCTTGAATTCAAATCCTCCTAATGCTACTATTCCAAATTTTGTGGCTAACTGAATTTTCTCTCGAGGGAGCTGTTTCAAGGCCTGCCAATATGCCACGAAAAATTAATTGATATTGACATCTATAGTATCGTCGGATTCTAATGTCTCGTATGTGATTTGCATCGTTCAAGTTTGATCATTCATTTTGTTACATAATTGTTTGAGTTTGTGAGATCTTTATTTACTGATTTATATTATAGGATATCTCAATTTTTTATTTCAAACAACCAGACATGATTTTAATTAGTTAATCGGTAATTTTTACATGTTCATTGAAGAAAAAATACATGTTACATTTTAAAATTATTCATCTACAAGCTATATAATATTTTATATCATAGTTCAATCAGCTTTAGATCTCAGTTTTTATTCCTTTTGGATAGTTTTTTTTATTTGTTTTTCCCCCCTATTACAAACCGAATGATCAAACCTCCTGCCCCCATAGCTTTTCAATGCATGTACTCATTAAATGTGGGTCGAGATGGGTCAATTCAAGTTGACTTTTGGTAAAATTTTTTTTTATCAATTTAAAGAAAAATTATAAGCATAACCAACTACTCCAGTTTCTTCTAAATAATATCCGCTATATGTTTTTCAATTTATTAATATGAAATCAAACCGACTATACTATTTATTTTCTTAAGATATTACATTAAATTGGGGAGAAATGAATTGAACTTTCAATCTCAAGTGAAAGAATTACTGATTCTTATCAATTTATACTATGTTATGGTTTACCGACAATACTAATTACTAATCAAATAAATTGAATAAAATTAGGTTAATTTCTTTAATGAAGAGATTAAAAAAGAAGGTACCTTTCCAACCATGATTTCATTGTCATGATAATCTCCATATAAATCAGAAGTATCAAAAAAAGTAAGACCTCTACGGAAAGCTTCTTTAATCATTCGACATCCATCTTCATGAGAGAGAGGAACATTGTATATTCCCGATAGTCCTGCACATCCATAACCCATTCTTGAAACCTGCACCCCCATCAATTACACACAATTAATCATATCCCATCAAGATTTAACCTTTTTTTTTATATAAAGAAATAAAAAATAAAAAAATCACCCACTTAATAAAAAATTACCCTCATTAATCAAATTACTTACCTCTAATCCCTGGCTGCCCAGCTTCACTCTTGGGATTTGGATTAGTTTTTGGTTCTTTTCCTCCATTTTGCAGTGAACTGAGATCTGGGTTTGCCTGTGGAAGGAAGGATATAAGAAGAATTGAAATTTTGTGTAATAGAGATTCTCTACTAAAAAATGATGAATTATTTTTTGTTTTGTTTTTTACTCAATTGGCTTCTGGCAATGGCAGACCTTTAAAAACATTTTCTTATTCTTTGCATTTGTTTATTAATTTTAGGCTAAGTTTTTTTTATTTTTAAATTACAAGGCATCTTGGCATAAAGTGTCTATGGGTGAGAATAAGCTGATTTGATCGCAACAACTGATTGAGACCTTGAACCTACCTCATGTTCTAGATTTGATTTGAGTCTATTTTCATACTTCATTATTTTATTTCCATAATTTTATGTCATAATTGTAAGGATCCCATATAAAAAAGAATGAAGAGACGATAAAGTTTATAAAAGTTTGTTAAGTGCGTCACATTGGAAGCACATATATGAGAATTCTAAACCCGTAGTTACTATTTTAATTGACATTCTAAACTTCATACGTAATAATTTAATAATATACTTTCCTTTAATTTTAATTATTTATTTTTAATTAAAAAATAGGTAAAATATAAATAACACTCATGTGGTTTTGGTGAAATGTAAACAACACTCTCTAAAGTTTAAAAATGAATATCTATACCTTTATAGTTAAAAAAATTATGTTATTTGACCCCTCCTCGTTATTCCATAATTTTCTTTTAATCATAATTTTTTTTGTTTGATCTTAGATTTAAATGATTTAAAATGTTTTGAAATTTTCGTTTCGAGCTCTACATTATAATCACAAAAAACTTTGAAATCAGTACATAAAAGAGTTTATGACTTTAACCATATCTAATATATTGATGATGATAACTCTTTTATATACCAATGATTTCAAAGTTTTTTAGTGACAATAACGTAAAGCTCAAAACGAGGATTCAAAAACATGTTGAGTCATTTAAATAAGAGTTAGACCGAAAAAGTTATGAAATAATGTATAAGTATTCATTTTTAAATTATAGGAGGTGTGTTTGCATTTCACAAAAACCACATTGGGGTTATTTATATTTTGCCCTAATTTTATTTTTAAATTTATTATGATATAATTTTCTATGGAAAATATAACTAATATTTTTTATTTAATTTTATACCGAAGTTAATTAATAATAAGAAAAACTAAACAATATCTTACGATCTCATTTCGCATCACAGACGTCCTATTCTCAGACTTTTTAATCATAGACATCACATTCTCATTCAAGTGCATCAAATAAACCCTTAAAAGATTATGAATTACTCCTTTTATAATTAATTGGTTGTAAGATATAACATGCGAGTTACTTTTCTTTTTATTAATTAGAAAAAAATAGTTCTGGGTATTTTTTTTAGATATATCTATTACTACTTTACGGAATTTCTACAAAAACAGTATACAACCAAAAATGTTTCAAAAGATAAAGCGTGGCATGGAGAACGAAATTAATCTTTTTTTTTTCTTTTTTGAGAAGAATGAAATGAATCTTAATCTCTATTTTAGTTTCGCAAAATATTATGTGAGTTTATATCTCATTTCACATCATATTTTTTTTTCTTCATCAGATTTGCGTATAGTTAATTTATATAAATCTTTTATGTATCCTTTTTTCTTGAAACAAATAGATCACTTAAGTTTGATAACTATAATTTTAATTTATGTATCCGAATAGGTGGAATAAGTTCAACGAGTATTAATTTTTAGTGGTATTTTCAAAACTGACATTTTTAATAGTAAAGTTTACAAATACTATTAAGTTTTTTTAATTTTATAATAATTCAATAATTTTTTAGCCTTCATTAATTTAATGAATTTATCAAAATAGTAAAAACTAATAAAACTTAAAAAATTATTGAATTCTAATTCAATAAATCCCAAATAACCATCATAATAAACTACATTGAGATTCATCATTCTACCATACAAAATAAAAAGGTTAATGAAAATAAATTCATTAATTTAATGAAGGTAGTAAATGGAAATGCTAGTTTTGAAAATACATAAAACTTTTGTTATTTTTAAAATCAAGGTAGAAAAAAGTGTTGTTTATTGTATTTTTTTCTAATTTTATACTTTTTTTTCACTTCCCTAGAATTTGAAAAGAAAAAGCAAAAAATCTAATTGATTGTCAAATAATTCTATTTTTCAAACATTAAAAATAAAAACATAAAATGAAATGGTTGTGAAACAGAACCTGATTATTGGATTAGAAACTTGGCAATTGAGTTGGATTTACATTAGAAATTAAATCAAACAAATTCAAGCACAACTATTAAAAGGAAAATAAAACTTCACTACAATAAATACCGTCTATTGGACTGATTAATTAGATATATAAACTGTCTTAGGAGTCTATGCACGTAACTAAATCAAGTTTTTCTTTTTAAGATATTACATTAAATCAGGGGAGATAAAGTTTGATGATTTGATTTCATGGAAAAGAAACAGATGTCTAACCAGTTGAGTTATGCTCGGGTTAATAACTAAATCAAGTGTTGGGACTATGGTATGCAAAACCTTTGATAGCATATTAATTATCGTTAAAGCCATTGCATTAGCTATATTTATTGTAGCATGTGTTGGTATGCAAAACAAAGGAAAAGACATAGATATTCAAAATTTCGACAGATAATATAGTGGTTAGTATGTTCAATTAGCTTATCAAGGCCAGATTACTCGAGAGATTGTACATCAGAGAACATATCTGGGCAGTGTGGTGTGGTCAACCAGCTGTCCCACACTTAGATTAAAAAGTGGTCAATTGTCTTAGTTAAATGACACAAAACAGTTGTAGCTGCCTCCAATCATCTTCTTAAAATTAATTACTGTCCTTCTCTTTCACTTTTTTGCTTCACCCCACTACTCATTTCATTGCTGATCTTCAGTCTCCAAAAATCTTTTTACCAACATTTACTTTGCTGCAAATTTTTGCCAATGCTGTTTGGCTCGCGATATGTTTGGTTAAATTTAGATAAAGAGTTTGGGCTACACAAAATTAACTCATATTTGTCTTGCAATCTCAAATGATGGTTTAACAAACTCATTTTTTTTTATATAATTTCAACATATTTTATACTAACTCGGGCTTAACAAACTTATTATTTTCCACAATCTAAATGCAAACTTAACAACTTCAGCCTTAAAAAACCGAGACTTAACAAACCCTTCCAAACCCGAAAGCTTATAAAATGAAGGGAGGAGAAAGAGAGTTAAAACTTAATTAAAACACATACACTGGGCCTCTAGTGTAGGCAGAATAATGGACCACTCTACACAAGGGTATTCTTGGTTATAATGGACAAAATAGTTTAAAATAGTAACAGGCTTTTTAGGGTTCTCAAACAAAGCATATTAGCTTAAAAAGCCTCTCTCTCTCTCTCTCTCTCAACAACTACACACAGACTAGTTTTTGTGCAGATGAAAGTTTCTTAACCCTCTTGTTCTAAAGAGCATTAATGGAAGATACTTTGCAATATTATATATACATATATATATATATATATATATAAGCATGCTTCTACGTTACATAGATTTAGGACCACCTATGTAATATAATATATTTTGGTCTTGTTTTTGCATGTTATCTTTTCTTTTTATGGGAAAGATCCTTAAATGTTTCCTATTCTGATTTGCCTCTTAGAAACCCTATTAACCAATCAATCACTGGCTTGGAAACTCTGAATATTAACCACAGTTAGGGTTTAGAGGATCATAAGCTTCACCAATCTAAATTAAGGCATAGGAGTATATAACTTTTTTTTTTCAATTTTCCAAACCAATCTATATGAGTGATATGTGTATTTTTACAGAAAAAATTAATGGTTTTTGGCATAAAATTTAAATAAAAACTTTGGTCTAATTTCAGATTAGTACAATTATATATCTTCTTCTATTGTGGAGAATAAAAAATAATTAAATTTACCCTTCCCAATAGCTTAAGCTTTTGGATCTTTTGATGCTTAAATGTAGTATCAAAGCATTTATTAATGTTCTACGTGATTAAATGTCGTGTAAATATTTGAGTACACACATGAGGGGAGTAGCTTAAGCTTTTAAAACTATAGATGATTTAACAGATATTTTGAGTGCAAATCCTAGTGAAACAGATTATAAAGAATGTTATCTATAGCATAGAGGATAAAATATAACTGAAGAACTAGAAAATTATACCTTATATTGCTTATTATCAATGTAATTATAACCTTCAAAACTTTTCTAAATGTCATAGAGTATGGGCTGCAGTTTCTTAATCAAATTGAGTTAACCATGACAAGAGAGTTTTATATTGCTAATCTAGCAAATTAAGTAGCTAGAATTATAGAGATAATTAACTTTGATTCAATAACCCCAGCAAGTCGTTTTCCTATTGTCAATATCAGAGTCCCATATAAGTTGTGTTTATGCAGCTGGCACTAGTCAGAAGCCCATGGCACGTATGTGGCAAAATAGAAAAGCTGTAAAGAAAAGGCCATTATTCCTTAAAAAAGAAAAGATGCTCATTTTTATGGAATTTATAAATTTATTACAGACTTACCTAATGAGAAAGATGGATGAAAAGTTGAAACTAAAAACCCCTTGATGTTTAGATAGTGGGAAAAGAGAGAATTTATTTTCTTAAATATGCCTTGGATTTATTTGAAAAGGTAAATTAGTTTTTAGATGAAAACTAGTGAATATTAAGATTCAGTCCTATTTTATCCTAAGTTCAAGTCTCTCTTCCTCCATGTATATGAATGAAAAAGCTTAGCTACTATCGATTCCACATCGTATTTTAACCACATAGACATCAAATTATTTATTTTTTATCCAAAATTTATTATTTTTATAATAATTGTCTACCTTTCGTAAGGGAAAAAAAAAGTGTCTCCCATAAAATTAGTTGAATAAACTAACCAAAATATATTATTAAAAAAAAAAAAAACTAAATCTCTAATATAGTTTTCTATGTTAATTAATGTTATTCTTTATTTTAATAAGATTTGCTTTATTAAAAAAGTGTAGTATTAGATTCATAAGACCATACTGTTACATAAATTAATGAATTAAATTAAGTCCCCTATATAAGCCTATGTTTTGATCCAAAGCCAAAAGTTAAGAATGGTTCTTTGTAAATAGGGAAGGCTTTCTTAACCTATCTGCAAACTGCATTAGGGTGTGTAGTCCTGGCGTGCCAATATTCAATTTGCATTTCCCTTTTTTGGACCACTTATCCCCTCTCTCTCCTTTCTTTTGTTTTTGTTTTTGCATTTGTTTTTATTCTAAATTTCATTTTGTTTTAATTATATTGAGGAAAAAAAAAAACCCCAAAAATAAAATCCTGTATTGATTGATTCCAAATCCAATCCCTTCATCATCAGAAGTTGAAGGAAATCACAATTCTTCTCTCTATATATTCCCCCTCTTCATCTTCCCCTCTTCTTCATCAAAGAGCAAACTTGGGGCTATCGTGCGCTTTTTTTTTGCCCTAATCGCCGTTCTTCTTGCATTCTGCTATCGTGCGCTTATATATCAGTTCAAGCTGCCAGCATGATCTAACCTTACCTCCTACTAATTTTTCGTGTTGAGGAAAGATCAGATCATGTGGCAGTTTCACCTGTTTTTGGCTGCACGGAATTTACCCTAATGGATCTCTCTCAGATAAACCCTAGATTTTTCTTAGCGCAATCCCTAGAAAAGGTATTAGATTCCATTCCTCCTCTGTAATCTTCATCTGGGTTTCTTTGGATTTGATTTTCTTTTGGATTATATTGCGTTCTTTATTTTCTCTTCTTTTTTTTCTTCTTTACAGTGCTTAGGGTTTGGAGTGATGACATTTATCAAGTCTCGGAGCAATTTTTAGATTCTTTCGATGATGGAAACAAATGTCTAACCATTCGAGCGATGCTCAGGTTGGAGATGAATTTGGTATTATTCAATATTTTCTTGAAATTTTTCCATATAAATTTACTGAATAGTTTTTTTAATTGTTTGCATATAATTTCTTTGCAAGTTTTTTATTTCTTGCCACCCTTTTGGAATGAAATGATAGGGCAAAAATAAGGTCTCTTCTTCACTAGGTATTATGTGGAAAGTCAGCCTTTTTCATATGAGAGTGAAAAAGAAATAAACAGATCTCTATTCTCTGGACAATCTTAATTCAGATTTTGAGGATTTCGAGAGTGTTCAGAACGATGTTGTCATTACATTCATATTAGATGGATGAGAGAGAGAGAGAGAGAGAGGGATTGTATGGTGTTTTTGAGAGAGAAGGTGAATACAAATTTGTAAAAACATGTGAACGTGATCTCTCTTTCTTTGTACTTCTTTCACTGCTCGTCTCCTTCGCTTACCAGTGTGTCTTATCTAAGAGAGAGTGGACAGAGAAGTGATTGTGATAATGATATTTCAAAATTTTCTCCATTTTTCAAATCTCTCTCTATTTTTTTTTCCTCATTGAAATACACAATTTTTCTTATCTTTGATGGGTATTTTGTATATTTTGTTTCTTATGCTTTTAATATTCAAGGCATTTTATTGATAATTTTACTAATTCCTTCTTATAAGTGTGTCTCTGAAACGAACCTGAGTATAGTTAAAATGGTTAAACATGTGTTTTCTTTTAATGAGTATAAAGGTTCGGAGTCTCTCGATTATTATAATGATAGTTTTGTAAGTTAGCATAATGTTTAAACAGTAAATAATCAGTCTAAAGTAGACAATATGGTTACTAAAATAGAGATGTAAAGTTTTCAATGTTCTAACAAATCTCTTGACCCTAGACAACTAAACCAATCATGAGCTAAATAATGTACAGATCATCAGTTCTTTATTTATATGAGACATTTTAGCAAACACACAAGCCAATTTTTTTCCTACTCGAAGATCACCCATATATCATGTCTTGTCTTACTTAGAAACACAGAAAAATCAGACCAGACCAGACCCACATTAACTGCAACATGCAATCAATGTCCGAAACTGAGTTTCTTTCCAAGTCAGAAACGATGTTTCTTTCAAAAGCTCTATAGGAATTCTTGAAAATTTAAGATTCTAAATTATATCAAACAACCACCACACATAGATGTTTCGGCATCAAAACATTAATTTGTTGCACATTGGCCAGCTTTGATGGGTTATTAATTGATGAAAAGTCAGAGACAGACAATATTTTTGAGCTATCCCTTGCATTGCTTGCAACTAGCTAAGAGGCTCCATAGATTTATTGAGCAAATATCAGTCTTTATTTAATAGATAAGTCAGTTTTTTGGCCCATTTTTTAAAGGGTATTATCAATTTTAACTTTTTTTTTTTTTGCAAAAGCAATTTTAACTTTTAATTATACAAGCAGTCAAGTTTTACCTTCTATAATTTCGTTAGTTTTCTAAAATTTAAGAAAGATTATATCATAAAACTATAAAAACAACTGTTTAGTATCAGAAAATGAACCCGATCACATGTCTCTTAATTATAACTATTTCTCACAAAATCGCACATCATAGACTTCAATTATCCATTTTTCTCCTTAAATTGTTCAAACTTTATTTACATTTGTCATATGAATCTAATCAATAGAAGGTCAAACTTGAGATTAAAATTGTTAACATTTATAATTCAAGATTAAATAATACCCGATAAAATTTGATATTTTTTTACCTATTTAATAATGGTGACAGCCTACAGGCCATTGATGTTATCTCTTCATGTTCTATTATCCAAGTTGTTGGAAAATGAACCATGCAGTCTCTCTCTCTCAACTCACAGAAAAAAGTCAGCTTTTTATTTTCTGAATAGTAAATGGTAAATGGAAAAAGGCCAGTTATTGGACTGTGGGGATTTTCTCATATGGGGAGGAATCTCCATTTTTTTGAACCACTTTCATGGAGAAAATTCAGCTTTTTTTTCTCAGATGGGTAAAAATGGCTATTTAGGTAGCATGTCTACTATCAACCAAAAGGGGATATTTGGTGAAGATGTTCATTATTAACCATTTCTTTTATCACACACCACTTTTAGAAATTTTTGTCATTTATAGAATGGCAAGTCATAGTTTACCCTCAGCTTTATCATGAGCCTTCTCTTTCAAATTTCTTCTTTTTTTTTTTTTGACATCCATCACAGACATTTATTTTCTGAGTAAAAATTTAATTAAACTTCACTTCACCCTTTTCTTTTTCTTTTTTTTTTTTTAGAAGTTTGCAGTTGAATTTAAATAATTCTATCTTTGAAATTTTAAAATTTTTAATGAAAATTGTGACAACCTCATTCAAATGAGTAAATTTGAATAAAAAAAAAGTTCATGCCTGGAATACTTTGAGTGTTTAGAGTCAGTCTACAGATAAATTTAATACCAAGAGTGTTTAAATTAATTTTGAAAAAAATAGAAATAAAATAATTGATCATATACCAACATGATATATACCTTATGAAGAAAATATAACTACAAACCTTTTTTATTTTTATTTGAAGTCATACTAGATAGGAGAGATTTTAAATAAGAAGTCATAATGTAATGGTCACATAAAATAAAGTCTCTCGAAATAGATAAGAACCTTAATCGTATTATAAATCTTAACCAGTAAAATGTTACAAGCAGATTTTATCTATGTAATTTCATAATTGACTGGACAACACAAAAATCAAAGGGAAAAATATCTAGATCGGCATTAGGGTTTTTTCCCATTAAAAACTATAGTTATCAAATATACCCCTACATACAAGATTTTCATCATTATCCCTCTTTAAACTGTAACTAACCGAAAATCTGTTAGTAATCAAATTTATTAATAATTCAATCCAGTATTATCAACTGCCAAAATTCAAATTATGGTTACATCAGGGACATAATTTGGAAGCGATGCAAAAATATATTTGAAACTATAATTTTTTCAATCTCATTTCTTAAATCACACTTATTTAAAGGGTAAAATATATTTTTTTGTCATCTAAAGGGTAATATATTTGAACCAATAAAATCACTTCTTAATGAGGTTAGGGGTTTGAACTCACCCTTCTCGTTCTCCGTGTATTTAAAAAAAAAATTTAACCAAAATAAATTTCATTTTTCCTAGCTTAAACTTCCTCAATATTAAATGTTAAAAAAAGAAAAAAAATTAATGGCTCATTTGTTAATCTTCTCAGTTTCTATTTTTTGTTTATTATTCATGTTAAAGAAAAAGGAGAAAGAGCAACATGTTTGTAATGGGTTTTTGTTTCTTAAAAAAGAAAAAATTGTTTAATAACTGTTTCTTATTTATGTTGTCTATTTTTTAATGGACTTGTTTATCAATTATAAATAAAATATACATTTCATAACTATTATACATTTTTAAATCAAAATAGAAAAAATTAATAATTTTAATAACAACCAGAATTTATTGTTTCTAAAATTTCTATACAATTTTGGAATTATTTCTAAAAACGAGACAAGAAAAGGGGGAAGAGTTATCATCAAACAACTCTATTTCTTAAAAAATGAGAAACATAAACAAGAAATTTAAACCGGAAAAAACAACCCTAATTGACTTGAAGGATAGGTCATCCGTCCCCTAATTTATTAGGAATATGATAATTTTGTTAAAAATTACATTGAATTACCTATTTTAGCAATCCACATAATTACATTTTAAAAAACGGTTACACATAATTCCCTCTGACTTTAGACGGACTGGACCACCCCACACGTAGAATCCATAGTGCTTGGGCTTCGTTAGAAATACCTTGATTTGAGCCAGCAAAGAAAGCCCAAGCCAATGCATTTTAAAGTTCAATCTGGAGTGTTATTTGGATTGGATTTATTTGAAATAATAATAATATTGATAAAAATACGGAAATTTTCAAGGTTAGTAAAATTTTATAAAAGAATAAAAAAAAATGTCATTTTTATTTAGTTTATGGGTTAAACTAAACGTTTGATTCTAAAACTAGATTACATGATTTCAGGGCCGTTCCTACATAAATAAGGGCCCAATGCGATATATAAATTTAGGCCAATCATATAATTTCTAATATAACAAAACACGAAAATATATATACAAAACATTATTTTTTATTTAAAACATAATATCAATAAAAGAATGACATAAAATTATCAAAGTAGTATAAAAAAAATATAAAAATTGAACTTTGAACTTATATTAGGATCAAACTCAACTCACAATGATGGATAATATAAAGATATTGTAGGGAGAATTTCAACCAACGTGACTTAGAATAAATTTTAATTTATATATTATTAATATTAAACTTTTAATTCAAGATTTGGGGCCCTGTTCCATCGCACCAGTTGCACCATGCCAACGACGGCCTGCATGATTTTCAATTTGATCTTGATACAAATTTTATATCAATTTTGTCGAAATTATAAAAATTTCTCACCATACGTGGCAGTTGGCGCATCATAATAATATTTAACTTTTCCCAATTATATACATGCGACACATCGAAATTTACTCACGAGTGGAATTTTAAAAATAAAATACAATAATGATTTAAATATGAAATTGGAACAATAATAGATGGATTGAAACAAGTTTTGATAGTTTATCGTTGAAGGAATAACAAATGAATGATCGAATTAAAGATATCTTTCACATGTGGTGAAATTTATAATTAGGATATTCGAATCAAAATTAATGACATGTGATGAGTTGTCTCGACCCATGAGATGTCGTGTGAATGGAATATTTGAGATGACAAAAATCAATTTACAAACTTAATTACATGTGATGCTTATCTAAATGACCTATAGTTTGACATTGATTTAGAGGCTCCCCTCTTTTTTTCTTTTTCTTTTTATTAAAAGCATTTAATCTTTATTTTTTTCCCATCGATTTAAATAAACCCTAAAATATGATTATTTAATAATAATTTATGTGAAAATTACACGTTACATTTAATTATTGATCAAATAAAAAATTTAAAAATAATAATTATTGACTTCTTAAATTATTCATTTGAAGGAAAAAAAAACAAAGTCATAAGTTTTTGTTCAAAAACAAAACATAACTAAGAGATGGGGTCAAAAGGATGATTAAGAAACAAAGAGAACTTGTTAACTGAAAATAAATTTATATTTTATTTATAAAATTTAAGATTCAAATTTCATACCTCCACATTTTATATGTAAAGAAGAAAATAAAGAAATCATAGTTAACCCCATTAAAAACATGGTGAATTTAATGAAATTATAGATATGATTGCTACCTTAATAAATCCAAATTATAAATGGATTGAAATGATGCATTGGCATGAAATAAAATGGTCAGTCGTTAAAAAAGTAAAAAGAAAAAGGCCAACATAGTAAATCCCCGAAGGATTATAGAGTCGCTATCCAGCCTTTAACATAGTAACTAGAAGATTAATAAAAATAACAAATATAAGTTGAAGAAAAAAGAAATAGATATCGTGAAAGAGAGAGAGTGGAAACAACTTCTTCTTCTTTTTCTTTTTTAAGATATTAATATATTTCATGTCGTTGTCGTTTTTGCAACTTTTAGTTATTGTTCCATTTAATTTAATGTCGTTGTCGTTTTTACAACTTTATGTTCCATTTAATTTAGTTTAATAATTGATTCAACTTGAAGTAGGTTGTCTAACCAGCCTTGCTTGTTTTTTTTTTTTTTCCTGTCAAGAGAGAGAGAGGGGAAAAAAACCCAAGTTGAGCTTATAACAATAGTGGACAGTCTAAGTTTGTGGAAACTGTTTTATTTATAAGATCGATTCCAATTTATGTTTTGAATTAACCTATATCAAGCCCCACTTTTTTTTATTTTAATGTTAGTGTAATTATCTTCAATAGAAATTTGAGATATTATATATATTAGTAAAAAAAAATAGAATATTCCACAAACCACCTTTGAATTATAGGAATTATAACACTTACCTTTAAACTTATAATTTGATTGATTGACCCCTTAAACTTTATAATCTGTTAAAATTGAACTCATAAAAATTAAATAATCAAATTAATTATTTTAAAATAATTAATTGAATAATTATTTTTATGAACTCTATATAGAAACGGGTCTTCGAGGGTCTGAATTCCACACTCAACTTTATTCTTGACCCCATGTCGTAGTTTGTGAAAGAGAACTAATCAATCGAACTATTGTTAAGACTGATACTTTTAGATTCCATTTTATAATTTGATTAAATTGCATATGGTAATCACATGTGGACTCTACGACGGAAGAAGATAATCATCCATCTCTCACCCCTTCAACTTTGAGAAGTCTATATTCATAAAAAAATAAAAATAAAAAGTAGTGCGGGTGGACACTTGGCGGGCGGCAGATACGACCTGACGAAAGTCTGTTTTTCGCTATATAATGTTAATTAGCGATTTTATTATTTTAAGGTAAATAGACATAGGCTTCGTTTGGTATTGATTTTAGACAACTTTTTAAAAAAATTTAACTGTTTTGAGTGTTTGGTTAAGGAAGATTTAATAGATTTTAAAAAAATCTAATTATATAACTGCCAGATTTTAAAAGCAGATACATATCTGCTTTTGCTTTTCAAAAGCAATTCCCTAAAATTTCTCCCCACTAACTATGTTGAAAGTCCTAAATCTATTTTCTAAATCTAAAATAAAATAAAATTGTACAGTATGTTTATTTATGAATAATTTATATTTAAATTAATATAAATCAAAATTGATTTGTAATAAAATTTGATAAATATTTTTTATGTAAAAATATATATTAGATCTTAAGATAATTAATAGTTGTAATAATTATATAATTTTAAGCATAAATAAACATTTTTATCAAATAGATAATATTTTGTTTAAAAAAATTAGATTGATAATATTTATTTTGTTTCTTATATAGTTTTTTATTTGCATATTTTTATGAATTATTGTGATTAAATTAAAATAACTTATAGTTCGATTATGATTAAAATCAAATGTGTATTCATTTTAATTTAAAATCATGATTAATACACATTTGATTTTAAATTAAAACTTAAAAAATATAAGGTTCATAATAATAATAATAATAATAATGACATTATAAAATATTTAAGTATTTTTCAAATCAATTTACTAAACATTATTTAGATATCATTATCTCACAGTATTTTTAGAAGTTAAATTTACCAAACACTAATTTTTTGCATAAGCTGAATTTACCAAACACTAATTTGATTCATGAAAAGTTGACAGCAATTATTTCAAAAGCTACAACAATGTCAAACTAGCCCATAGTAAATCATGGATTGACAATAAGTTGTGATATACTATTTCAAGAGTAATCAATATGGAAAAAATAAAATAGTGTTTGATTAATATGAATTTGATGATAATAAAAATTGTTGTTGCGTAAAAATGGAGGGCTTCCACGTAGACAACGAACTTAATTTATGGGATGAGTCGGAGGTAGTACGCTGCTTCGACGACGTGCTACGTAGGTACCTGCACAGGAAAGGAAAAGTGCACCGGTGTGGTGCCGACCTAACACCCTCCGATGCTAAAGTCAGAGCAAGCAGAGCTAGTGTGCCAGAAAGAATAGTAATAGAAATTAGTTACCTAATGAATGAATTTCTTCTCCTATTTATAGGAGATTAGGTTGATGACATCATCGTGCCACGTGTCGCGTCAGGATTGGGCCATGTGTTGCTTCTCAATTTCGTGTCGCTTGTGGGATTGCGCCACGTGTCGTTTCCCAAGTGAATACTTGTATTCAATCTTAAGTATTAGGTCTATGTCGAAGACTGCGTTCAGACTAGGTGCTTTTGGACCAAGTGCATGGATTTTATGCCTAAGTACCACGGTCAGACGAGGTGCTTCGAACCAGGTGCTTTAGACCAGGTAAAGGTGCTTAGACAAATTTTGTCAAGTTGTAAAATTCCACGTGTAATCCAATTTCACCCCACAACAAAAACAAATTAGTCAATTTACAATGAAGTTTTTTCAAAAATAATATTTCTAATATTAAAATCTCAGTTTGAGATGGGTCATAAAAATGTGTTCTTTATAAAATTACTTATAAAAAAGTGTAATATATTGAAATTTCTCATTTATAAATTATTAATCATATTTTAAAACATGTAAATCAATAATTTAGCATCATCAATAATTGAATATCTATATACTATTCACTATTTTCGCAATTATTTTGATTTATTAGTATTTTTCTTAAGATTCACTATGTAATGTTGAAGTTTTTATTAGAATAAAACATTTTTTAGAAGAAATTTAAAAGAAAAATTAATTACCCTCAATATCACTATTTTCACCTTAGTTTTTTTTCACAACAAAACATTGACCAATCTATTATTTTTCTTGCATTGTTAATAAAAAATTGAAAAGATGTTTTAAAAAAAAAACTATTGTTTATTTATTAATTATTATTATTTGTGTGTGGTGGGGGAGGGTGATTGAATGAGGCCGCAAAATATGCATTATTCACGATTGTATTTTAATGCATTTTTTAAGAAATTGAAAAAAAAATGCATTTGAACTTGGAACATTCGAAGTTTCGAACGTCCTTTTGGTATAATATAATCCATTATTTAAAGAATTTGTACAAGAGAGGAGACTTTGTTTCTTACGGTATTGGGATTATTGGACCTAAACCTTCATAAAGTTTTATTTAAAAATATTATTGATTTCCTATAGATTGAGTCATAAACAATTTGAATAAAAATATGAGAGATTATTAAAAGGATAACTATTAATTTTCAAAAGGTATTTTTATTAAAACAAATAAATGGTGTTAACTGTTGTTGTGGCTGGCCGAAAGTATATATATATTACAATAATAGGGAAAAAGGAGTAAAAACCAAATGCACAATCATCCACTATTAGACTTTGATTAAACCCACTACATTTAATTAATTATTAATTATAAATTATAAAAGCCAACTTGAATTTTTATTTTTTAATTATCCAATACTTTGCATATTTCACTTCATTTCTCTAAACTGGTTTTTAGGTAATATCTCCAAAAATATATATAGTGATTTTAAAACTTAATACATGAATTATGAATATATTTTTAAAGATAATAACTTTTACCTACTTGAGTTAAAGTACTAGAATAAATTTTTCAATTTTTTTTCTTTCAAAATTATGTAGAGCTTAGATATTGCCTTTAATGAACTACTGAAAAGATTTTTATCAATATAATTTTCTATAAAAGTATTTGTAAATGACTGTAAGAGATTTTTTTTTTTTGAGCGGTGACTGTAAGAGATTTTAAACGTGTTAATAAGTAATTATTATGATTAATGCGTAAATCATTAAGCATCTACATAATAAACGATTTATTTTATTTATAAATTACACTATAGAAAAAATTCAGAAATTTATTAAATATTTCATTTTTTAAGATTTGTGCAATTGATTTTTTTTGTGAATTCCTAAACTACCCTTAAAACTCTTTATTCATATTATTATTGAAATATCCCTCCCCGCTAAAACTGGAAAAACCAGAGAGGCCTGAGCTTGGTCTTCACCTCCAATGGCGTCCATGGCTGCCATCTTCGGCAAAACCTCGTACCCATCTCACCAATTCCCCAAAAACTTGAATAAAAGCTTCTCACCACCCATCAAATTATCATTGTCTTATAAATTAAAAAACAACACTCAATCAAGACTCAAAATTTCCAGCGGATTGATCGACCCAGATGGAGGAAAGCTTGTAGAACTCCTTGTAGAGGAATCTATGAGGGATTTTAAGATAAGGGAAGCTTTATCTCTGCCAAGAATCAAGCTTTCTCGTATCGATCTTCAATGGGTCCATGTGCTAAGCGAAGGCTGGGCTAGCCCTTTGAATGGGTTCATGAAAGAACCCGAGTTCCTCCAAACGCTTCATTACAACTCGCTCCGTCTCGATGATGGTTCGGTTGTGAACATGTCGGTGCCTATTGTTTTGGCAATCGACGATGCCCAAAAGCATCAAATTGGTAACGTGTCTCAAGTTGCTCTTTTTAGATCCGATGATGACGATGACGATGAGCCAGTGGCTATCCTTAAAGAGTAAGATAATTATGAGATTTTGGTATTTTCTGTTGATCAATTTTGTTTTTTATTTTTTTCACAATAGAATTGAAAAATTCACATATTGTTTTTCCCATATTAGCAGAGAGATTTTATTTGATCATTTACTTGTATGGGACATTTTTTTTTGTTGTGTCGAAAGATTAAATCATTTTCAAATGTTGTTTCTTTCTTGTTTCCTTTGACTTTGTGTCACTTTCTAGTTTATAGCACCTTGAATCATAAAAAGTTAACATCCGGTTTGGTTCAATCCGGTCCATGTATAACTGCAGATTCATGTTTTTTTTTTCCGGATTTTATTAGTATTGAGATCTACAAGCACCCAAAGGAAGAAAGGATAGCAAGAACATGGGGAACAACAGCTTCAGGTCTGCCTTATGTTGATGAGGCTATTAAGAATGCTGGAAATTGGCTGATTGGAGGTGAGCTGGAGGTTATAGAACCAATCAAGTACCATGATGGCCTCGACCGTTATCGTTTATCGCCTGGAGAACTTCGCAAAGAGTTTACTAGGCGCAATGCAGATGCAGTATTTGCTTTCCAGCTTCGTAATCCTGTGCATAATGGTCATGCTCTACTGATGACTGATACTCGTCGTCGGCTTCTTGAGATGGGCTACAAGAACCCCATCCTCTTGCTTCATCCATTGGGTGGCTACACCAAGGCGGATGATGTTCCTCTTCATTGGAGGATGAAGCAACATGAAAAAGTATTTCTATCTGAATCTTTTAATCCTTAAATCTTACACAAACTTGGGTTTAGTATTTTACTGTTTCTAATGGATTTCTAATTACTGAACCTGCTTGAATTTATTGTTTATGGGGGTCCAATGTCTCGTTGGTATGTATATCGAGATGCAGAATCTGAACAGTATTATTTATTTCTTATCCAATCCTGCTAAAACTTGGGTGAAAAGTAAAAAAAATCAGCTTCTAAAAATGAAAATGGAATTGCTGTTTCATTGATCTTGGATTCCTAGTTTATGCATTTAACATGGCAATCTGTCATCTACCTATGGTATGAACTGTTCCCATGCAATTTGATTTTAACTCAGGTGCTGGAGGACGGTGTTCTTGATCCAGAGACGACTGTTGTTGCGATTTTTCCGTCTCCAATGCACTATGCTGGTCCGACTGAGGTGCAGTGGCATGCAAAGGCAAGGATCAATGCAGGTGCTAACTTTTATATAGTTGGTCGAGATCCTGCAGGCATGGGCCATCCAACCGAGAAAAGGGATCTCTATGATGCTGATCATGGGAAGAAAGTATTGAGCATGGCACCTGGTTTAGAGCGTTTAAACATCCTTCCTTTCAAGGTACATATGAATTATCAGTTTTTTGTTTACAATTATTTCACATCACCTTGGCTTTGTTATGACTTATTGTCAATGCCAATCTAAATACAAACTGCAGGTTGCTGCTTATGACAAAACTCAAGGGAAAATGGCATTTTTCGATCCCTCAAGGTCTCAGGATTTCGTTTTCATATCAGGCACCAAGGTAATTTCCTGACACAAATATTGGCTATTGGGATAGAAATTATGGTTTCATGACATTTTAGTCTTTTGTCTATTGGAAAGAATAAAAAACAATTGCATTTTGTAACTGTTTTTTGTCATTCAAATTTAAAAAACAAAACTCTTTCAAAAGTCTTTCTTCCTTTCTCTTTTCAACAAACCTGATCTGTTAGTCTCCTGATATCCATTAGATGCGAACTCTGGCAAGGAACAACGAAAACCCTCCAGATGGATTTATGTGCCCTGGCGGCTGGAATGTATTGGTAAAATACTACGACAGTTTAATTCCATCAAACAATGGCAGTATCCCCAAACCAGAAACTGTTCCAGCTTAAATCTTTGTTACAGTATATAGTACTTTACATCTGTTTGGGTGAAATCTTCATCTTCTGCTTGTGATATAAATTTGATATTCCATCAACAACAACAAAAAAAAAAAAAAAACTATGTATCCTTAACTAAATAAAGTCATTCGAGGCAGTCGTTGGCACAGAGACATTAGCGATTGCCTCGCTCTGTGATTATGTGTCCATCATTGCATCTGTGCATGTGGGCATGTTGTAATATTAAGTGTGATGCATGTTGTCAAAGTTTGTGATATTTATGGAAATCAATAAAGTAAATGTGTTTGTGAATGGTTAAAGCTTTTCTGATGCCTCATTTAAAACCCAACTGTAAGTTTCATGATCTAGTCGAAGTGCAAAAATCATCCGTCAACGATTTCGTGTTCATATTGAAATAAGAAATGAAATATCAGATCAGACCCAACCCAACCCGGAAGCTGCTTCATCGCGAAAAGACTGAAATATCAGACTTTTCAAACCAGCTGTTTCTATTATTCAGAATACAGGAAAGTAGTAGAAAAGAAAGTTGTTCCTGTGGAAGAAAGCCAACTATGAGAGGCTGTCAACTTTACTGGAAGAAAGAAAAAACACTTTGTTCAAATCAATATACAAGAAAAAACAAAGAAACCCCACTACTGTAAAGAAAGCAATCAAATATATGTTGGATTTGTCTGCAAAGGAAGCTACATCAGGTTCTTCAAACAAATATTTTCCCTCTTTGGAAACCACATGTGTATTGCACAACTAATTTGTACAAGTGTCTTGTTTGTTTGTTTTACCACAATAACACAAAACAATCTGATTTATCTCTCATTAATCATTATACGATGTTCAAATACTTATTCATAGATTTTCTTGTCCCACCAAAATTGGAAAAATGCAGCCATGAAAGTTTCACTACCAATTCATTGATTCAAGGGTCTAGTCCAACACAGATGAAGTTTCCATATCAGGAAAAAATTTGGTGCCTCAACTTTTGGGGGACACATGAGTCAGTTTAGTTTTTTTAAAATGCTTATTAAACCAAGTTGGAACAAGTCATTCAAAGTATTTTTGAATCAAATATTTTACCTTTACTCTCTCTTCACAAAGAACAGGTCATTGCCAAGAAAATGGAGTGAAGTTAACAGATTCGGTCAAATATTTTCTTTGAAATGATTAGGCTTTGATTAATGAATAACACGTACTGGTATCCTCGAAATTCCACACCCACCTACCTCACTTTCCTCTCTTTTAATTTCAACAACAAAGCTATGAAGGCTATATTCTGCATATTTAATACCGACAGGGACAGACCAAAAGCAATTCTCAATTATGAAAATGTTGATTTTGAGTTTTTATGGACACCAAAGTTTGTGACAGAGATTTTCCATTCCATTATTAATTGAACTTCAAAAGTCTATCAAAGTCTATTCTATATGGGCTTCATATTTGAAGATTTTTCGACCATAATATAAATTATTTTGTTTTCTTTAGCTTTCAAACCATATTGAATATAGAAATTTTATCTATATTCGAACCATCATTTCCATGAATTTCCATTTTACATATGGTCAATACTGATATTTTAATCATTTTGAAAGGAAAGATGTGTAAGTAGAAGTAGAATAATATAATTGAGAAATGAACAAATCAAACATAAGTTGTCATACTTTTCATTCAAGATATTTGTCATCAACATAGAAAACAACATTAAATTTTACATTGTACTAAAAAAAACAATAACTTTTACAAAAAAAAAAAAAGGACTTCTTTCAGGAGGGAATTCTGCAGTTAAGAAATGTGAAATTCTGTTATGTCTATCCTTCAGTCATCATCTTGACGAATTCGTCGTAGTTAACCAAGCCATCTCCATCCAAATCGGCCTCTCCGATCATCTGCAGAATTTCTTCTTCTGTTAACTTCTCCCCCAGATTGAGCATCACATGGCTTAACTGCACATATGAAGAATAATTTTTAAGAATATTCAACATGATATGAATCCATTGTTTAATGGGTTTATTCTAAAATTGGGAAAAACTCTCACTTTGGAATAGGATTTTTTTTTACCTCACTTGGTGATATGAATCCATTTTGGTCCTTATCAAACACTTTGAAAGCCTCTCTGAGTTCATCTTCAACATCAGTTTCCTATGAAACACAAACAAGACAGGAAAAACAACTTAATAATATTTAGAGATTATGGAACAAAATTTGTTCAACTTTGAAATTGTGTGGGAATTGGCAAAATCCCATATTTGAAAAAAACCTTCATAATTTTGGACATCAAGTTCAAGAACTCTATGAACTCAATGGTTCCATTCCCATCTGCATCCACTTCTTTGATCATGTCCCTAAGCTCTTCTTCACTTGGATTCTGATCCAGTGATCTGATCACTGTTGCCAGTTCCTCAATGGTTATGCAACCTGCAGTTTGTTCAAGAGTTGTCAACCATTCAATCAAAAAGTAAAGAGTCTCAGTTTTAGTGATATAATTAAAACTAATCAATTTTTTTTTTAAGATATATATTACATTAAATTTGGGATTTGGGGAGGGAGTCTCGAAACTCGATCTCTTTAGAAGGGAGAAGTCATACTAACCATTTAAGCTATGTTCTGGTTGGAAAATAAACAATAAGATTACAACAACAAAAAAGTGACTGACCATCTCCATTCTTGTCAAATAGATAAAAAGCTTCCCTAAGCTCATCAATCTGTTCTCTGCTTAGACCTTCCACCATGATGTTTTCCATTGATCAAACCTCAGAAAAAAAGAAAAGCTTCAGAGAAATAAGGAGAGAGATGAGAAGAGTAGAAAGCTAATTTTCAATTGGGTTGTGTTTAAATAGCCAGACCCCAACAACCAAAGATTTTTTTTTTTTAATTCCTTATTTTTATTATTTTTACTCCCAAATATTAAAGTGATATAATTTCCAAGAGTCAAACAAACTTTATGACCAAGATCTGGTGTTCATCTTATTGGCCTTTTATTTTTTTAAAGTGAGCATCATTAGGCCATTGATCAAACCCTCTTAGAAGGCAACTTTCTTCTCATTCTCAACCAAAACAACTTTAAAGTTAAACCCCACTGTTTTCCATTTCTCATTCAATTTTATTTGCTTTTAGCATATATAAAGTTTCATGTTGGTAAAAGCTTTTTTTAGTGGTTTTCAAAGTTCGGAGTAAAAGTGGCAATCAACCCCGAAATGCACGTCTATATATGTATTTATTTCAAAATCATTGTGAATGAGCTCCAATTTTGTATGGCAGATTTTTTATTTTTAATGGATTAGCCTAGAAAGTTTGTAATGCCATATGTGTCATGTTAGCTTATTTTAGTGTTTAAAAAATGTTTTAGTAGTGTTTTACAATCATCTTAATTTTTTTTCTCCAACATAAATTTGATAATGTCAACCAGGATTTAGCTTAGTAGTAAAACAATTGTAATCCCTATGTTTAGAGGTTTAAATCTCACCGGTCAATTTTGTGATCTATTTGTTTGAAAAAACTAGTCCTTATAGTAAATTTAAATTGCAATCATATGAGAAACAAATGGTTTAGGAAGATTCAAAGCAATTCAACAAGAAGATCAAGTAAACAATAATCCTTTGTTTAATTAATTTAAGATGGTATGCTTGGGTCTAAAATTGATAATTAGTATATGTTTGCTCGAGTATTATTCATGGGTTTATGCAATGCATGAGTCTATACGGTTCATTAAAATTACCTCTTCAAAACCCGTGAGTTTACTCCAGTATATTAATGGGGCATTTGCAAATCTAGCAAAATTTTTAATAATATTTGTAAAAATAAAACCTCAAAAAAATATTTATAAATATAGCAAATTTTGATCGTGATAAACATTGAATTACATATCTGATAAACACATAAATCATTGTTAATCACTGATAAACATGATAAAAATTGTTATATTTGCAAATACTTTTTTGAGTTGATATTTTTACAAATATTACATAAAAATATGCCACCTAATGAAATTTCCCTATATTAATTTTTCAACATTTGTTCGTATATTATGAGTTTGTATAATATATAAATTCATAAACCAAATACAGGTTACATAAATTAAGATATCAAAACTGTAAGCTTCTAAAACTCACAAACTAAACATTATTTAAGGGTTTTAGAGAAAATGCCGTGAAAATAAAATAAGATGGTTACGAAAGAGAGGGAGACATGGAAAAAGTAAAAGTGGACACCATTTTTTCTTCAATGTCAATAAAAAAAAAAGAGCGTTGTCGAAATTGATTAAACAAAAGAGCGTTTAGCCCCAAAGCCAAAGGCATCACAGTCTAACAAAGCTGACTGTTGGATTTTTTTGGAAATATTAAGTTCTTATATTATGAAAATTGCAAAATGCTTACCTTTGAAATTAGTGGACAAGACAAAATCTCATAACTGCTACGCGGTTTCTGCTTTCAATATTTGTTAACCGTGTCGTCTGTTGCCTTTGACACTCTTTCAGTTTCTGCTGCTTCTTCTTGAAATTGAATTGAGTTACATAATATTAATTTTTTCATATTAAATGTTCTTATTTAATTAAAAAAAATCACATAAAATATCTTCAAATTGTAATCTTATGGAAGCATAACTTCAAATGAATTGAAAATACTAATTGGAGTAAGTTATACATCCTCTCATCCTTCAGAAATTTTAATAAAAACGTTAAAAAAAAAGGTACTATTTTATAGTCCCAAAGAGGTAGATACGATCTAATTTATTTTTTAAACTGTTCACATCATTCATGAAAGAAAGAAAGAAAAAATCACTTTTCCCAAGACGTGTTATGGAATGTTGAATCTGATCAAAGTGGCTAAATTTAGAATCAAATTGACTAATTGAACCCAACCTGCTAATGTGGGAAATGTACTTTTCAACTATCAAAAGGGAAGGGAAGAATGGTCCTCGGGAACTGCAAAAGGTCTTTAGACTACTTTGGCTGTCCCAAAAAATCCCAATCAAGAGTCCTTTTGAACAAAATGAGCAATCATGTGAAATAATTTCCAGTACTATTGTTATATCATGTGTATTAGATATCTTCTATGCTACTATTTTTAACCCCACAATAGCAGCATCTCCAAATTCTATACTTCGGTTTTAATGCTAAATTCAGAATTCATGTGATATTTGCGACTATGCAATCATTTCAGTAAAAAAAAAAGAAAGAAAGCTGAGATATAAGCTCAAGAGGTTTTCTAATATCACTGTATCGTTGGAATACGTTGTACGATTCTCTTTACTACCTGTACAATGCTAGAAAAATGGAATCCATCTAACATTCACTTCCCTTATCAATGACTATACAAGTTTCATATCTCCATTCCACAGTAAAGAAAGAAAAGGTTAAAGATGGATGTGATTTACATATCAGATGGTTTCGGAACTTCCCGGAGCTGGACTGAATTGTTTAAGCAGTGAATAAAACCATAGTGTGGGAATTTCTCATACCAAGTTTCTTGCTGTTCATGTGTGTCCCAATGCTCCCCACTGCTGCTCTTTCCATACTTGTGAATCCAGCCTGAGCCATTGTGGCCCTCACCCCATGTACGATTCCACCGTTCTCCATGCTTACCTTCCCACCATGTTTCCCCCTGTTTGACACCATGACCATCTAGACCGAAATTTTCATCCCATTTGTCACCCCACTTTGTCCAACCATCACCCTCACATCGCTCGGCCCATTTGTCTGTGTACTTGATGCTGCTACCCAGTCCATCATATTTTTCACCCCATCTGCAAGAGGAAAATTACACGCTGAAGCAATTTGATAGAGATTAATGACTTTAGAAGCAATTCTATTACCAAATTGCATGGGCAAAAATCTTGAAAGAGTATCAGAATAGATCAGTAAAAAAAAGACTAAGAAGACCACAAGAAAAATATTTTGTTGTTGTGACTAATATTTGAAGAAGATTTTATACCTTTCATGCCAGATATGAGCATGACCATCATCAACATAGGTGCTTGGGTCAATTTTACACCATTTGTGAGCCCTTTTTTCTGTTTGACCAGAGGCATTATATTGTTCCCACCATTTCTCTTGCCACTCACTGCCATATCCATTTTTACCCCACTTATCTGCAGTTTTCTCAAGGTGCAGAAGGCCTCGTTCCTGCAAGAAAAGCTAACTAAGTTCAGGTCATATAATCAATGTTTGCTGCAAAGATTGAAAATTGTACGACCTACAAAGGGATTTCATGTTGACTACAAGGTTCCGAGAAAGTGGATTTTATAAAATTAAAGAGTCCATAAATATATTGAAAAGTACAATCAGAACAAGGATCCATGCTCAACAGCTAGTGAAGAGATCAGTTACAAATCAACAAGATTGAGTGCACTGTGGCCATCAACAAGTTTAAAAGTGACAGACTTCCAACGGGTGCAAAAGATGGAGTGACAAACAAAACAAAAATCAGTAAATCCTTCTCAAATTTCAAAGTCATAGAAAGAGATATGCTACATATCAGCAGACACATTGAAACGTCACACATTCATAAAGGCATTTTTCCTCTTCTCACAATGATCCGATATAATTCATTCTGCTTGTAATATAAGTGGAAAACAAATCTCTTATCCTCCCCTTCATTTTCAGGTATAACAAACTTGCAGATGGTTGTGAATTGATAATAGAACAATTTGTACACAAGATAATGTAATAGAAGCAAGCAAACCAGTAATAATTCAAACTCACCTGCCACATAGATTCTCTCCAATATTCACGCCAAACATTTCCAGAAGCATCACGCCCAGATTTCTCTGACCCAAGTTCTTTATAGCCAAACACATCAGCAGCTTCCCAATACTTGTTCTGCCACTCAGTGAGTTGGTCAGCGCTAACTCCCCTGGTCAGTGTCCACTTGCAAATCACTCCATCAGGTCTCTTCTCAACTCCCGTAACCTTCCACCATCGCGATCCATCTGGACTAATACCTTTTGTTGATTCCTTATCTACATTGTGAAGTTCATGTAATGCTTCTGCTGCACTTACAGAAAACTGTTTCTCAACTTTGTCATCTTCTTCCAATGAATGTGTCTGTGTACTGGATTCTGAGGCTATTAATTTTTCAACTTCCATGGATGATTGAAGAGGTGGTAGAAAATGCATGAATTTTCTTTCAGGGAGTTTACTCTCAAACGGTATTGAGAGAAAATCCGTTGGTGGTTCTTTCTCCTCAACTAGATTGGATATTTTTGGATATACTGGCAATTTCCTGGCTGTTTGCAAATCACGGGAAGTATCATCTGGTGGGGGTGTCCAAGACCAGAAATCTGGACCAGGAGTACCGAATCGAGAAGTTTGATGCAAGAGTGTGTTCTCATCCTCACTTTGTAATTCAGGTGATGCTAGATTCATTGAGAATAAAAAGTAATATAAAAAGGGACAGAAAGAATGAGTCAGTATGAGACCAGAACAACCACATAAAAAGTTCATAAACATATTCTCAACTCAAACTAAAATCTTGTTGTTACTATTTTCTTTTCCATTTCAACGTTCCTCTCACTCATGCCTACAAACAATGTATTAGACACTTTTGGCCATCAGGTTTCCCAACCCAGACCGATGCAAGACTTTTGAAACTAGAATCATACTGCCATTATTTTATATATCAGTAGATTAATTATTAATCTGTATTAAATTACTAATTTTTCGTAAGTTTAAAAGTTTTAGTCTATTCATCAGATAATAACCCAACTAATAAATGAGGACTGCTTGAACGAAAGTCTCGAGTACAATAGCAAGAAACGCCAAGAATTAATAAAAGTATTCAACTTGACCTAACTTTTATGATTAAAAATTCAGGCTTTTGTAGTCAACAAAATCGATCAATTCTTTTACCTTCTTGAAGACCTTTTATTCCACCGCCATTTTCTTCCTTCGAATCACTGAAACTCGACCGAGTCACCGACTCAGTCTCATCGATAAGAGCACGAGCTGCTGCAATGGCTGCAGCTGCTCGATCAATGACCTGTAATCGCTGAATCCGGTCCCTTTCCTCCTTCGGAACTTCAAGAATCTTATTAAACTCCTCGTTTTTCTTCTCCAAATCATCGGAAGTTCTATCACTGTCATCGACAGCGTCTTTTCCAGTAGAATTCTCCACAATTCTCTGAAACCGAATAGATTTTCTCTCGCTTTCAACAGCCTTCTTCCACATGTGAAGGTACGATTCGGAGGCATCAGAAACCCTAATTCTGAATGTCCTCGTGGTTGTTGCGTGCCGAAACTGAACCTCTCGATCGAGAGGAAGAGAAAGAAACTTCTTGTCAATGAGATGGGGAAAGGGGGGAGAGTAGAGGGTGGTACGTGAATACGCTCTGAACTTGAACGCCATTAAAACCAGAAGAGAAGTGAGATGAAGAAGGCAAAGGGGTTATGAAAGTGAAAGTGAAAGTGAGAGTTTTTAAATAATTTGGCCACCGTACTTGGGAATGGGAGTTGGTTCTGTTTTCGCCGTTGGGAAATGGAAATGGGACCGTTGCGATGCCGTTGGGCGTTTTATATTTGTGAGCTTTGTTGGACGGTGGTCATAAAAGGAGATTTTGTGATGGGTATTTTATTTTTTTCGAAAATACTATATGGTTTATCTTTGTATTTCATCATTTATACCAATTTAGTATTTATGTTTTTCTTTGTTTAAATTCGGTTTATATAGTCTTTATATTTAAAAAAATTTTTGATCGATTATTACATTTTAAATAAATTATTTAACTATTTTATTATTTTTCATGAATTTTTTAATAAACATAGTTTGTCGATTAAATATGACTGACATAATTAATTTAGGTATAAAATTGAACCAAATATAACAAATAGATAGATTATTACATTTTAAATAAATTATTTAACTATTTTATTATTTTTCATGAATTTTTTAATAAACATAGTTTGTCAATTAAATATGGCTGGCATAATTAATGTAGATATAAAATTGAACCAAATATAACAAATAGATAATTGGACAGATTATGTTTTTGTAAAGTTCAAAGAACTCGATTCAATTTAAAAGCATGTTCACCACTTGTTTGATTATATAAACATCAAAAGTACATATAAAAAGTATGATTAGTTTGATTAAACCAAACTCACTAAACTATGACTAAATCAATGACTTCAATTCAATTCTATTTGATTCTAAATTTTTGGAAAATTTGTCATAGTTCAATTTGATAATTAATTATGGTGAGTTAATAAGGCAGCCATTTAACTATATAACAATAACAATTAAAAACGTCACCATTTAATTTATATTCTATCTATATCTCCTATTATCACATGGGGTTTTAGTTTTACATTTGGGGCAAAATGTAAACAATATCTATGTGGTTTTGGTTAAATATAAATACACCCTCTATAATTTAAAAATGAATATTTATATCTTTATAGTTTTAAAATTATGCAATTTGACCCTTCTCAATAACGTTGTGAACTTCTTTAGTCATAACTTATTCGTTTGAACTTCGATTTGAATGATTCAAGATATTTTAAAATTCTATTTTCTATCTATATGTTATGGTGGGTCAAATTGCATACTTTTAAAACTATAAATGTATGAATATTCATTTTCTAACTATAAAGGGTGTGTTTACATTTGACCAAAACCACATGAGTATTTTTTACAATTTTCCCAAACATCCATTAAAACTAAAATAAGACAAATCTTTTTAGAAAAGGTAAAATAAGAAATGAGTTTATTTATTCTACGGGAGTGTTTGGTAGAAGGAGTAAGTTAGGGTGGGTTTTAGTAGTCTGGGGTTATGAAGCCTGAATTTAGATAGTCTGTGTTTGGATGTGTGGGGATATGAGTTTCGTAAACATAAGTTTATATAACCTATGTTTGGTATGTAAGTTTTAGTTTGAGTTTTGTGTTGTTTAATCATTTTATGAGGAGTTAGCAAACCTACCAACGCTTCTATTTAAAATCCACAAATTTAATAGACTAGTTAAAACGAACGTGCGTTGCACGTGAAGGTAAATATTTGATACACTATCATTTGTTGAGAAGAAAGGAACCAATAACAATTATTTATGTCTTCCAGAAAACACGTACACTATTCTTATTTTGTGGGAGTTTTTCATAATAAAATTGAATCTTTGTTAGTCCAAAAATCAATAAAAGTTGGGCATTCATGCATCAATTTGAATCATATATCTAGATCACGTCCCTGTAAATATTGGAAGAACCCAAAACTCGTGCGAACAATTTTAGAAATCGTGTAGCAGTAATCTTCCTCATTTCGAGGCACAATTCATAGTTGTGATGGGTTGCACATACTGTAATCACTATTGCACTCATGTGCAAAATGTTCCCTCGTGTGAAAAATGAGTGTATCTCTAAGTTGTCCTATGAAAACATGTGGAAGTCAATTTTTAAAAAAGCAACCTAATTCAAGAAGCCAAAAGCAAGATAGTTGTTTTAATTTTTCAGAATGCCAAATGAGTTTTTAGCTTTAAAACTCTATTTGTTTTAGAATAACTCCCAAATAAAACCGATGGCGTTTTGTAAGGATTGATTACTTTAATATGTCATTTGATGGTGCGAAAGCAAAGCCATAACTTCAATTTGCCTATTCAAAAAAATAAAAGAAAATTTGAAAATCTTCCAAAATCACATAAGAGTTTCATTACTCTAATTCTTTTAGCCTTTTCAATTGTTGCATGCTAGTATCGTGTCCTCACTAAAAGTACTCTACAATCTTTAGTCTAGAAAGAAAAAATATATCATAATCATGTCTACAATTTTCTTATGAGATTTTATCCGATAGCAAAATGTTTAAAAAAAAATTCCTTATATGAAAAATTCTCACCGATAGACAAATTTAGTGTCCGTCTGATTTTTAAGGAAACAATCGTATTACTTATAGACTACAAAATTGAAATTTTAAACAATTGTAAAATTTCATCTCCTTTGATGAATCTAAGAAGAATTGACGCAGTATAAATCATAAGACAATTTTTAATTGATCATCCCAAATTACATTTTAAAAAAAAAACAAACAAATTGAAAAAGAGAAATTACATCCATAATTCTAATTCATTTGATCCAATTTATAGATTCTTCTAACCCAACATCATCCAACCAACGCCCAAATCGATCTTCTTCTTCAAATACCAATATAACTTATTCTTCCCATCTAAGAACGCGCACCCCTGTCTTCGTCTTCATCTTTTCAGATATAAGAGCGCCCCGATTTGCAATATTAACGCTTCCTCTTCAAATTTGAGAATGCCTAAATCTTGCTCAAAGGAAAAACGAAATCCAAACTTCATTCTGTACAAAATATTTTCAAGAAAGATGGAAAGTTAGATTGACTTCACGTGGAGTGCACACAACAATAATCAAGATTCGGAAAAACCAGAATTTTCCTCCATTTTTCCAAAATCCTTGATAACATTAAAATGGAAAAATATGAGTAAAAATTACATTAAAAAAGAATAGCAAAAGGAAGGCTCTCTACTTTCGAAATCCAAATCATTTTATCTAAATCAATAAAAAAGAATAGCAAATGGAAGGAACCCATCTCTCTCTACTTTCCAAATCCAAATCTTTTTATCTAAATCAAGCTTCTTAATTTGATGCCCAAATCAATATTTCCATTCTTACTTTCACTTGGATAAAAAAAAAAGATATCATGAATTTCCAATCCGAAAAGCTCCTTTTATGGAAAACAACGATGCTTCTAGTTTTCTGAATTAATAACTCGAAAAATACAATGGCATTTCAGGCGTCAAAATAATACATAGAAAAATGCAATGGTATTTCAAGCGTCGAAATAATACCTTGAAAAATGCAGCAAAAATTGAACTTTTCTGAATTCAATATGACGAAAAATAAATGGAAAATAGTATGTCTTTATTGAAGGATAAGAAAGTGTTATTTTATGTAATTGGATTGGATTACCATTCAAGACGTGGTGATATGTATCTGATGTTTTGTATGTATGAAAATAGGGGGTTTTAGGATAAGCATTGATTCGTTCACCTACATAGAGTAGAATAAATAAGGACAATAAATTATGCACAATTTACAAAAGGAAATTATCATGAACGAAAGGTCAAATTTTTTCTCTTTTACATAATATAATAGGCACGTATCTCATAAAAAAAAGTTAAATAATAATTATAATTATTATTGGAAGGATAGAAAGGGAATAAACCAATTAAATGAGGGTAAATTTGGAACTCAATGTTTCTCCATACTTTGCCACATTTAGATATGTTATAAGGAAATTATCATGAACGAAAGGTCAATTTTTTTCTCTTTTACATAATATAATAGGCATGTATCTCATAAAAAAAAGTTAAATAATAATTATAATTATTATTGGAAGGATAGAAAGGGAATAAACCAATTAAATGAGGGTAAATTTGGAACTCAATGTTTCTCCTTACTTTACCACATTTAGATATGTTATAGATTAAACCCTGGGTTACAAGTCCATCTAATAATAAACATAGGATAGACTATTGAAACCCACCCACCCACCCAACCCTAACACGTCAACCAAACTCCCCAAATAAGTTTCAAACCTTTTTTTTTTAAGGAAAAGCTTTCAACTTGGCCTCACCTAAAATTGGAAAGAAAAAAAGAGCCACAAATTCTAATAACTTTCAAATTATTTATATTCCCAAAATACATTCAGAAAGTAATATCTTCAAAATTTTAGGAACTAAAACTACTAAATCAAGAAATGATCAAAATTATAGAAGAGAAACCCTAAAATGGAAGCTACAAGTTCAGGAATCAGAATCATCACTGTCCCCACTGTACTTGTAGAATATGTCGTTTACTCTGTACGATACGATAAAGAAAGGAGACACAGACAATAAAAAATTAAAAAAAAAATAAAAGACACAGAAAGAAAGTGAGAGAATATGACAAAAATAAAAAGAAAAAAGAAAACAAGCTTTCATCCATCCAAATTAAAAAAAAAAAAAAGGAACCAGTCACGCTCCAAGCCTGAAAAATTGAAAAAAAAAGTTTCTTGAATTTTTTCTTCGAAGAGGGAAAAGAAAAGAGTAACCCTTTATTTTCATCACGCAGAGCTCCTATCTCTCTGCTTCGTTTTTTGCGTAGATCCATCACTTTCATCAAAAGGGGTTCATGGAATCACCAATAACGTTTCCGGGGCTTCCTGTTTTTCATCTATAATGGCGTCTATTTGATCTTTTTCTACTGCCATATAAGTCTAGGGTTTGAAATTTTGAATTTTGTTATCGGAGAAGTTTTTATCAGCTATGTCTGAATCAGCAAGTATGGTATTAACGCACCGGATTCAGTCTTCTTCTAATATTGATACCAGAGGAAAACACAGGATACAGGCTGAATTGAAGCGGCTTGAGCAAGAAGCAAGATTTCTGGAGGTCAATTTCTTTTTTCTCTTTCCTCTGATCGTGTCTGATTTTGAGTGAATTATGTTTGAAATTGGGTATTTTGGAATTTAGATGGGATATTTTAGCTGTATGTGAACTGTTATATTGTTAAAAAGTTTTGTATTATTGAAGTGTTTTTTTTTTTTTTTTTTTGTATGGTACCTTAGATTCTCTTCTTCTAATAGTTTTAAAGGGAAATTGCCAAAATTTGTGGGTCAATTGAGTCCCAGCTTTGTTGATCATCTGGTTTAGGTGTTACTGTTTATGGAAATTGGTTAGGACTTTATTAATTGCCAAATTGAAAGCAAATTTCAAGTGATTTGGTTATTTCAAAACTTCAAAAAATTGATATCTTCACAGGCACTTCTTAATATACTTTTGTCCAGTGATGGCCTGTAAAGAGAAGTGAATTATGCTCTTTTTGCTGTACAAGAACAGTTGCTTCATTACAGTTTAATTTAAGATGTTCTGGAAAATAATGTTGGTGCAATGAAAATTATCCAAGAAGATTCTTCTGTTTTCTTTCAATCAGTAAGATTAACATTAGAACTGTTGACTTTTTTTTTCCTGTCCTACTTTCACTGTCGATTAACAGATTCAAACATGTACTTCTCATCTCCTCTAGAAGTTCCCATTTTTTTTTGTATTTGTGGTGAAATGTCACTGGGTTGAGACCAAAATGTGAAAGCTCGTGACAATTTCAGTAATCTGACATTGCTTCTCTGTTATTATTAACTTTGGTCATAAAGTAATGTTGATTGGCTGTAAGCAAGTATATTTCGAGATATGTTGTCTTCGGGAGGGGCTAATTTTATATCTGCGTCATGATTCAGGAAGAGCTGGAACAACTAGAGAAACTGGAAAAGGCATCAACAGCATGCAAAGAGTAAGCATGATAAATTATTAGGATATGCTGAATTGATTATCCATTAACAATGTATGATCCTCCAATTAATTTGTAAAATTGCTGTTCTCTACCTGCCAGAATGCTGAGTAATGTGGAAACTAGACCAGATCCACTTCTTCCAGAGTATGATCTTTGAATTCTGTTTCTTGTATCGGTCATTTTTCTCTGATTCAAACCTTAAAATCTTCTTTTCTTTTCTGTTTTGGCTTTTGGTGAATTTCAGAACACATGGACCTTTAAATCCGCATTGGGATCGATGGTTTGAAGGGCCACAGGATTCCAAAGGTTGCGGATGTTGGATATTGTGATAGTGTTTGACCTATTCTTCTCAAGGGGCCAAGGGCTCTCTCTATAGATTCATACAGATTTGTGGTTGCCGTGCTGATACTTCCGAGATTTAATTCAAGAGCTTGCTGCATACCGGAGATTGTGATTTGACAATAACTGCTTGGAGGAATTAATTCCCATTGTCATTTGTTTGCCAGAGGTTTCAACTCACTGTCAATAGTTTTCAAGAGATTTTTCATTTGAAAAACTTTCTTTAGCTTCTTCATTTTACTTATGCAACGATTCTTTTTTAATATATAGAAAAGAGTAAACTGTTTAAGCAAATTCAAGTAGAAACAATTTCCAGGTGCCAAAAGTACATTGAAAAATGAATATCATCAATCATTCACCTTGAATCTTGTTTATGCCCTGAATTGAAAGGGCGTCAGCGATCTCAGCGGAGTCATGACAGACATGAAAATCTTGTTTGTTTGCTGCAACACAACCGAATGCTGAAGAACTTCATAGCAAAGCTCATCTTTCATAACGGAAATCCTTGCTCGCTTTGCCTTTTTTTTTTTTCCGACTATGGAAATAGTATAACGCATCAACTTAAAACATAAAATTGAGATTGGGGAAACTCGAAGCTATAAGTTTATAAAATGAAGTACTAATGCTTAATTGAGTTGTGTTCAAGATGTGCATTTTTGTTTTATTCTTCTTTTTGTGATTTATCATATGGTTTTTGGGTAACTTTTATAATTCTGCTAAGATGAGAATATTATAAAAATTGAACAAAAATTGTCCCAAATAACGTATATTAGTTGTGTATTTTTAAGCATGTCGCTACTTTTGATTTTTTTTTCTTCTAAATATATAGCAGTTTTTTTTAAACGAAAAATAATGTTATTTTGATAAATTTTTAAATGTTGTTATATATATTGCTATTTTGATAATTCTCCCATCAATTGATTTAGTTGTTAAAATTAAGGATTATATAAAATTAAAATTTTAGAGTTCACATTAACCTACCTTACTTAAGTTATAATGGATATAAATTAAGTTTTTTTTTTTTTTTTTTTTTTTTTTAAAGTTTCGAAATTTTAATCAGATTTCACAATCTATCTATAATCTATAACATATATAAAAGTGGGGAAATGAGGAGAAACATTGACTTCCTATTTTACCCCTATTATTTAAAATATTCCATTTGTATTATTTTGTTTCTTTTTTATTTATTTTAAATTAAATTTACTTAATTATAAAAAGACAATGGTCACCATGTATGGTTGTGTCTTTTCCATCAAAAGGCATAACTATATAAAAAAAAAATTAAATCGACTTAGTTATAAAAAGACAATGGTCACAATGTATGGTTGCGTCTTTTCCATCAAAAGACAACCATATAAAATTTATTTTAAATTAAATTGACTATTATAAAAAGACGATAATCACCGATGGTTATGTTTTCCATAAAAAAGACATAACCATACAAAGAGTCATAACTTTTCACTTGGAGTCAATAAACACGTTTTTACAACGTGTCCCTCTACGAATAAAACTAACTAGATTTATTTAATTAATTATTCAATCGTTAATAATATATCAATTAGGTCATATTATTTCTTACATTCTCAAAAAGACAACGTAGACCACCATGTATGTTTATGTTTTTTTTATTCCTTTTTTGTTTAAAGGATGTATTTTTTTCCATTTTGAGTCAACATACACATTTTTAATTGATTAATTATTAAATGGTTAATAATATATCGATTGGGTCACAATAATTTCTTACATTCTCCATGGTTCAATAAATAAAACAATCATGATGTGTACACCACGTATAAATGAGTTACTCATTTTACTCTTATTTTTTTTATATTCCATTTGAATCATTTTATATAATTTTATTTACAAGCTATCTATATATTATAGGTCAATATACCACGTTAATACATTATATTAACTATTCAAAGCCTATTAAGATTGAATAATTTTACAAAACGTGTATATATATATATATATTATTAAAAGCATAAATTATGATCACTTTGAGGTGAATCCAAACATTACATCAAATGTGTAACGCACGTACAATTTAACTAGTATATATAAAAACACTTTAAATAATGTTTTAAAATAATTTTTTTTTATTTTTGCTTTCCATAACAACTTCATGACAGCGTTTGGATGGTTAAATATATTATTTGTACGTTAAGGAGTTACTATTCATAATTTCATAAAAATGGTAAATGAAAAGAATATATGAGAAAAACAACCTAACCTCTTTCAATTTATAATTTTTTTTTTAAATTTTTTATATGGATCTATCTACTGAGAATCATTTCCCATTACTTGATGCAATTGATCAATAATACAGAATAAATTAGATTATAATTTTATTTTCCTCATTCTCATTCAGGTCAAATAAACATGTTCTTATTTATCAACTTAGCATAATTTAACACTCAGATATTTCTTTATTAAAGTAAGAAACATAGCTAAGTGCTTATAGAGTTGCTCACTCCTCACGAGGTCAAAGTTCGAGTCACCCAATTTAAGATAATATCTAGAAAAAATATTATATATATATGTATACACCATGATTTTTTAGTGCGTTAAAATACTAAATTGTAAGGACCTAATGATCATCCAACACGACATACTATAAAACCCACAATAAACCTCATCCTAGTCTCTCTCTCTCTCTCCTTAGTTTAGTTTAACCCAAAGTCGTTTTTCACTCTCTCGATCTCCAGGCGACATTTCCGAAGCTCCATCTCCCCAACCAAACCCATATTTGTTTTTCCTCTTCGACATCTCCGCTCTTCCTTTCTTATCTTCTTTTAAACCACCTCTCCCATTTCTCCTTTCCAAATTCCATCAAATTCCCCTTTAACAATGACACAATCTCTGCAACTTTTCACCCCATCTCTCTCTTTTCCTAAACATTCTTTCCCTAAATCTCATTCCTTTAACACCCCTTTCCGTTTTCCTTTCACTTTCACCAAACTCACAATCAAAGCCTCTTCTTCTTCCGCTTCAGATCCCAATCCTTTACCTTCTTCTTCATCATCTTCACAAGTATTAATTTCCGACAATGGTACGGGCGGTGGGTCAAGAGAATATGTGCCCATTATATCTGATTCGAGCTCGATTGATGTTGATTCTGTAACAGAGGCTGAGTTAAAAGAGAATGGATTCAGAAGCACAAGAAGAACAAAACTCGTGTGTACGATTGGTCCTGCTACTTGTGGATTTGAACAGCTAGAGACGCTTGCTGTTGGAGGAATGAATGTGGCGAGAATCAATATGTGTCATGGTACGCGCGAATGGCATCGAAATGTAATCGATCGTGTTCGGAAGCTTAATGAGGAAAAGGGTTTTGCTGTGGCTATTATGATGGATACTGAAGGAAGTGAAATTCATATGGGTGATTTTGGCGGAGCTACTTCTGCTAAAGCTGAAGTAAATTTTGTTTCGTAATCTTTTTTTATTAATTTTCATCTTAGTGTTTGATTTTTGATATTATGGTTTAAAGTTGATGTTTTTATATCTGAACTGTCTATTTTGGGATTGCATTTGGATATTGGGTTTGGTGTTGACTGACCACTGCACTACTACTTGGCGGGTTCCTTGGTTAAATTGTTGAATCAGATGTCAGAAACCCTAAAATTTTCCCGATTTCGTGTTTTTATCATTCTTCTACTGGTTGAAAGTATAATGTTGTTTTTTAAATCTTGTAAATTCATTGCTGCAATTGATGTTTTTAAGTGATTCTTACGAATTAGCCAAGTTCTTTCATGTTCATGTATTTTATGGGAAGATGGTCCCACATTTATGTTATTTTACTGATATCTTTCTTCAGTTTAAGTAGGAAGGCTGAAGTCGCCGCGATGTGTAACTGCTTATTCCATTTGTATGTAGGATGGTGAAATTTGGACATTTAGCGTGAGAGCTTTTGATTCAACACTCCCAGAACGCACGATTAATGTGAACTATGAGGGTTTTGCTGAAGGTTACTACTTGCTATTCTAATTGAATATTTCAATCTGATGACATTTAATATGTTCATGCACAGTCTAGGAGTTAATTTTGGGAACAAGTTAATGTTATATGTGGTTGATTCTGCATTTCTTTGCAATAAATTTTGTGATATTTTTTTTATTCATTTTCAATTATAATTGTTGTTTCATAGATGTGGGAGTGGGTGATGACCTTCTTGTTGACGGTGGAATGGTGAGGTTTGAGGTGATCGAAAAGATTGGTCCGGATGTTAAGTGCCGATGTACAGACCCAGGATTGTTGTTACCACGAGCTAATTTGACTTTTTGGAGGGATGGACATTTGGTGCGAGAACGTAATGCCATGCTCCCTACAATTTCTTCCAAGGTAGGTGCCTCCCTCCTCCTAAAAAACCATTTCTCCATGTTAACAGAAATAATTGATCATGGCCCACTGGATTATTAACTGTCGTTATGCATAACAAATAGCAGAAAGAGTTTCAGAATTCAAACTACAATGAGATTTTGAAGTAGTCTATTTTGCTCACTTTTTTCTTCAAACTGTGCATATCTAATTTTGGATTACATTTGTTTTAGAAAATGCAAACTTTCTTATTTTTTTAATATTATATTTTCATTTTGTTAGTGTCTGAATGTTTATTTAGAAATGAAAAGATCAATATCATCCAATCATAATTAAACACTATTATCTAGTCATTATAAAAAAAAACACTATTATCTAGTCTAATATGTAAGTTATATAAATTCAGGATTGGTTAGATATCGATTTTGGGATTGCAGAGGGTGTTGATTTTCTTGCCATATCATTTGTCAAGTCTGCCGAAGTTATTAAACATCTCAAAAGCTATATTGCTGCACGCTCTCGTGGCAGGTAAGCAAAACTATGGTAATTTGCTGATTTATTCTTTATGCCATTTGGTTCTTGCTGGGCCCAATGGACCTCTCATCGTTGGGTCTCTTATTTTTAGGAGATCAAACTTATATCAAGTATGCGTTAATATGTTCTGCCACTTGAATGTCATTTCTTTTGAGTCTGTTGGTTCATGGTGGTTATCAACTTCGTAATTTTTTTAATTTTCAATTTCAACTTTGGGCAGGGTGATTGATGAGCACATTATTTCTCTCTCGCTCTCTTGAATGCTGAACTTCATCTCTAAAATGTTTGATATGTGCAATTTACAATAGTTTTGAGTATTTGAATCTGGCTCGCAGTGACATTTCTATCATTGCGAAGATAGAGAGCATTGACTCATTGAAGAACATGGAGGAAATTATTCGATCATCAGATGGGGCTATGGTAGCTAGAGGAGATCTGGGTGCTCAAATACCTCTGGAACAAGTGCCATCTGTCCAGCAAAAAGTAGTCCAACTATGCAGGCAATTAAATAAGCCAGTCATTGTTGCATCTCAGTTGCTTGAATCCATGATTGAATATCCTACTCCCACCAGAGCTGAAGTTGCTGATGTTTCTGAGGCTGTTAGGCAGAGATCAGATGCTTTGATGCTCTCTGGTGAGTCAGCCATGGGCCAGTACCCAGATAAGGCATTAGCTGTTTTGAGAAGTGTCAGTCTAAGGATTGAGAGGTGGTGGAGGGAAGAGAAACACCATGAACCTATGGAACTCCCAGAAGTTGGATCTTCATTCTCGGATAGTATTTCAGAAGAGATTTGCATTTCGGCTGCCAAAATGGGTAAGCTCCATCATATTCTTGGATATCTGTAGGGGTCTCAAATGGTTGGGCTGGGGATGGCCATGCGAGGGCAAGCCTATCGTTAAACTTTTTAGTTCTTGCTTATTGGCACAGCTCTTTTATAGATTTTTTTTCTTTATATTTCTACTTTTAATTAAAAAATTTCCTTGAGTTTTAAACACACGTGAATATGGAAAAATGATAAATAAATGAAGCCTGTAGGTTTTTGGGCTCAGTTGGGCCTTGGGGCCGCACATATCTAAAGCCCAGGCTTAGCATGACCAACCTACTAGGATAGGAAATGCCAAGCCAATCGTAGCTTGGTTCAACATGAACTATCTTTCCTGTTATAGATAACTGTGATTTAAATCTATGCTTTTAGTCGTTATGAACACTATACGCCCTCTATCATTTCATGAATATGGTTATTGCACCAAGTAACAATACAGCATAGAAGATAGTTGAGTCAGACCTCTCGATATGTTGCTGGCTATCTTTTCCCCCACTCCCTTTTTAATACTGTTACTATTATTATGGCTTATTGGGTCTAATTATGAGTTTTGTTTCCATAGCCAACAATTTGGAGGTGGATGCTATTTTTGTCTATACAAGGACAGGCCACATGGCATCTCTCCTGTCCCGTTGCCGACCAGATTGCCCAATCTTTGCATTTACTGGCACAACATCTGTGAGGAGACGTCTAAACTTGCAATGGGGCTTGATACCTTTCCGCCTGAGCTTCACGGATGACATGGAAAGTAACCTCAACAAAACATTTTTGCTGCTGAAAGCCCGAAACTTGATCAAATCAGGTGACCTTGTAATTGCTGTCTCAGACATATTGCAGTCTATTCAGGTTATGAATGTTCCTTAGAAGCGACTTCTATGTTGCCTGTCTCACTGTTTAATTCCTTCAAATTGTTTTATTTTATCAAGGTCTGCTATTTAGTTGCTAGAAGAGATTGTAACAAGTTCCAGTTTTTCTTTTCCCCTTAGATTCTGCCTTTGTCCCCGCGTCTTTAGCTGCATCTAGACGCTAAGATGAGTTTGAGTTTTTTTTGCTTGATTTCTATCTATGTAATATTTGCTTGCAATCCAACTAATATTCTATGAGTTATGTATGTGATTTAATGATAATAATGTTATTTTTGTATGTTGTTTTATGAATATTGAAATTGATTTGAAGCATCCAGGAGACTTGCAATGGGCTAGACAGCTCTTCGTTAATCGTTGTTCACAATTGTCAAAATCAGAAAATATAGAGACGTTTGTAACAGAGACGTCAACCAGAAATATATATCACTGTCCATCATTATCTGCCTTTTTTCTTTTCTAATTCTACCAAATGAAGTTGAAAGCGATCAATAATAGATGTTTGGTTTCCGGGTTTAAGAAACTTGGATTTTTGTAGTCGGTGTACATTTTTGTATGTGTGAAGTAAAATGAAAAACAATGCACTCTAGGAAACTCTGGAGTTTTGAAGAAATAATATGATACATTATATGCAAATTCTAAAATGGATGACCAACACTAGTATAGATCAAGTAGTTCGGCTTCGTTCGGTAATTTTTATTTATTTGATTTCTTTCCAAACGTTTACAATTTTTTTTTTTTTTGAGATTATAAAAAAATGTGAAGGCAAATTTTACCCATAATGTAAAATGAAATAGATTCAAAGGTCAAATCGTTCATTTAAATTTTCAATAAAATCAAACATCAAATCTTGATATCAAGTCATGCTAGAAAACCAACATTGCGTTAGCCCAAACCAAAAAAAGGGTACTGGAACCGACACTGCAGAGCATTCGGTTTGCTAATCCATCAACCTCAATCACCAGTAATGTAACACTATTTATAGCAAAAGAGACATTTCCCATTGATTTTTGTTTCCCAAGCGGGTGAACGTGGGCCTGTTCCCCCCCCTTTTTGGCCTTTATTACTACACTCTAAAATTTATTTACCACAAGAATCAGAAATGTTACTGCTACTGTTGTAATATTATTCTATTCTTATTTATAAATTTTTAAACGGATAGCCTGTTCAATTTCTATTATATAGTGGGAGAATAACATTTTTTTCAATAAATATTTAAAGAAATTAACCTTTTTTTAATCATTGATTGACTATAATATTTCAGATGTTAATGTTTAAATAAATCTAAAGTAGTTAACAATAATTTGAAAAAAGTTACTTCTAAGTAGTATTATTGAAAAATGATAATTTCTCTTATATAATTATTCTCCTATTATTAAATTTTAGTTAAGTACTCTTTCATCTTAAACAATAATATGGTATAAGAGATTAACTGGTTAGGCATATACTCCCTTCTCCTTGAGGTCGAAGGTTCGAGTCCCCCCTCCCCCACTTTGATGTAATCTCAAAAAAAAAAAAAAAAAAACAATAATATGGTAATTTTTTTTATATAAACAGATTGTCTTATTATTTTTTAATATTTGAATATAGAGAGATTAAAAAAATAAAATAAAAATATCGGAGGGTTACTTTGGAACCCACATGTCGACTACTTGGTGTGCCAGCCCTGCATAATAACCTCAATAATTTGGGGCTAATTATATTACACATATTTAACATTGAAAACGAAAAGATTCGTGATCTTATTTATATTAATTAAGATAATTATTTATTAATTGACATAATCTCTTGCTTTCGTCATATGATTGATGTGATTTCTAGTGATATATGTGGCATATAAATGGGTCCCATAAGGTAGAGGGATGCCCATGGATGGCCCATAAATATAATGACCTCCTTCAAACTAATCATCATGAAAAAGCAATGTAATTCTGTCAATAAAACTCATGATGCAGCAGATTTCACAATTTATGTACTATGATAATAACAAACCATGATAAATGTGAATGTGTCAAAAAATTTCACATTATAAAAAAAAAAAAAACAATCTTTTGAAGTTCAAGTATTAGTAAAGGATTATATGATGAACCTTTCATTTTATTTTTATATCGACTAATAACTTTATCAAATTTCATATCGACTAATAGATTTATATATCAAGTTGATATGAGTTTATATTTTCTTTCATTACTAGATTGTGAATAGGTTTTGTTATTGATGTATGTTGAGAATCCCACATCGGAAAGATGTAGAGAACTCATAACATTTATAAACTCTAAGGGTCACTCCTCTCATTACCAATTGGTTTTGAGATGGATGTCCACATTATTAATATGGTATCAGAGCCCAACAAGCCCAAACAGACATTTGATCCAAAAATGAGATTCAACCCAAGAATGGTGAGCCCAAAAGAGGCACCATCTTGAGGGGGCATGTTGAGAATCCCACATCGGAAAGATGTAGAGAACTCATAACATTTATAAACTCTAAGGGTCACTCCTCTCATTACCTATTGGTTTTGAGATGGATGCCCACATTATTAATAATGTAGGAATTACATGATTGTAGCAGGAGAAGTTGTTAAATTTGAGTCTAGATTGTATAGCCTTTATTTCAACATGTTGTGGTATGAATATAAAAACCCTAAATTTATATAAACTATGTTTGTAGAAAAGTCATTTTGTATTATTGAATTTTTGTTCACCAAATCTACACTTACACTATTTAAAATCTATAGATTTAAGAATATCAAATTCGAAAGTATCTTATTAACCATCCCCTTATTAATTACACAAAACAATGCAAAGCAACCAATATGAATATATAACTCAATTGGTCGGACACTTAATTTTTTCACGAGGTCCAACGTAAACAGTGCAAAGCAAGCCCTTCCCTTTGCCCCCGAGCTTGCCCTTCCTAAAATCTAGCTGCACAATGAAGAAAAATCCAAAACAAAATGGTAACTTAAACACGTATCTTTTGTAGAAGGAAAAAAAAACCATTATATTCTCTCTTATCTAATTTTATATAATGATTCATCGCTATTATTTCCTCTCTTATTTTAAAACCTTTATGTCTCCATCAATCACCATCTCTTTATTTTTATTTGTAAATAAGTGAAAGAAAAGAAAACGTTACATTATTGACATACCAAACTTTTCTTCTAAATTAATACAGACAGACTAAGTTACCTTTTTTTTCACTAGATAATCTATAATGAATTATAAGCATAGCCTCTACGCATCAAAATGAACATAAATTTTTGGGAGTCTGATAGCGAAATTGTTAGGTTATTTTGTACATAATTTTGAAGGGAATAGAAAAAAAATCAATTTTAGGTTTACATAAACTTACACATTCGTTATAATGATATATTCATAATATCGTAATATGTTTGATATATTTCAAAAGCGATACAGTTAGATTAAAATGTTACAATAATTAATTCTTCATAAAAATTTGAATGAATGAAATTATGTTTCGAAATATAAAAAATGAAATTTTGTACTAATGAAATTATAAGTTAAATTGTATTATATATAGGTTATAAACGAGTAAAATTTAACCGTGGTTATAAATCTTTGAGAACTATATTTAAATTATAATTAATTTGAAGAAGATATTTATTCATTGAAGTTGGCATTTGATAAGACCATATGAATCAACATGAGTGCGAGTAACTTGTATTCTAACTTCTAACATTTACCTTAGAAATCATCCACAAGAAGCTATTTGAATAAGAAATATAGGATTAAAGAATATTACCTTTTGTTATCATAGATTAATAAAGAATAAGTGCATTAACAAGACTAAACAAATACTTATCTATACTCCTTTGAATATTTGTTGTGGGCCATAACCCATGGGAGATTAATTTAATTAGTTATTGTATTTTAAGAAAAATACGTATGGTAGGAAATCCTTTGAGTTTATAAGAAACTAATTAAGCAATAATAGCTTGGTAGGGTAATGAATAGCCTATTAAAAGAAAATTAAAAAAACTTAAAAAGAAAAAGCTTAATTAATGGTCTTTTTTTCAAGACTTCTATTAATTTAAATTAGTATGAAAACAAAATAAATATATAAAAATTTAAATCATTATTCAATTGAAATTAAGGGGGGTTCAAAAAATTGGGATTCATTGAATTGATAAAAAATAAAATTCAAGAAAAATATTTTTTCCCACACTTAAAAGTAACTATGAAACTCAACCTACGTATGCTTTTAAGAAAATGTCATTTTTGAAAACTTTCAAAATATTTTATTATTTTAAAAAATATCAATTCATAAAATCTCATCTTATAAAATTTCTCTAAAATTAATGGTTTTAAGTGGTTGTATATAGTAGTAAATGTATTTTTCTTTACAATGGATGAGTATCTTTCCTAGACTGGTCATCAATATTTGACTTTTAATTAGGGGTGACATATTCAAAACCCTAAACTTTTTTCTTCTCTTATTTTAATGCATATGATTTCATCCATTTCATCATTAGGATATGTGGATTGGTTTTGGAAAAGAAAAAAAAAAGTTTAAATTATACAATTTCAACTCATTGGGTGATTTAATCCCACATTTTCCTTTTTTTTTGGAGTACAAAATCTTGAATTTTACCAATCCATCAACCATGAAAATTGAAATGATACTTCTCTCAAATGCAGGCAGGATTTTTTCACTTCTCTCATTTAAATCACTTCAATCAACCCCATTTTTCTTCACCTCATGCAGGGGTGCAGGGTCTTAAGTGACCAGAAATTAAATTAGTTATTAATGGGAGAGTTTAAGATTATTAATTGCATGTGGATTTAATGTAAATATCTTTAGCTTTGAAAGCCTTGGAAATGCACATTAAAGTTGGACTTTGAAATTAGAGCTCTGGTTATTGATGGAACAAAGTGTAATTTTTTAATACTTTATACTAATTGTGATTTTTTTTTTGGAAGTACACAAGATTCAAAGAGGGCCAAAATGTTTGTTTATATGGAGTTAAAATACGGTATTAGTAACATAAAGTGTTGTAAGGTTACATCGTTATCTCATAAAATTAGTTGAATTATATATAAGTTGATTTAAACATTCACGGATAGAAAAAATTTGTATCCGTAAAAGGAAAGGGATTAAAATAAAACATTCAACTTCCTCCTTGGTTGAAGAAAAGTTAATTTATTTTATAAAGTATAAAGGCAATATTTTGAGTCCCCAAAAGCTCATGAAGACCATGTTCCCAAAAGCTTTAAAGTATAATCATGAAGTTTAAGAGAGAAAAATTAATATTTCAAGAAGTATCATGAAAAAGATTTCACTGATTGAAGAGGCATTGATAATTTTTCCTCTTTAAAGCTATAATAAATTAATAATACATATGCAAAGTGCAAAGAAAAACCAAACGTATTAGTGGGAATTTCTTAAATATTATGGGTAATGATTTGGTTGCACTCTTTATTATTAACTTTTGCTTTTTTTTTTTTCAAAATAAAATAATAATATAATATAATTTGAAGGAATTCAATGAATGTGGTGTTTAAATAAAATTAGAAATTAATGAACCAGTTTGAAAACTATCAAATTTGGGTGCAAATTTATTTAAAATAAGACTTTTTAATAGTATTTAAACAGCTAAAACTATACTTGTAATCATTCGATTATAATCGAGAGAAATCTTTATCAAAACAGATTGGTAAATGGAGAGAAAATTGTTAAAAATATTTATTTTTAAAATAGAAGTAAAGTTAAAAATGGTAATCAGTCACTTAATTACGATGAATAATAGACCCCTTAAAAAAACGGACAGATTGATAAATGGAGTTCCAACAACTTTATCAAAACAGATAAAATAATCACGATTGAAAAAAAGAAGAAGTAGAATTTGCCTCCTGTTATGGTACCTTGTTGATTATGTCTTCAATTATACCATGTCAGTATACTCTTTAATCAATTCTAAGGGGGAAAAATAGGTAATATATAGATAACTTTAATTGATATGATGAACATTCATTATTTTCTATTTTTAGTATAAAATATTTTGTTGATAAAAATAATTATTTGTATATTGTTGAATTTCAAAGTTGGATCATTATTCTTGATAACCCAAATTGAATCACTCAACTAACTAGTTGGTTATGTATCCATCCTAAATTGAAATTCCCTCTACTCTCAATTATATCTTGAAGGAAAAATATAAGCAAATGTTTAGTTTAGTATAGGTTATTAATGAAAATTTGTCTTTAACGGCACCAGCTGATTTTGATTCATTTCTCTTATTTTATTTTCATGTATTTCATTTGTTATGGAAAATAATAGAGATTTTTAGAAGTGTGGTTATATATATAATATAAAAAGACATTCACAGAACTTGATATTAGAGCAAAAAGAAAAAGTCAAATCAGCTCAAAAAAGCAAGAAAGATAGCTCAAATAAGGTAAAAAACCTAAACAACAAATAAAACAAAACCACTTGAGAGAATAAAACCAAAACAGAACGACCTGTAAGATTAAAATCTCGATGAGTACTACCTTTCTAAGTAATAATTCTAAAGATAATATTATGTTAAATGATTCGAAGAATTACGAATGGCCAAGAAATCGAACAATCATGAAGTCGTCAGTTCCCTTCCACTCCCCAAATGTAGTAGGAGATTTTTCTTTGGCTTTAATGTAAACACAAGGTAATATGTAATCAAGTCCCAATTCCTACCAAAAACACTCGTCTAAAAATGAACACAACTAAATGAGCACTCAAAGAAGAGATGATCTATAGTCTCAAGACCATCAGAGCAAAGAAGATAATCAATCGAGGCAAACTTATTTTTTGTTTCTCAAATTTTTAGTTTTTCCCCCTAAAAAGAATTTTAGGAATTTTTTTAAATTGTTAGGAATTGGAAACAAAGATTATTATAAAATACATAATTTTTTCAAAATTATAAATTAAAGAGAGATAATACCATTTAAAATAAAGGTAAAATGGAAATGAGACTCTTGTGGTTTTTTTCAAATGCATGAACACCCCATGTGGTTTAAAAATGGTAAATTACACCCCCGTGGTTTCAATTTTTTTCAATCAGACCCCTTTCATTCAATGTCAATAATTTTCTTTTAGCCATAACTTTTTCGTTTGGACTCCGATTTGGATTATTCAAGATGTTTTAGAATCCTCATTTCGGTCTTTACGCTATGATCATTTCAAAACTTCTAAATCATCAATAACCAAAAGAGTAAACAGTGTCAATCATACCTAGTATTTTCATGTTAATAAACTCTTTTATTTATTAATCATTTAAAAGTTTCGAAGTGACTATTATGTAGAGCCTGAAATGAAGATTTAAAAACATCTTGAATCATCCAAATCGGAGTTCAAACGAAGAAGTTATAGCTAAAATAAAATTATTGACATTGAAGGGGGAGGGGTCTGATTGAAAAAAATTTGAACCACATGGGGTGTTCATGCATTTGAAAAAAGAATGATCGGAAGTTTCACATAAAATTTCCTATTAAAAAATATAATATCAAAAATTATTTTATGATTTATAATTTCGTTATATTTAATAAGTATTCAAATAATTAAGGAAAATAGTTTTTTTTTTTACAATTATAAAAATGAAAGAGTTGTATTAAAATTTAAGAATGTTACTTCTTTAAATGAACTTTGCAGGAAATAATTGCCACTTGATCCATTTGAAAATTTCACATTATTTCATCCATTGACATTATTTCTCAACAACGTTTTCCACAACAAAGAAAAGTATTCCATTTTTTTAATATTAATTTCCGGTCAACAAGAGATGTTAATTTTATTGACAGAAGATGACAAAAATAGTTACTTTTTCGTTCCTTTTGATAGTTTGAAACCTGTTGCTCCAAATTTTCTTAACATATTTTTATTACATTATATCGATATATATGATTAAATTCAAAAATATCAATATCGAGGAGAAAATATTATCATAGAGGTTCAAGCTCAGGATCTCATATTCTAATATTATATTATATTAAATATGTTAAATCACTATTAGACCCAAAAGCTTAAACTAATGAGTAAAGGTAAATCAATACAACATAATATTCTAAAAACTAATTTTCCAAAATGTCATTTATAATAAATTTAAAAAATAGTAAAGTTTTTCCAAATTTTTAAAAGTAACACTTTTATTATATAATATATTCTTTCATTATATGATAAAATTAACAAAATTATAGAAACTAATAAAATTTAAAAAATTATTGAATTTTAATTTAAAATCTTCCAATTAAAAATATAAAAGAACAATAATAATGTTGTTTATTTAATAATATAAAAAAAAGTGAAAAAGATTAAATTACATTAATGAAAGTAAAAATTATCATTTTACTATTTTTTTAACTATAGTTTTAATTATTATTTATTATTTTTTTTAAATGGTGATATTCATGGATTAATATAAAAAAAAGATATATTTCGTCTTATCCCATTAAAAAAAAAAGAACTGACCAATGGGAAAAGTACATGTCCTACGTCAATGTTCTGAACCATTGCACATTATTAAAACGCATCCCCAACACTTCCTTAAGACTTTTCCGTGAATTTACTATTTTGCCACGCTCTCTGATATTTTACCTTCTCGAGATTCCCGGGACATCTAATTAGTCGACACGACACCAATCAAGGGCATTCACGGAAATCTTTAAATAATGATCTTTTGGTAAATCATATATCGCCACGTACCCTCCCGCGTTTTGGATAATATTCTGTACCGCCACGTCATTAATCTACATTATCAATAACAAAATTATTATATTCCACGTAATTACCGACGTGGCCAATAAATCCTAGTCAGCAATCCGAGGTTGCTATAAAAAAAAGTCTATAACCCAGATTTTGCCACACTCACTAAGAACCACAAACACCTGAAAAACTTCCAAACAATCATCTTCTCCGGCGGCGATCATCGGAGCCGGTGAAATGAATTTTCCGGCAACTGATTCTTCAACTTCCCAACTCACTCTTCGAATTTCTGATCATCGTCGTCATGTCTTTCACGAAAAGCTCTGATCCAGAATCCCAAGTTTCTTGTTCGCTTTGTAATCAAGTTATTCCATGGAAATTCGGGGAAAGGTATTTCATTTCTACCTTTTTTTATTTCAATATCTTCCATGATCGGTGGGTTTTTATATTAATTGATCTGAGGTTGTTCATGAATTTGTGTAATCTTTGATTTTTCCCCTGTTTTGGAGGGATCGGGGGCTGAATGTTAAAAAAAAATAAAAATTGAAAGCATCGGCTTTTGGTCCATTTGATTTGATTAATTGAGAGAGAGGCTGTGAATTTAATTACGAATGGGTGTTTTTATTAATGGGGTCTGAGAATAGAGCAGAGATGATGACGAGGGTGTGTAATTAGTAATTACTACATCAAACAGAGAGCCATTATACAATACATAGGGTTTTTAGAGTACTGATTATTATTAAGCTTAAAAACCCCCCATTTAAAGTTTTGTTTCATCTTCGTTATTTAATCGATGCTTTCTTTTCAGATGAAGATCCAACCCATTGATATTGATTCTCCAATTGAAAGGGTTCCAATTCGGACTGATCCCGGTAAACCGATATCGAAATCGCGGTTACGAAAGCTCTTTGATAGACCATTTCCTAATGTTTTAAGAAACTCAACAGCAGAAAAGCCCATTGCTGTTGGAGAAGTTGTACATTTTACCACCAAAGATGGAAATGAAGTGGTTGAGTTCGAGTCAAGCTTGGCTAATATGGTCCAAAATTTCATAGAGGAGACCAACGAGAAGCAGTTTATGACACCAACCGCTGCCAAAAATGGTCGGAACCGCTGCAATTGCTTCAATGGAAACAGTAATGATAGTTCAGACGATGAGTTTGATGATTTCGCAGAACCTGTCTCGACCGACATACTCAAGGTAAAAATCCCGCCTTGAAATTTCTCTGCATTTTAAAATGTTCAGTTTTTGAAGCTAATTGATTAAAAATCAATGCTTTATTGTATCAGAGTATGGTTCTTTGCACCAGTGTAATCGAAAGAAATCTGTTAGCTGATACTTCAAAGATCATTGAGAAAAACAACAAAATCCACAAAAGGAAAGATGATTTGAGAAATATCGTTACAGATGGACTCTCATCCCTCGGTTACAATTCTTCAATCTGTAAATCTAAATGGGACAAATCCCCTTTTTTCCCAGCAGGTATTATTCCATTTCCATTCCTCTCTTCTTTAATCACTAAAAACAGAAATATCAAAATCTAAAATTTAGGGCTTTTTTTTAATTAATTGTGAAGGGGTATATGAATACATCGATGTGATAATCGAAGGCGAGAGATTACTGATTGAGATCGATTTCAAATCGGAGTTTGAGATTGCTCGTTCCACCGGAAATTACAAATCGGTTCTTCAACTGTTACCGAATGTATTTGTCGGAAAAATTGATCGTCTCGGTCAAATCGTCGCTGTTGTATCGGAAGCGGCTAAACAGAGCTTGAAGAAGAAAGGTATGCCCTTGCCGCCGTGGAGAAAAGCCGATTACATGAGAGCCAAATGGTTTTCTCCTCATTCCAGATCTGTACCTTTAAACCCATCAAACTTGGAAATCGAAATTGCCGATGAAACGGAGAACGAATCGAGAACATGGAAACCGCCGGCGATTAAACCGAAGAACGTCGATGGAGGAGTAAAGATCGTCACCGGATTAGCATCCATTCTCAAAGACAAACCCTAACCTTTTTTTTTGTGGGTCCCTTGAAAAACTTGAATATTATATTATAGGAGAAGTAAAAATAGATAATGAAGTGGGTAAAATAGTAAATAGTAGGAAATGTATGGGTTTTTTTGTTTTGGTTTTGGTTTTGGTTTCATAAGAAAGAAAAGGAAATCTCCCCCTTCTGTTTTTTGGTTGTGAGGGTAACTCTATTCTCTGTAAGGGACAGCAAATCTGCATACCCAATCGTCTGTAAAAAAAATATATATATATTATCAATTTTTGTAATCTACTTTATTTTTATTATATATATATTTTATTTTTCATTTGCTTTTTTATTGAATGTAATTATTATTATTATTATATTATATTCTCCCCCTATATTTTTTGGAAGCTTGAGCGTCAATTTTTTTTATTTGTTGGAAATAGAGAAAGTATAATTTGATGATTCTTCAACTGTAAAATATATTGATTAACCTAAAAAAAAATCAACTTGAAAATATAAGCAAAACTGACCAAATTGATGACTCCTATGGATTTGAGCATAATTTATTCCTGCAGGACAATTTTTAATTTTTAAAAAAATGGTAAATGTAATAAATACTTTAGGCGAATGTCAATTTCACTGCATTTTTCAGTGTCAGGATATTTGGTGGGTTTATTTATTTATATTTAATTTTACTATTTAAATCTTATTTTCTGCCCTGTTATATTTTGATCACCTTTCTTTTAAATATTCGTTTCTTTGTCTTTTTATAAAGATCTTTTTAATGGTTCACAGTTTGATTTTAGTATTTTATTTAATAAAAAATTGTTGAGTGCAAACAAATCCCTCGTGGGTTAGAAAAGAGAATTACATAGATATATGAGGTGAAGGGTACATCTCCATTGGCATGAGACGTTTTGGATGGAGCCAAAAGTAAAGTTATGAGTGTCTTGGCCTAAAATGAATAATATCGTATCAATATGGAGTTGTGGAAGCCTGTTTTCCTTAAAAAAGATAAAAATAATTTATTTTTAAATAAATATAAAGATATGGAGGATCATGAATTTAATATAATAATTATAATGAAGAAAACTGAATAAGTAAAAGAAATTAAGACTAAAACAAAATTTCATATAATAATTATAATGAAGAAAACTAAAAGAAATTAAGACTAAAAAAAATTTAAAGTTAATTTTCAATTTTGTTGGGATTTGGAGGACCGACTGGGGGAAGTGACTGCCTCTTGATAGGGAACAGCTGGCTTTAAAGTCGCAGTTATATTTGTCTCGTCTTTTTAGGACTTTCTTCTCCTCAATTTTTTAAAAAAAAAAAAAACCAAAATTTAATTTATTATTTTATTTTTTTAGTGAGGGAACTCGTGGGATCTCGTATGCCGGAATCCGGAAGATGACAAAATCTGAATTTATAAATATTCACGTGATTGAGGTTTTTTTTTTCACTTCGAAAAACAATTTTTCAGGTTCATTTCTTTCTTTTTAATCTTTATATTTTTACAAATAATTTAATTTGATATTTTTTTTTCATCTTTTAAAACAATATATTCTGAAAATCCGTTTACCAATTCATTATTTAAACAAAAATATACTTAATTGTAAATCAAATTAGTAAATTTTTTTAATTTATGACCTGACAATTGATGTTCACAGACAATTTTTATATTTTATATTTTAAAGTAAAATTAGAACCTTAAAATAGAGAACTTAAAATCAAACTAAATATCACAATAATGTGTTTATCAAAATTTATTGAAATTAAAATAATTACTTTGTATAGATATTTAAAATGATATCGCATATCATGTAATAAATTTAAAATAAGAAAAATAATACAAGGATACTTTTAATTTTTTTTTTTAAAACCAAAATAGCCTTTTTATTCCTGTTATCGAGAAAATATTGTTTCCTCTGTTTTTCAAATAAATATTGTTGGTTTATTTAATATTCTCATATTCTCTTGTTATTCTCTCCTTCTTTTTTTACTCCATTACCCTTTGAACTTGAATGCTTTAATGATTTGCAAAATTATACAATCCGCCACACAACCATTGACATATAATCAAGGTATTTTATTATTGAATCATCTATTTAAATCTTTGCTTATAAGTATAACAATTGATTTTCCAATAGATTTTATTAATACTTTACTAGATAAAGTATTAATTTTCGATATCATTTTCATAAATATTCAATTTTTATTTTTATGTTTCGAGTAAAGGTCAAGTAAACATTAGAGTTGAATAGTTCTACTCCTTGACTTTAGGTTCAAATTGATTAAGCTTAATAGATAATATCATCTAGTCAATTAGGAATCAATTGGTTTAATATGTGACATTTGATATCCAAAATTAAATTGTAAATTTCATTTTTCGCCCCATTCGCGTATTGAGCTCATGCTGGGTCAACGATTAATTATAAATTGTGTTCAATAATCATTCATAAGAGACAAATTAGTATTTAACAATAATTAAATTTATGCTACGTTCCAAGTAACTTGAGGAGGAAAATTGAGGACTTGTTGTAATTGATTAATTTATGGATTTTGGGTTCTACTTCTTCTCTCAATGAACAAATTCATTCAAATTAAAATAAGTTATCATTATATTTTTTTAAGTGTATTTTTACTTATTTATAAAAGTTCCAATCCTCACATTATTGTAATGTGATAGCTTTCTCTATTATTGAAAAAGATAAAGTTATCGATATCTCTTGTTTGAGCATTTGCAATACTCTGTTTAATAAATAAATATTTTAAATTTGTTTAAAAATAATTTCTTAGTTTTGTTTTTACTTCAAAAAAGATTATAGGTATGATTTGAAATTAGTAAACTATAATTCTGAGAGGAAATTAAAAAAAAAAAATAATATACTTTTCTTTTTGAGTTTGAAGCATTTTGAAACACCAAAATTCGTAATACCTCTAAAATTATATATTAATTATGGGACAAAAATAATCTTTTCACACATTTAAAAAACAAAAACATGATTTTCATTTTTTATTTAAAAAATCATAAATAATTGAAAGGAAAAAAACGCATTGAGATAAGGGAACCTCTACTTTTGCAAACATTTAAAAAAAATGGAAAAGGGAAAAAGTTCGTATCTCTTAAATTCCACCAAATCCAAATAATGGTGCAAAGATTGAATGGGAATAAGGTTATCATGTCTTTTCAAAGCAGAAATGTAAGAGTTGTAAAAAATCATTATGTTTCAGAACAGTGAATAGAGTAGGGTTTTAAGGGAAACTGAGCTATCAAAATACCTAAAAAACCAACACAGATTTAAGATTTTGCTCCAGAATTTTCATTTGCAGCTTCTAGATACTTGTCTATATCTCACGCCCACAGTTATCATGAATTTGCAGCTTTTACATTTTTGTTACTGTTTTAGACATTGAGAGGTCATTTGGTTGTCAGGTTTGGATTGTTAAACAAAATGTTGTTAAGCAGAGGTTGTTAAACAAAAGTTTATTAACACTGTGTTTGGTATGTACAAAACAGTGAGTTTGTTAAGTGTAAAATGTGTTGAAATTGTGAAAATGGATAGGTTTGTTAAGAGGGGTTAACAAACCTATCATATTGGGTTTCAAAACTGGGAAACAAACACGGTTGTTTAACCTCCAACTCACTATCCAAACCTGGCAACCAAACGCCCCCTAAAAGAACTTGTATTAAAAAAAGATAGGAAAGAACAAACGTTGTAAGAAGTTATCTTATTACTTGATTAAAAAATGGAAAAAAAAATGTGGGCACCGTAATTAAATGAATTCAGTGATACATCTTCATTCCTACCATTCAAACAATCTCCTCTGGATGCTCTTACCATCAAAGACAAGACCTAGTCATTATCTTTTCACTTCAACTAGGTAGGGCATAAGCTCGAACTTCACAATTCTCGACTATACAAATCTAGACTTCTCAAACCCACAATTCAAACAACTCGACATGGTATTTGATAACTGTTGGTCAGGTAGGTTTATTAACTCCAGATTTATTTGTTTTTAAATTATAAAATGTAAAAAAGTGAGTTTAAACCCTCATAAAAGAGTTCAAAAACACAAATCCCAAACAGTAATCCATGACCATTCAATTGATTTCCTTCGACATGCACCATCTTGCCCAGTCAAAGAAAAGATGAACGATTCACAGAAAAAAAATTATGGATCAAACAGAAATAATACTTGGACTAGTGCCCATTTCTTCTACTAATGCAGACATTTAAATTCTCCAATCATTTCAATTTGTGATAGCATATGGAATGTGGGTATGCAATTGCAGACTTGAACTAGAAAAAGGTTGTTTTCAAACCTGTAAACTATAAAACTTCAGAAAAAATCATATTGAGCAAACTAGAATGCTGAAAAATCAATGATCTCCACATAATATATCAGGCTCATAATCTCTTACTATGAAGAAAAAACAGTACACAGTGTTGCCATTATATCACAGTAAACTAGCATTATGAACAGACAACTTTATCCATTATTCAACGGCCATATCGTCAAAGTAACATATTTGTTAAAAGGCCTTTTTGCTAGCAGTACATTTACACCCAAATTCAAAATCATATTTAAACACAATCATATTAAGGCTACTACTCCTTAGCACCATTGGACACGGTCGTTTTTTCCCACTTTACTTGTCGCAATGGCTCTCCAATAAATCTTGGTCTTCAAATGTTGATAACTAAGTCATTGACTAATATGATCTGCCAGATAACTTCAAAATACTACTGGCTCATAGAATCAACGGATATTGTTCTTGCGAGCTAATTCACGCGCCATCTCCCTTACTTCTTCTGGGGATGGAGGCCTTGGTCCCTCAGGAGGATATACTATATAAGACTGCTCGATAAAGAGGGAAGGAAAGAATGAAGTTAATTAGAACTTAGACAATACTAAAGACACATTACACATATTGCTTATAAAATAAATAAGAACATCATATTTAAAGTCCTATACTTCTATCGAGACTCAAAATGCTGATAAGAAAACTTAAATTCTTTAGAGAACCAAAAAAGATGAAAAAAACAGAACGTTTTGACTACCGAGTATGCCAATGAAATGCATTTCAATTAACTTTTGGCACGATAATGCTCGGAGACTCATAATCGAAATCGAGAATGCAAGTGTAACATAAATAGCATTAATTAATACTAATTCTAGCCAGAAAATATAAACAAAGTTATCCACTTTAACTAACTCTTAAAAAGAAAATCTTCACTACCCAATCTCAGCCTCGTTAAAATCTAAAATTTTTTTAGCATCGTAGAAGGATCAGTCACACAAGATTGAAAATTGTTCATCAACTAATCCCTACGCGTTTAAGGAACATGTGCCCAAACGCAATTTCATACTCCATAAATCCTCAATAGTAATTACATGATATTCGAACCATGTGCGAAATTAAACCACAGAATGATCAGAATAATGGAAAAATTACAAATTTGCAAAAAATAAGGTTAAGGGAGAAAGAAAGAAGATTACTTTTCCAATGAATCTCTGGAGATTCTTACTATTGTTGGCGAAAGTGTACATCATAAATATGGGTATTGTAACATAAAGTCCGAACTTGGCGATCTCCAGAATTCCCTTCGAGGTTCCGATCGAAGACATTTTCGCCAACACTGAAAAAATTGGCTCAGTAGCTTGAATTTCGAATCTCGAACCCTAGAAAATCCGACACGATGAAGAGGGGGAGAGATAGCACTGCACAGATAAATCTCAAACTTCAGCTACGTGGGAGTATTGAGGAAGCAGATAGTTCTCTTGGTCATATTGGGTTTAGGCCCATATTGTACATTTATGGGCCTTTGAAAGTTTGCTGAATCAAACCCAATTTGTTACTGTTTCTATTCTTGTTTGGGTTGTCTACTATATATAATACAGGGATAATATAATAGATGATTAATTAATTAAATAATCAGTTTTTATGATGCATTTCATCATTTTAGGGATAATATCAAAGTTTGGGTTGGCATGGAGGCAGAGGGCGAAGGAGACAGGACCGTCGTTGACATGGTGCAACTGGTGCGACAAAACAGGGCCCCAGAACTTTTAGGGCCCCAAATCTTGAATTAAAAGTTTAGTATTCATAATATATAAATGAAAATTTATTCTAAGTCACGTTGGCTGACATTCCCCTTACAATATCTCTATATTATCCGTCATTGTGAGTTGAGTTTGATCCCAACATAAGTTCAAAGTTCAATTTTTATATTTTTTTTATACTACTTTGATAATTTTATGTCATTCTTTTATTATACTCTTTTATTGATATTGTGTTTTAATAAACAATAATGTTTTTTTATATATATTTTTGTGTTTTGTTATATTAGGAATTATATGATTGGGGCCCAAATTTATATATCGCACTGGGCCTTTATTCATATAGGACCGGCCATATATATTTCCGTTTGGTTCAACCTGGGTGCGGTCTAACGCACTTGTACCGAAATCGAACCAATTCCCAATCGGTCCGGTGAATCGAACCGAAAGTGGCTGTTTTAGTTCAATTCGTCGCTCGATTTTGCTGTTTTGATCTCACCTCTAGTGTAATTATTACAACCTCAATCTTTAAGGTTGGTTTGTGCAATTTTCCCAGGATGTTAATTATAGTAGATAAAAAGGATGTATTGGAATAGAAAAAACGAGAATGGAGGAAAATGGTCACATTTTTTATATGTCGACTTAAATGTCTATTTTTTAAAATAATATGTAAAAACCGACTATATAAATAATTATCTCTTGTTTCACGTGACTATTATCTATATAAAAAAAACATGTAGCAGGATGTTTAATTGTATAGAACTTATATGTCCAACATCTTTAGACGGCTTAAGATGTCTGGACATCATAAATTATCAATGAAATTGAAAAGAATATAAAAGGGTAACCACGTTTTTTATTAATGTTTGTCACGCCCCTTAGAATTGTGATGAGGGAAAGGAAGATTACGGCTAAATCATTTAAGAATAGGGATGACAAAATTCTCCGCGAGTTATAGGGGCCCCGAACTTATAGGGGCGGGGAATCCCCGCTTTATAGGGTTAGGGTTAGGGGGGGAAATTTTCTCAATTTTGTTTTAGGGTTAGGGGATGGGAACACATTCCCCGCCCGCCCGACCCCGAACCCGATATTTTAATAAATCTTATGTATTTTGTTTACTTTTATATTTATTTAGTAGAAAAAAATATATAAAATATGAGTATTTATTAACTTATAAATTATAAAATGTTTAATATTATGTTTTCTTTTTATCTTAAAAATATATATTCTTTTTTTATATTTCTTTATAAATAAGAATTAAAATATAAAAAAGTGAATTTATATTATTATCTCACTAAATGCAGCCGTAAAAAATAAAATCATAATTAGGAACCAACAGTATCAAATAATTATAACATTTCCACACTTCATGACAAACATGAGAGAAACATATTTAATTATTTAAAAATAGCCGACATTTTATATTAAAGTTGTCAAAATTTCTTATCATTTTTTTTCTTAATAAAATCCATCCCAATAGATCCAAAAGTTATTTTAAACTAGAAAAAGTAGTTATCTTAGCAGTTGGCAAGTGATGGCGAAAGGTACATTTTAAAATCTTCTTACCAAATAATAATATAGCCCAAATATGAATAATTATACATCTGAAGAATGCCTAAGCCTAACTCCTAAGGTTGATATTTTGTTTGTTTCCCAATTAAATCCCATTCTTATAATAATAATAATATTAATGCCTAGATTGGAATTTGTTTGCTTCTTTCTAAATAAGTATTTTTCTTCTTCTTATAATAATAATAATAATAAGTTAGTTTAGTTTAGTTTTATTAATGATAAACTAAGTCATCTTGCTAATTATATCGTCTTAACATAGATGCCTTAAGCTCACACACGTATGCGTAGAGAGGAAGCTTCCTTATAAAACTGTATATTACTTTTAATAATTGGAACTCAAAATTTAATAAAAATATTATGAAATTTTAAAAGGTTAGAAAATATTATAAAAAAAAAGGATAAGTTGAAGAAAAAAAGGAAAAAAAAAACTATATATTATTAATCCACAGAATCATCAGCAAAAAGTAGACTGTTAATTCACGGACCTTGTTTAATAATCCTGAAGCCAGAAAAGTCATTGGTCTGGACCGCGTCATTCAAGAAACTACAGGCCTCTAAACAAAGGACACAAGGGTAGAGGGATAAAAAATCCCCTTATCTGTCTCATTACACAAAAGTCACACACGATTTTTAATGAGTAAGCAAATGGCTTCTTTTTTCACTAATCATGATTAAAAATATTGAAACTGCGAGGCATCTTGTGTGTATTTTTTTAGTTAAAAACATCTTTTGTATGTAATATAAAAAAATAATTAATTCTATCTTAAATTCAATGGGAAACAAATATAATATAAAGAGTTGTGAATTATAACCATTAGTTCACACTCAATTAATTTAATATGATTTTATATAGCCTCTAATTTTTTGTGTTCAAATGTAGTAATAATTTCTAATAGCATGTTGTAATTGAAAGTTTGGCCACTTCTTCTGAGCCATAATAGAAGAAATGCAAATTCAGTGAAAATCAAAACTATATAAACATAAATCAAAACATCAAAAGAAAAACGAAAGAAAAATTAATTAGGTGATGAAAGGGAATTGAAAAATTAATTTATTTTCCTTGATTCGTTTTGCATCTAATTTATTGTCGTATTTCTTATTTAAAATGCGATATGTTTGAAGTTTATGACATCTATAAATTATTAATCATTTCAACATCTATGAAATAATAAAATGAAGAAGTATTTTAAATCTGAATTCATATTATTAAATTTTAAATTGATAATAATTTTTGGTTGTCTAGGATATGTAACACATATGTTTGATAAGTATTTTGTTTTTTAGTTTTGAAAAATAAACATATTGAATAAAAAAACTCCATTTTTTAAAATTGTAGCCAAATTTTAAAATTAAATTTACGTGATAATATAAATATTGATGACTCATATTTTAGAATTACAAATGGAGGTACAATTAAGAGAATATTCTTATTTGTCACATAAAAAAAACCTAATATTTGCTAACATTAGTAAGGGAAAATTGCACATATGACCTCGAAATTTGCGTTTTAATGAACCAAATCCTGATTTTCTATTTCTTATATTTAAGACCTTATGCTGATGTCATGTGAGTGTGAATAGACAAAAAGGCCCTTAAAAATTTAATGTTTGCATAAGAAAATGAAACGTCCGATCGATCTCTTCGAAACCCCTCTAACTTCAGATCGCTAATGAAACGTCAGACCCACGATCGTTCTCTTCCAAACCCACGATCTTTTCTCTTCCAAACGCACGATCTCCTCTAACTTCAGATCGCAAACGAAACGTCAGACCCACGATCGTTCTCTTCCAAACCCACGATCTTTTCTCTTCCAAACGCACGATCTCATCTCCCTTCGAAACCCACGATATTTTCTCTTCCAAACACACGATCTCATCTCTTCAAAACCCACGATCAGATCTGTTTTCCCTTTAAAGTAAGTTTAAGTTCCCTGTTTGATTTCGTACAAGTCGATCAAACGTAAAAGAAGGAGAAGGATCTCTTCAAATCCACGACAAAAGGTATGCCCTTTCGATGTTCTGAAGTAAGGGTTAATGATCGGTCCGATCGTAGTATATGATCGGTTCGATCGTAGCCTATGATCGATCGAGATCACTCAAAGAAGATCGACCGATCATTAGCCATAATAGACAATAGGTAATGATCGGTGGGATTTATGATCGGTCAGATCATAGTTAGAGCTCGTTCAGATCGGCTACAATCTGAACGATCATTTACTATGATCTGACCGATCATTAATCTCACCGATCATTACCCATTGTCTATTCTAGGGCTAATGATCGGTCAGATCTTCTTTCAGTGATCGGTCCGATCATAACCTAGGATCGGACCGATCATAGGCTACGATCGGACCGATCATAGACTACGATCGGACCGATCCTAGGTTACGATCGGTCCGACCACAAGCACATGTTTCGTCGTTTAGATTTTTTTAACTCTTTTAATGGTGTCCTTCAGGTCAAATGGCTGCTTTGAAATATAGTACTGCTGATCATTTCAATGCCACTATCACTTGTGTCTCACACCTGTCTAATACTGTGAAGAACATCAAGGATGGGCTTACTCTAACACAGGTAGCAATGTTGAGAGAAACATTCATCGACCGTTTAATTGATGTAGAGTTTAAGTTCTCTGGCCCACTCATTCATCTAGTTCTACTAAGAGAGGTCGAACAAGAGAATGAGCAAGAGATGAGCTTTTTGCTTGGAGGACGGGTAAGGACATTTACAAAGAATGATTTTGCCCGTATCACTGGATTGCCACGCGGGAAACCCTTTATACGTAGGGACCATTCTATTAGACTACGAGAGTTGCTGTTCGGAGGCCGTTATGGTATAAATAGGTATGATTTAGATGACAAGATACTAGATCATGAATTGACAGACGATAAGGACGTAGTTAGGATGGCCTTGGTGTACTTTGTGGAGCTAGTATTGATTGGTGGATTGAGAAGAAAACAAATCGACACTAGTTTTTTCTCATTGGTAGAAGAAGAAGAAATGTGGGAAAGCTTTGATTGAGTTGACACAATTTATGCTATCACGCTTAGTTCGCTGAAAGAATCAATTGAAGGCAAATTAAAACCGACGGGGCAAACTGAAATTGAGGAAGCAATTGACGATGCAATGGTCGAGGATGAGAAAGCGAAGAAACAGGATGCAAAAGCACGGGGTGCAACCTACTCGCTTGCTGGATTTCCATACGCATTCCAGGTAATGTGTGAAAAACCATTTTTGTATTACCCTGATGTGAAAGTGTACAATTATATGATAATCTAAATATTGTAGGCATGGATTTTCGAACAAATACCCGAGCTTGTTGCTGAAGAATATATATCAAGGGTGGAGACAGATCTACCACCAGTATGCTCGTGGCGGTTTGAAAAGGCAATGACACAGTCGACCTTTAAGAAGAAGATATTTGCTCAATTGGACAAGGTACTTTTTTAATTTTTATAAAGTTCATTGTTATATATTAGCTCTGTTTAAATGATCGGTCAGATCATGGTGTATGATCGTACCGATCATACACCATGATCTTACCGATCATACACCATGATCTTACCGATCATACACCATGATCTTACCGATCATACACTATGATCTGACCGATCAGTTAGATAGAGTTCTGTATTGTGCTGTCTAAATGATCGGTCAAAGTATGATCGACCGATCATACACTATGATCTGACCGATCATTTAGACAGAGTTATGTATTGTGCTGTCTAAATGATCGGTCAGATTATGATCGGACCGATCATACACTATTATCTGACCGATCATTTAGACAATTCTGTATTGTGCTCTGTCTAAATGATCGGTCAGATTATGATCGGACCGATCATACACTATGATCTGATAGATCATAGTGTATGATCGGTCCGATCATTATGTATGATCGGTCATATGAATGTAGGTAAGGTTCTTACTTTGGTTTCATGTTTTTCATGTTAAAGGCAAAACCAGTGAAAAAAAAGAAGATTATTGTTGAAGAGATTGAGGTGGAGAAGACAAGGTGTGAGGAAGTTGATGTGAAGAGGGAGGAGGTGAAGAAGAAAAAAGGAAAATAGGAAAAAGAAGTGGAGAAGAGGCCAATGGATGACAAACCAAGGAAAGGGAAAGGATACGGTTTGTCATCTAAGTACAAACGAGCCATTTTAAACTGCGAGGCTCGTATTGGATGTGTTGAAAATGATGTTCGGGACATCAAATCAATGTTAATGAATATCCAGTCGTTATTGTTGAAGGTAAGTACACACACACACACACATATATATATATATATATATATATATATATATATATATATTTTTGTTACCTATTTTGACAGTTCTTAGTGTTAATATGAAAACGTTATTGCAGAAAACACCTAAAGAAGACGACATGATGGAGGAGGATGATAATGATGAATTTAGGGAGAAGAAGTGGGAGGATGACTTTATGTATGATGATACGGAGGAGAATGGGTAGGTGGAGCAACAACCTGAGGAGGAGGGAAGTTGGAGGAGGAGGGGAAGGAGGAACACTCTAAGGAGGAGTGGAAGGAGGATGAGACTAGAGAGGAGGGGGGGGAGGAAGAATCTAAGGAGGCGGGGAATGAGGAGGAATCTAAAGAGGATGGGAAGGAGGAGGAGGAAGGAAAGGAAGAAGATAATAAGGGAGGGGCCGGAAAGGAGGAAGACGAGAAGGATAAGGGAGAGGATAAGGGAGGGGCCGGGAAGGAGGAAGACGATAAGGGAGGGGCCGGGAAGGAGGAAGACGATAAGGGAGGGGAAGGGAAGGGAGAAGAGAATAATGGAGGGGAAGGGAAGGAGAAAGATGAAGAGAACAAGGAAGAGGGGGGAACAGAGGGGAAGGAGTCCAGTTCAGACATCGTTATGATGTCTGCAAACTTGGAGTTTACGACGCGTCCACGGGGCGCTAGAAAGAGGAAGGCTATAGGGCCACTTCAAGAAGCTCCAGTTTTATCGGAGAAGAGATTGAAGGGAGAAGAAGCGGGCATACATTTATATGACCCGCTGTACGCAGTCCCGGACGAAATAATTAAGAAGTATAAAGCTTTTATTACCAATAAGAGGAATGGTAAAGTTTTGACACATTGTAAGTACTACGGTCCAAAACCGAAACCATTCTTCCTAGATTGGCTTGGGGTGAAAAACGCAGATGCACATCTTGGCTGTGAGGTGAGTTAATAAATCTCAATTCATGAATATAACTTCATATCTTTCTCTTACTCACTAATGATTGCTTTTAATATATAGCACATTGATACATTCATGCTGTTTATTCAAGAGAAGCTGAGGAAACGGCCTGAATTTATTAAGCATCCTTTCACAGTGGTTGACTCATATTTTGCGGTATGTAATTTGATTACTGTAATTGTGAAGCTCTGTCTGTATGATCGGACAGATCATGGTGTATGATCTGACCGATCATACATTATGATCGGACCGATCATGGTGTATGATCTGACCGATCATGGTTTATGATTTGACCGATCATGGTGTATGATCTGACCGATCTTTAACTATGATCGGACCGATCATACACTATGATCAGACCGATCTTTACTTGTATTAATAACAATGTGTGTAATTGTCACAGCAATATTGCGGTAGGAGTTGGGCAAAACATGAGAAAGCTGTGAAGAATAATAAAGTCTATAATTGGCAGAAATGTTTTGAACTCATAGACTATGTCGTAGGCAAGCATGGAGACTTCATTGTCCCTTGGGGTGATTGCGATTACGTAAGTTTATAATCTATATTATGTTAAATTAGTTCTGTTAAATTAGTATTAATAACAATTTGTATAATTACTTTCATTAGGTATACGCTCCAGTCAATATAAAAAAATCTCATTGGATATTGGTGGTCATTGATGTGAAACGGAGTTCATTCCTGTACTACGACTCTCTTCCAACTTACTCAACTGAGCAAGAGATTGCAGGAATTATGGGGCCATTTCGGAGATGCGTGCCATATATTTTGTACAATGTCGGCCTATCTGACAACACCGATCAATGGCCATTACGCCGTGTACGTAACACCCCGATACAAGACAACGGTGTAGACTGTGGTGTTTATACTGTTAAATTTTTTGAATGTCTTGTAACAGGAAATAATGTAGATATCTTAACCCCTGACCTATTTAAACAGTTTAGACTAATGTTATCTGCTGAGGTGTGGTCCAACACACCCGTTTTTTAAGTAATGAATTTTTCTTTTCTTTTTTTGTATGCTTTCATTTCTTTTTATATTTATATTTTAAATATTTATATAACCAAAATTTAAATATGACCGATCATTGCCTATGATCGGTCCGATTTGATCGATCATAGGCAATGATCGGTCACATATGACCTATCATAGGCTATGATCGGTCAAATATGACCGATCATAGGCTATGATCTGTCAAATATGACCGATCATTGCCTATGATCGGTGTTGTCATATTTGACCGATCATTGCCTATGATCGGTGTTGTCATATTTGACCGATCATTGCCTATGATCGATCAAATCGGACCGATCATAGGCAATGAACGATCATTCATAAACTAGCATAAGGCTCTGTCCGAATGATCGGCAAGATTATGATCGGTCCGATCATTGCCTACGATCTTCCATATAGAGACCGATCATAGGCAATGATCGGACCGATCAATGCCTCTTACCTGAACTATGATTCAAGAATAAAAACTTCATTCGCAAATAAACTGATGTACCAATTTACAAGTGATACGAAAGTGGATTACGACATGTTTTCCGGTTATGCCCTACTGAACCACACCTCCCACAATGTCGTGTTTGAACAGCAATCTCTCCAGATAATAGGATCCTAAGTTTTTTCCGACGTCCAATACGTGCCACCATTTTAGGAGGTACCACATTAACTGGATTAAAACCGTCAGAAGATTTATATTCTGACTTGTGTGGAGCTGGATTTATGGGCTCGGCATATGCATTCAATAAGAAGTCGGCCGTAAAATAATCTGAGCATAATGTATATGGGCTGACGTTCCGCTCTCTTGCCGCTGCAAGAGCATGTTTGCAAGGCAATCGGTCTATATCAAATAACCGACAACTACACTTCATGGTGTTCAGATCAACAGTCGCAACATAATTATTATCTATGACTTTGAAACGGTAAATCTCGATGGTGGAGACAGACAGCGTGACTGACTTCACATGAGCTATTCGGAGTTGATCATCTGCATGCTTTGTTATAATTCCCTGCGTCTTCGATGCTCAAAGAACCATTGTTGCAATTTCGCACGAATACCTTCAACCAGTGCAGTAATTGGTAATTCTCTATCATCAACGAATACACTATTGATAGATTCAGCAATATTCGTGGTCATTATACTATATCTGTTTTTCGGGGCATATGCCCTTGCCCATTTATGTAAACCAACTTCATTTTCCAAGTACTCACGACACCTTTGAACAATGAAAGGGCTTCCCAAAAACGTTTGAAAGTGGACTCCGATAAGCCTTTGCGCAGAAGAAAGAATATCTTGTTGATATTTTCATTTTTAAACTTATGTGTCAAGTTCATGCTAAGATGGTGAATGCATATCCCATGACTCGCAGTCGGGAAGACACTCTCAATGGCTTTCTCGATGCTTTTGTGTTTGTCCGATACAAACACCAGATCTGCAATGTCTCCAATCGCAGACTTTAGTTTTTCCAAAAACCAAGTCCATGATTCATCAGTCTCTCTGTCCACGATTCCAAAGCCTACTGGATAAATTTGATTGTTTCCATCTAAGCATGTGCTCACAAGCAATGTGCCCCGATATTTTCCCTTCAAAAAGGACCCATCCAAGGCAATTACCGGTCGTATACATCTTTGAAATCCCCTGATACAAGGACCAAAGGCTATGAAGAGATATTTGAAGTGTTGGTCATCTTCTAATTGTATATGATAAATCGTTCCAGGATTTTCACACTTCACCGCTTCACAATACGGCCACAAGAGATTGTAAGACTCTTCATGTGAACCTCTAACAAGCTCATATGCATCCTCTCTTGCTCGTCACACTTTATCATAAGATATGTTAACACCGTACTCTTTCTGCATGTCGTCCATTATATCTCTCGGTCTATATCTACGACTAGAATTTTCAAGCTTCATCTTAATAATGTCTCCAACCACTTTGCTACTCGCTTGCCTATGATCGTGGTTCAATACGGAAAGCGAACATGAATGAACATGTACAAACTTTGTAACACTGAATATGTTGGTACCCTTTAAACACATCGCCCGAAACCTCCACTCACAATTTGGATCAACGCATCCTACATAATATAGGGTCTTAGTCGATTTTTTCCCTTTCCACTCAAAGCTTCTTCCGATCGCATACCTAGACAATCTACTTATTAAATCTTGCTTGGAAAGGAATATGCGGCCTACTTCAAACTCCTCCGTAGAAACCGTTTGCATTACATTCATTAATGAACTATTTAACTCAAGTGGTTCAAGTTTATTTTCCCCCTTTTTATCATGTACATCCACATGAATACTCGGTTCACAATCATTGACAACATTCCTCTCAAGTTTCACTTTCATAGTATCCCTTCGGACATTTCGGAGGTCAAATGGGTCATCCGATCCTGATAAACTCGTTTCACCTTCATTGACAACATCCTTCTCATTTTTCACTCTCACAGTATCCCTCTGGACATCCCGGGTTGTCACATGCGTCATCCAATCCTTGAAAAAAATCATAATCATGTTTATCATTATGAAAATCCCCATTCGGTTTATCCCAATCCATCCTCACATTATCATCATTTGCTAAATCATATGGAGCTATACTATCATCTAACGAAGTCATAGATGCAATATTCCCCAATCCATTACACCGATTTAAGTAAACATTCCCCCTACTACTACCACTCATCTTCTCTCTAGGTTCACAAGATACACATATAGGATCGAGAGGTTCGAACCCATAATGTAAAACTGTAGCTCCATATCATTTCTAATTTCAAAGGGGGGACGATTGCAAACTTGTATATGCACTTGATTTTTATTGTAGTCAATGAAGGGTCAGATCCTACAATTACATATAGCCGCTCTACTAAATTTTCATAGCTTATACCTTTATCGACAATTATTCCTCCCAATGTGCCACCAATATAATTGTAACCTTCAGCATCCCAATGTCCACCATAACGAACAAAAATTCTTACAAGTTGCATCTGCACAAATAGTCAAATAATTATATCAGCGGAATATATTACATGATCGGTCCTGTCGTAAGCAATGATCGGTCCGATCATAATCAATGATCGGTCCTGTAGTAAGCAATGATCGGTCCGATCATAAGCAATGATCGGTCCGATCATAAGCAATGATCGGTCCGATCATAAGCAATGATCGGTCCAATCATGATGCATGATCGGACCGATCATTGCTTACTACAGGACCGATAATTGAAACCTATTTTTTGCCGATCATTTACTCATATGGTCAAAGGCAAAACGAGGGAATGATTTTTCTGTTCTCTAACACAAAAAAATATCATAGCATGACTGAATCTTACCTGTCTTCTTCCTCCTTACGCAAGTTGAGAGAGAAACTTTAGAGTGAGAGTGAGAGACTTTAGAGTGAGAGTGAGGGACTTTAGAGAGAGAGTGAGAGACTTTAGAGTGAGAGTGAGGGACTTTAGAGAGAGAGAGAGAATTTAGAGAGTGACTTTAGAGAGAGAGAGAGAGAGAGAGAATTTAGAGAGAGCATCATGGAATGGGTAGGTAATGACAAATAAAGCTAAAGAGATATTAGGTTTTTTTGTCTTTTCACACTTCGATGACATTAGCATAAGGTCTTATTTAAAAGAAATCAAAAGTTTGGTTTTAGTTCATTAAATATCATTAATGGAGGTCATATCTGCAATTTTCCCCATTAGTAAATATGAATACGTGGTCAAATTCTCACTTTCTTCGATCTCGAAACTGGACCCCACATTTGAGAGATAGCTGACCAGTATTTCCACGTGGCATTTTCTCTGCGGTTCTAAGTGTCCAGTTATAACAACTCCCGCCAAAGCCGACGCCCAACCGCAGCCATTCCACTTGTTTAAAACAATTTCAAAGAATGTTGCCAGCTTAATACCATTCAAAATTACGTGTTTACCCCTTTGTCAAGTTTTTAATTACTCCCGAGCCAGAGTGCTCGTGAACTTTTTACCAGGAGATAAATGTAAAAAAAAAAAGCAAAAAAACATTAAAATTATCAAGTTTTTTTTTTTTTTTGAAGTATTTTCATTGTAATCAGTTTTCAGTCTAACAGAAAATAACAGCAGTTCTTAAAGATTGTTGTCAAATAAAGAATCGTTTTTTTTTTCTGCTTTTTTGAAGAACAAAAATCAATTATGTTTGATAGTTATTTTTTGTTTTCTATTTTTTTCAAAATCAAATAGAAAACTAATAAATATGTTTGATACTTTTTTTCATTTGTTTGATATATTACTATTTTCTACAATATAATCATTATCAAATTAATTTATTGTTAAACTTTAATAAATCAAATGTCATTTTTTTTCCTTATATATATTATTTACCTAGTGTTTAGACAAGTTTTTTTTTTTCTTATTAGATATCTACTTCACAGTCTATTCAAAATAATGATGGGCTACACATTTGGGGCTTGCAACAAAATATACATGGTAGTTATTATCATTCAATTTTTTTTTTTTTGAAATACACATTAATAAAAATAAGGGTATTTTGAAAGAAGAAAAAAACATTTTTTGCATTATGAATTTAAAAAACAACAAAAGTTTCTAGAATCTTCAAAAATAGCACTTTCATTAAAATTAATGAATCTTTTAAAATCATAAAAATTAACCAAATTTAATAAATTAATGAATTTTGATTTAAAACATCTCAGCTTGAAATATAAAATATAACAAACAAAAAATGGAGCAATTACTGAAATAACATATTTTTGCATACTAATTACTGAAATGTTAGAACTTTTAAAAAAATTACTCAAATAGCATAATTATAGTTCAATAATTTATTGAGCTAAAGAAATTAAATTTTTTAAACAAATTCATTGAAAATAATAATAAAAATTATCATATAGTTCAATAAATTATTGACCTTGAACTTAAAAAACCAAAAAACAAACAAATTCGTTAAAAATGCCTATGAAAAATAGTTCAATAATTAATTGAATTACTTATTGAACTATAATTATGCTATTTGAGTAAATTTTAAAAAGTTCTGACATTTTAGTAATTAGTATGCAGATTTATGCTATTTGAGACAAATTCTAAAAAAAAATAGATCATTCAACAATATTAGCGGCAAAAATTAATGAAAGAAAAAGTGTCATTTAAAAAAAAAAAAAATAGTTTTAAAAATATCCATTCAAAATAGTGTCAGAGTGGAATTTCTCTAAATATAAATTGTTATAATTTAAATTTCACTATAAATTTATATGGATGATATAATAGAATATGCTTGTCATTAGCTTTCTTCATGGTGTATCATCAATTTAATTATCATTACAACGATTTGACAATTTAAAATATGGAAAAGTGAATCCGAAATGCAAATATCTAATGAATCAATACAAATTTAAAACTCCAATGATTAAATATAAAGATGTTCATCAACAAACGTGGAAGTATTTGATTAGTAGGTACAAAATTGGTGGGTCAAAGTTGCTTAACAATGGTCCATTTAGCATCTTGGACTGAAATTAAATTAATTAATTGCTTTGTGATTTCCAGTTATTACACAGATGAGATACCTTGAAAATTCATTCATATGTAGAAATCAAACGCCATTGTTAGTTTGTTATAGAAAAAAATAAAAATAAATAAATAAAATCATAAAGTGATCAGTTAATTTATCATAAAATACACCAACATAGATTGGTCTAGTGGTTAAGAGGTTTCTTTCCAACCTTGAGATTATGAGTTCAAATCATGTTTGCCAACCTATAAACTTACCCGGATATTCACGGTATAATTTTTTTTTATCATGAAACACGGTTTCCTTTAGCCTCAAAGACAAAAAGTGATATTTTATAACAATTTAACGTATAGGTAGTGGGTTTTAATAAAGTAATAAAAAGAAAAAGTTGCAATCGACTGTATATATTTGTCATTATAATGTTCACTTTTTTAAACATCTCCTATCATGGCCTGTAGTTAAATATATTTCAGTAAAAAATAAATTTGTATCTCTAAATTTAATAGAATATATTCGCTAAACTTTTTTTTAAAAATAATATCTTTTTTAAACTTATGAGGGTGAAAGATGAAGGTTGAAGTCGAGAAATGAGTAGGTGAAATAAACCAAAGGTTTTTTTTTTTTAAAGATGAATGAAAATAAGATGGGAAGAGAATGGATTATTCTATCTCTCCCTTGTGTTGTGTTCTTCAAATAATGGAATAGAATTCATAAGTGAGAACTACATAAATTTAGAAATTACTATTTTATTGCTTGAGAATCCCATTATTTACTATCTCATTTTCATTCTTTATTTTATGAACTTTACAACAACAACAACAAAAATCCCACACTTTCACGGCCCCCATCAATTTAAATTTGATTTCATTTCAAACATTTAATACATAACATCTATGGTAATTTTTATTTTGAAAAAATCATAATTTTTTATTATTTTATTTTGATTAAAAATAATAATAAATACAATTTTAGAAATGTTATATTCTCATTCAATCATTTTTTAAGAAGATTCTCGATTATTTTTTTAAGTGATCGAAATTTTTAAATGTTTATAATTAAAAATTACACCAATTTTTGGTATAAATTACACAATTTCGCTCTATAGAAAAAATAGTTTGTTTTTAATATTAATAGAAAAATAGAAATTAAATTAAAAAAACAAATTGATCACACAATTGTGAAAAGAAAAAAAAATAGTAACACATAAATTTGAGAAAGAAAACGTGTACCTTTTTATTTGCCACTTATTTAAGATATTATCATAAAACACCGTTGTCTTTAGTCTTAAAGAGAGAAAAAAAAGATATTTTAACATACAGGTAATGGGTTTTAATAAAGTAATAAAAAGAAAAAGTTTCAATCGATCATATATATTTGCCATTATAATTTTGATTTTTTTTAAACATCTCCTATCATGGCCTGTAGTTAAATATATTTCAGTAAAAAATCGAGTTGTATCTCTAAATTTAATAGAATATATTTGCTAAACTTTTTTTTTAAAATAATATCCTTTTTAAACATATAAGGTGAATGGGAAGAAGAAGATTGAAGTCGAGAAATGAGTAGCTGAATTAAACTATTTTTTTTAAGATGAATGAAAATAAGAAGTGACCATCATCAATGGCCTGAGCCGATTTAAGATGAATGTCATCAATAGGCCGAGCCGCCCAAACATTAGAAGGCTCGGCTCGGGCTCAAGCCCAACGAGCCTATACTTCGGCTCGACCCCATCTAAAATTTTAAGGCTCACGGCTCGGCTCATCGAGCCGAGCTTAGGCCTGACTCGTTGGAGTGAGCCAAACTCGGCCTATCATATGATTTCATTTTTGTATTACATTATCTCAAAACCATTGGTGCATAACTTTTGAATCACTTTAAAAAAAAAAATTCAAGTTTTAACAAAATTAACATTTTAAACTTATTATTTTAAATAACAAAAAGAGAGAAAAAATAAATATATTAAACTTATTATCTTAAACAGCAAGAATACAAAAATTGTTCAATTTTATCCGTTAAATAATTTAACTGTTTTATTTTATCCTATTTAATAATTACACAAAAGTATCAACTTTAAAAAAATATATATTTTTATTAATTATTTAATACATGAATATTTGAGAATAAAGTGCATCACTACAATATAAATACATCCCAGCTAGATTGACATCCACTTATTTGTAAATCATATGCATTTTTCTCAACCTAATTTTTAAATTGGTAATAATATAAAATTTTATTTAAATAATAAATAAATATTGCGAGTTTTATTTGGGCCGAGCTCGAGTCGGCTCGTTGGATCGGCCCTATGGAGTCTCAAATGAGCCGACTCGTTAAAAAAGAGGGAGACTCATATCCAATCCAAACATTTAACGAGCTGAGCCGAACTTGAGCCGGTCTTTAGGCCGTGAGCCGAATGATGATGGTGAATAAGAAGGGAAGTGAATGGATTAATCCATTTCTCCCTTGTGTTGTTTACTTCAAATAATGGACTATAATTTAATAATTGAGAACTACGTAAATTTAGAAATTACTATTTTATTGCTTGAGAATTCCATTATTTCCTATCTCATTTTCATTCTTTATTTTGTGAACTTTACAAATAAATAAATAAAATTCCCTCCTTTTCACGGGTCCCACATCAATTTAAATTTGATTAATTCCAAACATTTAATAAACAACATCTATGGTAATTTTTATTTTAAATAAATGATAATTTTTTATTATTTTATTTTGATTAAAAATAATAATAAATACAATTTTGGAAATGTTACATTCTCATTCAATCATTTTTTAAGAAGATGCTCGATTATTTTTTAAACGTTCATAATTAAAAATTACACCAATTTTTGGCGAAAATTACACAATCTCACTCATTAGAAAAAATAGTTTATTTTTAATATTAATAGAAAAATATAAATTAACTTACTTTCTAATCAAGTAAGCAGGATTTAATCTAGTGTTGATACTGATATATTTTCAATTAAATTAGAGGTTTGACCATAAAACAAAACTTACATATTCTAATCAAGGCAATTATATGAAAATCAATGCACAATGAATGTGGTTTAATAGCCATTTTAATCATTTTTGAATAAAAAAAGATTCCTTTTAAATTTATTTAACCGCTCACTAATTCGTGGAAAACACCATTTCACACCATTCAAAATTATTTTCAAACAATACACGACATAAACATTATTCAATTTTTATAATAATTAAAAGACTAGGTTAAAAAATCAAATTGATTACCAATTGTGAAAAAAAAATAGTAATACATAAATTTGAGAAAGAAAACGTGTACCTTTTATTCTCCAAACTGACCACAACAAACGAAGGAAAAAAAAAACAGAAAAAAAGGTCAATGATAGTAAAAAAAAAAAAAAAATACGAAAAAGGGTAATTTGGGAAAAAATAAATAAAAACTCCTGAACCCTTGGAAATTCCAGTAGAAGACAACTTTCACAAACTAAAAAATAGCCTATTTAATAACCATTTCCTCATTTTCCCAATTAACGCCGTCCGTTCTCTATTTGCCTTTCTCTCCGCTCCGGCTACGTCGCCGACGAGCCATGGAGCCACCTACACCTCCTCCCCTTCCTCCACCGCCTACCGGATCTATCCTCCTTGGAAAATACCAATTTGGTCGCTTTCTCGGTCGAGGTAGTTTCGCTAAGGTTTACCAAGCCCGTTCTTTGTCTGATAATTCTGTCGTTGCCGTTAAAATCATCGACAAGAACAAAACTGTTGATTCTATTATGGAACGTTGTATTGTTCGAGAAATCTCTGCAATGCGCCGCCTTCAACAACATCCTAACATCCTTAATATCCACGAAGTGATGGCAACCAAGTCAAAGATCTACCTCGTCGTTGAATTCGCTTCCGGCGGTGAACTTTTCGCTAAACTTTTACGTCGTGGCCGGTTTACGGAATCCACCGCCCGTCGTTATTTTCAACAACTTGTTTCCGCCCTTCATTTTTGTCATCTAAACGGCGTTGCTCATCGAGATATCAAACCCCAGAATCTTCTTTTGGATGAAGATGGTAGTTTAAAGGTTTCAGATTTTGGTCTCTCGGCTTTGCCCGAACAGATTAAGAATGGGATGCTTCATACGGCGTGTGGAACGCCGTCGTATACGGCACCGGAGGTTGTTTCTCGTCGAGGCTACGACGGAGCTAAAGCTGATGCTTGGTCATGTGGGGTTATACTCTTTGTTTTACTTGCTGGCTTCCTTCCTTTTAGTGACAGCAATCTTGTAGCTATGTACAAGAAAATTTACAGGCGAGAGTATCAATTTCCTGATTGGATTTCAAAGCCTGCAAGATATTTGATCTTCCAATTGCTTGATCCGAATCCTGAATCAAGGATGAGTATTGAGGCTTTAATGCAGCATTCTTGGTACAAGAAATCATTGAGGTCAAAATCACAGAATGAGAATAAGAGTTTGTTTGAATCATTGATAAATTACAGATCTGATTTGGGTGTTACTGCAATGAATGCATTCGATATTATATCGATGTCTTCTGGGTTGGATTTGTCAGGGCTGTTTGAGACAAGGGATTGTAAGAAGAAGAGGTTTACAACAGGAGTGAGTATGGAGAAAGTGGAGGAAAGGGTAACAGAGATAGGAGGAGAATTGGGATATAGAGTTGAGAAAGGGAAGAGTGGAGCAATTGGGTTGGGGAAAGGGAGAGTGATTTTAGTAATGGAAGTATTGAAAATAACAACTAATCTGTTGATGGTGGAGGTGAAGGTAGCTGAAGCAATGGTGGAGTTTGAAGACATGCATTGGGGAGATTTGAAAGCAAAATTACAAGACATTGTCGTTTCTTGGCACATCAATGAGACCATGTGAAAAAAAAAATGTTAATGATAAGCTTTAGTTTCTGGATTGAACCATAGCGAGCCAGGTTGGGGTATACCGGGGGAGCTCGGAAGTGGTTCTCTTCTAACATTGTGTGTATGCCTGCTATGAGCTGACTGTGGAAGGAGAAACATGGGGTATCTGACCAAAGACTCCACTTTTCACTACAGATATTAATATATTTCTTCAGTTATTTTGTTTTTCGTTTTTTTTTTTGTTTTTTGGTTTTCTTTCGTTCTTGTTCATGTGGGGAGGGAGTTGACTATTCTAGTATGACCACGACAATTTCAGAATACGAAGATTCCAAGTGAAATATTGGTCTTTGTTTAATACTGTATGATTAGTCTTGAAAAGCTTTTATCAGAAAAGAAATGAACAAAAAAATAAAAAAAAATAACCACCATGATTATAAGAAAGTTTAAGCTCAATCACAATAAAAAAGGGGCTATTAACTACTTGTTCATACAAATCAAACATATTTATTAAACAAGTTATATAACAAATTTGTACAGTGTTACTCTACTTTTTTTTTTTTGATACAAAATATTGGGGTGAGGATTCAACCACTCTTTTAAGGGTGAAACTACAATGCCTTGGGCTATGCCCATGTTGGCACAGTGTTACCCTATTTAGGTTAGCTATATAAATATCTTTACATGATAATGTCTGCCAAGTCTGCAATCTATGGGACAAAAGTTGTACATTTACACATGGGGATTAACCAAAAAGAGAGAGGCCCCTTGGTACTTGCTGCCATGATGAGGAATGGATCAAGCCAGCGAATAACTCTAATGCCAGTCTGCAACTGGACTTTATATCTCCGTTCGCATTCGCTATCAATACTACAACTCAAGGCCAAATATCCTCCTGCTGATCTAATGTGTCCAATTTTTAATGTCGGATCTCCACATGCTTTAAATTTGCACCTGAGTTAACCTGCAACTACATAACCTGGATTGGTTCTTGCCTTGGCTTAGAATAAACTACCTATCATCATGACCCGCATTCACTCCAACCACAGAAGATAGAACTGAAACCCATGCCTGCAATCCGCTCTGAGCATCCTTTTTCGCTGTTATTTCTAGCTTGCTAACGGCCTGCTTTGAAACTCCACATTTCAACAAAACAACTCCAAGCGATTTATAGGTGCATTCATCAGGTTGAATGGCAGCTTTCATCATCACTTGGAATATTCCAACTGCCTCCTTGAATCTCCCATCCATTGTGTATAAACCAATCACATTATTGAAGCTCAACAAATCTGTTAGAAGTCCTCGTTCCCTCATCTGTCTTGCAATATAAATGGCTTCCTCGATTCTTCCAATTTTTTTGTACATGCACAACATCATTGCAAAAGTAAATTCGTTGGCTTCTCTCTTTTTCTTCAAACTCTCAAAAATCTCTTCTGCTTCTTTAACCATAGAACGTTCACTATAAAGGTCAATCATACAATTTGAAGAATATATAGTTGGACCATCGTCTGTCAATTGAAGCATTCTGTATGCATCCTCCGCTTCTTTGAGATAGCCGACTTTGGTGTAGAGTTTTATTAAAGAGTTGTATATAACTGTGTTTCCAGGCAGACCTGCCCTTTTCATTGCATCAACATAATGAACAGCTTCTTTAACGCTTCCACTATCAGCAAACGCATTTATCAACACCCCATAAACAATAACATCAGGCTGCACACCGAATTTAATCATTTCTCTATATAGGCTGTCTGCCATTTCCAAGTGACCCAATTTTGAAAAGCTCGATATAACCACTGAATATGGAATGCAATCACTAACCAGTCCTGCCGACTGCATCATCTTCAGATAAGAGAGTGCCATGGTCGGCATGTCAGCACTTGCCAAAATCTGTATGAGAGAACTATAGCTACATTTGTCAGGAGTGACGCCATTACTCTCCATAGTATCAAATACCTGTTGTGCTTCACCATAATCCTTCACCACACCGTAAGCTTTAATCATCACATTAAACTCTAGGACAGTGAGCTTCATCTCTTCCCGGCAGCATATGAAAACTCTCTCTGCTTCTAAAATGTGCCCACGCTCTCCATATGCATCAATGTTGGCTGAATAGCACTCAGAGCTCATATGCCCAGACAGATGAAATCTCTGGAACCATAACCACGACTTCTCAAGCATTCCTGCATCAATATACATGCGTGTCAGAGCAGATTGGGTGAACTCATCAATTTCAAGGCTCCTTTCATCCATTTCTGCTACAAGGTTTTCAGCTTCAGAAACCATATGCCTTATAGAGTAAGCATACAAAAGAGTACGGTAACCCACTATATCTGGCTTAAGGCCAGCTTCCTTCATTTTTGCAAAATACTTTGAAGCCAACTCTATATTATCATGTTTAGCATAAAGAGAAATGAGAATATTATAAGTTCTTGTATCAGGCTGGCATCGAAGCTCCTCCATCTTCTGCATTAGAAAAGTCACTTCATTCAAATGGCCATGGTTGCCACAGATGTGCATCATAGTATTGAAAGTCACTGTCGTTGGAGCAACACCTTCCTTAAGCATATTTTTGAAAGTTGTTGAAGCTTCCTGCAGCTGTCCAGCCTTCCCATACGTGTCAATCAATGTATTATATGTATAGGTACTCAAGGCAACCTGAGGATACACACAACTCTTAACTTTAACAGAGGCTACTTTGTTGGTACTCTGGCAATTCCTTGATTTACTTAATGACCACTTCTTAAAGAAACTTTCGGCCTTTTGAAACTCTCCTGCTTTCTTGTACAATTGAACAACAATTCCCATGGTAACCTCATCAGGTTCCATTCCCTGTTCATTCATCCGTTCAAGCCAAACTAACGCTTCTTTCTTAAACCCCCCTTTGCTGTAAACATCAATTAATGTTCCATAAGTTGAATTTATTGGTTTAATCCCATGATCATTCATCTCCACCCACAAACTCTCAAGTTGTCTCCACTGCCAAGCCTTTCCAAGAGTCCGGAGAATAATGTTATAGTGAATTACATTCACTTCATAACAACCTGCCATCTTAAACCACTCAAAAATCTCCAAAGCCCGCTCCCAACGAGTCTGCTCCTTCAATATTATGCTTCTCTCCTTGTTATTCAGTGTATCCTTCCAAGGTTTAAATGCTTCATCCAAATCATTGACCTCATCCAAAGCTTGCAAAATTGCCGGTATGCATCCACCGTATGACAACCATTTCGTCGAACACTTGGGCTGCACTTTTCCCACCCCACCATTACCACCTTCCATCACATCCTTATTCACTAAAACCCCATTACCCAAGTGCCCATTTCTAATTTTACTATCTATTTTATCCATCTGACTTGTTTTTTTCAACCCAGTTTTCTGAGAAATTCCACCGCTGATATTATCGGAAGCATATCTATGAATTCCACCCACCTTCTTAAATTCTCTATTCGAACGCTCAGGAATCCACTGATCTTTAGGTTTCTTGGAAATGGGCAAGAGCTTTTCCGGGGGAGAAACTGAGCCCATCGTGGAACTCAGTCCATGGAAGCATGGAGTATCCAAATACTGCAGTTTCATAAGCATTTTCTCGAGAAAAGGACAAAATGAACGCCTCAAGGACGATGAAATTCAACTTCTTGCGTTGCTTTTGAAGTTCCTGAAATGAAAGAATCGGATTTGTCTCATCAGATGAAAGCGGGAAAACGCGGGTTGTCTAGAAGAGAACAGATTATATGATAAATATGAGCGAGTGAAATGAGTGATATTACAACGAGGTTTGATTTTTTTAATTAATATTATATTTCTAGAATAATTGTATGGCAATATGATTTCAAAAAATATGGTATATGTAATTTTAAGACAATTGCAAATCTAGTAATTTTTGTAAAAAATAATAAAATTTTGACAAGTGGATTACATATTTTTACATTAAAGATATCACTGGAATACACATTAATCATTGTTAATTACTAATTAACATAGTCAAAATTGTTGTATTTGCAAATATTGTTTAGAGTTGTTATATTTACAAATATTGTATCAAAATCTGTTATCCAATAAAATTTCTTTAATTTTTTTTAAATGAATTTACAAAATTTAGGAGTGGTAATAGGACGGGGCAAGGTAAAAGATGATTTCTTCATCTCCTAAACTTTAAAGATTAAAAAAACTGAGAGATGGTTTCCCAAAGATTAGTTGTATTCGTTATTCAAAATAGTTAAAATTTAGTTAGAAACAATTTAATAACTATAATAAGAACTAATCAATCAATAATTAATCAAATTTTAACCCGAATAAATGAATGATTTACTTGTATTTCTTCTACCAAATTAAATGTTCGACGATAGATTATATTAAAAAGAAATAATTCAATCTAGATTTACCATTGATTATTCTTAAAATAACTTTATATCAAGACATTTTTTTATAAATAAAGTTCACTTTTATAATTGATATTTCTACAAGTGCCCCTAAAATCAATATAGAATTTGAACTAACATAAAAAATAATAAATACAATTTGTGTCTTTAAATTATAACATGAGTATAAATTTATATCCTGAATTCTAATTTGAACAACATTAACCACAAAAACATAACCGATGGCTTCTTTTATCTTGCATGGATTAATTAAAAAGGTAAAATGTAAATGAGACTTTTGTGGTTTTACGAAATGCATAAACACCCCCCCAGTGGTTTGAAAATGACAGATGATACTCCTATGATTTAAAATTATTTCGTTTGAACTCCGATTTAGATGATTCAAAATGTTTTGGAATCCTTATTTTGAGATCTACGTTACGATCTTTTCAAAATTTTAAAATCGTTAATAAATAAAAGAGTTTATTATCATCAAAATATTATGTATGATTTCCACGATGATGATTTAGAAGTTTTGAACTAACCATAACGTAGAGCCTAAAATGAGGATTCTAAAATATCTCGAATCATCCAAATCGGCAGGGACGGATGCAGGGGTGGGCTAGGAGGGGCCATGGCCCCCCCTAATTTTTTTTAATTTCTTTTATATATATATAATTTTTATTTTTATATTTATAATTTTAAAAAAATGCTTGTGCCAAGATATATTTTTTTTAATCTTAATTTAGAATTATGATATTATTTAAAAAAATGATATTAAATGATATAATTTATTAATAAAAAATATTTTAAATTATGCTAAATGCTCCTCTACTATGGGGTTTGTTTCAATTTTGTCCCAAACATTTTAAAAATTTCAATTCTACCCCTAAATTTTTAATTAGTTTAAAAAAATACCCTTTATTGAAAAAACCACTCTTTCAAAATATCATATCTTCAGGAATTTTATTTTTATCAAAATAATTCTTTCTAAAATACCCTTAATCTCTTAATTTTCATTAAATTTAACTGTAAGTGCACACGAATTATATTTTTTAAAGGCTGATTTTCTTAATAAAGGGTATTTTTGAAACAAAATAAAAGGTAGATGGTAGAATTGAAACTTTTAAAAGATTAGGGGCAAAATTGAAACCAACACTATATGTTAGTGGTATTTTGTATAATTTAAATTTCTTTTATTGGTTATGATTTTATATAATTTAATAAATAATTACAATTCCATAGTTTAGATGAATTAAAAAATTAGTATTTTTTTAAAAATTATGTCCATATTAATTATTATATATGAAAAAATAATTTTATATCTCAAATAAATTTTAATAGTTAATTAGTACACGTAAAAAAGAATATAATTCAAATATAATTTTTAAGTTAAGATGCCGAAAGCAAAAATTAATATATATTAGTTCGGCCCCCGCAAACATAACATCCTGGATCCGTCCCTGCAAATCGGAGTTCAAACGAAGAAGTTATGGCTAAAAGAAAACTAATGACGTTGAAGAAGAGGGGTCTCATTGGAATAATTTCGATCTACATACGTATGATTTACCATTTTCAAACCATAAAAGGTATTCGTACATTTGATAAAAACCACAAATGTCTTATTTACATTTTACCCTAATTTTAATACGAGTATTATCAACCCATCATTAAGCCGGTAAACTTGAGTGGGGGCGTTGCTAAATCTAAACAGCCAACAAAAACAACTAAAGAATCTACGACAAGAAAATTTTATCCTTCTTTGTGGCTATGTGAAACTGAAAGCGGATAACAAGTAACACATATGAAAGAGAGATTACAAAAGCTCAAATGGAAGTTAATGGAGTGACCATATATATTTCGATATTTAACTAACTTTGGGATTAGGTTTATCATATTAGAAATTGAGAGTGTAAATTATTACACAAGCCGGTCTCGAGGACATAAATTGTGTCTTTTTTTTTTTTTTGCAAAAGCGTACATTCACACATATATAAACAAAGTAATTTATTTATACTTGTACAGTTTGTAAACTTCTCTATTCACAGTGTATATTACATTCCAATTTTAATTTTCATTATAGTTTGTTATACATAATTTAAAAATTCTTGTTGGAGAAATAGGTTTTAATCCTCGTAGATTTGCTGTTCGTATTCAGTCCTACCATTTTAGAACGTAACAAAAAGGTCAATGAAATTTCCAAAACGAAAACAAATTAACGTGGGAGGTTTTGAAGGACTTTTTTTTGCAACTTAGCCATTTTTTTGAAAGTATTAAAGTATATGTCCAAATGTTTGAAATAATTGGGGAAATGTCCTTTTTTTTTTTTCCTAAAATCGGGGGGGTTCAAAACCCGTCTTTAGGTGACTAGGTTGAAGACGGGTTTTCAAAACACGTTTTTTTGCCACATGGACTGGTTTTTAAGTAAAAAAATTTTTTTACAATGTAATTTTTTTTAAACTGAATTTAGAAATGTGTTTCGTTAATTATCATTTTATTTGTAAAATTGTTTGGATTTAGATGATTTTGGATTGAATATTTAAAAGGTATAATCTTGATAATATTGCATTTACTAATCATTTATGTTATTTCCTTTTTTAAGGAGTTGGGCAAAATCATGGGTATAACCCACGATGTAGTTAACGTGGACACGAATCGTGGGTTTACCCATGTTTTTTTAAAAAAAATTATAAAATGACTTTAGAAAAATTGTTTCGTTTGATTTTTTTAAAATATATGAACAGAAAATAGTAATGACTTACGATGGCCCCCGGTCTCACATGGAGATCATATATTTTAAAAAAATCAAACGAAACAATTTTTCTAAAGTCATTTTATAATTTTAAAAAAAAACAAACATGGGTAAACCCACGATTTTGCCCAACTCCTTAAAAAAGGAAATAACATAAATGATTAGTGAATGCAATATTATCAAGATTATACCTTTTAAATATTCAATCCAAAATCACCTAAATCCAAACAATTTACAAATAAATCTGATAATTAACGAAACACATTTCTAAAGTCAGTTTTAAAAAAAAATAAAAAATTACACCCGTCTTCAGGTAAAAAAAAAAAGTTACTTAAAAACCAGTCCACGTGGCAAGAAAACGTGTTTTGAAAACCCGCCTTCAGCCCAGTCACCTAAAGACGGGTTTTGAACCCCCGATTTCAGAAAAAAAAAGGATATTTCCCCAATTACTTCAAATGTTTGGACATATACTTTAATACTTTCAAAAAAAGGGCTAAGTTGCAAAAAAGTCCGGTTTTGAATCGTGTGGGTGGGTAGGGAAGGGTAATTGATGCCAGGGTCGTTCCTAATAAAATAAGAGCCTAGTACGATATATAGTTTTGGGCTCTTTATTATATAATCTTTTATATAAAAAAAATAAAATTACTTTGATTAAAACACAATAACAAAAAATAAAAATATATAATAAAAGATTTTAGAAATATATTCAAAAATAAAAAGTAGGTTTTTAAAAATAAATCAAACTTTTATTATATAATAAATTAAGATTTAAAATACTACTATTGGGCGTAATTTTTCATAATAACAATTTAAAAATTATTTCAATTATTGATCAATAATATTTAATGTGTTAAATATTAAATGAAGAAAAAAAAATATCGATTTAATTTAACAACATTCAATTGATATTAATTATAAAAACATACAAATATAATAAATGATTTTAAAAAAAAAATCATGATTTATACTCTAAATATAAGTTATAAAATTTATATGATCAATTTTAAATAGATAAAATTAGAGGTAAATTATTTAATCATATTTTATAATATCTATTATTAAGTTCTAAAAATATCAATAACAAATAAAATAAAAATAGCATAAAAGGGATTTATGCAAGCCAACACGTCACTAGACATTTTTAACATAGTTAATCATTTTTTATATATATTATATTATTTAGACTCATCCAAGATTTGGGGCACCCGTTCCGTCGCACCAAATGAACCATGTCGACTACGACCCTGCTTGATGCGATGGGGAACTTGTCGGGGACAATGGCAAGGCAGAAATTGGTGTTCAGAGAAAAATGGGCAACGGAGAATTTGTTTGCAAATGGATGACATACATGAAAATACTTGTCTACTCATCGAGTAAGAGTTGCTTTTAACTTTCATACGTGTCGAGTTTCTATTAAATCACATATAGTAGTAGGATTCATGTATTTAATAATTAATACACTTTTTAATATTTTCAAAATAGTAAATTAGAAGATTAAATTATGTATATAATCTTTATACTTAACCACTAGTGTAATTATATTTAAAAATAATAATTTTAATCCGCATACTCTATCACGTGTCAATTTAGTACCATGTTTTTTTTTAAAATTATTTTAATTCTTATACTTTAATAATAATTGAATCTTATTGATTATTCCTATTAATAGCGTATATTTCACTGAAAACCCATACATTAATAAGCTTGAATCCTTTTTTTATTAGTGGTAAAGATATCCGGGAAAAAAAAGACACTGAACCTAAATTCAAAACACAAATAGTTTTTAAAGAACTCCAAGAGAATAGACGGAATCAAGTATGGCATGAAAATACATTGTTAGTTTTCTTGATAAAAATGATCGGCTTTATACTATAATCAAGAGTGTATTGAATCAGTTTCACCTATACCTTCCTTAAATGCTCTTCTTATTTAGGAATAGGTATTGACATCAGTGATACAAGAATTTAGAGGAATGGAATGCCCACTCACTTACAATACTTTTTGAACCACACACCAATGTTGAGGAAGCTTTCAAAATCCGATTGTGGCCTAATAAAGAAAGCACATAAATCAGCCCTAAGATAAATGGGATATATATATATATATATATATATATATATATATATATATATGAAAATACTTGCCTCCTGACTAGCCTATATGTCTTATTCCTATATAGTTAATAAAAAATAATATATTTATTATCCATATTTTATTTTATCCAAGGGAAAGAGAACACATAGGCCAGTCAGGAGAAGCTCCTCTTAACTAGTCAGGAGGCGAGTTTTTTCCATATATATGTATATATGTATGAGCATAATGTAGTGCTGAATAAATTGTTAAAGTTGGTGAATTTGGGACCTGTCAATTGAATGAATGTCATCAGGAAACATGATCACTTTGACTGCACCTCCTTTCTCCTTCAATGCTCGTGCAAACTGTGCATATTATATATAGCCATCATGAAATTAAAGTATTCTTCAACATAATTTTCGAATATGATAAAAGAAATAAAGTTCCTACAAAGAGTAAGAAATAATGGATCCATATTTCTTGTCATTGCTTCATCCTTCGTCTTAGAACAAGAGCAACGCCACAACCATTTTATAGTCACAAAGTGGATCAAAAGGAATTTAGAATTAAATAAAATGTGTAATATCTTACTTGTAACCCGTTTGAAAATGGAACACGAAGATCTTTCGCACCTAGAAGGAAAATGGTGGGTGCTTTAACCTGCAAAATCAAATTGAGAGACAGGTTTCAACAGAGAACATCCGGTGAAGAAGGAAAACTTTTTCTTACGGTTTCTTTGGAAAATATGTGAAGCTAGCAGTATAAGATGAAAATGTGTTTCAAAATCATCAATGGGAAAATAAAGTAACAGATGAGTAGCCTTTTATCTGCGTACTTTGGAGACATGTAGAATGGGAGACTTGTTGTACAAGTGGGTCAAATGCTCAGAAGATGGTGCTTCAGTAAAGTAATTTTTACCCTCCCTCCCATAACCTTCCACATAGCACCATTCCGGAATATCTGATGTGCCAACCATTAAAGCAAGGTTACACACTGGATTTCTTGCAGCTGCTGCGAAAAACCTATCCGGTGCCTTCAATTTAGAAAACAAAAGCAGTTCAATTCGTAAGGAAATTACTGCCTTCTTAATACTCCAAATGCCATAAAGAACAAAATTAAATTTGTAAGGAGAACTACTGGCAAAGCAAAACGGGAAAAAAAATGCACGTAAAAATATCATTGGATAAGTAAACTGTGAATAGTGAATAGTGAACAATGGAAAACGGAAAGAAATCCATGGATAGCAGAATCCTTTAACATTCAATGCGTGTTATATAACTACTAACCTGGCCAATCAAATGAGTCGTCAAAAAACCCCCATGAGAACCACCAAGGACTGCAACTTTAGATGGATTAGCAAGTCCCTTGTCAATAACGTGATCTATTGCTGTCAGCACATCATTGACATCCTGAGAACAAACAGATCAAAGATCTATAAAATATTGTATCCAATGAAATCCTGAGAAAAACAGACATCTTGATTGGAGTAAAAAGGAAATAATCCTGAATTCAATAAAACCAGTAGAGTGAAGTAGTCATATTTAATCAAAATATGTAGGAAAAACGGGAGGGTTCGGCAGGCATAGTCAATCCTATGGGACTAGATCTTCCAGCCTGCCCCAGCCCCATCATTGAATTCTGAGAGTTCAACAGTGCATGCTTAAGCAAGCCTGTACAACGAACAACTTAGCATGAAAACAGGAGCAATAAGAACTAAGAAGTACCTGGGACCCAATTTTCCCAAGAAGAGACTGCAATGCATCCTCACCAAATCCCAATGAACCTCTGAAATAAACATGTCAAAAAAGCATAAAGAATGGAAAGAACACTCTGAATGCAGGGACACACTGTGTTTGATGTATAAAAGAAATTTTTTCAATTGTTTCTCTCTCAAGTAAAGCAACAAATTACTTTTTCTAATGATTTTATGGCTCCCCGAATAAGCCAAGATGCACAGTGACTAACCCGAGTTTTTTTATTTCCCAAGAGGTAGTAATCCCTAAAACAGGTTCAAATAATAATTCAATAATAAAAACAAAAATAGCCAGATATACTGAAGAAGACCTCCAGTAGAGATGCAGTCTTATTGGTGTCAAGCCTTACCATGTTAAGATTAGAAAATATCACCAAATGAGAACTGATTAATTCAACCCATATTCTATATAAAAATAATTCCAGTAACACAATTCGGATTGGTGGGGGGGGGGAACTACCTGTAGTTCACAATTAAAAGGTTGAATCCAAGTGAAGAGAGAAATGCCAAGGACTTTGAGAAACTTGATATTGACGTAGTATGCGGACCACCATGAAGGATAACAATAATTGGATTCAACTCATCACCTTTGATGGGCTTAGAAGACACAAAGATAGCTTCAAAAGGTTTGCTAGCACCTGAAATGATTTAATTATACAAAAGCATAAAAAAAAAGTTCATCAAATGCAACTGAACTTTCTACTTTGCCTTTTATCAGTTATACTAGGGGCACAAAATTCATGAAAGAAACACACACGACATGTTTCTGTCCACACTATAAATCAATCACGCCATATGTTTGCAAATAAAATTGACAAAAACCCAAAATTCTGAGCAAAAAGTATTATTAAGAAATAAGACCACTCCCAGATCTTCAATTTTTTATGATCAATTCAGTTTTACAGCAAAAGGTACAAATTTCATTTTCATTGTTCAGCCACTGGTCAAAACGTTTTATCTACATGTAGCTCTCAAATCTTAGGAAATTTCTGCTAATGGCATTGGGAAAGTTGACCAGTCAAGCAATATATCTCTATTTGAATCTTCATAAAAATTGGATTAGCTTGTTGTTGCCCCATATAACTGTTATTTAATTCTTATGAAGTTATAGCACGAAAAGATTTTTGAAAACATTAATAAAGTTCAGTTCAGTTGCACAATCACCCATAACTCTGACAGCAAGGGAAAAAATAAAAGAAAAGGAACTCGGGTAGGAATATTTCGAGTATACTTTAAACAGTAAAGTTATTATTTTATCACCCTCCATGGCATAAAGAATTTATTTTACATTCCTTTTTTTATTGTTGTTTTTATTTTGGTCAAGATGTTTCTTTACATTTATTTTCTGAGTACTAAACTTCTTTCCACCAACAGCACTGTAGTACCATAATTTTTTCCTGTTATGTGGTAATATAAGATATTTGCTGTAGTGTAGGCATTCTAAGGGTGCATCCTCAAGATAACAATTTGTCTGAATCAAATCTGCACTTTGTGCATGGGAAATGTGCTTTAAATGTTTAATCATCGGTATAAATTAATACCTACTGTCAGGCTGTTGTCTACATCCTTGACTGGAATCTTCATTATATTGAACTGGAGAGATGAGAGTAAAGTTTTGACCTGTAGCAGAAAGTTTCTGATTACTTAATCTTGTTTGGGATAACCTTTACAGTATCTACATTAAACAAATTGAACCTTCTCCGAGCATTTAAAGACAGGGCTTGATACAGCTAACCAACTCCAAGCAGCATTCTCATTTTCTTGTTTAATAAGACTACCATACTTGATTTGAGGAAGATCTACCGGGCTGCTAGAAACTGCAGATAGGGGACAGGTAAGCAAAACAATATTAAAAATCTACTCCAGTTAACAAGCTTATTGGTAAGATTGCATTTTGGTCTTACCAGCAACAGCATTTTCTCCATCTAGAGCCAAAACGTTCCAAGAAAAGTTTGAGCCAGCTGGACTGATGCGTAATACTTCACCACTGTTAAATGTTTAATAAAAAAATGTTATCAGATTATTCAAATTGGAACATAGAGTTTCACACATAATGAAACCAATTTTTTTAAAAAAAAAAATAAATCAAATCACCTTAAAATATTTATGGAAAGTATTGCTTCACTGCTACGCCATATGGAAGATAAAATAACAGTACGGCCATCAGAAAGCCATGGATTACTCAGGAAACCAAATGAATAGAGGCCAGGAAATGAGTCATCCTCGGCCAAGTGCACTACAGGAACCTTAAAATGTAATTTATAAGAAAAGTAAATGAAGGAAGCCATATGGAAATTTTAGAAAAAAAAAAGTTAATTATATAATCACAATCCATATCTTCAAATCATGACGCAAAATATCTTATTCAATAACTACAACATTATCAGAGTATTGACACCAACACTTCTCAGTAATATGAATCAACATTTCAGTAACTACATTGAATGAGTCCTCCAAACATACTTTGTTTTTTATTATCTTTGTTATCATTTCCTTATTATTAGATAATTTTCCATATTCAGAACTACATTGATTGAATCCTGAGTTTGTTTGATCACATCCAACAAAGTCCTACGTAAATCGGTTACTCTCCCATAACCCTTAAGACGTAGCGCACTCAAACAACTTTAGCATATGATCAAACATTCTTAGGAGCATTTCCATTTTCCCCGCCTTCAATTGGTATGACGGCGATCCAGACTCAATATATCCATCTTTAAACTCTTCTTCCACCACAGAAACTTCATTGTGGTGACATTCATCCTACCAACTTGTTTCTCTCTAATTGTGAAGAAAGACCTGGCCATTCATGCAATAATAAAATATCCTTCAACTTCATATTTCATAAGAGCATTGTTTGGTCATGGTGGGTCTCTTTTTCTTTCTGCAAGTGCAATATATGAGTCACGAATTCAGTGCCTTAAGCTCTGTCTATCTCAGTGGAACACAAGTACAAAATACAAGCTAAAAAATCATTGATGTTAAATGATTAAATTTCCCAGAAATTACTCTTGAAAAGCATCCCGGCATGTCAGCTCTTTGACCCAGCCAAAAAGGTGATAAGAAAATAATTTACACCCCACCTCCAAGTCCAAACCAGCCCTCCCCAATCCTACATTTTGTACTTTGGTGCTCACTACATCATGAAAGAATGAACAACCAATACAAAATAAATCCAGTAATTTTATAACATATATAGTTGTGTAAAGAGATGCTTATGAACAGTTGAACACAATTCGACATAGAGACATCATGAGTTCTCGATTATGTAAAACACATGCTTGACAATCCCCCCTGCAAGTCCTTAACTCAAAAGTGAACAACTTACACAGCTATACTGTACACAGCAGAAACTAGTATGAAAACAATTGATCAACCAACAAACTTTCACCTGAGACATTATAAAAAAGACAATACAAAAGCTCACCACATCAGCAATATTTTCATTAAAACAAAGCTTTCCATCTGTAGGCCAGATGATTCTGTGGAGAGAATTTGTTGCAGAATGAGCCCCAGAATTCACAGAAGAGTTTGCTGATAAAAATATGAGGAATTTCCCATCTGGACTGGAAAATGTATAATTCACAACAATCAGTTCCTATGCTGTTGCTCATCTTATGGGTTATTTCAAAAACATGTCAACAGTAAAGGGGTTTTGGGTAATAATTAAGGATCAATAAGAATAATAAGCCAAAAAAGACAAGTATTATTATAAAAAAAAGTGGATAATGGCATATATATCTTAATTCATATTAAATCAAATCACTTAAATTGATGCTTTAAGCATGAAATACCTTTATAAGTAATAGCAAGGATGTAATTATTTATAATTATAAAATGAATATATAGGGTTTTCAAAAAATAGCAAAAAAAATTAAAATTTTCAAAAATAGTATTTTATTTTTGGGGCAATTATTGAAATAACATATTTTTACATACTATTTATTGAAACGTTTGAACTTTTCAAAAATTACTCAAATAGCGTAATTATAATTCAATAATTTATTGAACTAAAAAAATTAAAATTTTTAACAAATTCATTGAAAATAATAATAAAAATTGATCAAATAGTTCAATAAATTATTGACCTTAAACTTAAAAAACCAAAAAACAAACAAATTCGTTAAAAATACCTATGAAAAATAGTTCAATAATTTATTGAACTATAATTATGCTATTTGAGTAATTTTTAAAAAGTTCTGACATTTTAGTAATTAATATGTAGATTTATGCTATTTGAGACAAATTCTTTTGATTTTTTCCTTCTATATTCCAAAATAAGTATGAAACCCAACCCACGCAAGCCTTAAAGAAAATATCATTTTTTAAAATTTAAAAAGCATTTGCTATTTTGAAAATAGCTATTCAAAAAGTGTGGTAGAGTTTCTCTAAATTGGAACATAAAAAACAAAATAGATCCTGGGGAAGCCATTGGTGGAGACCAAAAATTCAAGAATTGGTCAATTACATTTCTAATCAGTTACGCAAGTTCATATAGACTGGAACTGCACGTGTGTATAAACTGTTCACAACACATAGTTTGCCCTCATGTATCAAATAAATTCTTAAAAATTAAAAAACAAAAGTTAAGAATAAAACACATATGCTCATACACATTTACTTCAAAGGTACAAGAAATAAAACACAAACAATTAATGGGGAAAAAACAGAGTATGAGATCAGATTACCCCCATAATATGGATCGTAGTAGCTTGTAGTCACCTATTTTTATCATCCAAAATTTATAAAAGCATTTTCACAAGATATCTTAGCTACTGAATTGGATGTGGATGCCAGAAGAAAATCGGAAAAAAAGAAAAGGATTTTTGGCAAATAAACACTAAAAGGTAATGAGATACTACTGATGTACCTGAACCGTGGAAGGAAGGCACTACTTATGCTTTGAGTTAGATTATAGAAGGGCAAATCTTCTTTTGATCCATCTCTGGACAGCATTGCAAATAAATTTAGACTTTCCAGCTGGATATGATATAATAAAAATCCACCACCAAAGAGTTTGGAAGAAGTACTACACACTTGAGTTTATGTCCATCGACTTCTGATTCATCATCCGGGAGCTTAATTGCATACAGTGCACAAGGTCGATTAAAGCAGTACTTCATACCAAGTTTTCTAGGCTCTGATGACCACCCAACAAAAACCAAATATTGATGTGAGCCTGTAGTTGGAGCCCATATGACTTGACCCACAGTCAAAGAATGCTCAATTACTTTCACACGCTTTACCTCCCCACTGTAAAAGGGAAACCGAAAGGAAATTCACAACATAGTTTTTGAAATCAAAAGACATACCTTATTTGTATCAATATTAATACAAGTGACCGTAACACGAATACCGCTGAACCATACCTGTCAACATTGATCACAAAGAGAGCAGGCTGCCTTTTACCTGCATAAGATTCCCCCCATTCTTCCTCGAAATCCCCTTGACCTTTCCAGGTGGTAGAATCCTTATCTTTTGTGCACCCTTTTTGATAGCCAGAAACAGTAAAAACTGGTTTGGAGGGAGAAGGTTCTTCCGCAATGTAAGCAATGTAAGTTTCATCTGAGTTCCAAGAGATTCCCTCAAACCTATAATATGTAAAGACTATTTATATTTGAATCCTAAGGTCAATAATGTAGAGATGTAAGCTATTTTACCAAAATAACCAACCATAATACCATTATGACCGAGTTATTTATACAATCCAATCCCCCAACAAAACAAATACACTTTGAAGAACTTAGTACAAGAACATCAAATCCATTTTCCAGATTTTAAACAAAACGAGCACGTCAAAATGATTATTACCAACTACAATAAAAGAGCCATTACCATCCATCAGTATATATTGATCCATGAACAGATTGGGGGATATGGAACTCCTTTTCCACATGACCTGCAGTCCAAATTTCCAGTTTAACCGGTGAATCGTTTTCAGGATTACGAACAGCAAGAAATTTTGAGCCTGATGGTGATGGCACAATAGTAGAAATTCCGGCCATTTCAACAGGAAATGGAGCCCATACAAAATTAACAGAATCCTCATTTGCCTTTGAAATATGAGCTGACAAAGTATAATTCCTCCTCTTATTTGCCAGAAGACTTGTTTGACTAATAGAAAACGTCGCCAGGGACTCTCCTATGAGGAAAAAAAAAATGCCGAGAAGATGTATGATTATCTTGGAAACCATAGAAATTAATGAGAAAATGATACAAATTACAATTTCAAAAGCAATACCATACCAGTATCAGATTTAAACATCCAAGCCTTGTTAATGTTAGGAATGTTAGTGAATTCTTGAAGTAATTTAGACTGTTCAGAATATTCTTCTTCAATTTCTGGATCGATTCCAGCCTCAGAAACCGCAGTTGTAGAGGTAGAGCTAGCCATAGCCATAGAGTTTGAAATTTTTCTACTGCAGCATTAATCGGAGAAAAAAGTAATAAAAATAAATCAGCTATGGAGTTTGAAGATTAACAAGAAAACTCAATGCGTAGAGCACAAACCAAAGAAGCTCACAAGAGTATGAAGATTAACAAGAAAAGTGAGGAGAGAGAGAGAGAGAGAGAGATTACGGGAAGAAGCAGAGAGGTCTGAAAAATGGAAGGCTCTGACTCTGAGAAAGAGTAGCAGTTGAACAATTAACAAAGACTGGTGGAAGAGGAACACGAAACAAGCTGACGAAACCGATACTTGCCAAGGCCATTCAGAATCGGGATTAAAATTTCCTCTTTTTTTTTTTTTATTAAATCCATATTTGATTCTCGAAGGCCGAAGAGCCGATGGCCCAATATTACTTCTTAGCCCAATCATTAATGTAACGGCCTGATATTCCGGGTGATAGCAAGCCCAGTATTCAGGCCCTTTTACTTTCATATATATCTTTTCATTTTTTATTATTTTAAGAGAAATTAATGGATTAATTAAATAAATGATCTGTTTTTAAGAGTTGTTTTGTTATTTAATCATTCTAAATTTATTTTTATAATGTAATCTGAGACAGTATAATTAGGAAAAAGACTACATCCAGTGACTAAATTAAAGAATCAAAATTTCAAAAATAAAATAAAATGTGTTTTGATTGATGTTGGTGAATAATAAATAAAATATATATCTATTGCTTAAGAACTTATAAAAATTGATTGGGTAAAGTACTCATTTAGTCCCTGAGTTTTGGAGGTCGTGTCTATTTGGTCCCTGCGTTTTCAATTTGCGTCTAAGTGGTCCCTGAGTTTTGGATGTCGTGTCTATTTGGTCTCTACGTTTCCAATTTGTGTCTAAGTGGTCCCTGAGTTTTGAATACTGTGTCAATTTGGTCTCTAGATTTTCAAGAACTATTAGAAATAAGTTTAATTGGTGCTTAATTTAACGTATTTGTTAACTTCTTATCATATTATTAACTTAATGCTGACATTACATGTTTAATTGGTCAAAATACGAAGATAGGAATAAATCTTTCATCAATCTAGGCCTAAAATTTGACATAATTATTAATCTCATGTCAGTATTTTGATCAATTAAATATTTTATGTCACCATTAAGTCGATATTATGTTAATGAGTTAACAAATTAAGAAAGAATTAAACTTATTTCTAATAATCTAATGACTATTTAGACACAAATTGAAAACTCATGGACCAAATAGACACAATATTTATAACTCAGGGACCAAATAGACATAAATTGAAACGTAGGGACCAAATAGACACAATACCCAAAACTCAGGGACCACTTAGACACAAATTGAAAACGTAGGGACCAAATAGATACGAGCTCCAAAACTCAGGGACCAAATGAGTACTTTACCCAAATTGATTTTTTTCCTTAAAAGAATATATAAATTTAGCAAAATACTTGCCTCCTTATCCCCTTACGTGCTAATTTTCTGTTGGTTAAAAGCACATCAATGGGTCCCACATAATTAATTAAAAATATATATTAATTATCCTTATTGTTTTTTAACCGATAGAAATGGAGATGGGAGGAGATCCTCTTGATTTGTCAGGAAACAAGTATTCTCCATAAATTTATATTTAGTTGAGGGAGAATACTTGCTTACTGATCAGGAGGTGCTCCTCCTAACCTGCATACGTCTTCTATTTCTATTGGTTAAAAACAAATCAGTCAGTGGGTCTCATTAAATTAATTAAAAAAAATATCAATTATCATTTTCTAAAATAAAACTCATTATAATAGAACACGTATGCAGGTAAGGAGAAACACCTCCTGACTTATCAAGAGACAAGTATTTTCCTTAGTTGAGGTAGATACTTGCCTCTTGATAAATCAGGAGGTGTTTCTTCTTAGTTTCACCACTTTGATAGAGTTTTATTTTAGAAAATTATAATGAGTAACTATTCGAGTTCTACCTCAACTAAGGAAAATACTTTTATCATTTTCTAAAAGTATTTTCCTTAGTTGAGGTAGAACTCGAATAGTTACTCATTATAATTTTCTAAAATAAAACTCTATCAAAGTGGTTAAACTTGTTTTTCCAAGTTTAATTGATATATTACAAGAATAATTTATTTGGACAAAAAAAAAAATAACACCTCTCTTCTTTCTTTCTTCCTTCCTCATCTCACATTTTGTGAAAGAATTCTAAAAACTATGTGAATATTTTAGAAGCAGAAAGATTTAGGTTCCATATAAACTTTTTGTTAATTCTGATTAATCATAAGTATGTTTACTCAACAAATAAAACAAAACACAGTAGTGTTGATTCCTCCTCAAATTCGTGACGTAAAGCTTTCCGTTGAATTATGTCAGCACAATCGCCATCAACCAGAAAGTATGTGATTAATTACTCTAATCAAATCAATTTTTTCATAATAAATATTTGTTTATAAATTATAACGTGGGGGTAAAGTATTTTTCATAATGGAAAAAATTATGTAATCTTTATCCATAACTGAACCTTATCTTCACAAATCTTCATCAAAAATCAATTCATTGTCTGATTGGTCCCAATTTATTTAGTCAATATCCGAAGTATTTTACGAATTGAATTTTACACAAATATAAGAATCCTAAGGTTTTTGGCCCCATAAAGTTAGCATCAATTACATTCAAAAGTCGGTCATTAGTGTGGAACACCTCAAAGTCATTTCAGTTCTCTCAATATTTTGACCGTCGTCAACACGAAGAGTTCTTTCTGTTGAATAATTGAAATCGGTTGATATTTATTTGTTTAGAAAATTAGCAAGTTCAATTAAAAAAAAAAAAAAATATATATATATATATATATATATATATATATATATATATATTCATTTCGTATAACTTTGGCAACTTTACATATTCTCTCGCATTATGAATTAAATTTATTTTAATTTAAATAACACTTAACATCTATTTATAAATAGCCTTCTCTACTTACCACAAAGTTTAAATTTTAACATCTATTTATAAATAGCCTTCTCTACTTACCACAAAGTTTAAATTTTATTTTTTTAGTAAGACATCTAAATGGTAGGATTTCATGTTTAGAATTGGACCAAATATAATAGTATATAATAAATACATATATTCCACATATAAATATGTGAGTCATACTATTGTAGAGGTTTGCTTGATTTTCATGTTTGGTGCTTGGAAATTTTGGAAAATGAAAAATGAAAGACGATTAGAGAGAGTGATATTAATATTGCTAAAGGAACTGATCAAGTTAATGCAAAAATTTTCAAAATTTTCTCTTTATCTGCTTTGTCGTCTAATCATTCTGATCTATCTTTGGGTTGCTTGGAAGTTCAAATTTGATGGTTTATTCATTTTCTGTGCTGCCGCTTAGAATATTGATAATTTTCAATCAGGTTTTTATCTTTCAGATAACCTATCGCGGTCTTCCTCAAGCATTATTGGTCTTCTTTATTTTTATGCACTTCATGTTGAAGGAAATTGTATCATTGCGGCTATAAAAAAACACTTTATCTTACGGTTTCATGAAAATCAAAGTTCACTCTGATGTAAAGCTGGTGTTAGATATCTTCATGAATAGTTCATGTTGTCCATCTGATTTTCCATGTATTTTAGAAGAATTTAATCACCTTAATAATTGTTTTGATCTTGTTGTTCTTATGTTTATTAGTAGGGAGCTAAACTTTGAAGCTCATCACCTTGCTAAAATGGTTTTCAACTCTTGTGATCTTCTTTAATCTTTTATTAAAAAAAAAAAAAAAAAAACCCATATAGACTACATACAACACTAGATTAACAAACCGAGTCAAACAACCCTTAAGATACACGGACATTCTAAAGCATCCATAAAAAGAACAAGACAATCTGAATTTTTCTTACATTTTTTCACCATTTCCTGCACGTGAATAGCCTTAATTTCGACACCTTACCAGTCTTTAGTCCAGTTAAAACCGACACCATATGATTCGAAAGAAAAAAAACAGATTTAAATACATATGATATAATAATAACTTTGTAATTATCCATACATAATTTCATTAAAATAACCAAAACCTAAACAAAACCATGATCGAGTTTCTCTAGATCTTTCGGTCCAAACTTCATTACAAAAGGAACAACAAAAACAACTTCAACAAAAGAGTATTTACAACAATGATTTTTTTCTCTGTTCCTGATTTTTGAACTTTCAGTTCAAATCTGCAGTGGAAAAGATGAGATCTGGTTGCAGAGTTTTGCTTCTTCTTCGAAAACCCAAGCAGAGAAAAATCTTTCTTTCCTTCGTTCCTTCCAAGAAAATTACCACAGGTAATTTCCATGCATTTCACTCTGTGTCTGTTGTGTAATCTTTCTATCATACACCGCCAAAAGCCAGTCCCCCAGCTTCCGATCCTTTCATGATTCTGAGCCTCTTGCATGATGAGATAAACATACTGCAATTCACACAACAACAACAAACCAATAAGACATAATTTATATTTCACGTGATTGGGTTTCGTGTAAATATGAGAGAACTTACTCCCATGGAACATCTCCAGCGAGCATCCAATCACCATCTTTATCTTCATAAGTAGGTAGAAAATCAGATCCTTTATAGGCTTCTCTCTCAGAATATTGACCGATGGTGAATTTAAACATATCCTCCAAAGCATTGAGAAGTTGAGGATAGCCTTTGTAAACACTGAGATCAATCTTTCTAAGGTAAGGAGCTCCATCCATACTCACTTTCACATAAATCCCACTCCCACCATTTTCACTCTCTGATAATTCCTTCTTCACCGCCTGTAGACTATTTTTCCTGAATGAACGAATCGGCGGCCACCCCACCACTTGTGTCCTGTCATAAACAAACACACACAGAAAATGAGTTAAAAATGAAAACAAAATTCCATCTTAATTAAATCACATATATTTATTTATTTGGCTTACTTGGGAGGGGGAGCTGAGTCTTGGTTCGATGTTGAGCCATTGATTTCGAGATTTGTGTTTGGGAAGTTTCGTTTGTTGTTGTTGTTGTTGTTGATTCTGAGTCCGGAATTGATCGTTTCTGTTTCTTGTTTTTCATTATCTGTAGTTCCAGGGAGACCCAGTCGTAGCTCAGTTTCTTTGAGATTCAGGTTGTTGATCTTTCCTTCCATTTCTCTTTTTTGGTTGAAGTTTTAGGGAGTTGTTAGAAGGGAAGGGGTTTATATTTTTATAGATATGATAGAGAATGAAGAAGATAAGGATTTTTTTTTTAATTATAGAAAAAGAAAGGAAGAATTAAATTAAATTGAATTATGGAGAAAGGAAAGAAAGGTTGTCGGTAGCAAAGGAAACAGGGAAGAGGCAAGTTGGCGGTGGATTCGGGGGACAAGGGGAAGACAAGCTCAGCCGCCCATATGGAAATGGAAATCAAAGCAGAGCAAAATAAAGACTCTAGATTTATATATAAAAGTGGAACGGTCAAGATGCGTTTTAAGTGGGAACGTAATTAGGAAGATTGAGCAAAACCATGTGGGACTGGACCCACTTCGGTATTGGGTACGAGGGTTGGGCTCGCCGTGGCTTTGAATTGCATTTGCAGTAGGGTATGGTATGTGAAAGAGGTTTTGTAGGAGGACTTGTTAAATCGGGTTTTTGTGGTCTAGAGTTGTAGAATTCATATGTGTATAGTATGTATGTAAGGGCTTGTTTGGAAGTGTATCTGAAATAAGTGTTTTTAATCAAATTATTTTTCTTATAAGTACTATAATAAAAAGTACTTAGTGGTATATTATTTTATTGTTTAGATATAATATTTAAAAAATACTTTTAATCTTGTTTAGAGTTCTTGTTAGAGAAAATGTATGTAGAAAAAAAAATTTGTAGAAAAAAATTTGAGAACGAAAGTGTATGAAGAGAAATTAGAGAGAGTGTGGAAAAAATAAGTTAGAGAGAGAAAATATGTAGAAAGAAGTTAGATAGAGAAAATACATGGAGAGAAGTTTAGAAAGAGAATGTGTAGAGAGAAGTTTAGTGAGAGAAAGAGTGTAGAGAGGAATTAGAGAGATAAAATGTCCAGAGAGAAATTAGAGAGATAAAAAGTGTAGAAGAAATTAAAAATACAAAGTTCAAAAAATCAAAAGCACTTTAAAAGACACTTAAGGGTGTGTTTAGGAGTAGGGATGGCAAAATTCCCCGCGGGTTAGGGGCCCCGCGGGGCCCCGACCCTATAGGGGCGGGGAATCCCCGTTTTATAGGGTTAGGGTTAGGGTTAGGGTTAGGGTGAGAAATTCCCCCCCGATTTGTTATAGGGTAAGGGTATGGGAATACGTCCCCCGTTCCCGACCCCGAACCCGAACCCGATTTTTAAATAATATCTTATATATTTTGTTTACTTTTATATTTATTTATTGAAAAGTATATGTGAAATATGATTATATTAACTAATACAATATAAAATGGTTAGTATTATGTTTTCTTTTTTACTTAAAGTTGTATTTTTGAAATGTATATTTCATTTTAATATTTCATTTTTAAATAAGAATTAAAATGTAAAACGGGGAATTTTCCCCGCGGGGAACCCGATCCCCTAATGGGGAATCCCCCGAACCCGACCCCGATTTTTTTATTAGGGGATAGGGTAGGGTATGGGGATTAAAAATCCCCGCGGGTTAGGGGATGAGAAGTGCATCCCCGACCCCGCCCCGCCCCGTTGTCATCCCTATTTAGGAGTGCTTTTGGTTTGGCCAAAAGTGCTTTTAAATCAGCAAAAACACTTCCTAGATACAATTTGTATGTTTGACAATATTTTAGAACCACTTTTTGTAGAAGTCAAAAACACTCCAAAGTGCTTTTTAAAGAAGTAGATAATATGTGCTTTTGAAATGCTTTTGATTTTTTAAACCTTATATTTCTAATTTCTTCTACACATTTTCTCTCTCTAACCTCTCTCTACACAATTTCTCTCTCTAACTCCTCTCCATACATTTTCTCTATCTAACTTCTCCCCACACATTTTATCTCTCTAACTTATTTTTCCACACTCTCTCTAACTTTTCCTTATACACTTTCTTCCTCTAATTTATTTCTACAAATTTTATTTTTTACACACATTTTCTCTAACAAGAACTCTAAACAAAATTAAAAGCGCTTTTTAAATATTATATCCAAACAATAAAGTGATATATCACTAAGCACTTTTTATCATAGTACTTATAAGAAAAGTACTTTGATTAACAGTACTAATTTCATAAACACTCTCAAACAAGCCCTTATTACCTACTTCTTCAAAAAGCACTTTGAAATGCTTTTTTGCCTTCTACATGTTGTCAAACATAAAAAAATATATCTTAGAAGTGCTTTTACTCATTTAAAAGCACTTTTGACCTCCCAAACACACCCTAAATGCGCTAAGATTTGAATTTCAAACACATGAATTTATTTTAATATATATTTAATAGATGAGTTTTAATATGAATTTCATATTATTGAATTCTTTGATGAAATTTTAATTTAATTTGTGAATCTAATAAATATATGAATCAGGTTAATGAACCTATCTAACTCATCTCACTCCTTTAACAGCACATCCCTAATTATAAGTGGCACTAATTATAATTGGAATTCTCCTTCTTCTCTATTTTTACTAAGTCAAAGTCATCACCATCTGACTAATTTCCTATCTTTGAACATGGAAAATTCATGGGATAAAAAATTAACCCACACTATTTGACTCCATACTACTATTATATAAGAGTTCTTGGGTTTTTTAGGCAATTAATTTTACGGGTCAGTTTTATTTTATTTTATTTCATAAATATGTGTTTTTTAATTAAAAAAATAATCATATAAAGATTATGCTAGGTACTAGCCATCTGATAATAATTTTGATTGTTGTCTTCTTATTTTTCAAAAAAATTAAGCTTCATTTTTTTAATACTTGAAAAAAGTTTTTGAAACTCTACTAATAAAAGGATAAAATACAAAATAAGACCCTGTAGTTTTTCTCAAATGTATGAACACATCATATGGTTTGAAAATGGTAAATCATACGGTTGTGGTTTCAAATTATTTCAATGAGACATTCCCTTCCAACGTCGTTAATTTTCTTTTAGCCATAACTTCTTTGTTTGAACTCCGATTTGGATGAATCAAGATGCTTTGGAATCCTCATTTCAGGATTTACGTTATGTTCAGTTCAAAACTTTTAAATTATTAGTAACCAAACGCATTAATGGTGTAAATCATACCTAGTATTTTAATGATATTAAACTCTTTTGTTTATTAATAATTTTAAAATTTTGAAGTGACCATGACATTGATCTCGAAACAAGGATTCCAAAACATCTTGAATAATTTAAATCGGAGTTCAAGCGAAGAAGTTATGGCTAAAAGAAAATTTATGGCGTTGAATGGAATGAGTCTCATTAGAATTATTTAAAACTACAGGGGTATGGTTTGCTATTTTCAAACTACCAAGAGTGTTCATGCATTTGATAAAAACCACCTACATTTTATCCATAATAAAATGGAGCTTATCCCTCATAATAGTTGAATAATAAAGTTATATATTCTTTAAATTAGAAGAAAAATGGAGCTTGAAATATAAGATTGAAATGAAAAAAAAATATACTCCACACAAATAAATAGGAAATTTGTTGCCAACCACGATATAATTTATTGGTTAAAGACAGAGGCGGGATCTATTAAGGTGAGAGGGGGACCATTGACATCCTAAAATTATAAATTTTGATTTTTTAATGTAAAAATGAAACAATTAAGAGAAAAATGATTTTTTTATTGAACTTTTTTTAGTTTTTCCCAATTAATTTTTAAACATAGCTTTATATAATTTTTGGCCTCATAAAAATTTCTAGATGTCATAGGCATATATAATTTCACCTTTAAGAGGGCAGTTCAATTCTCCACTCCGATATTATATAAAAAAAAAAAAAAAGGAAGTCTTGATATGCCTAATTTATTTTTAGATAATATGAATAAAACCAAATATTTATAAAATGCGATATAAATAAAGTAAAATATAAAATACCAAATTAAGTTGAAAATGAAAATAGAAAGGATTGATTGATGAAAGTGGTGCCCAATCTGTCCATGCACTCCAAAGAAAGATGCGAATTATATGCATTGCAATTGCAAGGCAAGCCACAAACAATCTGGAAAGGTAGGGCCCATACCCGTGGCCGTGCGCGTCCGAGTTATTGCTTATCCCAATTCCACATCACCTTCCCTACCTCTTCCTTTTCAATTTGTCACAGATTTGGTTTCCTTCCCTTCATTTTCCAGAAGTTTTTTTTTTTTCTTCTGTTTATATTTCTATCCCTTTTGATATATCTTACCTTTTTTTTTTCTTCTGTTTATTTTATTGCGGATTAAAATTCTGTCCCATAATCAAATCCATCTATTAACTTGTATTCTATCAATCATTCAAAAAATTAGCTTGTTAAAATAAGGGTAAAATGTAAATAAGACCCCTGTGGTCTTTTCAAAATGCATAAACACCCCCTTTACTTTGAAAATGGCAAATCACACCTTTGTAATTCCAATTCTTTTCAATCAGACCCCTCCCCTTCAATGTCAATAATTTTCTTTTAGCCACAACATATTCGTTTGAACTCCGATTTGGACGATTCAAGATGTTTGGAATCCTCATTTTAGGCTCTACATAAATGTCACTTCGAAACTTTGAAATCATTAATAAATAAAAGATTTTATTAACATAGAAACACTAGGTATGATTGACATCGTTAATTCTTTTGGTTATCGATGATTTCAAAGTTTCGAAACGACGATTATGTAAAGCCGGAAATGAAGATTCCAAAACATCTTGAATCATCCAAATTGGAGTTCAAACGAAGAAGTTATGGCTAAAAGAAAATTATCGACATTGAAGGGGAGGGGTCGGATTGAAAAAAATTGGAACCACATGGGTGCGATTTGCTATTTTCAAAGTACATGTGGTGCTCATACATTTTGAAAAGACCATAGTGGTCTCATTTGCATTTTACCCTTAAAATAAATATTAAAATTTTAGTTTTCTTAAAAAAAAGTCCTAAGAAACTAAATTATTCAAAATATATTTTGGGAAATTTCATTGGGTGGCAGATTTTTATGCAATATTTGTAAAAATATCAACTCAAAAAAGTATTTGCAAATATAGCAATTTTTATCATGTTTATCAGTGATTAACAATAATTTATGTGTTTATCAGTGATAAACATAGTGTAAAAATATGTAATTCAATGTTTATCACTGATAAACTCGATCAAAATTTGCTATATTTGCAAATATTTTTTTGAGCTTTTATTTTTACAAATATTACTAAAAAAATTGCTAGATTTATAAATGCCCCATATATTTTTTTAAATAATTAAACCGAGGCAATTTTTTTTAGTATAAATTAGGAGAAAAGATTGGGACTGAACTCACACCCTTTTAGAGAAGTATACTCGAATGGTATTTGTCATTGGGCCACCACCATGGATAAAAAAATCTTATTATTAGGATCAGAATCAATCCACAATCTTTACTTTAAACGATATTGTTTATTTTGAATCTAAGACTATGAGAGTTTACTTTTGGTCCTACGGAATGTGTCTCATACTAAAGAAGTGGTTGTCTTCTCTTATAAATTGACAATCTCTTTCCATTTTAAAACATATGAGACTTTGGTCACACACCAACAAAGCAATTTTTTTGAACAACTTATTAAATTAATAAAAGCAGTTGAAAACAATTTTTTTTTTAAATGGCCTAAATACCTTTTGTATAAAAAATATTTATAGAGGAAGTAATTTAACATGGGGACTTGGTCAATAAATTAGTTCAAATTAAAGACTTATTGATAACTGAGAAAAAGTTTTCACTTTTTTCGTTTAAATTTTCACCAGAACTCAGCCACCCCTTTAAAATATGCAAGCTTACATTAAGTTCTTCCTAGAATAAATTTCGAGGCAAGAAAACAAGAAGAATAAAGGAGGAAGATGTTGGCTTTTTATGTCGATTTTCCACGTTTTCAAAACATAAAAACATTAGTTCCATAAAAACTTTCCCACTTTGAAAATTTGCTACAAAACATAGTGTAATTGCCTTAAAAGAAGCAAACAACTTTCCAATTCACCCTTAAAACTGTTTTATTACCAGCACTACGCTGTCGTAGATTTCATGGGATTTTTTGGTAATTTGTCTATGTGTTGTAAAATAATTTGAAAAATTATGATATAATGTAAAGACAATTATCATTTATACATAAACCTTCTCGTTTGGGTCCAGTATTTTAGGCATACAATATAAATACTTTATATTGTTTAGTTTAATGTGTTCCAAATTGAGAAAGACACAAAATTTTCATAAGTCCTCCTGACTTTATAAGATAAACTCTAATACAGTACAGTTCCAATCAAAACTAGAAAAGTTCTGCAACATGACTTGAGATAATAAAAGAGAGAGATATCTGAAGGGAAGAATATGACAAAGGGAAAATCTTATCTGGAAGAGGCTAAACTTGTGGTGTGAAAGGCAAAGTCTTGGCAAAGGGTGAATCCAGTGAAGGAAAAACATAAGGAAATTAAAGGGAGAGAGGGGTGGCCAGAACCAGAAGAGAGAAAGTGATGCTCAACCAATTGAATCAGATTTTGGTCAATTTTTTGCAGCAGCTGATTCATGATCCCCACACTGGATTAGATGCGATTTGACGACTCTTTTTTTGAATTGAATTGAATATGCCTGGAACTGGGCAGTGGTTGTGGGGGCTAACAAAGTTTGGCCATTCAATCTTAGGCCAAGTTTGTTTGTGACTTTCTTTGGGATTCATTATTTTAATTGTTGGGCCAATGCCAATGCCAATGCCATTGCCATTGGAGGGTGGGTACTTCATTTGGTTGATATGTATTACCATCCTGGTTTAGTCTTTCGTGTCCCAATAATTATGAGGGGTAGTTGTAAATATAACATAACTTAAAACCTATCTACAAGTGTAATAAATTCGGATTAGTAATTAATAATGATAAATGTTAATTGTCTCAAGTGATTAAGGTTCATTATTGTAAATCATTTATTAATGCAGAAAAACTCTATTGTATTTATAAATATATTTTAAATGTGATATTCTATTAAAAAAGTTGGAATTTTTTTTAATGATTATTTTGAATCTCCTCAAGTAAAATGTGTTGGTCTTCCTCATAATATAAAATTTGTGTTGGACATATCTAAAAAAAGAAAGATCAAAAGAGAGATAATGGGAGATTTATGTTGTGTAGTTATAAAGAGCTATTTAATAAAAACAATTCAACCAAAAAACAACTTTATAAAATTAGTGCATCTTGTGGATGATTCAAAAAGTAATTTTTCTACTAATTAGAATAAAATTTTAGTATCAAACATGTGTAGATAACTGTTTTTAAAAATGTTTTCTCTTCTTTTTGTAAATGAGGTATTATCTTCCAAAATGTTTTCTCTTCTTTTTGTAAATGAGGTATTATCTTCCAAAATGTTTTCTCTTCTTTTTGTAAATGAGGTATTATCTTCCAAAAAAAGAATATAACTATTCTTTTATAACAAATAGATAAATTATATTGATTCAAAATATATAAATATGTAACCATTGTATAAAGTTGTTTTAAAAAAACAAAAAAAAAAGTTCTTTTTCAATTGAATAACAAAATAAAAAAATTCTTCTTTCTATTTCCAAAAATACCCCCAACAATAAACAACATCTTAATGTCCATTATGACTAGGGATTTGATATACAATTTTTGAGTCAATAACATAAGGAAGAGTTGATTTATATACGGTAATTATAACATTAAATTTGAGAAGGGTAGATTCGAAACTTCGATCCATAGGAAAGAAGTAGGTGTCTAGTTAGTTGAGTTATGTTCAAGTTGATATATAAAGTATGTTTACGAGTTAATATAAGTTAATAAAAGGTAAATGTGTATCACCAACCATTTATGAGGTTAAACTTTGAGGACTCAAAATTAATAAATGTTGTTAGGTTCTTGTGCTTGTTTGAACGGAAGCATTATGACCTCCACATGGCTTTGTCAAAAGTTGGATTTCTCTCAACTTGGCCCGATTGAAACAGCATATCTTTGCTGGCGTAACCACTACCATACCAAAAAGCTGAACATTCTACAACAATATTCAAATGCCAATTCATTGCCAGAAGTTGTGATTCTTACCTGCCTCAAATTTTGCACTTCCTTCGTTTTTTTTTCGTTTATAGCTTATTTATGAGTTTGTGTAAAAAGGTTATGTTATTACGACAATAAGCCTTCTAAAATCTCAACACTAATATCATATAGTCCACTTTATGTTTAAGCCCAGTTATAAATCTGTTTTAGTCAAAATCAATAGGTCTCGTTTTTCTATTAAATTATGTTTATCTTCTGTTTTTATCGGTGTGAGAATTTGGAGAAAATTAACATGTGATCAAGTGACCGTTTAGAAATTATAGTAAAAAAAAAAAAACATGAAAATGTTAAATCAAACTTATAAAACGACAAGTAAGATTTAAAATATTTGAAAACGGTAAATAAAAACCCAAAATCAACTACTAGCCTAGATCGAGAAGCAAAGTGCAACCCATTGTTGGCTTGGAGAGGAGAGGACCACCCTCTTTTATAAGAGAAGGACCACCAAAAATTTGATGCCATTACATTGTGGCAGGGCAGGGCAGGGGCAGCTTCAAATATCTTCAATCATACTATGTAGCAGACTTTTGCGTCCACATAAATTAACTAAAAAAAACCCATTTCTTTTCTTTCTTTCATATTTAGTGGACCATTCTCATAATCACATCTACATTGTATGTACTAACATCAGTTTTTTTTTAAAAAAAAAAAATTGAGATAAGTCTTGAGATTATATCTAACAAATCTTTTTCTTTGAGTTGTTATCCAATTTTTTATGGGGATAATGATTAAATTTTGATCTCGTGGACAAATGACAATCAAATGAATTTATGATAGTGATACTTGCTTGCTATTGGGGCATTTTTTTGATGAATCAAATTTTATTTGAAAAAGATATCCCATACATAAACAAATTATTTGATTTTAAATTACTAACTCAATCTTGTTATAAGTGATTTACTCATATCAAATCCCCATTCGATGACAAATCATTTATTGACCATATTTGAAAATTATAGTAAGAACAAAAAAAAAGCATTAAAGTCTATTTTTAAAAAATTATAGTAAGAAAAAAAAAAGCAATTATTAAATTATCATATTTTAATAATAGATTTTTTTTTACACCATTTAAAACGACCATTTTCATTGCATGACTCGTGCGTTATATTATTAGGATCATTAGGTATCGACTAGATAATAAGGCAGAATTAAGTAGGGGGAGAAAAAACAGGAGAATAATTGAAATAAATGTGAAAAGAAAAACACCTACGCAAAAACTAATTTGTACAACTTTAAAGTTGGTTGAAATATCAACTTTATAGGTTTAAAGACATTCATTTTTTTTTTATTTAAATAAAAAATTGTGGTACCTTAATCTTACATTGAACTCAGACATTCCCAACCCAACCAGTACCATTTTTCAATTAGGTCGTATTTATGGCAAACCAAGCTGAGTAAAACCCGGGTCAAATTCCGAAGGTGGAACGGGTCGGGCCCCCAATAATTATGGGCAAAGCCAGATTGTAAAAGCGCGTGGGGGCTATGATTCAGAACGGCCGGAAACAGAAACGGTAGATAGGACCATCGTCCACGTGTGATGCTATCGATGAACACGTGTGATGCTACCTGGTTGTCAGCGGCGCTGAAAGAAACATACCGATAATTTTCTCACCTGCCAAACAGGACAGTTGTTGGAGAAATAAGAGTCCACGTTGATGCATTTAGGGCCATTTGTTTGAGATGATAGGAAGGTAGAGGGTCGTTGATATTGTGGAGCCCACTTTTCTTAGTCGCAGATTTGGTGCAAGTGTTCCGTATGGAATCTTCATTTCTCTGCCAAATCGCCCGGGAGTGGGAGTGGAGAAGAGGAGTGGGAGATATTTCATTTGGTCGTATGTAGTAGGGTTGTGCAAAATGTCCAATGAATCGAGAACACGACCCGACCCAAATGGTTTGGATGATTTTCTCGGTTTTTCATTTCAAAAAATCGAGAACTTTCGTTTTTCAGTTCTTTATCCTCGGAACCGTGGACTAACATATACAGTGGCGGAACCATCAATATTTCTAATATATAGAGCTATGTTTGAGAATTTAAGGGGCAGAGGTAAAATAGATAAAATATATCAAAAATTAAATTTTTTTATACAAAAAAGTAAACTTTTATATAAGAATTTTAAATTTGAGTATAATAGGTGTGACATTGGATTTTATTTCATAATATAGGTATAAAAATTCATGTAAAATAGTCTATAACCATTTTTTATGGATTAAATGCATCCCTGACCTCTGCAATTTTAAGTTTTTTTAATTATCAATCTAGCTTTTTTAGCTTCTACACTTTCTATTTTCCAATTTCTGTAAAAAAAAAATTTAAAATAACAGCCGTTATTTTATTTAATATTTTTTATATTCTGGAATATGGGAAAAGACAGTTTAGTCCTCACTAACCATAGTCAATTCAAATTTATCTTGGATTAATTTCAATTTGGTTAAAGTCTTTCTTCTCCAAGATTTCGGAGAATCCTTCCAGATTTTTTCTTCAATTGTGTTAAGACTCTCTGCAAGTTCCTTTACCCAAGGAGTCACATACCCTCCCTGATTCTGCCTTTCAATTTCAAAGATTCGAGATGCATAAACCGCTTCTCCCCACCGCCAATCGTTCACCAAAGTCGTCATCATCGTTTTCTCTCAGTTATTCACCATAGCTATAAATCCTTTGATCAATACCCTTGACTCAGTTATTCACCATACCCATCATATCAAGTCTCGTTTTCCCAATAAACCTACTGTTAAGGATTTTACTAAACCCAATCCTAATTAATCTCTCATTATTCGTAATGGGAAAGTCACGTTCTTGATCGTTTTGATCAAAATCAAAATCTCAATCTTCTTCTATTAAGCAATCAAAGATTTTTTTTTCTAAGAACAAGAAAAACTAGTAAAATGAGAAAGCAAACAAGAGAGAACACCGACGCCTCCACGGCGGCTCAGATAAATCAAATGCTGAATTCCAATGCGGATTCCCGTTATTGTCTTTTGCTACCTCGAAGTAAACTACTATGGTCAGTGAGTACTAAACTGTCTTTGAATATAAAAAATATTAAATAAAATATGGACTGTTTTTTAACACTTTTTTTTAACAAAAATTAGAAAATAGAAAGTGTAGGGGTGTAAAAAGCTAAATTGATAATCCCGAGTTGTAAATTAAAAAAACTTGAAAGTGCAGGGCTCATTGATGCATTTAACCTTTTTTTTAAAATATATTTTGCATATGGACCCAAATTTACATTTTTTTAAAATTATACAAGGCCAAAAATCGAAAACCGAGAAACCAAACCGTGCCGAACCGAATGGTTCTTAAAAAAAATAGTGAACCATTCGGTTTATTGTTTTGGAAAATCGAGGTGGTCGGTTCGGTCCAAAGTTTTGGTTAAAACCTGGACTGAACTGACTCATGAATTTCACGACTGTTACTATTAGCATCTTTATTTATTTTTAATTATTTACATTCTTACTTGTATTTTCAATTTAATCGTTTAAAGAGTTAAATGCACCAACAACTCATGCACTATCAAGTTTTTTTAATTTACACCCTTAAATTATCAATTTGACATTTTTCACCCTTACACTTTTAATTGTCCAATTTCGCGTCCAATAAACATGTTAAAACTAACAGCCCCTTCTTTTTATGTTCAAGAATATGTTAAAATACTTATTTGACTCTAGCCTAACCATAATCAACTACCATTAGTCAATATTTGTCATTAACCCTTCCATCAAGTAAATCCTTCAGCCTCTCTCGTCCTGCTACTCAAATCGATGGAAAAAAAAACCGTAAACTTTTCTCACTGGTTCTGTCGCTCCAATCCAACGAAATTATTTGTGCTATAGTTCTAAATCTACGTGCAAGGACAACTTCTCAACTTTCCATCTTCTTCATCAAACAACATTCTACTTCCATTACAGCTTGAACAAGGCATAAATTTTGCATCTGTACAACTTTCACTAATATAATTCAAACAATCTCTAATTGGAAATCCCTTCAAAATCATTGCTTTTCCATCAAGTTTTTCTTGCAATTTTTTCTTATATAATGAATCCATTGATATATATATCATCTTTCATTATCTGAACTCTAAATCCTTTGAAAATCATTCTCACCAAGCAACAATCTTCCTATGTTTTTTTATTCCTCTCAAACTTGTGAAATAAATCACTATCCTTTCTTAGGTTGTTGACAAATTTGACCAATTGTTTGAAATGAAGAACTTATATAAGAAAAGAGAACTGGTTTTAGTCAAATTGCTTGGAAAGTTAAGAATCGATTGTAAGATGAAGCGACGATTGGATCAAATTTTGTGAGAAAAGATTCCTTGGAAATGTGTTTCCAAAGGGGTTTCTTTGGTGACAATGGTGGAATAGATTTGATGATTTCCTCAACGTTTGAAGATTTCACGGTTCCGTTGATCGAAGATGATTTTCTAACCTCAAAAAGTGGCTATAATGATTTTTCACCCAAGATTAAATTTGTAATTAAATTATATATTTATTTTTAAAAACTAACAATAAAGCTGGACTAAAGTTCCACTAGCAATGCATCATTGACCAGTCTAAATGTTAAAACTGCTTTATTTTATCTCAATCCGCAGTGGGAAATCCCAGCTGGATCCCATTATTTCTCGATTTAGAACTTCCATGTTCTTAAACAGTACAAATTATTTCCCTTTTTTTTTTTTTTTTTTGTAAAATACTTGTTCTTTTAATTTTGTTGCTTACACCTTTTTTCGAAAAAAGACTACTATTTGACAAGCTTATTTTCGCAAAATAAAATTTTAAAAAAAAAATCAAAATAAAAAACCAACTAGTTAGGACCAGGAGCCATTTGATGGCTATTTGGTCTTTTCATTTATAAAACCAATATTTTTAGTTTTAGTAGTTTTATTTAAAAAAAATATTATTGAAATTTCTAATTAATATTAAAAAAAAAAAATCAAAAAAATTGAGAGTACACTTTTTTTCGTAAATCCCGAAACCAAGACATAAATCAAAGAATTTCACGAATGAAAAAGTCAAATAAACTAACACAAACATAAAATAAAATAAAATAGCTAAGTAAATAAATCTCAAACAGAGCAATTCATAAGGTCAAAAACACTATAGTTACTGTGTCAAAAGACAACTTGAAAAAAAATATCTTACTAAATCTATTGAAAAACCATTTGAGAAGAAGAAACATGTATCAATTATGATAACATTATTTTCTTCCCCTCCAAATTGCTAGAATATAACTCATCAAGAAATTTGTCAAAACTCATATACAGGAAATTTACTCTTGAATAAAAGAGAAACCCAAGATAGTTTGTTTTCTTAAAAAATAAAGATTAAGAAAGCGTTTTTTAAAATATAGTTAAAAAATAAAGTTACAAAAAAAATAATTAAAAATAAAACAGTCACATAAAAAATCTCAACATATGCAGAATTTTCAACTTTGTCCAACAATAGCATGCTGCTTTTCCGGGCACAAAACTTTAATCAATTATTACACTTCCCAAGTGATTACGTAACCCCAAATTACTACCAAAGGATAAAAATAAATTAAAAAAGTTCCCCAAATCTTTTAATTAACATTAATTTTAATTATACATTTTTATTTTTATTTTTAAAAATCCAACCATTGGGATTCTTTTGTCACCCACAAACAGATACGATATCCTTTTAGGTTAGAGTTTAACAGATTGTGACCTTGTTTTGTTTTAATTGTGTCCTCTCTCCTTTTATTTATTATATTATATTGACTGCGATATTTGTATCTTCATCATCAATGACATCAAACTACTTCAAATTATCCTTTTTTTTAATTATTATTGTTACTTTTTAATGATCCTTTCTTTTTCCTTAATATTTTAGAATTTTTTTATAAGAATAGTCACTTTTTAGACCATAATTTCATAAATATTAACAAATTCTATTATTTTACAGATTTGGCCAAAATCAGCCATATGTGGTGGAGATGCTGAATTTATATTCTCAATTTACCCATGTATGTGTATGTTTTTATCGAAAAACTCTCATATAATTGTGGGATATAGAGTCAATATAATTAGTATTAATTATCTTTCTTATAACAATGAGATATTAAATTTTCCTGTAGGTGGTTTTGGCCATTTATTTAATTTATGTGGCTGCCTAAACATAATTGTAATAAATAAAAAAGATTGGCCATTTTCGTTAATAACCCTATATTTTATGTTAATTGTGTTTCTCCGTATAATGATCCCTAAATAAAACTTATGTGATAAATCTATATTTATATATATGAGATCTATAAAAATATATATAATTTATTACCGAAATCTTCACTTACGTGTTATATATAAGATCACTTAAACTTTTAAAAATTCTCTGAATTTTTGTCTATATTTATATTTTATTTCTAAATGTATTCGTTCTCTTACTTGAGTATATTATATAGCACACACATTATTAAAAAATAATTAACTTTAGGGGTTGTCTCATTTAATTTACTTTTAAATATTATTGAATTTGAGAATGAAAGGTGAAAGGTGTTGAGAATCTCACATCAAAAAGATAAAAAAACTCACAATTTATAATATTAAAATGGTATCAGAGCCTAACAAGTCCAAACATGCATTCGATCTAAAAATGGGATCCGACTAAAAAATGGTAAGTTCAAAAGAGGCACTTGAGGAGGCTGTTGAAAACCTTACATCAGAAAAATGAAGGGAATCGCATGATATAAAAGGAAAAGGGTTTGACCTTCGACTTTATGGAAGAAAGTATTCATATAAATTGATATTTTAATTGAATTAATATTATCTCTCATTGAGTGATATAAATAAAATTAATAATGATATAATTAAGCAAGTGGCATGGTGAATTGGTCAGCGTAGCCCAGCAAGACCGGGTAAGTAACAAGAAAATTTTGTTTAGGAAATAAATCACTGTGGTCTGCCCCCACAAGGGTACCAATGTCCCAAAGTTAAGCAACATTTGGAATATTATGGAGATTTATCGTATATTTTAGCTGTAGGACATACTTAATTAACTACTCTACCCTATATCAAATTTTCTGATTTCCCCAATTAACGAATATATTTTTTTTTCAAAAAATAAAATAAAAAATGAACGTGTTTCCCTGCCTGCCAAATATCATCAAGAAAAAGTTTGATCTATATCTTATTATCTGGGAATATATAAACGGATATGTATGATCCGATTGAGATAATTTTTAAAAGTATTTTTTTAATAATTAATAAAAACATTTTTTTTCTTAAAAACTTTTTTAATACTTTTAAAAGTTATCCTCAACGAGGACTTTTTCTCTTCAAGTTTTTCTATTTTTATTTTTTTCTAATTATTATCTTCAATATAACATAGGTGAAATCGTTGATCTCATTATCTCGTTATCTTCATTAATCGGTCATTCTCAATGTATTAGCCTTATTTCTTCAAAAATGAGTTTTTGCAAATAAATATTTGAGTTAAATTATATATTTTATCCATGTACGATATCATCAACCGGTCATCCTCGATTTAACTATAAGAATATGAATAACAAACATTCCTAATTTTTAAGAAAATATCAACGGATATATAAGAATTCTGTGTCATTTATATACGTGAGAAGCATGTGCATTGTAACTCTTTTGATTGTCATTAATAGCAAGACCATAACGAAATCGAACTCATCAAGCATATCTTTTTTTTTAACTCTAAAAGATGAAAACTAATTAAATATAAGATTTTTTTTTTGAAATATTTATATAATATTGTAAAAGCAAGTGGGGTGTCACTTTCCACACCAGATAAGGGAGTTGTTTGGAATTCAAAACGAAAAATTGATTTCTTGTATTGTTATGTGATATTGACTCTATTAAATTTTCAAAGGGTCCCAAAAAGAGGAAATGGGTATGTTATTTGATTTCCTTCAAATATATAAAAATAAACACATAGAATTGTTGTAATCTTTAGGTTATTGATGTAGTGGTAAGACTTTTTTTTTAAATCTTGAAGTTATGAATTTAAATTATGTGTAATCATATTATACGGTTGTGTAATTGTCCAGTAAAATTTAATTGAGTTACGTGTAAATTGATCGGGATAATTAGAGATATAAAAGGAATAACAATTGAAATATGTGGATAGGAAGGGAGAGGGAGAGAGAGAGAGAGAGAGAGAGAGATTAGGTTGGTTAGAAATTGGAAAGAAACAAGGCAAGGGAAATGGGGTTGGGGAAAAGATGTTGAAAGGGCAAAGGGCACAGCTAGGGTTAGAAATGTCTCACTCTCAAAGAGATGTGACTTGTCTGAAAGTCACAACCATATATGAAATTAGAATGAGTGATTTTGATTGAAAGCATTTTAATTTGTTGCTGTTGATGGATGTTCATGTGTCTTGCAGGGATCTGTAGATACATCTTCACATATCTATTTTCATGTGATGTGTTACGCATCTATTTTGTTTCATATCGATATAACCCTCTTTTCTTTTTTTCCTTTCTTATTATTTTTCTTTCAACTTGAAAAAAAATCTTTGTTTTTTAATAATGTTTTTCCCCTAAACTTTTAAAAGTTTTTGTGGGATTTTAGAATCTTGAAAAATATGTTGAATATAATTTTTTTTTCAGAGGTAAATGGTTCGTGTTTTTGAGAAATGTGATTCGTGTTTAGTTTGTCTTTTTTTTTCTTGGGGTTTTATAGAAAAATGGAATTTAAAAAAAAAAAATCAATTTAGATTCAAAAGGGTATTTTCTAGATTTATTTTTAAAATAAAAATATAGTTGGAAAATTAAAGATTTTTCTTTTGGATGATTTTATTTCTTCTCTATTGTAAGTGGTGATTAACTTGAATTTATTGTATATTGAAATATTATTGGAATATTATTTTTATGATGATTTATAAAATAAAGTTAATGGAGATAAAAATAGAAAAAAAAAATGCCTTTCATACAACTTTTTTAAAAGTACACTTTTTTTTTTTTTTGCAAAATACTTTTCAAAAGATCAGCATGTTGCCAAAGTGAAAAATAAGCCCATAAATTTGTTTATATAATTATTAAAAACAAATATTTCGATAGACACTTGAGAACTTTTTTCTTTTGTTTTTAATCTCTTGTTTTGAGAAATATTGACAAAATATTGTACTGTACATTGTAGAAATTAAAAGGATAATTCAATTTCTAAAATAGAATTTCATTTTTTTTCCCGCCACTAAAGTCCACTAAAATTACAAAACATGCGAACAAAAAATCATCAATAGATTTGTTCTTTCTTCAAGACTATTTAGAACTAAAAATGTAGTTATAAAACACAATGCTATTTATCATCTTTCAATTTTATATCTAAAAAAAAAATCTTATAATATTATCAGAGAAACCAAATGCAATTCTCGATAATTAATGATGACCTAAATATGATGCAATGCATGCATATCCAGATATAAATACATGTTATATAAAAATATGACATATAGGTTTCATGTGCATATATTCTTAATAGGAAGGTTCGTAGAAGAATCTCTCTTTAAAAAAATAATAATAATCATTTTATCTATCCATGAGTAAATGGTTCATCGTGCTTTGGTAACATGTTTTCAATTAAATGAATATATATTCTTTTATTTCTTGGTAAAGTTAAATGAATTTTCGGCTTAATGCAACATGGTTATGCAAGAAAATCCGCTTGCTTGTTTCCTAATTTTGTGACAGCATACAACAATTTTACTGCAAAGCAAATAGGTATAAAAAAAAAAAATTAACAATAATAATATTTATTATTATTAATTAGCTAGAATTAGAGTTTTCAAGTTTTTTTTTTTCCACTGAACAGATATTTTGCTTTTTAACGAAGTAATCGCTATTAACAAACACTTAACGAAGCGCTGTTGACTGTTTTCAGTAAGTAAAAAAAAAATAGGGTTTCTGATTTTACATAAATCTTAATTCTTAAAAAAAAAATAAATAAAATTAGAATGAATGAACTAACGTTTTTTTTAAGATACCATATAAAATTAGGTGAGAGCATACTCAAACTTTCAATCTCACGAAAAAGTAGTAAATATATATCCAGTTGAATTATATATAATTATGATTCTAATATAAACTCAACATGTCAAAGTGCCCATGTTTTTTTTTTTATCTAAAATGTTGGGATTTGAAATTGAACCATTCTCCGGTGAAACTACATGTCATAACCAAAAGCTATACCCTGGTTGACATTAGAGTATCGAGTTAAGATTCTAATTAAATAATATTATATAGTCTCTACAACGAATAAAATTAAAACTAATGTAAATATATATTTTAATTAGTTAACATGAGCGGGTTGACTCGAGAAAATGGAAAACTTTTTAAGGCAAATCCATGTTAGCCATTCCCCCTTCAATATCCAATCACGTCCGTATATGATTGAACACTGTCAGAAAATCGACTCATCCTCCACATATCTTACATTGACGTGTCCTGTTTTTATTGGATTAAAATATACTCTATACCATCTTTATTAATATTTAAAAGAAGAATATTTACCTCATCCTGAGTATATATTTTCTTTGTATTTGGTTAAAAAATAATACCGGATACTAAATATATTTTTTTATTAATTATATGGGATCCACTAATATATTTTTAACCAACAAAAAATAAATACATAGGAAAGTCAGGAAAAACACCCTATACGTGGAGGCAAATATTTTCATATTTAAAATAAACAAATTCATCTCCATTATATTATCAATTTGTCAAATCTCATTCAATGAATCCATAATTAGGTAGTTTAGATAAATATCTATTTTTAAAAGAAAAAAGTTAGAGGATGAATTTTTCTTTACTTTTGTATTTGTGGAGTGAATATATTTGGAAGATTCATATATTAATTAATCAATGATTTAATACAAATAAAAGGGACAATGACATATATGATTAAATTTTACTTTACTCAAGTCTAGTGTTAATTTAACCTATTTAAATATGATATCAGAACAGAAGGTCTTGAGTTCAAACCTCGATATGTGATGACATTTTCTCCTCATTCAATAAAAATTCCACATATTTCGGTTTTGTGCAAATGTTTAAGCCCACATGTGAGAGGGGAAAGTGTTGAGATATATGATTAAATTTACATTTTACCCATTAGATTAAACTTTTTGGGTCTATGGGTGATTTAACATATTTAATAATTGTAAATCTAACAATTTTTTCTTTAAAAATATCATGACTTAGTAAAAATTATTATATTTAGATATAATTTTAAGTGATGATTGTATCAAAATTTGCTATCTAATGAAATTTTCTAAAATGAAACACATTTAAAGGTAAGGAAAAACTCTTCTTAATTCATATGGAAGGTCAGTATTATCTTTTAAAAAAAATAATTTTCGTACTTCCATTTTCGAATTAAAGTTAGTAGTAACTAAAAATTAAAAATAGTAACCAAACATAATTGAAATTTTTTTAGATTTAAAAATATGATATATAAATTGATTAAAATGACTTCCTCCCATCCAAAAAAAAAAAAAAAAAAAAAGAAGAAGAGTCAAAGTAAATGCTTTAATTATTGGGTAGGCAGTCACTATAATTATAAACAAGGGTGGCGAGGCAAAGAGCTATCCGAACCGAGAGCAGCTCCAAAACATAATATTAATAGAAGAAGGCGACGCTACGAAAACACAACTAAACTTGAGCCTGTTTTCTTTCCCATCCATTAAAAAAAAGAAGAAGAAAAAAAAAACAAAGAGAGAAAAGAAACAATAAAACTCTTTGATTCAATGGAAGTCGGCCGAAAAATGGCAAATATGATCGTTACTACTGATAGTGAAGAGTTTATTAGCTTGAACTTGAAGGAGACTGAGCTATGTCTTGGTCTTCCCGGCGGTGGCGGAGATCAGCAGGCTGAGATGATTCTCAAAGCCACTGGCAAAAGAGGGTTCTCGGAGACCGTTGATCTGAAACTTAATATTCAGACCAAAGAAGGAATTGTTGTAGATCTCAAAAACAACAATATTCCTTCAAATGCTCACATCAACAACAACAACAACAAAGATCCGGCAAAACCACCCGCCAAGTAATTTTATCGCTACCTTTCTATAAATAATAATACTTGTCTGCTGACCAATCAGGTTTCACGAGAGTAGTTATTTACTATTTTGAAAAAACTAAAAAAATAATGAAGTTAGGGTTTTAACCTTTTTTTTAGGGCACAAGTAGTGGGATGGCCACCAGTGAGATCTTACAGGAAGAACGCAATGGCACAAAAGAATACAAATGGAGAAGGAAGCTGTGAGAAAACAGGAAGTAGTGGAGCTGCGTTTGTGAAGGTTTGCATGGATGGAGCTCCATATCTTCGCAAAGTGGATTTGAAAATGTACAAGAGTTATCAAGAGCTTTCTGATGCTTTAGCCAAGATGTTTAGCTCCTTCACCATGAGTAAGTATTTTTAATAAAACACTCTTTTAACTTTGAATGAAGTTAATTAATAATTAGTTTTGATTAATGATATTTTAAAAAGGTGAATATGGAAGCCAAGGAATGATAGATTTCATGAATGAGAGTAAGCTGATGGATCTTCTCAATAGTTCTGATTATGTGCCAACTTATGAAGATAAAGATGGCGATTGGATGCTCGTTGGTGATGTTCCATGGGAGTAAGTTTTTTTTTTTTTTAATTGATTTTGTAGGCAAGATATCATTTCTTCATGTATGTTGACTATATGGATTTACGGATATATCGATGGATATGTCGACATGTTGACAGATAACTTGCTCGTTTTTAACTTTGTATTGTATTTGCAGGATGTTTGTTGATTCATGCAAGCGTTTAAGAATCATGAAAGGATCAGAAGCAATCGGCCTTGGTATTATTTCACTCTCCTATTTAACTTTATTTAAAATTAAAAAAAAAAAATGTTTCACAAAAATCAATATAATTCTTTGAGTTAAATTAATTATAATAATTTTCAGCCCCAAGAGCTATGGAGAAATGCAAAAGCAGAAGCTAATGGGATCTCTAGATCAAGTTGGCTGGCCAGAGAAGAAGGATCCTTTCTTGGGAACGTGCATGTCTATGGTTTCTTTTATTTTTATTTTATATTTTTTATTTTTTGGGTTATGTTTTTAAATTAAAATGTTTATTAGTATATATAGATCATATATCAAAGATCTGTGGGACAATATTTGTAATAGAAGAGACATGAAAAGCTGTAAACTTTCACCTACTATCTGGTTTGTTTTGTTTTGTTTTTGTTTTTGTTTAAATTAATACTAATTTAATGTGGCTTCATTTTTCTTAAATTAATCACACCCATTTTTTTCTGGTTGTTATTCTTGTTGTTAATGGTTGTGTCTTAGTTGTCATGATCTATTGTATGGTTTTATTCTCTTCCCCCCTAACCCTCTTAAATTTTTTAATTGCAATAAAATTTCATTATTTCATATGAAAAAAAAAAGATTCTTTGGGATTCTCAATATACTTATATATAGGCTTAATTTATTGCACTTGTGTGTAATCATTTTCTAGGCCAAGGAAAAAAGTATAAATATTTCAAGGACCCAAAGGGTTGGAGGGGGGACAAGGGCATGTGCTACCATGTTAATGGGGTATTGAGTAAAGCCCAAATAATTAGATTTTTATTTTTATTTTACTTATAATTAATGTACCATATACAGTATTTATGGAAATAATTAGCATATATTATAAATATTTTGAGTGGGGAACCAAGTTGTAAAGTTGAACTTGAGTTGTGTCCTGGTGGTTAGCAGGACACAATTCTCACATTGTTTAATTGTTAATTTTAATTTGATTTTTTATTATTTAGAAAGAATTAAATTTGATTCCTCACTGGTTAGAGGATGTGTAATAATTTTATTGGAACTCGTCTTATAATTATAAATGGTTTTTGGGATCTGAAAATATTTATGACAGTTTAGTATATTTGTGTCTCTTTTACTTTTTAATGTTGAGAGTGAGATTAAATAAAATGATAGGACCACACACAATGAATGCAAATTTTTGCTAGTTTTTTTTTTTCAATTACAAAATCATAAATCTTGAACCTTTAACTTTCAAAATGAGCATAAACAACATCTTTGCTATATTTAAAGCTTTTGGTTATAATTATTAGATCACACTTTCAAATATTATCAAATATATTTTATGAACATTAATTATTTTATTGTATTATTAACAAGTCCTTTTAATTATTTTTTTTAAAAGCAAGTCCTTTTAAATTATCAACCATTAGTTCAATGTTGTCAATTAGATTATCACTAATGATGATTCTTTTTATATAATATGAGAAGAAGATGTTTGGAATTTCTAATTTAAGAAAATTTTAACATGTTGGTTTGGCTGGCCTAAAAATAATGAAATGGATGAAGAATAAAGTAGTTTTGGATGACTCATTTACATATATAATATTTGAAGAAGTAAATTTTAAGAACATATAATTTTTTTTACGATATTTATGGTTTGAGTAAATTTAAATTGATTGGCCATGAAATGGGAAGTCATTTATTGATTTTAAAAATATAGTATTTATGTAATATAATGCTAACATTTTTTTTAAATGCTAGTTTTTTTTTTTATTTTCCTTTTAATTTATATACTTTAATATGAATAATTTTTGTCTCCTCACCGATGAGAAAGAGTTCATCTTTATTTTCATATATGTCATAATTTTTATTAATTCATTAATATAGTGACAATCACATTATTTATTAAATATAATATTTATAAGGGGTAATTATTGAAATAGCATATTTTTACATATTAATGATTGAAGTATCAGATTTTTTTTAAAATTACTCAAATAGCATAATTCAATAATTTATTGAACTAAAAAAAGAGTAAAAAAAATGAACATATTCATTGAAAATAATAATGAAAACAATCAAATAGTTCAATATATTATGGAACTTGAACTTAAAAAGCAAAAAAAACAAACAAATTAATTGAAAATACCTATGAAAAATAACAAAGTATTATTAGTTCAACTATTTATTGAACTATGATTATGCTATTTGAGTAATTTTTAAAAAGTTATGACATTTTAGTAATTAATATGCAGATTTATGATATTTGAAACAAATTCTATATTTATAAACCAATAGAGTTATGACACATATAAAAGTAGCTACACTACAGAATATAAGGGCACTACCGACGCATGTGCGTCGGGGATGCTCTCTTTGCACGTCGGGAATACCTTCACAGGAGTAAAATATACGTCGGTATTTACGCCGGTGATTAGTTGTCGAGTTTGCCCCTTTTTAGCATCTCTGGTGTGTTATTTTTTATACGTCGGGATGCTTTACACATCCCCGATGTATCATATTCCGACGTAAAATTCAATGTCAGTGTTAGATGAGAGCATTGCCAGTGCGATCGCGCTGGCAAATCAGATTTTTTTTTTTAAAGTTACATCGCCGGCATGGGTCGGGCTGGCCGACGCATGGCAAGCCCAACGAGGGCATTGGGCCTCGCTGGGCTCCAATACCGGTGAAGACTTATTCTGCGGTGATGGCAGCCTTTTAAGTGGCATTGCCGACGCGGTCTGTGTGCGCCGGCAATGCTGCAGTCGGTAGAGCTCCTGATTCTTGTAGTGCTAGGAACTAATCCCATGAACGAAGAGTTAAGTATTTATTCATAATAAAAATTAGTTAGTCAATTAATTCATTTTTGACAAATGTATGTGAACGACTTATCATTTTTCCCCCATAAAGCTTTGATTATTTTCATAAATTTCACATATTACATGACTAAATTTGTTGGGTTAATCTAGCAAGTAACCTATTTTTTTGTTTGAAATAATACTTTTTGACCTACCCATAAATCATAAAGCTTTTTGGTTTATTTGGTGTGAAAAATACCTTGCTAACTTAATTAAGAAGGAAAGAAGAGAGATAATTAAGATTTGAAAATGCTTAAATCAAGGAATCATAATCGAGAAGAAAGAGAGAGAGTGAGGAATTGAAAAAACATTTGAAAGAAAAAAAAACTTATGATTCTTAAAAATAAAACGAATTAATGCACACAGATAGTTTTTCTAAAAAAAACTCTGAATTTTATTTTTTGAAAAACAATTTACAAAAAACGTATAGTGTATAGTATAATGTACAGTATAAAATTGTACAATAATATGAAAACTTAGTGTATATATTATGAAAAAAAACTTAATTGATATTGTACATTTTATCAATATGTATCTATACTATACTTAAAGTACCATACATATTGATAAAATGTGCAATACATATTATGTGTAAAGTATAGTACATATTTAGGGATGAGGTCGGTCCATTTTTAGACAAAATCGGGAACCGAACCAAGACGTTTGATTTACTAAATGATCGAACCGTTCGGTTCTCATTTTTTCTTAAAACCACTCGGTTCGGTTTTATAAGTATTTTAGTTTAATCAGTTCAATTTCTCGATTTTACTTGCATAAGTTTATACTTAAACAAAAATCACAATTCCAAACAAATTTCCCAAGTCCAAATAAACTACAGAATTATCGATTCCAAAAGTTTTATTTGTCCATCATTTAATAATAAAAAATTTAGTAATTGATGAAAAGGTTGAACAATCAAAACAAAAAACTCATATATGAGTTTTCGAACCTCAAATCTCAGTTTTTAACTCAAATCCAAGTTTTAATAATAGTGAATCGAAAAAGATGAAAGAAGAAAGAAGAGATGATAACAACAACAACAACGATGATGGCTTGATTGAGGCGGTGATGGAATCGTGAAGAGCGAAAGAGAAAGAGAGAGAGATGGTGATAGATGTATTTAAGATTTTTTAAAAAATAATATTATATAATTTATTTATCATGTTTTATTTAATTTTGATTCAATTCGGATTACACGGTTTTATGATTCTTTAAACAGGAAAAAATCGAAAATAATCAGTTTTTTATATAATTAAACCGATAGAACCGATAATGAAGACAAAAATGGACCGAACCAATCGGTTTGGTTCGATCTTGGTCGATTTTTTGATTTTACACATCCCTATACATATTGATAAAATGTACCAATACATATACTATACATGATGTGTACAATTATGTACGAAATATTGTACATTTTATTAATATTTATTAAACTATACTATACATAATTATGGAACTCAAGAAAAGTGCAGAATGCAAAAATGCAGTAAAAATACCATATTTTATGATGGCAGTGCTTCTGGTGAAGGGAATTGGGATCAAAGTAAAACGAGAGAGAGAAAAATATCTAGAAAACCATGGTTGAAAAAAAAAGAGATCTCAAGATCTAGCTCTCGATTTATGAACCTTAAGTAAATTGATTTGAATCAGAGGCTGAGGCTAAGATGGAGGCCATTTGAAGAGTGGAAGATCGTTAGAAAACCATTGGAGAATGAAAAGCAATTGAAAAATGAAAAGGAACGAAACGTGAAAAAAGAAAAAGCATGAAAGCTTGAGAAAATGCCAATGGAGGCGTAGGAGGAGGAAGATGAAATCCATACTAAAAAAACACTAGAGATAAACAGAGGAATATGAAAATCAAATTTCTAATTTTTTAATAAAAACAATAAATGCTAAAGAGGGCAAATCAGATATAAACTAAAAAATAATACGATGAATGGGCTAAAAGGCATTAAAAAATTTAGATGGGCTAAAAAATCATTGTAATTTAGTGCTCGTTTGAGATACATTTTATAAGTGTTTACAAGTGTTTTTGATAACCATTTAATTTTTCTTTTAAACACTTTAAAAAATTATCCTAAACGGACCCTTGGGCTATATGCTAGATTATCTCAATTTGTAAATGTGCTTCAGGCTGCTGAATATTTTGGCCCCAACGATTTTTGGGCCAACAAAATCAAAATCCTTTGTCTATATGGGCCACCAGGCTACAAAGGCTCACAGAAGTTTGGGGCCTTTCATATCTGGTACTAACCAATAACTCAATATCAAATCTGTCCTTTACAATGCAAACAATTGCAATAATACCCCTATTCTATACAGGCCAAGAGGTAATAACTAATAAAGGATCAATTTATAATTTAATCAAAATTAGTTGGTCTAAAACTTAAAACTCCCCATAAAGTATTTTTCAGTTATCAAAAGATTTTAGAACCGTCGAGGGCAAGTTAGGCATAATAAAAAGTAAATATCAGGGACAAAAGTGTAATAAGGGTATATACATATAATTGAAATTATTTTTTAAGCTTGACTATGGAGCCTGGGGCAATTTTCAAAATGAGAGCCAAAAACAGGACATTTATAATAATTCTAATAATATTATTGTTATTATTTTTGTTTTAATAGTACGTCAAATTAGAATATAAGAGACTCAAACATTCGATTTCAAAAGAGTTAGTTGAGCTATCTTCATATTGAAATTGAATACATTCTTATGTTTTTACTTATTATTTTATATAGTATAATTATGGACTTATATATATTGATCGTCAATTTTTTAACTTCATTATCTGTTTATTTATAATTTTTTTAACTTCATCACAGGTATGAACAATGTTTAATGTAAATTAATGAAATTAAAATTTAACATTTATATTGACATACATGATCAAGTTTTTATATCATTTTCTCTCTACGATTTCTACCGATTTCTTGATGAGAAAAGAAGATTATAATTTAGGAAGAGAAAAGGGAAGAAAAGAGAGAGTATCCCTAATTTTGTTTTTTTCAAAAATAGAATAGGCAAATTGGACCCTTTTTTTTAATGTGTATAAAAATGACCCTTTTGTTTAGTTAATTAAAGGCATTACCCCCAAATTGATGAGTTCGAAATGGAAACAAACAGAGACAGACAGCAAGCTATTAGATTAGCTATGCAACAAAAAAAAAAGTTGACCAAAATAAAAATTCCCGATCGAATTATAAGATCCCAAACACCAATCCGTAAATCACAATCAGGGTTTTTCTTTTACTCTCATCTTTCCTGAGATCCAAAATCTCTTTCGTAATTTTTGCAGTCAAATTCAATATCTTTTAGGGTTTCCCTTAATCTTGGAAGTTGGAACCTTTCCATGTAATCAATAGGGAAGAACCGATATCGAGTCTTCCATGGATTTCGTAGAACTGGAGGCGATCGAAGGCCTCCGGTGGTCTTGGAATTCATGGCCGGTCTCGAAAGCTGATTCCTTGGCTCTTGTTATTCCACTTAGCGTTATGTGTACGCCATTGATGCAAAACATTGAGCTTCCTACTCTTCCATATGAGCCTTTATCATGTTTTAATTGCGGCGCCGTTTTAAACCCTTATGCCCGTGTTGATTATACTTCCCGCATTTGGCACTGCTCATTTTGCTACCAAAAGAATTCTTTTCCTCGTTCTTATTCTGAAATCGGAGAAACTAATCTTCCAGCTGAGCTTTTCCCGACTTATAGCACGGTTGAATATGCACATGGTAGGAAGAATGAGACTCCGGTTTCAAATTCGGGTTCTAATGTTAATGTGAGTCATAATTGGGGAAGAACTCAGTCTTCTTCTTCTCTTTCGTTATCAGCTTCTTCGTCACTGTCCGGTGGAGATTCCCGTGGAAATGGACCGGCTTTCGTGTTTGTTGTCGATAGTTGTTCGGACGAAGATGAGCTTCGAGCACTTAAGAATGAGTTATTACTTGTTGTACAACAACTGCCTGAGAATGCTTGGGTTGGGTTGATTACTTTTGATTCCATGGTTCATGTTCATGACCTTGGATTTTTGGAATGCTCGAGGGTTATGGTGTTTCATGGAGAACGTGAGCTTTCGTCGCATCAGGTATTTATGAATCTCTTATAGCTTCTGAACTGAGATGGGTCTTTTTCTTTGGTGACATTGTCCTTGCTGATCGTCTTAATCTATTTACCATACAATGCAGACACTACTTTGGATGTGTAAAATTTAAATTCATTGGTTTCTGAATTAAGGGTATCCTATTTGATATGTTTAGTTTGTGAGGTTTGAGATATTCTTCTCCCTCTAGATTGTTAATGAGAGTGTTAGATCATGCTTTACTTTTGAATCCGCTGCAGACCCAACAATTATTGGGAATTTATAGGATGAAGCAGTTGCAGCTCGGAAAGACACCGGTTGTTTCCACACAGGGATATTTACTACCAATATCTGAATGTGAGTTCAACATCACCACTGCAATTGAAGAGATGAAGACTTCACTTGTAATTCCCGGCCATCGACCTCAGAGGTCCACAGGTGCTGCAATATCAGCTGCACTTGGGCTTCTAGAAGGATGTCGTCCAAATTCTGGTTCCCGTATCATGGTTTTCACATCTGGCCCTGCAACTCTGGGCCCAGGGATAGTTGTTGATTCAGACCTTGCTCATGCCATTAGAACTCACCAAGACATCATTAATGGTCAGGCGCCTTACTATAGAAAATCCAGTAGTTTCTATAAGCATTTGTTACAGAGGTTGTCTGAGGCATCTATAGTTCTGGATTTTTTTGCTTGCTCCCTTGATCAAGTTGGAGCAGCTGAGCTAAAAAGCCCTGTTGAGGGCTCTGGTGGATTCATGATGGTAGGAGAGTCATTTGAGTCGAATCAATTCAGGAAGTGTTTGCGGCACATTTTTAGTCATGATGAAGGTGGTCATTTGAAGATGTATTTTGATGCAACTATTGAGATAGTAACCACAAAGGATGTAAAAATTTGTGGAGCCCTTGGACCTTGTGTCTCTCTTTGTAGAAAAAATGGTTCTGTGAGTGACAACAAAATCGGTGAGGGTGGTACTTACATTTGGAAGATGGCTTCACTGTCCAGTAAAACCTGCATTTCCTTTTTCTTCCAAGTGAGTGAGGAGCAGAAAGTCCAACCTGGATCTGCGTTCTTCATTCAGTTTATAACACGATACAGAAATGGGAACCTGGGGATCCGGAAAAGAGTGACAACTGCTGCTAGAAGATGGGTTGCAAACCATTCACCAGAAATTAAGGCTGGGTTTGATCAAGAAGCAGCAGCTTCAGTAATGGCCAGGCTTGCTATTCATCGAGCAGAGACATGTTATGCTCGAGATGTTGTCAGATGGCTTGATGATACATTGATCCGTTTTGCGTCAAAGTTTGGTGACTATATACAAGAGGATCCTTCAACTTTCCGCTTGTCATCCAACTTCTCCTTGTATCCTCAATTCATGTTCTACCTTAGAAGGTCCCAATTTATTGATGTTTTCAACAATTCTCCTGATGAAACTGCTTTCTACCGGGTAATGTTGAATCGAGAGGGAGTTGTTGGTTCTCTTATCATGATACAACCCACTCTTTTCCTCTACTCGTTTGATGGACCTCCAGTACCCGTACTCCTAGATATTCGATCTATATCACCAGATGTTATTTTGCTATTTGATTCCTATTTCTATGTTGTTATTCATTATGGTTCTAAGATTGCTCAGTGGAGGAAGCTTGGTTACAATAAGGACCCAAACCATGAGAACTTAAGAAAGCTACTAGAAGCCCCAGAGGTCGATGCAGAGCAACTGGTTGCTGAACGAATTCCTGTACCCAAGCTTATAAAATGTGATCAACATAGTAGTCAAGCACGGTTTCTTCTCGCTAAGTTAAACCCATCTGTTACTCAGAATTCAACATATACAGAGGGATCAGATATTATCTTTACAGATGATTTAAGCTTGGAGGTTTTTATAGATCACCTGCAAGCTCTTGCAGTGCAGGGTTAGTTGGTAGCATCGCTTCGTCATTTTTTTTCCTCTTATAGTTAAGCCGAAAGAAATTGTTGAGGAGAAGTAAAAAGGATAGATGCTTTTTGTTTGCATATGAGTTTAATTTTACCCATTTTCTTCATTCATAGTTGTTGAAATGTAAATAGCTGGTTTCTGTTGAAGCTTGGTGAAATTTGTTCAATGGGACTGGATTAATACACTATACTGCATTCAGAAATTTTTTCAACTTAACTGGTGGGAAGATTATGAATTCTCTGCATATGAAACCCTAGCTCTTCACCCTTTTTACTGTTGGTAAAATTTGACTTGATAGGTTGATTTTCCTTTCTTATTTGATCGCAGACATTGTTACCTCTTTAAACATATAAATAATTGGACAGTTCTTTTCTCAAATTTTATCCGAATTTATCTCCCTTTCGAGTTTTTATTCCTTTCTTGCATGTGATGAATGAGGTAACATTCACGACTAAGAAACTAATGCCCATCTTTGAATATGAAATATTAGTCGTTCTTTTTGTAATTTTTACAGGAAAAATAAGTGAAGAGAAAAAGGAAATGACTAAAACGAACGGCTCTCAAATTATTCCTTCCCCTCTAAATGCTACAGCATCCCTGCTAAAACTCGTTTGATAATTATTTTTTTATTCTTAAACCTTTTAATTTTGATTTCATCTGATTTTTTTTTTTAATTTTTAAATAACAAAAACCAAGTTTTACAAACTACTTTTTAAGATTTCAAGAATGTTTTTAATTATTTTAAAAAACTATTTTTGCGTCCTATGAAATTTAAAGATGAAAACATAATTTAAGTTGCATGGTCGGTGGATGACATGTTGACAAGTTAATTATTAATATTTTAGTACGTAATCATGATTGGAAAAATATATTTTGGAAAATTATCGAAAATCGGTCTGTATACAAAGCCCGGACACTTCCAAACAATCACCAATCATCATTTATTTTGTTTTATATATAAGAACCACAACAACTCCAATATATACCAAATCCCCATTTTTAATGTAAAAAAAAAAAACTCCTTTTAAAAAAAAACTGATGAAGGATATTGAAAAGAAAATAGAAAAACCTCATCTTGCATAGCAAAAAATAGTTACCAGGAATTTTTTTTTCTAAGATAAAAAGTATTTTTATTTTCAGTAAAAATAAATGAAAATAACAAAACCAAACGAGTTATTAATACTCAGTTAAACTATCAATGTTTTTTTTTAATTATAAATGTATTTAATTTTCAAAAACAATAAACAAAAAAAAGTTTTCAAAGAATGATTTTGTCTTTGAAATTTTGATAGGCTTCAAAAACTAAAAAATGAGTTTATAAAAGTTAAAACACAAAAATAATAAATTATTAATGATACTATTTAATTAAATGGTTATCAAATGAAATTGTAATATCTCAAATCTCCCATATGATTCCAAAATAGAAAAAATCGTTTCAATTTTCTATTTAAACTTATTAAACGATTCTAAAAAAAAAAGAAGAGTACACTCATCATGTCTTCATCTTTGTTGCAGTTCCGGTGAATTTTGGGGATAAAATTATCACCGAGTATGCATTTGTATTTGTATCATTCATTTTATTCAACCAAATTCCACAGAAAAAAAAACGTTTTTTTTTCTTTCCATACCCTATCAGCTATCAGGAATAGACTTGAAATAATTAAAGGAGAATTCACACTCATCTTCCTTGACATTTTTCATTTTTTTTAACATTGTTGAGACAAAAAAAAGTATAATATTTTTTTTTCCCAAATATTACAGCATGACTTTTGTAGAATCTGGCATATATTCTGCAGAACTGCCATTACCTTACAAAAACAGTGTCCTTTCAATAGGTACCGACTCATGCGCGATCAGATGATTTAAAATAAAAATGAAATATAGGATTTCCACCCTATAAATAGTACGTGGTTATTTATAAAGGATAAATGTAAATCACACTTAGTTTGTTTGAAATTTAAAAATGGTTTTAGATAAATATATAGTTTTTGTAATATTAAAAATCACAAATCTTTATTGTTAACGTATAATTTAGGGCATGACTGATTAATTCCTCTAATTTAGGACATAATTGATGGTCCATTTACAGTTTAATATGTACGTTAACATTTATTAATTCTGTGTTTCACGCGTATAATATAAATGTGTCTAAATTTTGTAAAAACTAATCGTAGAAGGGTGTAATTTATAATTTTCTTAAAGTGTAGAGGTATTTTAAAATAAAATAAAAAAAATGGAAAAATATGATTTAACAATGCAGAGGTGTATTTTCTATTAATCAACTTTTTACTATATCATCAATTTTTTTGTTATGTGATTGTCAATGGGGGACACGTAACGTTTGTGAGTTTCAATTCCAAAAAACTAAATTTAAAAACTTTAAAATGATATGGCTAAATTAAAGATAGCAAAAAAAAAAAAATCATATTTTGGGAATCTGTAATTAAAAGTAACGATTAATATGAAATGAGCAGGAAAAATATTCGTCCAATCGTCATTGAAATGCGAAGAGAGAGGTAAAAATATTGCGTTGCGTAGATCTTGATTCTTCAGAGAGAAGAGAAGAGAAAGAAGGAAACTTTACTCTGTCTCTCTTCAGCAAAGGCTCCAGGCTTTGCTCTGGTTTGGTTTGGTTTGGTCCAATTCCCTTTTTTTCATTAGTATCAAAATTCGATTTCTTCTCTCTGTTTCCGCAACTGGGTTGGGAGAAGAAACTCCTAAAAATCTTCCTTTTTTTAAAAAAGAAAGAATCTTTCTCCTTTAAAATCAAAACCCATTTCCTCCATTTCTCATTGAAAGAAAAAGATGTGATTAAGAATGGCACGAGACGGGCATGTGGTTCCAGTGGATCCACAAACGGCGGTGAGTGTGAAGAATAAGAAGAAACAATCTTCTAGAAATTGGATTCTGGTTGATTGCAGTGGCCATGGAACTCTCCTTGACGTTGATAAATATGCTATTATGCATCGTGTTCAAATTCATGCTCGTGACCTGAGGATTCTTGACCCTTTACTTTCCTACCCTTCTACCATTCTTGGCCGTGAGAAAGCTATTGTTCTTAATCTCGAGGTGAAGAAAAAGATTATTTTTATTTTTTTTTCATTACTTGAATTGCTTTTCCATTTCTTTTAACATTTTAATTATTGTTTGCGTGTGGGTATTTCAGCATATCAAAGCTATCATTACTGCTGAAGAGGTTAGTCAATTCTTCTTGATTTTTTCCCTTCTTGATTTGGTATTTTTTTGGGTGTGTGAAATTGTGTGTGTGTGTTTTTTCTTGCCTTGCTTTATTGATTGTTCATTTCATTTGTTCGTTGGTTATTAATAAATGGAAGAAGAGAACATTAATATGTCTATTGAAAGTTGACTGTGGTGTTGGCCTTGATGCCCTGGTTTGGCCAAGAGAGAATAGTCATCGTATGGAATATGGATGTTTCTTTGAGTTGACTTATGTACTCATTTAGAAATAGCTTTGTAACAAAGAGTTTGATGATTTTTGTGGGGTGGATAGGTTTTGCTTAGAGACCCGACGGATGAAAATGTCATCCCTGTGGTTGAGGAGCTTCAAAGGCGACTGCCTCCGGTTAATGCCTTCCAGCTTCAAGGAGATGGAAAGGAATATCCGGGTGCACAAAATGATGTTGAGGCTGAAGAAGACGGTGAGCATTGATCTTAGCTGCATAATGAACATTACTCATAACAGATTCGAGGAAAAGCTGAGAATTTTATTTTTCAATTAGACTATAATTCCTTTTTACTCCTTATGTGGTTATCTGTCTTGCAGACACTACAAGTTCTTTTTCACTTTCCATCTTTTGCACTTGAATTTGTTTTTTTTTTGGTTATAAGAAAGAAAAGCATTTGAACATAGTCTTATTATTTATTTCCACTTCACTCATTTAATGAATGATCTAAAGAGAGTGCATTTCAGAATCTCCATTTGAATTCCGTGCCCTTGAGGTAGCTTTGGAAGCTATATGTAGTTTTCTTGCTGCACGAACAACTGAACTGGAGACTGCTGCTTATCCTGCCTTAGATGAGCTTACTGCCAAGGTAAAGAATATTTTTTCCCTCATTTTGGTGTTGAAATCTGTTTTCTTTTGTCTGATGCTTTACTATTGGACTGTAAAATGAAAGAAGTCATTTTAGTTAATAGAAAGATGCAAAAAACTATGAATGTTTACGTTTTCCTTACTGTATTACCTCATGCATAATTGGTCCTGTTTTCTTATAATTTCTTGGGGTTTGCAGATTAGTAGCCGTAACTTGGACAGAGTTCGTAAATTGAAGAGTGCAATGACCAGGTTGACTGCAAGGGTTCAAAAGGTATGTGCAGTTTATACAAACAATTCGTTTTGCTGAAAGATGTTTCATTTATTCCACACAAAAAAAAAAAAAAAAATGCAGCGTTGGGAAGTGTTGTAGATTAGATAATTTCTAGCATGGTATGATATTACCTAAGGAAAATAAAAAAGTGGTTGTGTATAGTAATGTTAATATTTGATAGGAACAAAACTGATATTAATAGAAAATAGAACAATTACAACAATAAGTTATGTTGGTAGGATTTCTAGTCTTTGTAGGATCCTTGATTACATTTTAATGGTTGATTTGGAACACATAGAATTTAGGTTTTGGATTTTATTTATAAGTAAAATGCCAATGTTTGGTATAGATATTAGATTTAAAATTTTATTTCATAAAATCTGTGGGGGTTGCAAGTTTAGGATTAAAAGGAAGTTCTCTTCTTTGTGGACTTTTTGTTACCACGTGGGAAATTTGGATGAATAGAAATAGAAGAATTTTTCAAGGACTTGAGAGTTGAGAGATCTTGGGTGGATGTTTGAGACTTTTTTATAATTATTTTTACGACTTCCTCCTGGAGATCTTCATCTAATTGTTTTTTAATTACTGTATCTCTTAGATCATAGCCAATTGGAGTGTCTTTTTGTCACTTCTTTGGCTTCAGTAAGGCTTTTTTTTTGTTTCATTTTATCAATAACATTTTGATTACTATTAAAAAAGATTTTAGTTATTCTATCTTCATCCTCTTAGAAATTTATTATCTCTGTCTGATTCCTAGGATTTTGCCATGAATCTGAATGGTTGTATTGGTTAGAAAAGTTCATAATACCCATTTTTTACTTCAACATCCAATTTTTCCACTGAACTTAAATTTGAATTTAATGAAGTTTAAATAACAAAAATATATGTTCTATTCAAATTGTTATGAAGGGCAGTACTGAGAACTTATAAAAATCTACGTATTTGTGTTTCATAATACTTTATCTTTAAGTTCTGTTCCAAAGAAGAGAGTGAATTTCAGATTTCTATTCAATTAAAATCTGTTGAGCGGTTTTAATCACATTTGATTATGAAATTGGTTCAAATGACTGCAAAGGATTATGGTTCGCAGAACTGCTTTTGTCACTGATCTATAAGAACGACCATGCTTCATTTCCCGTTACATGGTTCTGAACTGATAATAATGTATAACTGTCTAGCACGTTTTTGTCTCCGTATCTATACTTTTTTAAGTCGTGATTCCATTCCTTCCTTTCAACATAGGTGAGAGATGAACTCGAACAATTACTGGATGATGATGATGATATGGCAGACCTTTACTTGTCAAGAAAGTTAGTTAGTTCTTCCCCAGTAAGTGGCTCTGGTCCTGCCAATTGGTTTCCTGCCTCTCCTACCATTGGTTCAAAGATCTCAAGAGCAAGCAGAGGAAGTATCGCAACTGTACGTGGGGATGAGAATGATGTTGAGGAGCTCGAAATGTTGCTGGAGGTATTAATACGTATAATTTATGGTTTATCATTATCATGAAAGTCTAAAATTGAGAATATGAAATTGCATGGTGCAGGCTTACTTTATGCAGATTGATGGTACATTGAACAAATTAACTACAGTAAGTGCTCTGTTTCCCTGCTTACGTGATTCAAAACTGAGATTGCTTTATACTTGGGCTAAAATCAAGGATATTCTATCCACAATCCACTTGAGAAAAATATGAGCGCATGACATTACTACGTAACATCAATGATTTTGGGTGGCAAGAAAGAAATTTTCTTAAACTTGTGCTTGTACTACTTTTTAGATTAAGTGCAAGGATACATAAGTTGGACGAAGAATATTCTCTAGGTTCTATTTGTATGTTCAATAAGCAGAATAAGTACTGGAACTACATACCTTGCATAGTGTGTGTGAGGATTAGAATAAAACTAAGCCGGATTTTTTTTGTAGAATCAGATTGCCGCTTAAGCTTTTATCTTCTGTTTACCATGTTTTCTATAGTATTCCAAATTCATTCATGATCTTTTCACCCCCAGTTATATTTGTATTTTTACTATACGCTGAGTAAGCCTTGTGCAAGTTGAGTTCCTACTTTATGTACATATTTCTTCACATTTTGTGCCAGTTCACCACTTTTATATGTTGAATTTAATTATTGCAGCTGAGAGAATATATCGATGACACAGAAGATTATATCAATATTCAGGTAATGAGACATGAAAAAGAAATATGATCTTCTGATGCATGATAGATTTAGAAGCCCTCCTTTTCTGACTTGAGAGTTATGCCTTGGTTTTGCAGCTCGACAATCATCGTAATCAGCTCATTCAGGTAATTTATTTTTCCTTATATAGACGGGATTCGTAATTCCTATGTTCTTATCTATTTATTTATATTCATTTCTTCAGTTTTTTTGGGGTTGTCTCTTGATTTGCAGTTGGAGCTTTTTTTAAGTTCAGGAACCGTTTGTTTGTCTATTTATTCTTTGGTGGGTGGAATATTTGGTATGAACATTCCATACACTTGGAATGATGACCATGGCTACATGTTTAAATGGGTATGCAAAAGATTTCAACTTTTTTACTTCTACTATGAGGTTCTGAACAAGAAAAACACGAAATTATTCTGCTTCTTTTTAATATTTTGCAGGTTGTCATTGTTACTGGAGCGGCATGTGCTTTGCTTTTTATTGCAAGTATTTCATACGCTCGCTATAAAGGTTTGGTGGGATCTTGATCTTTTTAACATCAAACAATTAATCCTCCTAAAAATGGAGGTCTATGAGTTCAATCCTGGCTCAACCACCTAATAGAAGAGTCCATATTGGAGGAGTTGAAATTTTATACCAGAGACTACATTGACATTTTCTTTTAGATGATAAGAATTCAAAAAAAAAAAAAAAAAAAAGTGGAAAGAATTATAGAAACAGATAAATTTTCAATCTGCTGTTTTAGCAGATTTTCAGTAATCATATCAAATCAAGATTAGCAGGTTGTCATAGGCCTGATTAACTGGCTTCTGGTTTTATGGATATGATTGTATAAAACATTATACAGCATTTGGAATGAAATTTCTTTGGCAAAACAAATTCACTTGTACCAGTAATGTTGTCATTTTTGGAGAAAATATTTCACAAATACAATGTGATTTTGGACTTGGTTCAAACTGGTTTATAACTTTGACTCTTGTGACGTTTCTCTCTCTGGATGTAATTTCAAGTATCTGTATGATGATTATTTTTGTTTTCATTATTTATTTTTAAAAATTAAATTTGTTTATTAATAATTACTTTGGTTCCAAGTTTTTTTTTTCTTTTTTCCTTTTAAATTTAACTAAAATTTGAAAAGGGTTAATTGTGAGAATAAAGCTAAGAAATTATTTGTGAATAAATTTATTTTTTAAAAAATAGGAAACTATAATTTTTTTTTTAATCAAACGGGTTATAAATGTTTGATGTTAAAAATATTTTTATGTAGTGATAAACTTATTACATGGACCCATATCATCTGGAAGTCACATGAATCTGATGTGATGATACCTATAAGTAAGATTAGAAATATATCAAATTAATCAAGCCAGTTAAGTACAATCCAAAAAAAAATGTGTTAATTTCATCAATAACTGATTCGTCCGTTCTTCCTGAATCTCGTAAGAGCGCTCTCTTTTTTTCTTTTCCTCTTTTGATTAATCATTCTTAAGAGAGTTATTAAAATCATGGAGAAGTTTAATCTAAATGAAACCGATTGACTTCTTAATTTTATACACGTCATGCCTATATGTTTACGGAAAGTGAAGACATAAATGGAGTTTAGTTTGGCGAGTTCATTGCTCAATTAGAAACTGGAAAAAAATCATTTTTCACCAAATTTTAATAATCAAGTTAAATCTTTCTCAACTTGCAGTAACCTTACTACGGTATAAATAGTACGAACTAAAATAGGGTCCAAATTATTGGAAAGCTCAAGAGCATTATTGTGATTATTGATACTTATTTTAAAAATAATCAGGGTTTAAAAGTGGATTATGCAAAACTATGAAAAAGAAATGTTTTGTTTCTATAATCAATAGAGTTCCTTTTTTCAATTACAGCTCAAGTTTTGCTAAAAAAGATAATTTGATTTGGATTACCATTACCCTATTTATGCTATCACTAATAAGGCTATCTTAATAATTACCTATTTCATTTAATTTATAATTTATTTATGTTATTTTATTTTGAAGTGAGATTCAAATGAAACCTAAATATTGAAAAACGGGGGAGTGCTATTCCTGCGCTAAAGTACGCAACAACTTCGCGAGTTTGTTTTTGCTAATCGACTTCAAGGATTGGTTCTTTCATTCTACCCCGTTACTTGGATCAATATGAAAACCTGGATGATTTTATTCAAGAACGCATTGACTGGGGGTTTCTTTATCGTTTCTTGGCTCTTTACAACTTTGCATCCACCATTCTCTTCCACCTTAATTCTTTTGGCAGGAATGATAGAATGATTTTGGTAAAGATAGATCCTACTATTGAGAAGAAGAAGTCATATTTCAAATATGATCAAAGATGGGGTAATCGTGTTGATGGTTGTTAGGAAGTTATTAAAAGGCTTAGGGATATTAAATGTCCGGGGTGCTCCTTTTTTTGTTTGGTGCGAAAAATTGAAAAAAGTTCATAAGAATATCAGATTTGGAGAAAGAAATCAAATTGGAGTGCTTATGGTTCTCTTGCAAAGTATAAAGCTGAAGTTAGAGCTTTGAATTGTAATTTTCCGATATAGAAAAATTCGTCATTTGAAACAAATGTTTAGTTTTATTCAATATTTATTTTAAGTTATTACATTATTGGAGAATCAAATCTCGAGTTTTTAGGTTCAAAATTGAGATGAGATATAAAATACTTCATTTTTCCATTCGAAAGTTCTAAAGTTCAAAGACGTTTTAAAAATTCACCTCAAAGGATTGGAAGATGATGATAGTGTTTTGCGTAGAGGAAGTAGGAATTAAATGTTTATTTTGATTAAATACTTATTTTAAGCCTTATTTACTCCTGTTTCAAAACCGTTCTTATTGTGTTCAAGGTATCTCTCCCAAGATTAAGGAACATTAATGAAATAACTTGATTCTCCTAGAGTTTGTAAGATTCAGAGAACACATTGAATTTTCTTCAAATTCATCCGAACAAGTCCGGGTTTTTCTTTTAATTGTGTTATAGTTTTTTTTTTTGGAGACCATTGGTCTATTAATTTTTTAAAAATTATGGGATTTTTTAAATGGTGAAGGACTTTTTCATAATTAAGGAGAAATTAAAAAAATCAATCATACTTCACATTACTCCAATCCCCAAAACCAAATGTCTAGTCAACATGATATATAATAAAACCAAATTTCGTTTGCAATGTAGCTTACATTAAATAGATAATCTCCTTAATTTAAATTTAGGATTTAATTTTAAATCCTAATGCTTAATTGATTAGTGAAAATCTTATTGGAAATCAAATATTTAGAAATTCTCCATTCTTATTGCTCTATAAGATTGTCTTCCATTCTAAAAAGAATAAAAGATATGGGAAGGATTGTTATGTGGTTTTGCAGCTTTCTTGCTCCATGCTTCGTTGACGAGAAACGAAGGAAAAAAGTTCAAATTGGTTTACAAGAGTTTGAGAAACTAGTTATGTGTTTTGGATTATGGAAATTTCAGGAATCATCTTTTCATAATTTAAATGTAAATGGCATCTGGTGGTGTTTTGGAAGGCTTGTTTATCATAAATAAACAAGGTTAAATTATCTATTCTCCAAATATCTTTTAAAATACTCAGGTTTATAGTGATAAGATAATAACCGTAAAATTGAAAGGTAAAAAGGGGATTTTTTTTCAAACATCTGTATCTTATTTTATATTAAAATAATCTTTTAATTTTTTTAATATATTTGTTAATATTTTAAAGCTTAAAAAAGTTATGAGATCCTTAATATTAAATTCTATAATTTGAAGTCATTTATTTTATAATGAAATGATATTTTTAAAATGAAATTTGATAAAAAAATATTTTTAATATTTTTAAAAATTCTCCATCCAAGTAAAGTTTTGTATGAACTCAAATAGATATTGATATCATTAACTCAAATATATAGGTAAATATTTTGGATTGAAGAAGAGTTTGTAATTCAAAGAAAATAATCTTCCGGGATACGTTTATTTTATAATGAAATGATATTTTTAAAATAAAATTTGACAAAAAATATTTTTAAAAAGGTGTTCTTAGTAAAATCTATTGTATGGCAATGCCAATAGATATTGCCATACATTATTTTAAAAGTAAAAATCACATTGTGTAAGGAGACTAAATCAATTGATTATATTATAAATTTTTTTTGGAAAAAAAAATGGTCATACATTAAATTCCTAATTAAGCTTAACTAATACAAATGGTTGAACCTTCCCAAAACATAAACTTAAAGATTAAGTGAACTAACACTGCCTCCCAATTTAATGTAATATCTTAAAAGAAAACAAACTTAAATAATAATCATGTAAATGACTTCTTAATTTTATACATGTCATGCCTATATGTTTACATTTGTAAATAGTAATAGCTTTAATTATAATTTTAATTTTTAAAATTAGGGAAGATGCGTAAAAAATCATTTTCCACCCAAATTTTAATAATCAATTTAAATCTTTATCGATTTTAACCTTTGGTTATCATATCTTTGATTATTCTTACTTGTCATTTTAAAAAATTAAGAAAAAATAGATTACAAAACTACAAAAACAACTTTAATACAATATTTCACATTAGAGTCTTCAATTACACCTCATTCTTCTTAAATTGTTAATTGCCACCACTATATAAACAAATTTAATTTACATTTAACATATGAAATCATTAATAATTAATTTTTGTAAAAGATTAACAAACAAATTCATTAAAGATTAAGTTTGCAACTATTTATATAAAATAAGATTAAAATAAAAATTAATTACAGATTTAACCACTTAAATTTAATCAATTTCAAAATTAATGGTAAAATGATTTTAATTTCAATTTTGGCCAAATACAGTCATTTATGGCTACGGTGATTGAAGTTTTTGGCGTTCATTTTACCATTTACAACGCTTATTTTATCAATCTAATTATTTTACATCTAAAGAAATCTAATTGTTTAGTAATGACTTTAATAAACCCATTTATAATAATGTTTATGTAAAATGTTTAATTAAAATTTCAAGAAGTAGAACACCATTTTGGTGGTCAAATACCACTATTTGTTAAAATTTTAATGTTGTTTTTTTTCCTTTTATCTCTCAAAATAATCATATAACTTTATACTCACATTTTATTTAATTTATAATTTATTTATTTTATTTTATTATTAAATTCAAATCAAAGTAAAGCCTAAATATGATAAATTCCTATTCCTCTTCTTCTAAATTTACAAAATTTTAAAATCTGTTATAATAATCACGTGTATAAAATACATATACTTTCAAATTATTTACTAAATATTACCTAAATAATTGTATATCTCCTCCCCATTTCTGGCACTCCTCAACAATCCTGTGAATCTTCTTCTAATCGCTTATCCTGGTTCTTTAAAACCTGGATCTTGTAAGATCTCTCATAATGATGTTTCAAAGGAAGGATCGGAAGCGACCATGGAAGAAGTGTGATGTTATTAAGAAGAAGTTATTCTTTTCTTGATCAAGACCGGGTAAATCTCATAGGAGGTGTTATTTTTTTTCTTCGTTTTAGGGTTTTTCGTTTGCTTTTTTTTTTTGGGTGCAAGCAAGCCAATGAAGCCTCGCAAAAGGAGGAAGGTAGATTTGATTTGAGTTACAATTTTGTATTTGTAATTTTTTCATACCAAAAGAAGATTTTTATTTTAATTCTTTTGGTATATTTTAGGAGGTATTTTTAAATAACAATGTTTATTTTTATTCAATATTTATTTTAAGTTTCTATTTACATATTTTAAAATAGCTCTCTTTTCCATATTCAATTTTGTGGCTTCTTTCAATTTTAAGTACACATTAATAAATGTTTACTAAAAGTATATTTTTAATAAATAAAATTTACCTTTCAATTCACCAACGAACTGTGTTTCCTAATTGTATTTTGTAGAATAAGTTACATTTTTAATCAAATGTTTATTTACTTATTCAATTATTTATTTTAAAAGCCTATTTATATATGTTTCAAAACTGTTTATCAAATTGTAAGTCCTAGGTCAATTATAATTCACAAATATATTAATCAAATTTTACACTTGTTATCTCTGTATTGCTTTAAACGACCCTGAAGAGGATTTGCATTTTCCTTAAAAAAATAAGTCCAGGGTTTTGAAGATTTTTCTGTTTTAATTTTTGTTTAGATTTGATTTTTCCATTAAGTTTTTAAAAAAAATTAAGGGATTTTATAAATGTTCCTTAAATTTTACCATTAATTAAGAGAAATTAGAATTATGTTTATTGTCATTTTATAATGTAATTTAATTTTGCTTAAATTTCTATTGGCTTCTATTTTCATGATTAATAAAAATTGGTATATTTGATATATCCCTATTTCTTTTTATTATTAGTGAAATTAACTCTACATTAAATACACAATCTCTCTTAATTTAAATTTACGATTTAATTTTAAATCATAAATGCTTGATTTTAGGAATCTTAAAATCAAATCTTAAAAATTCTCCCTCTCCATTTTAATCTCTCTATAAGATGTTGTCTTCCTTAAAAAAAAAGCAATGGCTATCGGAGGTTGTTGGTTTTACACTTTTTTCCTCCATCTTCGTTGACGAGAAACGAAAGGAAAAAAAATTCTGGATTGCTTTCGTGGATGAGAAACCCGAGATTTTTTTTTTTAGTTTACAAAATTTAAGGAATCATCTTTTCATAATATAATTTAAATTGGTCGGTGGTGGTTTTGGAAGGTTATGTTTATCTGAAATAAAAGACATTGAATTATCTATTACTGAAAGTATCTTTTAAAATAATCAGGTTTATAGTGAATAAGATAATAACCGCAAAATTGAAAGGTAAAAATTGGATTTTTCCTTCAAACTTTTGTAAATATAATAAGACAACGTAAAGAATTAAATAAATAGAAACATCTCCTTAAAATTTATTCTTTTCTTCCGCTCCAGCCAAAAATATTATAATATGTGTTCTCTGGCTTTTTCTCTAATGCTTTTGCTTTTTCTTTTTCAATTTATACAATCAACGAAGATTCTGCAAAAGGAGGAAACACACGTGATTTGAGTCACAGTAAGAAGGAAAGAAATATACCAAAAGAAGATTTTTATTTTACTTCTTTTGGTATATTTTAGGGAGATTTTAAAAATAACAATTTATATGTAATCATTCTATATATAACAACTATTTTAAAAATGCAAAATAGTATACTAAAAAAAAGTGGCTTTGCCGGTGAAATTTGTGACAGTTTATTGAATTATACTCAAATTATATTTTTAATAATTATCGAATAATTTATTGAAAAAAAGTGTGTATCCTAATTAGTAATTTATGGAGTATTTAGTAACATATTTAACTTTTTTTTTATCGAGATATTATTAAGTTATTTATTCAAAAGAATTATATATTTTTTTGAATATTATATATACAAAAATAGAAAGTCCTACGAAATTATATTCACAAATATATTCTTTACTTTGTACAAACGGCTTGTTTCTTGTTTTGCTTTAAACGACCCTTGAAGAAGATTTGCTTCTTCTTTAAAGAAAAAGTATTCAAATTCTTCAATGTTGTAATTTTGAAGATCAATTTGTCGTCACTTTCACAAGAAACAAAATTAGGGTTTGGAATGATTCTTGCTGTCAGCTTTAATAGACCCAATTGGAATTTTGTGGCTTCTATTTTCACTGATTATCATATTTTGCAGACATCTACTCTCATTTTGTCTCACTCTCGCAATTTAACCTAGATCAGGTTAATTAGGAGAGTAATCCAAAAAATTAAAAAAATTAGTAAAACAGTCTACATTTGACTTTTTAAAGTTGGAATATGTATTCAGTAACTACCTATCTGACGTGACAGTTGAGGTGTCACGAAAACACAAAGCCACATAGCATGTTTTTTTTTAAAATTTTTTTTTTAAACATAGTTACAAACTACTTATTCATTAAATCACCGGATTTTGTAACTTGAATTTTGAATTCAAAATCAATTTTGATTTGTTTTGATTTGGTTGGGAAGATTGATTAAATAATTTGGTATAGGGAAGATTAATTCAGTAACTACCCATTTCAGAAAAATAATTTGGTTGAGAATCAAATTTTAATTTAATTTTTACTACAAAAATTAGACCACAAAAATTATAGCTGGATATATTCCATTCTTCAGACAAGAAAACCAGTTTCTTACATACTCTTTGCTTGTGTCTCTCTACCTTTTCTCAGAAAATTTAAGTATAAATAGTGTGACCAAATTGAATCAACAACACACAAGCAAAAACCATTCTATCTATTTTCTCTCTTTCTTTGTTTTTTTACCTTCTCCTTCTGCAGCCAAAAATGGCCACCGCACACAAAAACCCCACCACTACCACCGCCCCCACCACTGCTACTGCTTCCGGTGCCCATTCATTGCTTCATTCTAAGCATCCACAAGCACACGTCGGCAAGGATGAGGTAAGCATGAAACATTTATCCGACGACATTGTTGCTGGACACATTTACGCCAAACATCGCGACGACGATGCGACCAAAATTGATGTTGGCAATTACCTCTCAGTTATTGAAAGCATCATCAATACTGCTGATCAAATCACTACTACTGCTCATCGGGTTAGTTATTTATTGATGTTTGATTGAAATTGTTAGTTTTTAAATTTTTTTGTAATGAATAAATATTTAAAATTTTCATCTCCATGTTGCATGCAGGGAACTGACGGACGTATTGTATATTCAGATGACTCTTTGGCAACCAATGTTTTGATTGAGCCACCACTTTGTATCCTTCATCGCGTCTCTAGCGAGGTCAATACTTCATTAAAACTACGAAAAAACATGTTATGTTTTTATATAGAAAAATGCTTTTCACGTGTCATATCTCTATTGAATCAAATAAAATAATATAAATGAAACCTGCGTCTGTATTGATTATAATATGTTTGATCTCATAGTGCGATAAAACGTCGTGAGATCTTCTTGACAAATTTGGAGACAAGTATTTTGCTCTCATGTTATTTGAGTGTCACACACACCCTTTTAATGTAATTGATTAGTATATTATATCATGGCAGCTATCATGCAAGGCTCCAGGGATAGATCAAGCACATCAGACAACCTTGGAGATTTTCGACATACTAAGCCATTACCCATGGGAAGCTAAGGCAGCACTTACCTTATTGGCTTTTGCAACAGAGTATGGAGATATATGGCATCTTCACCATTACTCTCAAGCAGACCCACTTGCTAAATCATTGGCTGTCATTAAGAGAGTTGCTTCATTAAGAAAACAATTAGATTCACTCAGATATCGTCAAGTTCTTCTCAGCCCCAAGAGTCTGATCCATAGTTGCTTACTTGCAATCAAACTTATGAATCAGATCAGAGAATACTCCAAATATGATGTCAAAGAACTTCCCGAATTACCGTCTGCTCTTCGTCAAATCCCTTTGATTACTTATTGGGTTATACACACCATTGTTGCTTCTAGAATTGAGATCTCCGCTTATCTCAACGAATCCGAGTAAGTTATATTAAATGATTAAATTTACCTTACCTAATAGCCAAAACCGGATTTGGATGTATTTGTGATTTTATTTAACAATAGCGTTTATGGTTATCTATCAGGTTTCAACCACAGAGATATTTAAATGAATTGACTGAGAAGATTGGTATCATAATCAATATACTTGAAAAGCATCTGGAAGCCATCAGAGATCAATTTGGTACATCCATCAATCTCTAGTCTTTCATTAACATTATTATTATTTTGAATAATCATCGACTTACATCTCAAAACCAATATTGCAGAGGAAGTTGATCTCTACAGATGGTTGGTTGATCACATTGAGCATTATCACACTGACATTGCATTGGTGACTCCAAAACTGCTTCATGGCAGGATCGAAGCTGCCAAGCCACTCTTTGATGGTTCTACCCAAAGAGATGTCAGCCCCATCAAAATATATTTGAGTTATTATATTATATCTTACTTCTTGGTTGTGAATTTTATTTTTTGTTCATATATTTTGAATAACAGGTTAGCATTCACGAGAGCTTATCAGGGAAGAATGTGATAATGGTAATCTCAGGGTTAGATATTTCAGATGAAGATGTGAAGGCACTTCATCTTGTTTACAATGAATTGAAGAAAGATAATAGGTATGAGATTGTTTGGATTCCTATAATCCCAGAGCCTTATCATGAAGAAGATAGAAAGAGATATGAATATTTGAGGTCTGCAATGAAATGGTACACTACTCAATTCTCTACAAAGATTGCTGGAATGAGATATTTAGATGAGAAGTGGCAACTCAGGGAGGATCCATTAGTTGTGGTACTAAACTCACAATCTAAGGTTGAATTCTCGAATGCGATTCATTTGATTCGAGTTTGGGGAACGGATGCCATTCCATTCACATATAATAGAACTGAGCTTCTTCTCAGAAAAAACTGGCCTGAATCTACCCTTGTTAAGTTCTGTCACCAACCAAGACTACAAAGCTGGGTATGCACTTATTTATTAAATGACATTTATATAAATATATTTTGTTTTATTGATTCAATATTATATAATATTTATATCTCATTTAAAACAGATTAATCAAGAGAGGAGCATCCTGTTCTATGGAGGAAAAGACTCTAGGTGGATCCAACAATTTGAAGATGGAGTAGAAACATTGAGAAACGATCCTTTGATAGTTGAAGGTGGACGTTCATTTGAGATTGTGCGTATCGGAAAGAACGTTAGAGGAGAGGATGATCCTGCACTGATGAATCGTTTTTGGAACACACAGTGGGCTTACTTTGTAGTAAAGAGTCAGATTAAAGGTTCAAGTGCAACCGAAACAACCGAAGATATCTTACGATTGATATCGTACCAAAACGAAGAGGGTTGGGTTGTTCTCACTGTTGGTTCAGCTCCAGTGCTTGTTGGTCGTGGTATTCTGATATTGAAGATGTTTGAAGATTTCCCAAAATGGAAGCAGACATTGCGCCTCAAAGGCTTCCCTGACACTTTCAAGGAATACTTTAACGAGTTGGCTGGTAAGAGTCATCAATGTGATAGAGTTATACTTCCGGGATTTAGTGGATGGATTCCAATGGTAGTGAATTGCCCAGAATGTCCTCGTTTTATGGAGACTGGAATCAGCTTCAAGTGTTGCCATGGAGGTACTCATATGTGATGATGCATATCGATCAATCTGAGTTTGTTGGATGGGATGGGAGTTTAGCCTCTCTTTGTTATTTCTATTACTATAATACTAAAATAACATATGTTATTTGATTGTGTCTTGTTCTATGTTTTTTTCTATTAAAAACGGGTCTCACTACTTTGGCCCAATTGTCTTGTATTCTGTATGATTTATATTATTGAAATTCAATGATTATCAAATCTTTTTTAGTTTCAACATATGGAATTTCTAGTAAATCAGAGTCTTGAACTTTTCTTCATTTGATTTAGTTTTTTTTTTTTTTAACTTCGATTTTGATTTATCACATGTTAAAGAATCTCTAACTATTTGTTATAATAGTTTAAAATGACTGCAAAGGATTTTGGCTGCTAAAAAATGAGCAGCCAAGTACCCTTGATTACACTTACATTTTGTGTGGGGTGAAAAGAGAATTCAAAAAATAAAATAAAAGAATTATAGAAATTGATAAATTTCCAATGTACTATGTTAGTAAACTTTAGTCGTACCTCATTTTTTCTTAAGTTGTTCATATCTATTACTATCTCTCTATCAATAAACTCGATTTACATTTTATATGAAACTGTAACAACACCAGTTTTGTTCTTAAATGAGTAACAACCCATTCAAGAAGATTTAGACTTACAATTATTTATACACTACAAAGTTAAATGGAAAATTTTATTGAGTTGTTTGAAATATATTATTACTTAAAACTGTAAGAAATTATCTCAAATAGCATATTTTGACTTAATAATTATTGGAATAATAATTTATTTATTAGTTTTTTTTTTATATATAATGACCCAAATAATATAATTGTAGTTTCAAAAATAACATAATACAATATATTGAACTACATTTTTTTTAATTTTTCATAGTTTAATATTATATTGAACTATAAATATGCTATTTGAGTAATTTTTTTTAAAAGTTCTAACATTTCAATAATTAGTATGTAAAATTATGTTATTTCACTAACTGCCTCAAAAACTATTTGCAAATATAACAATTTTTACTATGTTTATCAGTGGTTAATATGTATAGTAATGACAAACTTAATGTAAAAATATGTAATTCAATGTTTATCATTGATTCACCTGATTAAAATTTGTTATATTCACAAATATTTATAAGAGTTGATATTTTTACAAATATTACTAAAAAAAAATGAGCTAGATTTGCAACTACCCAAAGTTGAAATTAATATGAGATAAAGTATGAGGGATTTTTTTAGGAGTAGTTAAAGTATAAGGTTTAAAGTTAACACTATTGATGCCAACGAGTATAGCTCAATTGATTTGGCATATACTCTCTTCCTTTGAGGTTGAAGGTTCGAGTCCTCCCTCCCCACTTTGATGTAATCTTAAAAAAAAAAGTTAACACTATTGGTAAAATTCAAAAGTTGCAAATATACAACGTAAAGAAATAAATAGGAACCTCTACTTAAAATTTGTTCTTTTCTTCCCCTACCTCCGACAAATCATTAGCCAACAATATTATAATACGTGTTATTTGGTTTTTCTCTTTTGCTTTTGCTTTTTCTTTTCAATTTATGCAAATCAAGTAAGATTCTGCAAAAGGACGAAACAGGTGATTTAAGTCACAGTAAAAAAATGTGAATTTATATATAGAGGTATTTGCAAATCTAGCAATTTTTTTAAGTAATATTTGTAAAAATAAAAGCTCAAAAAAATATTTATAAATATAGCAAATTTTGATCCGATTTATAGTGATAAACATTGAATTACATATTTTTACATTAAGTTTATCACTGATAAACACATAAATCACTGTTAATCACTGATAAACATGATAAAAATTGATATATTTGTAAATATTTTTTTGAGTTGATATTTTTACAAATATTAAATAAAAATTTAACACCCAATAAAATTTCCTTTATATATTAGCATTCTATTTCTAACAACTATTTTTTAAAAATAACAAAATAGTGTAAACCCATTTCTTAGTTTTCGATAGTTTATTAAATTCATCTTGAGTTATATTTCTAATAACTATCAAATATATCTAAATGAAATTATCTTTATGACTAGCTTTGACTATTTTAATGTCGGGTGCAAACTTTTTTATACACTTTGAGTTTGATTTGATAACTGTGATTTGAGTTTTTTTTTTAATTAATATTTTAGAGTAGGCGTACGTTTTTATGAAGAGGCTATAGATGTTTTATTATCTTGTGTTCTTGATCTTTTGGTCACTTATTTATTTCATTTTTGTTTCAATGTGAGGGTAAGTTAAATCACTTAAACTTAAAGGTTTAAATTGTTATATCATATAAAATTTAGAGTGTAAATTGATATTTTCCCCAATTTTTACCTTGAACAAATAGCACGTTTCCCGTTTTGCTTTAAACGTTCCTCGAAGAAGATTTGCTTCTTCAGCTCATTCTGTCGTCACTTTCTTGAAAAAAATATTATGGTTTGGATTGATTCTTCATTCTCTTTGTTAGCTGTAAACTTGAGCCGATTAGGGTTTTTTTTGGTTGTTCAATGTTAATTCATATTTTGCTCAATACATTGATTGGCTTATAAGAGACAAAGAAGAAGAGATAGAACAAATATTTTTCTTCATTTTTATGCTTCCATTATGTGTATAATAATAAAAACTATTAGACCTTTGAACATATTAATATATATTATTAAAATATCATTGAATCATATTTAATAAAGAAAATTATAGTTAATAACATTTTTCTATCTTATTTTTAAAAATATAAAAACTTTAATTTATTTTAATAAATAACCATTTTTTTGCTTTCAATTAATGATTTTTTTAATTAAATTAACGAATCAATTTTTCTCTTGTATTATTTAATTATTAGAATTATTTTTGTTTTTCATATTTCTAGTTTATGTATTTCAAATTAAAATTAAAATTAAGTAATTTTTGAATTTGTTAGTTTTTACCATTTGATAAATTAATTATATAATGAAAGTGTAATTTTGGAAAATTCTTAAGACTTTTATTATTTTTTGAAATTTATCATTTAAAACAATGTCATTTTTGTTCATACACCTATTTTATAATGTTTAAGAACATAAATTAAATGCAACATTAACTAAATTTCTTTTTTCTAAATAATATACTTAAATTGAGGGGCATTTGCAAATCTAGCAATTTTTTTTAGTGATATTTGTAAAAATATCAGCTCTATAAATATTTATAAATATAGTAAATTTTGATATGATGTATCAGTGATAAACATCGACTTACATCTATTTTTACACTAAGTTTATCAATGATACACATATTAATCACTAATTAACATAGTAAAAATTGCTATATTTGTAAATACTTTTTAGAGTTGATATTTTTACAAATATTGCATCAAAATCTATCATTTAATGAAATTTCCCTTAAATTTACCATTTTTAAAATTAACCCTAGAATATAAAAAAAGAAGATACTTGCCTCCTGACCTATCAGTGAGAACTTCTCCTATTTTCTTGCGTGTCTTATTTCTATGGGATAAATTATATTAATGAATAATAGATATATGATTTTTTAAAATAAATATGAGAACCACTGATATGTTTCATCCACTAGAAATATGACCCATTGAAAAGTTAGAAGGTAAGTATTTTTCGGAAAAAAAAAAAGAAAAGAAAGTACGGACAGAGAGAATAACTTGAAGAATAAAACTACAAAAAATGGGACCACAAAACAATAGTGTAAAATAAAGCTCAAATATTTAATCCATCGATATATTCCATTCTTCAGACAAGAAAACCAGTTTCTTCCACACTCTTTGAATCGTCTCTTTCTTTTCTCGAAAATTTAATTATAAATAGAGTTATCAAATTGAAGCAACAACACAAGCAAAAACCATTCTATCTTCTTTCTCTCCTTACTCTATTATTTTTACCTTCTACTTCTCCTTCCCAACAATGGCCACTGTACACAAAAACCCCGCCACGGCCGTCACCGCTGCCGGTGCCCATTCATTGTCGCATTCTAAGCAGGCACATGCACACGTCGGCAAGGATGAGGTTAGCATGAAACATTTGTCTGACGACATTGTCGCTGGACATATTTACGCTAAACATCGCGACGACGATGCGGCCAAAATTGATGTCAGCAATTACCTTTCAGTTATTGAAAGCATCATCAATACTGCTGATCGAATCAGCAATACTGCTCATCAGGTAAATTATTCATATATGTTTGTTTTAATTTAATTTAAGAAAACTTCGTAATGGATAAATAATAATTACGAGCTGCATGCATGCAGGGAAGCGACGGACGTATTGTATATGCAGATGACTCTTTGACATCCAATGTTTTGATTGAGCCACCGCTTTGTACCCTTCACCGTATCTCTAGCGAGGTCAATACTTCATTAAGATTACAAAATCTTATCTTTTTGTATATGAAAAATGTTTGCCTCGTGATCGTTATCTGATTTTCATATATGTCATATCTCTATTCGATTCAATAATACAACGAAATCTGTGTATATAATCTCATTAGCGATAAAACGTTGGAGACAAGTATTTAAATTATTAGAGTGTCTCACCTTACCCTTTTAATAAGTAATTGATGTGATTAGTATACATATTATGGCAGTTATCATGTAAGGCTCCAGGGATAGAACAAGCACATCAGACAACCTTGGACATTTTCGACATACTAAGCCATTACCCATGGGAAGCTAAGGCAGCACTTACCTTGTTGGCTTTTGCAACAGAATACGGAGATATATGGCATCTTCACCATTACTCTCAAGCAGATCCACTTGCTAAATCTTTGGCTGTCATTAAGAGAGTTGCTTCACTAAGAAAGCAATTAGATTCACTCAGATATCGTCAAGTTCTTATCAGCCCCAAGAGTCTGATCCATAGTTGCTTGGTTGCTATCAAACTTATGAATCAGATAAGAGAATACTCCAAATATGACGTCAAAGAACTTCCCGAATTACCGTCTGCTCTTCGCCAAATCCCTTTGATTACTTATTGGGTTATACACACCATTGTTGCTTCTAGAATTGAGATCTCCACTTATCTCAACGAATCCGAGTGAGTTATATTAAATGATTAAATTTACCTTATCACAACAGCTTAAGGTTTTGGATGTATTTGTGATTTAATTTAACAGCGGCATTTAACCATCTTTCAGGAATCAACCACAGAAATATTTGAATGAACTGACTGAGAAGATAAGTGTCATACTCAATATACTTGAAAAACATCTTGAAGCCATCAGAGATCAATTTGGTATATCGATCAATCTCCAGTATTTCATTAACATGGTTTTTATATCATCCGTTTGTTCATAAAGTTCTAAGCCATATGAAATTATATTTGATTGCAGAGGAAGTTGATCTTTACAGATGGTTGGTGGATCACATTGAGCATTACCACACTGGCATTGAATTGGTGACTCCAAAACTGCTTCACGGCAGAATCGAAGCTGCCAAACCACTCTTTGATGGTTCTACCCAAAGAGAGGTCTGGGGTTTTGAACTCAAGACCTCCTGGTTCATACTATCTTAAATCACCAATAAACCTAAAATCATAAAGCTATTAGATTAAAAAAAACTTAAAAATATTTAATATATTTTCAACACCCCGGAACACATTTTTCGTCTGTTCTTACTTGATCTAGATATATATTTAGGTTTTATATTTGGTTGTGATTTTGATTTTTTGTTCAAATTTTGAATAACAGGTTAGCATTCACGAGAGCTTATCAGGCAAGAATGTGATAATGGTAATCTCAGGGTTAGATATCTCAGATGAAGATGTGAAGGCACTTCATCTTGTTTACAATGAATTAAAGAAAGATAATAAATATGAGATTGTGTGGATTCCTATAATCCCAGAGCCTTATCATGAAGAAGATAGAAAGAGATATGAATATTTGAGGTCTGCAATGAAATGGTACACTACTCAATTCTCTACAAAGATTGCTGGAATGAGATATTTAGATGAGAAGTGGCAACTCAGGGAGGATCCATTAGTTGTGGTACTAAACTCACAATCTAAGGTTGAATTCTCGAATGCGATTCATTTGATTCGAGTTTGGGGAACGGATGCCATTCCATTCACATATAATAGAGCTGAGCTTCTTCTCAGAAAAAATTGGCCTGAATCTACCCTTGTCAAGTTCTGTCACCAACCAAGATTGCAAAGCTGGGTATGCGTTTATTATTTCAATGGCGTTTACATATATTTTTATTTCCTTAAATATTATATATTTCTTTATGTTTCTATCAAAACAGATTAATCAAGAGAGGAGCATCCTATTCTACGGAGGAAAAGACCATAGATGGATCCAACAATTCGAAGACGGAGTGGAAACATTGAGAAATGATCCTTTGATAATTGAAGCCGGACGTTCATTTGAGATTGTGCGTATCGGAAAGAACGTTCGAGCGGAGGATGATCCTGCACTGATGAATCGTTTTTGGACCACACAATGGGCTTACTTTGTAGTGAAGAGTCAGATTAAAGGTTCAAGCGCAACCGAAACAACCGAAGATATCTTACGATTGATATCGTACCAAAACGAAGAGGGTTGGGTTGTTCTCACTGTTGGTTCAGCTCCAGTGCTAGTTGGTCGTGGCGTTTTGATTCTGAAGATGTTTGAAGAGTTCCCAAAATGGAAGCAAAGTTTGAGGCTCAAAGGCTTTCCTGACACTTTCAAAGAATATTTCAATGAGTTGGCTGGTAAAAGTCATCAATGTGATAGAGTTATACTTCCTGGATTTAGTGGATGGATTCCAATGGTGGTGAATTGCCCTGAATGTCCTCGTTTTATGGAGACTGGAATCAGCTTCAAGTGCTGCCATGGGAAAACTCATATGTGATGATGCATATCGAGCGAAGTTGAGTACTCGTTGTTGAGAGTTTAACCTCTCTTTATTATATTATTGTATTACATGAATACTATACTACTAAAATAAAATATGTCATTTGGTTTTGTCTTAATATTCTATGTATTTTTCAAATTAAAATAGGTCTCGTAGTGTTTACTACTTTGGTTCAAGTGTCTGTATTCTGCATCATTATTATTATTGAAATTCAATGATTATCTAATTTTTATTATTTTTTAGTTTCAAGCAATGTGGTCAAAAGTCAATGCGGATGGAAAGGTTGAGTTTTAAATTTACGGTTATGTCGATGGAAATATCAATGACGATGAATATTTCGGAAAAAATCATAAAAACAATGGAAAATTAATATATGAAACTTGAAAAACTATTTAAATAGGTCATAATATTAATAATATACGTAAGTTATGTACTTATAAATAATATTTAATATCGAGGAATTAAAAAAATACAATAAATTAAAGAGAGAACAAATTATAAATTTTAAAAAAGATTAAAGAGAGAATAAACTAAGTTAATAATAAATTAAATAGAGGGAATGATTTAAACAAAAAGTAAAAAGAATAAAGGAAAAAGAGTGATAAACAATATTTGAGTAGTACTTTTAATGACCATGTCAATAATGTTGAAGATATTTTTTAAGCTTCATCCCAAAAGTTGAACCTCTATTTTAGGGATTAATTAGTAAAAGGATCTGAAAATTTAAAAAAATTGGGAAAATAGTTTACCCTAGAAAATATTTAGGAAAACCATCCTGTTTTGACTAGTCAAACTTCAAATACGTAGTCTTTGACTACGTATCCGATGTGGCAGGGGGTGTGGCGCTTGGCTGGCACAAGAATGGCTGAACGGTGGGGCAAGGAGTGACATGTTGGATGCGTAGTCATGGACTACGCATCCAATGCATTGAATGCGTAGTCATGGACTACGCATTCAATGCAATTTAAAAAAAAAAAAAAAAGACCATGACACTCCTACTTATTTTATTCCTTCCCAAAATACTCTTCGAAGATTTCGGCTATCAAATATGAAGACGATTAATTTGCATTTATTGGCTTGATCTTTAATGGTCCATTTCTTCCCTTTTTTTTCTACAAGATTTTTATTTTGACTATTTGTTTAATTCATTCCTATAATTACCATTTATGTTTACATATATTTGATTTCGTTACATATTTTCTAGAATTTTTTCCACCTTAAATACAATGACGTGATTTTCTTCTTTACATACTTTCTCACGCTTGGCTTGCTGTTAAATTTCTATTGTTTCTGAGAAAGAAAATGGAACATCGTGTGTATTATTATTTAATATGAATTAGCACATTGATAGAAATAATACCTAGTATATTTATTTTTTATATATTAATAATTGTTACTTAAAAACTCATGATGAATAAATATATTTAAATTTTATTCTTTAAAAGATTATCTCACGTTAATCCCAGGATATTGCAAATTTGGTGGGATTTACTAATTAATCCATTTTCAAAGTTCTAAGCAAAAAGAATGTATTTTTATCCTTTTACTAATTAATCCATTTTCAAAGTTCTAAGCAAAAAGAATGTATTTTTAAAAAAATATTTATTTTGTTAAGGATATTGCAAATTTGGTGGGATTTACGTGAGATAATCTTTTAAAGAATAAAATTTAAATATATTTATTCATCATGAGTTTTTAAGTAACAATTTTTTTATATTTTTATATATGTATATAAGACAAATATACTTTATATATGGTCTATATATTATTTCCATCATATTGGAAAGGCAAAGGACCCATATTTAATATTTAAATAGATTATAAACGTGATAACTAATTGATAGAAAACTAAAAGAATGAAAATTATTAGCATTAATATACAAATTATTAGCATTAATATACATTATAAATTTTAAATGCATTTATAAATAATATACAAGATAGCGAAAATATTAAAGAATTTGTCTCAAATAGCATAAATCTGTATACTAATTACTAAAATGTCAGTATTTTTTAAAAATTACTTAAATACCATGCATAATTATAGTTCAATAAATTTATTAAATTGTTTTTCAGGGGTGTTTTTAATGATTTTTTTTTGTTTTTTTTACTTTTTTTAGTTTATGTTTAATACTTTATTGAACTATTTGATTATTTTTCATTATTATGTTTTTTTTTAGTTCAATATAAATTTATTGAACTATAATTATGCTATTTGAATAATTTTTAAAAAATCCTGACATTTCAGTAATTAGTATGTAAAAATATGTTATTTCAACAATTATCCCTAAATATTAACATATGAAGTAGGAAAAAGTATACACCGTATATTTATACAATAAAAATATACCGTAACTATACATTAGAACATGTGAAAAATTATTAATATATAAAAAATAAATATACTAGGTATTATTCTATCAATGTGCTAATTCATATTAAATAATAATACACACGATGTTCCATTTTCTTTCTCAGAAACAATAGAAAATTAACAGCAAGCCAAGCGTGAGAAAGTATGTAAAGAAGAAAATCACGTCATTGTATTTAAGGTGGAAAAAATTCTAGAAAATATGTAACGAAATCAAATATATGTAAACATAAATGGTAATTATAGGAATGAATTAAACAAATAGTCAAAATAAAAATCTTGTAGAAAAAAAAGGGAAGAAATGGACCATTAAAGATCAAGCCAAATAAATGCAAATTAATCGTCTTCATATTTGATAGCCGAAATCTTCGAAGAGTATTTTGGGAAGGAATAAAATAAGTAGGAGTGCCATGGTCTTTTTTTTTTTTTTTTAATTGCATTGGATGCGTAGTCCATGACTACGCATCCAACATGTCACTCCTTGCCCCACCGTTCAGCCATTCCTGTGCCAGCCAAGCGCCACTCCCCCTGCCACGTCGGATACGTAGTCAAAGACTACGTATTTGAAGTTTGACTAGTCAAAACAGGATGGTTTTCCTAAATATTTTCTAGGGTAAACTATTTTCCCAATTTTTTTAAATTTTCAGATCCTTTTACTAATTAATCCCTATTTTAGAGACATATTCATGGAAATATCGATAATATCAAAAAATTTGAATCCCAGGTTTCAACAAATAAAGTGTCATATTGCTCTTTCGTTTCTCATACTTAAAAGAGTTAATTGAGCAAATGGACACTTTTTTGCTTGTGGTTTCAAAGGATGGCCACCTCTCTCAATATATCAAAAACTAGCCACTTCTTACTTTATTCATATATTCATCCCTAATATACCCCTCATGCCCTTCTGTATCCTCATTATCTTTTCCTTCTCTTCCGTACGCTGAGCTCTCCCCTTCCCCATAATTTATTCGACTTGCAAGAAACGTGTCTAACCACTTTATACCCTCAATCATCTCCAACCTATTAAATCTCACCTAATCTGACTTTATTCAAATTTTATATATTTCAAGTTCCCTCCTTTTTCACATTTTTTTTTCATTTTCGTATGTATTGTCTACTATGTCACTACCATATTATTCTTTCAACTTCTCTCATGCGTTGGAGTTCATCGTTCGATATTCTGCTAGACATAGGTTGGAATAATTACGTTTTGCATGTTAGTTTTTTTGAAGTTTAGTTTATATTGAATGCATATCATCATTGGATTTGCATTTTTTTGATGAACTTTAGAATTTGACTTTTTGTGATGAACTCTAGTTTAGTAGGTCTACATTTTGTTGTTTGTATGATATGGCTACAGGCATACATGGGGTATTTATATTTTTGTACGTTTGACGATGTACGCACGGAAAGAACTATATGGTGTTGTTATAATACCACTGTTACTTTATAACATCTTAGTATCGTTTGTTTTCTTCGTTTTTTTCCTTTAGATTTCCACCTTTTATATAACTATCTATTGTCTCCTGCATTTTTTTATACTTCACTTGCTGAAGTTTTTAATGAAAATATAGGGTTTCGTATAATTCGTATACGTTTTATATATTCATATATATACATTAAATACGCATCTTACCATTCATACATATACATCAAATACGCTTCATACCAGCTGTCATGTTTAGCATTTATAAATTCTAATAATTCTAAGTTGACATATACATAGTACCTTGAGTACTACCTGACAGGTGATCATCCAATAGGTTGTGAGATTGATTTAACTGTGCAATAAATAAGCAGTGTGGTTTTTAGAATGAATATACGTACCTTAAGTTATAGAAGTGGCGATAAAACATTTGGATAATAGTGTTTACTAGTTATATATGGTTGTTTAAGTTAATTAAAGATTATCTAAAATTTGTAGTATGGTTCAAACCATAATATGTACTACAACATAAAAAAAACAAAGCCATAGTTAAGAATCACTCTTTAAATTTTGCCCTGTATCAAACTTTTATTGTGATTCTTTTAATGCATGTTCAAAGTTTGCAAACCAAAGCAGAAATTAATTCATTACCGATTACACTGTTAACTGATACAGTACACATAGTACGGCACATACTGTACTCAACGTACATAAAAAAAATAATGTACTGTGGTACATACTGTACTCAGCGTACATCAAAGACTGATACAGTACACATGTTCAAAGTTTGCAAACCAAAGAAGTTGAATGTACATGTGGTACACTGTACTCAGCGTACATGTACTTTTGGCACTTTGCCCTTTTTATCAGCCATTTCCCTTCATTCCAATCAGCATTTTTAATGATATATTAAACACTTTCAGAATCAGATGGCCATGCATAAACAATATCTTGGAAAAAAAACCGAAGAAAGTGGACAATCTTGGAAGAAATGGCCAATCTCAAAATTTTGTCTAAAAAAGTTTGATTTCTCTAAAAAAGGTATTTTCATTTGGTAAATAGCCACATTTAGATTGAAGTTTAAGTTTCTGGAAATGGCAATTTTTGAGTTTAAGTTTAAGTTTTTTCAAGAGAATGCATACCTCAATGATGTTCTTTCAAGAGAACAGATGATCTTGGCTTTAAAAAATAAAAAAGGATGATCTTGGCTTCAACGAGGAATGGATGATCTTCGTCTTTTGCTTCTTCTACAAATCATAAATCTGGAAACCAAAAAATGGTTAGTGGCCATAAATCTGGAAACCAAAAAAATGGTTAGTGGCCATTCACTTAAAAAAACCATAAATCTGGAAAGAAAAATACAAATGAAATTGGGAAATATCATATCTGAAGTTGGATCTACGTAGTTGGAGTCCTCTTCTTCAAAAACGAAAAATGGAGCGGAATCGTCTTTTTGAGCGGTTTTAGTTTTGGAATGAAATGTGTTTTTTCGAAATCAAAATAATTAAGAAAGAGGGAGAGAAAAGGAAGTTAACTGATCATTTTCAGTTTTTCAAAAAACGGATGGGACATCAACTGACACCTCTTTAGCTTCCCCACGATTTCAATGATGTGCTCTTTCTGCACACGTCGTACAAAGCGACAGCATGTATAAGATATGACTTTCGTGGCTTTAACTGAAGGGTATGGTAGTTAATTACGCCCTACTTTTATGAGTTTACTTTTCTTGTATGGCCACGCACTCTAATTTGGTGAAGCATGGCCATGTACTCTTATATTGGTATAAAATAGGCTATATGGATGGTTAACCCTACTTAAAAAAGAAAAACAAAATCAAACATTTTTTTTATTACCAAGTTCTGTCCTTAGAGACGACATTGCCAAGAGGGATGCTTAAAATTTTAGAAAAAAAAATATTTTCACTTGATCAAATTTTAATGTATTATAAATTTTAACTTTCAATTTTAACCTTATACTATATAAATAGTTGTAAATTTTACTTCTATATAGATATTAATTTTTAAAAAAGATTAGGTAAAAAAACAATCATCTTATACTAAATAAATCAGATGTGATATCAGATCATACATATGATTCCACAAAATCTCAAACTACAAATTTCAATTGTACCTTCTTCTTCCTAAACTAATAGAATTGTTCAGGTCTATTACTAACTCTCCACAAACAAACCCATTTTACCTTTTATACATGGGCTATTTAAGTATCTAGCCACTAAATTAACCAATTTTCAGGATTTAGTCAGTTTAATATTTTTTAAAGTAAATGACCGCTAGGAGAGAGATTTTTAATTTAAAAATACTAAAAAGACCCTTAACTCTTAAAAGAAAAAAATAATATACTAAATTAAAGTAAATTATCAAGATTACATCAAATAAAAATACAAATAAAAAACAAAATCTTAACAGATATAAAAAAATCACTTTTAAAAAGAAAATAACATACCCTTTTCTTCAAAAACAATTGAATCTTCCACAACCATTTTTCTCCTTCCTTCTCCAGCTTTATTAACACCTAAAATATACTATACGTTGTTCATCTTCGTAATAAATGTACTGTACGTTTCATTCCTATTCACTTTATCACTTGAAACTCTTAATCACATATCCCACAAGCCTAGAGCATTCGTTTTCACCATTGCCATTGTAATGTATTGTACATTTGTTCTCCAACCTCATATATATATGTATTGTACGTACATTCGATATTGTACTTATTTGAGCTTCCCCTTCGTTTTCCAACCTCACTAGCGTATTGTACTACATTTGATAATGTACTTTATCGTACAGTACAAGTGGGACTCTCAAATATCCTCCATGTCTGCCCCTTTTCCACCACATACTTCAAACAAATCGCAACTTTTACGATTCACGAATCTTTGCACTCATTGTCACTTTCCATAGAAGCAACCTTCTAGCAAAAGCGCAAATCAGGGTCACAACAAATAAAAAAAAATTAATAGATATATACAAAATCACCAAAAATCGAAAAAACATACCCTTTCTCCGGCCTCATCAACATATTGTACATAGATTTGATACTCTACTATACAATAACTCTTCTCATTCATAACTCTTCTCATTCGTTCTCCAACCTCGTTAATGTACTGTACAAATTACCGTTTGTTAGCGCTTCAGTCTATTCATCTTTATCGCTTGAAAACCATATAAAATGATGGTAATGTACGGTACAAAGCGATTTGAACATGGAGCTTGGAGAGCCCTTTCAATCTCTTCGTACAAAATGAATCACAAAAACTTTGTTCGCAGATCCCTTTCAATTGACACACACCACGGAAAAAAAAAACCGAGGAGTTTTTTTTCAAACAGATCTAATGGGTTTCGTTGTGGCGCGAATATATCTTATTAGACTTCACCTGATTGAAAACGTAGTGGCTAATTACGAGCAGCAGAGATCAGGCGAGACAGGGGCGGTGGGGGACGATAATCGTGGTTCGGCGGAAATCAAAGGAGAGTATATTTGAAAAAGAATGAAAAAAATGTTTGAGAACATTTGTCAAATTCTTCTTGAATTATTAATAATTGGCTGAGAGCGACGGTTTCCTTGATCAAACCACCGTTTGTTAATGCTTCAGTCTGTTCATCTCCATCGCTTGAAACCCGTTATCACAGATCTCACCAGCCTAGAACTTCCGTTTTCAACGTCGCCATCGCAAAGCGTTCCAACCAGAATTTGATAAAAAGGCCGTGTTGATCGAAAGAAGAAATTTTTTTTGGCAAAATTTGATCATTAATTTGTGAAAATCTCCACCGTGAGAAAGAGAAAGGGAATTGCCATTCTTTGAGAAAAAGAACAACGAGAGAGGGAGATCCGCCCTTAGGCTTGTGACCATGAAAACAAAAAAAAATCAAAAATCAAATCATTCTTTTCTACGTTTGTGACAATGAAAAACAATATGGACTTATGGAGAATGAGATAATAGAGATAATTAATAAAATAAAGATGTGAGAAAATCATGGAGATACATTAAATCAAATCAAATATTATTAGGTAAAAATAAAAAGGAAATTTGCCAAAATAAAATTACATAAATGAAATAATAAATACAATTAAAGGGTGTAGTTGGTATATTGAAAAATAGAGAATCATACAATGGCTAAAAAATGAGATTAAAGATTGAGTGGCTAAATAATGAATTGTCTTAAAAACCGGCTATTTACTTAATTAATTCTTTATACATTTTTGGATGCAAACAAAGATTAAGTGATAACCATTAGTATATAAAGAGGGGGCAATACATCCTCTCATCTTTTTTAACGATGTGAAAATATTAGAGCCCTGTTATTATAACGATGTGAAGATTGTAGAGCCCTGTTATTCTTTAACATATATGAAATAGTTAATAAAAAATTCTTTTACACTTGTAATTATTCATACAATATAAAATTAAAATTGATAAAAATTTAAAATGTAAAATTTCAAGTTTAATTACGGTTTAATTTAATAATAAGTGTAAAATTTAAAAGTAAAATTTGATTTTTTTTTCCATAAACCTTTGTAAATATACATGGTAAAGGAATAAATAGGAACCTCTACTTGAATTTTGTTCTTTTCTTCATCTTCCTCGACAAATCAGAAGCCAAAAATATTATAATATGTGTTTCTTTGGCTTTTTCTCTTTTGCTTTTTTCCTTTTACAATCAAGGAAGATTCTGCAAAAGGGGAACACGGGATTTGAGTCAAGAAATAAAAAAACAATATTTTACTTTACATCTACTAAGACCCAAAATTATTATGTTCATTTTTACAATTCATAGGGATTTTAAAAACAACAAATTATGTATAACAACTATTTTTAAAAATAAATGTAATACAATTACAAATATAACATGTCTTAAAAAATATTTATAAATATAGTAGATTTTTTCACGTGAATTAGTGATTAGCAATGAACAACGCTAGTTGTCTGACTAAAGTGATGAACATATATCAGCGTAATCATAGAAAAAAATTACTAGATTTACAAGTTTATATTATTATTTTAAAAAAGAAACGAGAACAAGATATGAAAAATTGAAACTAGAAATAAAAAAACAAGAAACATAAACGTTATCAAACGGACCCTTAATTAGTAGTTTAGGAAGTATTTTGGGACATATTTTTTTTTATAATCTTATAATTAATTGAATATAATTCAATAATTATTGAATCAATTATTAAATAAATAGATTTAAATAATTATTGAATATTATATTTACAAAAATTGAAAGTGTTGCGTAGTTACTATACACAAAAAGAACTTGTGCTATTTGTTATATTTTCTCTGAAATTTAGCCTTTTTATTAAGTGTGTGGTCCTTTTCATGCATATATTTTTTTTACCTTGTACAAATGGTTTGTTTCTTGTTTTGCTTTAAACGCTTCATGAAGAAGATTTGCCTCTTCTTTAAAAAAAGTATTTAAACTATTGGATGTCTTAATTTTGAAGAATATCATTCTGCCGTCCTTTTTTTGCCAATTAGTTTTTTTTTCCCAATTTTTTTTTCAATGTTTATCATTTTGCTAAATACCTTACAAACAATCAGATTAATGTGATGTAGTAAAAACTCAAACTCGTTTTATAATGGAATTTAAAACACAGATTAATTTATGTTATTAGAATATTATTGAATCATATTTAATAATCTTTAATAACATAAATTGAAATATTAATCTAAATCTTTTCCAAAAAAAAAAAAAAAAAAAATGTAAACCTAACTCAAATAATTAGATACCTCCTTTCCATAACGTTGGAAGTTTGAGCATACCCTTCACTAATTTGATGTAATATATAAAAAAAAATAGCATATATTTAAATATATCATTACCTAATATTGTTTTTTACTACAATACTGTTTTTTAATTTACCATTTTCGAATTAGACCTAGAATGAACCCAAAAAAAAGGTACGGACACAGAGAATTATTTGGAGAATAAAACTACAAAAGATGGGACATAAATAATTAATACGTCCAAGTATTCCATTCTTCAGACAAGAAAACCAGTTTCTCACAGACTCTTTGAATTGTCTCTCTCTCTCTCTCTTTTTTCGAAAATTTAATTATAAATAGAGTTACCAATTTGAAGCAACAACACAAACAAAAACCATTCTCTCTTTTTCTCTCCTTTTGTTATTTTTACCTTCTTCTCCTGCCAATAATGGCCACTGTACACAAAAACCCCGCCACCGCCACCGTCACTGCTGCCGGTGCCCATTCATTGCCGCATTCTAAGCAGGCACATGCACACGTCGGCAAGGATGAGGTTAGCATGAAACATTTGTCTGACGACATTGTCGCTGGACATATTTACGCTAAACATCGCGACGACGATGCGGCCAAAATTGATGTCGGCAATTACCTTTCAGTTATTGAAAGCATCATCAATAGTGCTGATCGAATCACCAATACTGCTCATCAAGTAAATTATTTATATATGTTTGTTTAATTTAATTTAATTAATTAAAAAAAAACTTCGTAATGAATAAATATTAATTACGAGCTCCATGCATGCAGGGAAACGATGGACGTGTTGTATATGCAGATGACTCTTTGACATCCAATGTTTTGATTGAGCCACCGCTTTGTACCCTTCACCGTGTCTCTAGCGAGGTCAATACTTCATTAAGATTACAAAATAATATGTTGTTATATGAGAAAAATACATGCCTCATGATCGTTATCTGATTTTCATATATGTCATATTTTCTATTCGATCAAATAATACAAACGAGATATGTGTATATAATCTCATAGCGATAAAACCTTGGAGACAAGTATTTTGCTATTTAAATTATTAGAGTGTCTCACCTCACCCTTTTAATAAGTAATTGATGATTTAGTATATATATTATGGCAGCTATCATGCAAGGCTCCAGGGATAGATCAAGCACATCAGACAACCTTGGACATTTTCGACATACTAAGCCATTACCCTTGGGAAGCTAAGGCAGCACTTACCTTATTGGCTTTTGCAACAGAGTATGGAGATATATGGCATCTTCATCATTACTCTCAAGCAGACCCACTTGCTAAATCATTGGCTGTCATTAAGAGAGTTGCTTCATTAAGAAAACAATTAGATTCACTCAGATATCATCAAGTTCTTATCAGCCCCAAGAGTCTGATCCATAGTTGCTTACTTGCAATCAAACTTATGAATCAGATCAGAGAATACTCCAAATATGATGTCAAAGAACTTCCCGAATTACCGTCTGCTCTTCGTCAAATCCCTTTGATTACTTATTGGGTTATACACACCATTGTTGCTTCTAGAATTGAGATCTCCGCTTATCTCAACGAATCCGAGTGAGTTATACTAAATGATTAAATTTACCTTAATCACAACAGTCACAACCGGGTTTGGATGTATTTGTGATTTAATTTAACAGTAGCGTTTTAACCATTTGTCAGGAATCAACCACAGAGATATTTGAATGAACTGACTGAGAAGATTAGTGTCATACTTAATATACTTGAAAAACATCTTGAAGCCATCAGATATCAATTTGGTATATCGATCAATCTCCAGTCTTTCATTAACATGGTTTTTATTATTATCTGTATGTTCATAAATTTCTAAGCCATATGAAATTATATTTGATTGCAGAGGAAGTTGATCTTTTCAGATGGTTGGTTGATCACATTGAGCATTATCACACCGACATTGCATTGGTGACTCCAAAACTGCTTCACGGCAGAATCGAAGCTGCCAAACCACTCTTTGATGGTTCTAGCCAAAGAGAGGTCTGGGGTTTGAACTCGAGACCTCCTGCTCCATATATACTATCTTAAATCACAAATAGACCTAAAACCTTAAAATTGTTGAACTAAAACAAACTTAAATATTTAATATATTTTCAACACCCCGAACACATTTTCCGTCCGTTTCTTACTTCTAGATATATATTTAGGTCTTATATTTGGTTGTGATTTTTATTGTTTGTTCAAATTTTGAATAACAGGTTAGCATTCACGAGAGCTTATCAGGGAAGAATGTAATAATGGTAATCTCCGGGTTAGATATCTCAGATGAAGATGTGAAGGCACTTCATCTTGTTTACAATGAATTGAAGAAAGATAATAGGTATGAGATTGTGTGGATTCCTATAATCCCAGAGCCTTATCATGAAGAAGATAGAAAGAGATATGAATATTTGAGGTCTGCAATGAAATGGTACACTACTCAATTCTCTACAAAGATTGCTGGAATGAGATATTTAGATGAGAAGTGGCAACTCAGGGAAGATCCTTTAGTTGTGGTACTAAACTCACAATCGAAGGTTGAATTCTCGAATACGATTCATTTGATTCGAGTTTGGGGAGCGGATGCCATTCCATTCACATATAATAGAGCTGAGCTTCTTCTCAGAAAAAATTGGCCTGAATCTACCCTTGTCAAGTTCTGTCACCAACCAAGATTACAAAGCTGGGTATGCATTTATTATTTCAATGGCGTTTACATATATTTTTATTTCGTTGAATATTATATATTTCTTAATGTTTCTATCAAAACAGATAAATCAAGAGAGGAGCATCCTCTTCTACGGAGGAAAAGACCATAGATGGATCCAACAATTCGAAGACGGAGTGGAAACATTGAGAAATGATCCTTTGATAATTGAAGCCGGACGTTCATTTGAGATTGTGCGTATCGGAAAGAACGTTCGAGCGGAGGATGATCCTGCACTGATGAATCGTTTTTGGACCACACAATGGGCTTACTTTGTAGTGAAGAGTCAGATTAAAGGTTCAAGCGCAACCGAAACAACCGAAGATATCTTACGATTGATATCGTACCAAAACGAAGAGGGTTGGGTTGTTCTCACAGTTGGTTCAGCTCCAGTGCTAGTTGGTCGTGGCGTTTTGATTCTGAAGATGTTTGAAGAGTTCCCAAAATGGAAGCAAAGTTTGAGGCTGAAAGGCTTTCCTGACACTTTCAAAGAATATTTCAATGAGTTGGCTGCTAAGAGTCATCAATGTGATAGAGTTATACTTCCTGGATTTAGTGGATGGATTCCAATGGTGGTGAATTGCCCAGAATGTCCTCGTTTTATGGAGACTGGAATCAGCTTCAAGTGCTGCCATGGGAAAACTCATATGTGATGATTCATATCGAGCAAAGTTGAGTACTCGTTGTTGAGAGTTTAACCTCTCTTTATTATATTATTGTATTACATGAATACTATACTACTATAATAAAATATGTCATTTGGTTTTGTCTTATTCTATGTATTTTTCAATTAAAATAGGTCTCGTAGTATATACTACTTTGGTTCAAGTGTCTGTATTCTGCATCATTATTATTATTGAAATTCAATGATTATCTAATTTTTATTATTTTTTAGTTTCAACCAATGTGGTCAAAGTCAATGCGGATGGAAATGTTGAGTTTTAAATTTACGGTTATGTCGATGGAAATATCAATGACGATGAATATTTCGGTAAAAATCATAAAAACGATGGAAACTTAAAATTAATATATGAAACTTGAAAAACTATTTAAATAGGTCATAATTAATCAGTTATGTACTTATAAATAATATTTCATATCGAGGAACTAAAAAAAATACAATAAATTAGAGAGAGAACAAATTATAAATTTTAGAAAAAATTAAAGAGAGAATAAACTAAAAGTTAATAATAAATTAAATAGAGAGAATGATTAAAACAAAAAGTAAAAAGAATAAAGGAAAAAGAGTGATAAACAATATTTGAGTAGTACTTTTAATGACCATGTCAATAATGTTGAAAATATTTTTTAAACTCATCCCAAAAGTTGAACCTCTATTTTAGAGACATATTCACGGAAATATCGATAATATCAAAAAATTTGAATCCCGGGTTTCAACAAATAAAGTGGTCATTGCTCTTTCGTTTCTCATACTTAAAAAAGAAAAACAAAATCAAACATTTTTTTTATTACCAAGTTCTGTCCTTAGAGACGGCATTGCCAAGAGGGATGCTTAAAATTTTAGAAAAAAAAAATATATTTTTATTTTATCAAATTTTAATGTATTATAAATTTTAACTTTCAATTTTAAACTTATACTATATAAATAGTGGTAAATTTTACTTCTATATAGATATTAATTTTAAAAATTTAAAACAATCATCTTATACTAAATAAATCAGATGTGATATCAGATCATACATATGATTCTCACAAAATCTCATACTACAAATTTCAATTATACCTTCGTCTTCCTAAACTAATAGAATTGTTCAGGTCTATTATTAACTTTCCACAAACAAACCCATTTTACCTTTTATATATTTTTGGATGCAAACAAAGATTAAGTGATGACCATTAGTATATAAAGAGGGGGCAACACATCCTCTGATCTTTTTTGGTAAGTTGCTGACTAGACACACAATTGACAATATTATAATGATGTGAAGATTGTAGAGCCATATTATTCCTTAACATATATGAAATAGTTAATAAAAAATTCAAGAATTTTACACTTGTAATTATTTATACAATATAAAATTTAAATTGATATAATTTAAAATGTAAAATTTCAAGTTTAATTAAGGTTTAATTTAATAATAAGTGTAAAATTTAAAAGTAAAATATGATTTTTTTCCCATAAACCTTTGTAAATATACATGGTAAAGGAATAAATAGGAACCTCTACTTGAATTTTGTTCTTTTCTTCATCTTCCTCGACAAATCAGAAGCCAAAAATATTATAATATGTGTTTCTTTGGCTTTTTCTCTTTTGCTTTTTTCCTTTTACAATCAAGGAAGATTTTGCAAAAGGCGAAACAGGTGATTTGAGTCAAGAAATTAAAAAACAATATTTTACTTTACATCTACTAAGACCCAAAATTATTACGTTCATTTTTACAATTCATAGGGATTTTAAAAACAAGGGTAAAGTATTCATTTGGTCCTGAGTTTTGGAGTTAATGTCTATTTAGTCCATACGTTTTCAATTTGTGTCTAAGTGGTCCATGAGTTTCAATTTGTGTCTATTTAATCTCTGAGTTTTAAATATTGTATCTATTTAGTCCCTGAATTTTCAAGTTATGTCTAAATGGTTCCTGGATTATTAGAAATAAGTTTAATTCTTCCTTAATTTGTTAACTCGTTAACATAATATCGACTTAATGGTGACGTAAAATGTTTAATTGATCAAAATACTGACATGAGATTAATAATTATGTCAAATTTTAGGCCTAGATTTATGAAAGATTTAATTCTATCTTTGTATTTTGACCAATTAAACATGTTATATCAGCGTTAAGTCAATAATCTAGTAAAAGTTAACGAATACATTAAATTAAGAACCAATTAAACTTATTTCTAATAGTTTTTGAAAATCTAGGGACCAAATAGACAGAATATCCAAAACCCAGGGACCACTTAGACACAAATTGAAAACGCAAGGACCAAATAGATACAACATCCAAAACTCAGGGACACTTAAACACAAATTGAAAACGCAGGGACCAAATAGACACGGCCTCCAAAACTCAAGGACTAAAATGATACTTTACCCTAAAAACAACAAATTATGTATAACAACTATTTTTAAAAATAAATATAATACAATTACAAATATAACATGTCTTAGAAAATATTTATAAATATATTAGATTTTTTCACGTGAATTAGTGATTAACAATGAACAACGCTAGTTGTCTGACTAAAGTGATGAACATATATCAGCGTAATCATAGAAAAAAATTGCTAGATTTACAAGTTTATGTTATTATTTTAAAAAAGAAACGAGAACAAGATATGAAAAATTGAAACTAGAAATAAAAAAACAAGAAACATAAACGTTATCAAACGAGCCCTTAATTAGCAATTTAGGAAGTATTTTGGGACATATTTTTTTTTATAATCTTATAATTAATTGAAGATAATTCAATAATTATTGAATCCATTATTAAATTATTAATTAAATAGAATTAAATAATTATTAAATATTATGTTTACAAAAATTGAAAGTGTTGCGTAGTTACTTTACCAAAAAACAAAAAAAAAAAAAACTTGTGCTATTTGTTATATTTTCTGTGAAATTTAACATTTTTATTGTGGGTCCTTTTCATGCATATATTTTTGGGTTAACTTCACTAATAATCAAAAAAGATTATGGATATATATCAAATATACCGGATGTTTTTATTAAATATCAATAGTACCCAAAACCGCCACAGGCCAAATTAAATTACATTGTGAAATGACAAACATACCTCTGATTTAATTTCTCCTTAATTTGTGTAAAATTTAAGGAAATTTATAAAATTCCTTAAATTTTACAAAATTAATGGAAAAATCAAATCTAAACAAAAATAAAAACTATAACAAAAAATAAAATAAAAAATCTTCAAACTTCTAACTTGTTTTTCAACCTTTTGACTTCTTCTTCAAGGAAAAATCGAATGTTTTTCTTGTTCGTCATCCTAAAAAATACAAAGATAAAAAGTAATCAGTTTATTAATGTGCACTTAAAATTGATACCGGACACAAAATTGATGAAACAGTTTTGAAAACATATGTAAATAGGCTTTTAAAATAAACATTGAATAAAAATAAACATTTTACTAAAAGTAACTTATCTACAAAATACATAGAAAGCGAGTTCGCCGAGAATTGAAAGGTAAATTTTTTTATAAACAGTTTTTTTTTTTTTTTTTTACAAAAGAAACATTTTACTCTTAGTAAACATTTATTTAGGAAAATTCGAATGTCCTTCATGTTCGTCCTCCTACAAAATACAGAGATAAAAAGTAAAAACGAAAAGAGAAAAACAATTCATTCAGAGATAGAGCGAAGACACAAAATTATGAAAAAAAGATCAAAGTTTCTATAGATATGTTAATAGAAAATAAAAATAAATGTTGAACAAAAATAAACATTTACTTAAAAGTACATTTGTTGCTGCTTTCTTCCTCGATTTTGAACAATAACCATAATGATATAATTGGAATCACGGTTAAACGGAACTTTCCGTTTAACTTTGTTAACCAATGTAGCGTATTGGGTACCTTTTACAATAATCATCGTCTTCAAATCATATTTCTCGTAACTATGAGAATCACCCATCATCGGCCTTGAACTCCCAGATCTCGCAATTAACTGTTCCACGTTCCCAAATTGATTCTTTTTTCTTCTCAGGAGAAGAGTTGACTCCCAGATCTCACATTATCTTGAATTGTTCCATGTTCCCAGATCTCGCAATGAATCATCCCATGAACCCTCGTATAACAGATCAATAGATTTAGAACTCATATCGGATAAGAAGGTATTAAATATGTTAAATCACCAATTGAACCAAAAGCTTAAGCCAATGGTTCAAGGTAAATTTTAAACATATATCTCAACACTCCCCCTCACATGTGAGCTTGGATATTTGCACAAGACCCAAACATGTGGAATATTTAAATGGGGAGGAAATTAGAGCAAATGACATAATGGAGGTTTGATCCTAGGACCTTCTGCTCTGATACCATATTAAATATGTTAAATCACCAATTGAACCAAAAGCTTAAGCTAATGGTTCAAGGTAAATTTAAACATATATCTCAACAGAAGGAAAATGAAAATAAATCGAATAACAAAAACTGAAAATGAAATCAAAGAAGAAAGAAATGAAATGAATAAGTTGCAGATGTAGAAAAGAAACCATTCAAAAAATGATACCATATAATTTAGATTTGATAACTGACAAATCAAAATCAAATTAATATGATAAAAAAGGAAAGATATCAGTCATTAACTAAAATCCCAAGAATCACGGAATCATAGAAAATGATCACGAAAATTGAAAAAAAAAAGAAATGGAAAATGAAAAGAAAAAACGAATAAAAAAGGGTAAAAATGTAAACCGGATAATTAACAACTACGGTTGCGCCGCTACTAGTGATATTAATTAATCTCAATATTTGGGTAAAAGTGTAATAGAATTTTAACAACCGATAATATTGAAATTTGATGAATTAATCAGGATACTAGTGATATTAATCTCAATATTTTTTTACCTTGTACAAATGATTTGTTTCTTGTTTTGCTTTAAACGCTTCATGAAGAAGATTTGCTTCTTCTTTAAAGAAAGTATTTCAATTATGGGATGTTGTAATTTTGAAGAATATCATTCTGCCGTCACTTTTTTGCCAATTAGTTTTTTTTTTTTCCCAATGTTTTTTCAATGTTTATCATTTTTCTAAATACCTTACAAACAATCAAATTAATGTGATGTATTAAAAACTCAAACTCGTTTTATAATGGAATTTAAAACAGATTGATATATGTTATTAAAATATTATTAAATCATATTTAATAATCTTTAATAACATAAATTGAAATATTAATCTAAACCTAACTCAAATAATTAGATACCCCCTTTCCATAACGTCGTAAATTTGAGCTTGCCCTTCACTAATTTGATGTAATATTTCAAAAAAAATAACATATATTTAAATATATCATTACCTAATATTGTTTTTTACTACAATACTGTATTTTAATTTACCATTTTCGAATTAAACCTAGAATGAACAAAAAAAAAAAAGTACGGACACAGAGAATTAGTTGGAGAATAAAACTACAAAAGATGGGACATAAATAATTAATACGTCCATATATTCCATTCTTCAGACAAGAAAACCAGTTTCTCACAGACTCTTTGAATTGTCTCTTTCTCTCTTTTTTCGAAAGTTTAATTATAAATAGAGTTACCAATTTGAAGCAACGACACAAACAAAAACCATTCTATCTTTTTCTCTCCTATTGATATTTTTGCCTTCTCCTTCTCCTCCCAATAATGGCCACTGTACACAAAAACCCTGCCACCGGCACCACCAACGTCACTGCTGCCGGTGCCCATTCCCTGCCGCATTCTAAGCAGGCACATGCACAAGTCGGCAAGGATGAGGTTAGCATGAAACATTTGTCCGACGACATTGTCTCTGGACACATTTACGCCAAACATCGTGACGATGATGCGACCAAAATTGATGTTGGCAATTACCTCTCAGTTATTGAAAGCATCATTAATACTGCTGATCGAATCACCATTACTGTTCATCAGGTAAATTATTATAGACGTTTGTTTGTTTGATTTAATTAAATTTTAATTGTTAAAAAAACTTTGTAATGAAAAGATATTAATTACGAGCTCCATGCATGCAGGGAAACGACGGACGTGTTGTATATGCAGATGACTCTTTGACATCCAATGTTTTGATTGAGCCACCGCTTTGTACCCTTCACCGTGTCTCTAGCGAGGTCAATACTTCTTGAAAAATTAGGAGGATCTCCTCCAGATCTCCCTTTCTATTGGTTAAAAAATAATAAGAGATAACTAATATATATTTTTAATAATTATTTGAGACATGTTGATTTGCTTTTAACCAATAGAAAATGAATAGGTATGAAAATCAGGAGGAGATCTTTTATCTTCTTATGTGAGAAAAATGCATGCCTCATGATCGTTATATCATTTTCATATATGTCATATCTCTATTCGATTGAATAATACAAACGAGATATGTGTATGTTGTTGCATAAAATGGAAGACTGGGAACTGACCTGTGGGTCGGGTGTCTCCCAGACCGCGACTGTGGAAGAAACTTGAAAGAACAAGAAGATGAGTGAGAAGTGAGCAGAGTAGCTTAGATAACATGGCCTGTACAAGGAAACAACTGAGCATCGGTGTGGTGCCGACCTATCCACTCTGATGCCTAAGTTAGACCAGAGGTGGTGTCGAGCAGAGTGTCGGAGAATTAGCGTACCTCAACAGTAGGTCTCCTCCGGTATTTATAGGAGAGGTGTAATGATGACCCTACTGTGTAGATGTCAGGCGTAGGCCCTAGGCCACGTGTCGGCTCTCGATTGAATGATTGTCTATCATGTCGGAGGGAGGGTCTCGGTGGTCGGAAGAGCAGCCAAGCTCTTTGCCTTAGTGTTGAAATGATACCACACCAGGTGGGCTCATGCCTCTTCTGGTCTATGAGCCCATCTTTGTCCATTCTCTATATGGAGGGTCACTTACTCTACTGAGTTTAGGTGAGTTGGTCTTCTAGGGATGAGCACGCACCTTGCTAGGCTTCACGCGCTCAGTCTGTTAAGTTCATCGTCTCGGTGCTCAGTCCTCTTCTGGAGGCCGAGTTCTTTAGAAACCTCTAGAAGTGGTCTCTTAGGATGGGTACCTGCCATATTGGGCCTAGTGTGCTCATTCGACCCACTCCACGAGTGACATGGACATCTTTGATCATCCTACATGGTCCTCCAGAGGGGTGTCATGTGGTCATACAGTTGTTTGAAAATCCACTCATAACAGTGTATATAATCGCTAACGTTGGAGACAAGTATTTAAATTATTAGAGTGTCTCACCTCACCCTTTTAATAAGTAATTGATGATTAGTATATATATTGTGGCAGCTATCATGCAAGGCTCCAGGGATAGAACAAGCACATCAGACAACCTTGGACATTTTCGACATACTAAGCCATTACCCATGGGAAGCTAAGGCAGCACTTACCTTGTTGGCTTTTGCAACAGAATATGGAGATATATGGCATCTTCACCATTACTCTCAAGCAGATCCACTTGCTAAATCCTTGGCTGTCATTAAGAGAGTTGCTTCACTAAGAAAGCAATTAGATTCACTCAGATATCGTCAAGTTCTTATCAGCCCCAAGAGTCTGATCCATAGTTGCTTGGTTGCTATCAAACTTATGAATCAGATCAGAGAATACTCCAAATATGATGTCAAAGAACTTCCCGAATTACCGTCTGCTCTTCGTCAAATCCCTTTGATTACTTATTGGGTTATACACACCATTGTTGCTTCTAGAATTGAGATCTCCACTTATCTCAACGAATCCGAGTAAGTTATACTAAATGATTAAATTTACCTTATCACAACAGCCAAAACCGGGTTTGGATGTATTTGTAATTTTATTTAACAATAGCATTTATGGTTATCTATCAGGAATCAACCACAAAGATATTTGAATGAACTGACTGAGAAGATAAGTGTCATACTCAATATACTTGAAAAACATCTTGAAGCCATCAGAGATCAATTTGGTACATCGATGAATCTCCATATTTCATTAACATGATTTTTATTATCATTTGTATGTTCATAAATTTCTAAGCCATATGAAATTATATTTGATTGCAGAGGAAGTTGATCTCTACAGATGGTTGGTTGATCACATTGAGCATTATCACACTGACATTGCCCTGGTGACACCTAAGCTGCTTCACGGAAGGATCGAAGCTGCAAAACCACTCTTTGATGGTTCTACCCAAAGAGAGGTATGGTTTTGAACTCAGGACCCAAAAATCTTAATCTGTTGGTGCTAAGACAAACTTAATCATTTAATAAATTTTTAACAACCAAACCCAAACACATTGCGTCTGTTCTTACTTCTAAATATATATATTTAGTTCTTATATTTGGTAGTGAAGTATTTTGTCTTTGTTTTGTTGATATTTTGAATAACAGGTTAGCATTCATGAGAGCTTGTCAGGAAAGAATGTGATAATGGTAATTTCAGGGTTAGATATCTCAGATGAAGATGTGAAGGCACTTCATCTTGTTTACAATGAATTGAAGAAAGATAATAGGTATGAGATTGTGTGGATTCCTATAATCCCAGAGCCTTATCATGAAGAAGATAGAAAGAGATATGAATATTTGAGGTCTGCAATGAAATGGTACACTACTCAATTCTCTACAAAGATTGCTGGAATGAGATATTTAGATGAGAAGTGGCAACTAAGGGAGGATCCCTTAGTTGTGGTACTAAACTCACAATCTAAGGTTGAATTCTCGAATGCGATTCATTTGATTCGAGTTTGGGGAACGGATGCCATTCCATTCACATATAATAGAGCTGAGCTTCTTCTCAGAAAAAACTGGCCTGAATCTACCCTTGTCAAGTTCTGTCACCAACCAAGATTACAAAGCTGGGTATGCATTTATTATTTCAATGGCATTTACATATATTTTTATTTCGTTGAATATTATATATTTCTTTATGTTTCTATCAAAACAGATTAATCAAGAGAGGAGCATCCTATTCTACGGAGGAAAAGACCATAGATGGATCCAACAATTCGAAGACGGAGTGGAAACATTGAGAAATGATCCTTTGATAATTGAAGCCGGACGTTCATTTGAGATTGTGCGTATCGGAAAGAACGTTCGAGCGGAGGATGATCCTGCACTGATGAATCGTTTTTGGACCACACAATGGGCTTACTTTGTAGTGAAGAGTCAGATTAAAGGTTCAAGCGCAACCGAAACAACCGAAGATATCTTACGATTGATATCGTACCAAAACGAAGAGGGTTGGGTTGTTCTCACTGTTGGTTCAGCTCCAGTGCTAGTTGGTCGTGGCGTTTTGATTCTGAAGATGTTTGAAGAGTTCCCAAAATGGAAGCAAAGTTTGAGGCTGAAAGGCTTTCCTGACACTTTCAAAGAATATTTCAATGAGTTGGCTGCTAAGAGTCATCAATGTGATAGAGTTATACTTCCTGGATTTAGTGGATGGATTCCAATGGTGGTGAATTGCCCAGAATGTCCTCGTTTTATGGAGACTGGAATCAGCTTCAAGTGCTGCCATGGGAAAACTCATATGTGATGATTCATATCGAGCAAAGTTGAGTACTCGTTGTTGAGAGTTTAACCTCTCTTTATTATAATACTACTAAAATAAAATATGTCATTTTGTGGTAATGTTCTATGTTTTTTTTTTTACAATACTGTAATCGAGTCCATTAGGTCTCTCGTACACTATATTTGGTCAAAGTGTTTGAAATTTAATGATTATCGTATTTTTTTTTAATAAAAAAATTTCAAGGCAGATGGAAGTTATTATATTGCTCTTTCATTTCTCGTTCTTAAAAATGAAAAACAGATCAAAATTATCAGAAATTTTGATCATTAATCTATTTTTTTTTTTTTGTATTTAAATATTTGAAGAACGAATAACACAGAAAGGGACCATTTTGATGCAACAAATCCAATCAGATTAATTCTGAATCAATCACAATTATTATAAAACTTAATTGGAGAAAACAAAAGATTCAGAAGAGGAACAAAACTTACCCATTTTGCTAAACGGCCAGACCTAGCAGACGCAGACGCTTCAAACTTTCGTACACCACAGACAAATCGATTTGAAACCTCGTACGAACAAATCTGAAATCAATTTCTAACGAATAAATCATAAACCGAATATTTCGCACTTCGCAGATACTTGAGAAATCGATTACGTGACCTACGAATGCTGAGATCTTCACAAACGAACCCAGAGTTTTCTAAGAGAAGAAAACTTTATCACATTTTATTATTTCTTTTACCCTTTTTCTAAATTTCAGCAAACACATTAAAAAAAATAATAATAACAAGGTGATTTTAAAAAATGACATTTTAATAATTGATATTTTAAAACTTAATAAACATTTAAAAATTTCAAAAATGATATTTCTAGTTTTAGTAGAATCTCAATATGAGAAATGTCAGATTTTGAAATATTTTGAAACATTTTGCAATTTTTGAAAATTAATAAAAGAAAGTGTCATATATTGTAATTTCCTTAATAACAAAGATTGGTTTTAACCATTTTTTATATGCATTATATTATATCAAATTGAGAGATGGAAGACTCAGCTTTCGATTTTGTGTAAAGGAGTTCAATTGCTTTACCGACCAATTGAGCTATTTCTCAGCTTAGTTGTTACAATAAGTATTTATAAATATAATAATTTTTTTCAAAAAGTCGAAAGTTGAGTCTTCCATTTTTTATAACATTGTTTAAGTTCAATAAATCAAAGTAACTTTTTTCAAAAAGTCGAAGGACACTTATAAATTAGTAAAAAGCTAAAAGTAGCCATTTTTCTTTCCCTCATTTTCCTTATAGCCACATTTTTTAAAACATCTAAAATAGCCACTTTCCAATATAAAAAGACATAAATACCCCTAATGTCAAATCATCATCTCTTTCCCCATTCCCTTTACTGTCCATTTTTTTTTTTAAATATTAACATAACTCTCTCTACTTTTTATAATTATTTTTAAAAAATATTTTCCCTCCCATCCCCCCCCAATTTTTGTTCTATATATTTGATTCTCTCCCTCTCTCCCTCCCTCATTTTTTCTCTCATTTCTTCTTCCCTCTCTCCCTCATTTCTCTATCCATTTCTTATCATTTTCTTTCAAACCTCCATTGATTATCTCATTCTTTCTCATTCTTTTTCAAAAAAACCACCATTTCTACAAATGTTCATCTTACAAATTTCTTACAATTTTTTAATTTACTATCTCTCTCCTTAATTTATTCTCATTCTCCTTTTTTTCATAAATATTTTTCACCTTTTTTGTTCCGAATCTCAAAGATCTAAACTAAAAATACCATGGATTTGACGAAAGATATTATTTTTTTTGTTCTCATACGTAATATACACTTTTTCGTGGTCTGTAATATATGTTATACACACTTTTTTGTGGTTTGTTTAATATACAGTCTGCAATATACGTTCTGCTTTTGTTTTGCTTAATATACAGCCTGTAATATACATAATATACACTGTTTTGTTTTGTTTGCATATTTAAGTATTTTTTTTGTACATTAAGTATTATGTAATTAACACTCTTTTCATTTTTCGTTTGCATATTACGTACATCACACCTTTCTTAAATGCTTTTACGATACAAAAGACGATATACTCAATATACCGGGATGTACAAATCGCTTTTTATGAGAGGAGAAACTATAAATAATATACTAAATTGAATTGATGGGTGTCGAAACCACCAAAAATAAATACTTACTCTTGGAATTTATAAATTTGTAATAGTGGCGAGTAAGGTCGATCTCCACAGGGAAAAGGGAATTAAATTAAAGTAACTAAAAAGGGGGGATTTTGAGTTGTTGTTTATAAAAATAAAAATAAAACAAAATAAAAAAGAATAAGAAATCAATAGAGAAAGCTTCCAACTAAAGGTTTAATCTCGGTTATAGTTCATGGATTTGATCATCGATTACTAAACATGCATTCCTAAATTCTTCTATAAATTAGTTGGCAGTCGTCGAAACAACAAGTGCTCTTTCTTAGTTTCTCAATAGCCCAGATACGATCTAATGACTACTTTAATTAACGGATAACCCTAGAATACGATAATAAGATTTAACCCATTAATAACATTAAGATGAGAAGAACCAAATTCTAACTAACAAATACGGTACGACCGATTCATTTAAGTTAGATCATAAATTCTCATAACATAAATTAAAAGGTGTCTTTAATCAATTTATGCTGTTATGCTACTTGTATTAGAAAAATTAAACAATTACGGATTCAACGTTCTAACTAGCAATATGAAAATTAATAAAAAAAAAAACAAGTGGCCAATTTGCAAAATAATTAATCAACAATAAAATATGCAAAGAGAAAGCATGAATAAAGAGAAAATAGGAATAAAATTAAGAACAAAACCTCACAAAATCATGAACCGAATCTCGATAATCCTCTAGTTGGAATAAAGAAATTAGCTAGAAAACATAATAAAACTATCTAAGAGTCCTAAGAAAAATAGGGGGTGAAGGGCTTTTTAATTAGGGTTCAATTGAGGCTTTAAATAAGCAAAAATATGATATTTTCGTGATAAAATATGCAATTCTAATCTGCCAAGCCGTCAAGTCGAGCCGTGAGTCGCGTGAGTTAAGCACCACCGCCTTCTTTATGTGTCTGGAGCCATCCGAAGCCACAAGCCTTCTCCCTTGGTTTCGCTGAGCGTTGCGCGCTGACACCTTTTCTCTTCACATTGATGACGTTAGCGGCAACTTTTATTCATTATTTTATTAATTTCACGTCGCCGCGACGACGAATCTCACCGCTACAGTGACCATTCTCGAGTTTTTAGCTCAAATTTCAATTTTCTGCAGGCCGCGGCCATCGAATCCCGTCTTCGCGACGACGGGCCTTTTTGAACACTAAAATGGGCATAACTTCTTCGTTTTAAGTTTGATTTGAGTGCTGTTTTTGTCTACGTTCATGAAATTCAACGATTAATAATATTATGGACATTTAAATCAATTAACAATCATATTTTAATTATAATGGAGATAAAACCACTTATAAATAGGCGTAAATTGCGAGTTATCATGAATCTAAAAAATTGAATAAAAATCGAAATATGTAGTATAAAATCAAAACATAAAAATAAATCATTCAAAAAATACTAAAGATACTAAGTACACTAAAGAACTATGAACACTATACTGAATATACTAAAAACTTGTGGAAGAGAAAATGCATTAGGAAATAAAAATTGTATTGGAAAATAAAAAATGTCAGACTACACGTACTATACGTGTCAGATGCGTCAGACTATACCTGACCTACAAAAAGGGTAAAATTGGTATATTAAAAAATTGAATAGTAAAAGTGGCTAGTCCAAACTTTTTTAAAAAAAGGTGGCTAATTTGGACTTTTTGATGCAAAAAGTGTTTGTTTTGAAATTTCACCCTAAATATAATATTGTTTCAAAAAGTATTTATAAAAATATAACAAATTTTTTCAGAGTGAATAAAAAATTAACAATGATCGAAACTAATTGTATCAACTTATTAGCATTGATCATTAATAATGGAATTTTTTTTATTATATTTATAAATACTTTTTAAATGTGCTACCATTAAAATGTTCATTAATTTTTTAGAAGGTGTAAAAAATTTAAAGTTATAGAGTATAAGAGAATAATTTAGCATTAAATTAATATAGGGTATGATTTATAATAAATCTAAAAAATTAAGAAGTATAATTTATCATTTACACTTTATTTTAAGAAAGAAATTATCTTAAATAATATATTTTTACCTACGAATAATTGAAATGTCATCATATTAAAACTTATATAAATAGCAGTTCAATAAATTTTAGAATATAGTTCAATAACTTATTGAATTATATATTTTGTTATTTTCCGTGAGTTTATTAATTTTTTTATATTTTTTTTAGCTTAATAAATTACTGAAACCTTAGTCTCTTTAATAGAATTCATTTTTCAAGTTTTTTTGAACCGTCACTTAGTTTGGCACCTAGATCAAGTGAAAGGAACTGCTTGTTTTTTAAAATAAAAGATAATGCTAAAAAAATAAAACTCAAATAGAAAGCTACTATTCAAATAAATTGAGAGCACAACTTGTATTGAAAATGTGGCCTTTTTTCAAGGATTACAAATTTTAGCTAGCAGGAAAGTTGCCCATGCAGTAAAAATAGAGAATATGAGCTCACAAAGACTAATTATAATTTCCGCATAACGTAGCTGGTTTAGTTTTTAGTACCTTCTTTCTATGAAGTTGAAGATTCGTGTTCCTTTTCTCTAATTTGATGTAAATATTAAAAAAATACAGGATAATATTCACATATAAAGCCAACAATCCCTTGTAAAATTATATCATTCAAATACATATATAATATAACATATGCATGATAACCATGTGCCCTGATGGACTGGATTACAAATTAGATATAATAATGAAAATGATTGAAATTATTCAGTAGTAATACTTAATTGTAGTAGTATTATAGTGGTAGCAGCAGCGGCGGCAGCAGTTGCCTAATTCATTGGAGCGCCGCGGCCGTGACAACACTTGAAGCTGATTCCGGTATCCATAAAGAGAGGGCACTCAGGGCAATTGACAACCATTGGAATCCAACCACTAAATCCAGGAAGAGTCACTCTTTCACATTGATGAGTCTTGCTGGCCAAATCATTGAAATGATCTTTGAATGAATCAGGAAAGCCTTTGACATTCAAATTCTGTTTCCATTTGTTAAACTCATCCAACACTGCCAAAATCAAGCTCCCACGCCCTACAAGAAGCGGTGCGGAGCCGACGGCGAGAATAGCCCAACCGTTTTCATTTTCATAAGATATTAATCGTAAGATATCTTCAGTTGTTTCACTTGCGCTTGAACCTATTAATTGACTCTTTATTATGAAGAAACCCCATTGTGTGATCCAAAAACGAGAAGTAAGCATTTCATTTTCTTCTGTTCCTTTGACATTCTTTCCTATGAATACAGTCTCAAATGAGATTCCTTTGTCTCTTATCAATCGATCATTTTTTATGTCTACCACTTTCTCTTCGAATCGTTGAATCCAATTCGGATCTTTTCCTCCATAGAATATAATACTCCTTTCTTGATTGATCTAAATTCAAAAAAATTATATTAATAGTAGAATAATTGAGAGGAAAAATTACTTTAGTACTCACTAGTGAGTATGCGTTTGTACTCATCGTGTCATTAAACCCATATATTTATTAAAAAAAACGAAATATTTATTACAATTGGTATATTTTATCCAATAAAAAATTGAGACATAAGACGGCTAGTATAAACTTATACGGACTTTCCTACATATCTCATTTCTATTGGATATATTAATGAATAATAAATTTGTGATTTTTTAATAAATACATGAAACTCATTTATATGTTTCATAAATAAAACACATTAGGAAGTCCGGGGGAGCTTCAAGTGAAGAGGCTAAGTATTTTTCCATAAAAGAATTATAAAATAAAAGGTAAAAACTGCATACCCAGTTTTGGAGTCTTGGTTGGTCACTAAACTTGACAATGGTTGACTCTGGCCAGTTCTTTCTCAATAAATATTTAGCTCTCTCATGAGTAAAAGGAATGGCATCAGTTCCCCAAACACGAATTAAATGAATCGCATTTGTAAATTGGACCTTCGATTTGGAGTCGAGAACGACGATCAAAGGGTCATCTCTAAATTGCCACTTCTCCTCTAAAAATCGCAAACCTGCAACTTTTGGAATATATTGTGTTGTATACCACTTCATGGTCGACCTTAGATATTCATACCTTTTTCGATTTTCTTCCTCAAAAACCTCTGAATTAATTATGGGGATCCAAACAATTCTAAAATTTTCCTCTTTTTTCAATTCATTATTAACTTGATGGAGAGCATGAATATCATCATCTGAAATGTCTACTCCAGAAATTACTAATATCACATTCTTTTCCCTCAAAGCGTCTTCAATCATTTCCTATATAAAAACGAAGATGATTATCAAACGGAGCCTTAAAAAACCCGAAAAATATGATATTTTTAAAGTTTAAAACGTATAGAAACAGTGTTTTTAAACTGACCTGCTTAAGAGTAGCAGTATTGATTAAAGGCTTAGCATCAATCTTTCCATAGAGCAACTTAGACACGACCAATGTTATCTCAGTTGGAAAGTTGTCAGTATGATCCACAAGCCATTTATATAGTTCAATCTCTTCTGCAATTTACATAAATTAAATAGATATATTTAATTCACGGCTCACTAAAACTAAAATAAAGAGAAAAAAAAAACCCTATTTAATCGACCTTGTTGTCCTCGGATAATGTTCAGATAGTTTTCGAGTAGATTGAGAATAGCAGCGATTTTCTCAGCCAATTCATTCAAATATTTCTGCGACTCACCCCTGACAATTTTGTCCCAACTATAATTAGTGTCCGTTTAAGACAATTTTGTCCCAAAAAAATTCGTTGGAAACAATTACATTTTTTACTCACATTTCATGACCCACATATTTTTTTGGGTCTTGCAAAAATTGTAAAATTAGGTCCAATATTTATAAAAATAGCAGTAAAAAACTTATTTGCAAAACCGTAAAAAACTGAAATTCACACCTTAAAATATTACAAAATTGCCACTAATTTTGCATGAGTAATCAATGATTTCTTCACAAGTAATACTGATTTCTACACAAGTAATCACTGATTTTACTGATATCTTGATATTTTGTGCATGAATCACTGATTACCTAATAGTTATCACTGATTATCTTATAAGTTATCACTAATTACTCTGATTCACTTGAATGAAGGTTTATAAAAAACTGTTATATTTGCAAATACTTTTTAAAATGCTATATTTATAAATATTACAAAAAATTCTGCTACCCAATAAAATTTCCCTTTTTTTTCTGAGATATTACATTAAAATTAGGGGAGGGGAATTCGAACCTTCAACCTCAAAGAAAGGGAGTAGGTGTCTAACTGATTGAGTTATGTTGATGTTGGCCCCACATATTCTATTTAATTATAATATAAATGAATAAATAAAAATAAGACACATATAAAAGTGGATATATATAACCTCATATACAAGTATTATTAGATTGAAAATAATAATATTTATAAGGTATTTTTAAAGTGACATTTTTTAATAGTTATTTTTACTAAATTTTTAAAAAATGACATAATTTTCTAACAATAATTAATTTAAGGAAAGAAAAACAATAATTAATGAATTTATCAAAGTAGTAAAAACTAACCCAACTTAAAAAATTACAAATGAACGTCATAAAAAGTAGCAATGAAATTTATCATTCTATAATAATGAAAAAAATTCATTAATATAATGAAAACAAAAAGGATATTAAAAATTAAAATAGAAAAAAAAAAAGTGTTTTGCCGTGAAAAGGAGTGTTAGAAAACTTACTCAGTGCGAGCGAGGTAACTAGAGATCTCAGTAGTGGAAGCAACAATAGCATGAATAACCCAATACGTAAAAAGTGGGATCTGACGAAGAATAGAAGACAGCTCTTGAATTTCCTTGACATCATATTTTGAGAAATCTCTAATATCATCCATATATTTGATTATTTGAAGGCAACTCTGTATTAAACTTCTTGGCCCAATAACAACTTGTCGATATTTGAGTGAATCTAATTGCTTTTTTAATAAAGCAGTTTGATGTGTCATTGACAATGTTTTAGCAAGTGGGTCCAAATGTGAATAATGATTCAGATGCCATATCACTCCATAATCTGTTGCAAATGCAGCTAATGTCATTATTGCTTTCGCTTCCCATGGATACCTTGTTAATATGTCCAGAACGTCTAGGGTTGTCTCATGAGCTTTTTCTATCCCTGGATCCTTGAATGACAACTGATATATATATTGTGTGAGAGATATTTACACGTACGTGATACGAAATTACGATGTACGATATGAAATTTTTATAGGCCTATTTGATAATAATTTTATTTGTTTTATCTAATTAATAGTATGTAATAGTATGTTATAGGATATATAATAACATTATATATCAATTATCATTTTAGGTTAAATGGATTTAAAAAAAAATATGTTCATAATTCATAAATGACCTCATTAGCAATTTTTTGAAGAATATCTGCTGGTGGATCAATTGCTATGCTGGTTTTCAAAGAATCTTCTGAATGTATCACACGCCCATCAATGTCCTACAATGTAGATATAGTCAGACATATAATTAGGTTAGTTAAAACGGACTTCAATTTAATAATAAGACACTCGTATTACATCTATTAAAAAATAGTAACAGAAAAATTTATACTCGAGTTACAGCTTCACTTATTTTATCCGCATTCGCAATCATATTTTCGACAAACGAAATGTAATGACCAACATCAATTTTGGTCGTGTCATCGTCGCGATGTTTGGTGTATATATGACTGGTAATAACATCATCAGAAAAATGTTTCAAACTCAGCTCTTCCTTGGTAGCTGTTTTCAGCTTAGGATAGGCTGATGGGGCAGAGGGGTTTGTTGGAGGGACTATGACAGACATGATTGCACAAGGCTTGGGGGAAAAAAAAACTTTAAAGCTTTCAAAATAAATGAGGCTGCCTTAGAGAATAAGGTTTGTGTTGTCGTTGTCTAATATGCAACACCCTATTTATAATTATCTTAAAAAGGAAAAGGAATACAAAAGTAAAGAGAATAGAGAATCTACAGTTATCTGTCTAAAGAATAAATATGTTGATTGAACTTTAATTAAACTATATAATATCATAGTTGGGCCTATCTTGCCTTCCCTCTTACAGATGCCATTAAATTAATATATAATATTCAAGTAATTAACCAAATTAATAATTTTAAAGCCATGCATATTTTATCCATTATGATTATTATTATTCTAATTTAGGTATCTTTTGTTAAGATATAGGGAGGTATTGTAATTACAAAGATGAACTTTACAAATTGAGAAATTGACAATACAATCAACATCATTTTTTTTCTTTTTTTTTAAGAGAAAAAATCAATTTACACACCTATGAAATTAGGTGAGTTTGTCAATGCAAACCTTCAATTTTTAGTTTTAGAAAAATTGAATCATGAACTTTAATAAGTGGTACAATTAATATTTTTGGTTTAGTAAAATTACTATTTTTTTTTTTTGAGATTTATAATTATGTGTGAGCGTTTTTATAGTTGGACTTAGTTATTTTATGTAGATATTGATTTTATGTTTGTATTGAACATTTTTATATGACTTTTTTTAATGTTGTGTTTGAATATTTTTACTGTTTGATTTTGAGACGCCACTGAGTGAATGTTTTATGGTTTTGGTTCAAAAAAATAATAATTACTTCCACCCATTGCATTTTTCTTTAAAAAAAATTAAATAAAAATAGGTAAAGCCCTTGTGATATATTGACCTCTCAAAATAGGTGGCAAATTTAAATAAACAAATTAACCTAAGAATTTTAGTTTTAGGAGAAGATTTAAAAGAAAAAAAAAGTAACTTACAGGGGTATTCTATTTATAAAAAAAGACTTAATAATAATATAATTATAATTATTTTCTTCTTAGAAAAAGAAAGGTAGAAGGGTAACAGTAGTAACGAAAGAGGTAAAGTAGGAAGTAACTTTGGAATTTTAATTTCCTTTATGAAAAAGAAAAGATTTGAGATTAAACATCAAGATTAGGTGTGTGACCCACAACAAAACTACAACTGTGTGATGGTTAGAATTTGAATGCTTTTAGAATTTGAACAAACTCTTTCACTGTTCTATATTATGCCATTGTGATTGATTTACACAACTCCCCTTAAAGGGGCTAAAGCAGTTTATAAGAAAAAGATTAGGGACTACACAGATTACAAAAGGTAAAATGCAAACTAAACTCTACGTCTACGTGCTTGGTATACGGGAATGAGAAATGGAGTTTATAAACTATCAAACACAACTGTAGTTATTGTAAATAAATGCCTCATTGTATTAATTCCATACTGAAGGTATTTATACACAAAGGAAAATTAATGTAAACAATCTAACAGACTAACTAAACTATTTAACAAACTAACTGAATGAACTGAATGTAATAGTAGTTTATAAATTCATTTTAATTTTTAAAAATATCAATGAATTTTAGATCATCAATAAATAAATCATATCATATCATTATATAAATCTTAATATTTTCTCCCCCCTCTCTTTTCTTCCTATTATGGGCCTCCAATATAAAAATTGGTCCCACTAATTTTTTAGTACAGATTTTTTTTATTTCTGAAAATAAAAGAGCTATTTTCAAAAATATTAAATGTTTTTAAAATTTATAAAAATGACATTTATGTTAAGGCATTAAGCTTCCAACGAAGTGGGAGGAGACCGGTCTGACCGCGTGCTTGTTGAAAAAATGTGAGTCTTCATAGGACAATTGTCACTACTTATAGACCTGGATCTTGGTGATCTATCTGTGACCAGGATGAAACTTGGATAAAACTAAGTGGAGGTCTGAACCAACTGAGGTTGAAGAATCAACAATGAATTATGGTTAGGGATGAAATGCCACTCAAAAGATCTAGTTGATTCTCCTCGAAGTGTGTTGAGGCGCTGTAAATGACTGAAAATTTTGGGTAAAGCACTGGTGCTTGCTTTAAAGAAACATCATTTTTATTTTTTTTTATTATTTTTGAAAATATAAAAAGATTTAGATATTAGATCAAATTAAGGAATGAGATTGAACCTTCAATCTCATAGAAAGAGAGTATATGATTAACCACAAGAGTTATACCTTGTTGGCTATAAAAACTATCAATTCATTAAATATTGTTTTTGAAAGCCCCGTATTAATATATTTTATTAATAATTAAAAGAAAAATAAACAAATTGAGAGAAAGGGGTTTCTTTCTTCTCAATCCAGTCTCAAATGATGGGGGCTGAGACCGCGAAGACCAAATAAATCTATTCTTCCCTAACAAAGCTGCCAGGAAAAATAGAGGGACGATGAAGGAAGTTCTTTTCTAGGGTTTTCCGGGGGATCTTTAGGGCTTACGATACGACATTCTATGAATTTGCGGAGAGAGTCAGAGTTATCTCTGATTTTGTATGCTATTTTGTTGATTAATTTATGGGCAGATTATGGATTCTTCTAACAACCAGGAGGAGGTACACTATATATATTATGGACAAATTATCTATACATATTTTCATTCTTGCCATATATGTGTAATATCAGCAATTTTTTATACAAGTTCATTCTTGGTGTGAGTGAATGAATCTTAAAAAAAAAAAATCGTAGTCAACATGAGTATAGCTCAATTGATCAAACTCTTACTCTCTCAAATGTTCGAGTCTCACCTCATCCAAATAAGATTGTATTTTGAATCGCACTTGTATATTATTAATTTACATGATCTTATAGAACAATAACAAGACAAATAGACTGATTGATTGATTCCCTGAATTATAATTGATGGACAACTATTTACAACCTAATGGAATAAGATTATTAGTGTAGAATATCTTAAGGATAAATTATTTCATTTAAATATAATATATGACATGCTAATTAACATCTCAGGCTAAATTTTTTTAACACCCAAATGACAATTCATGCAGTTAATATATAGTTATAAAAAAAATTCTTCATTATTACATAGTAGTTTGACCATGGCAACATTTGAAATTGATGCCAGTCTCCATAAAACGAGGACATTCAGGACAATTCACTACCATTGGTATCCATCCACTAAATCCAGGAAGAATTAATCTTTCACATTGATGAGTTCTTGAAGCCAACTCATTGAAATAGTCTCTGAATGAATCGAGAAATCCTTTTACATTCAAATTCTTCTTCCAATTATCAAACTTTTCCAACACTGTCAATACTAAACTCCCACGACCAACTAATAGCGGTGAAGATCCGACAGCTAAAACAGCCCAACCATTTTCATTTTCATAGGATATCAATCTCAATATATCTTCTGTTGTTTCAATTGCACTTGAACCCTTTAATTGACTCTTAATTATGAAATAACCCCATTGCGTGTTCCAAAAATGAGACATAATTGTAGGATCATCCTTTCCTATACGAACAATCTCAAATTTAATTCCTCTGTTTCTTATCAAACCATCATTTTTAATGTCTTTTACTCTGTCTTCAAATTGTTCAATCCATTTTTTGTCTTTTCCTCCATAATATATTATACTCCTTTCTTGATTGATCTAATTGGAAAGAAAGAAAAAAGTTATATCTCAATAAATATAGATATGTGCATTGTAATATAGATTACGTACCGATCTAGTCGATGATCTTGGATTATCAGTGAATTTGACAAGAGTAGATTCAGGCCAATTCTTTCTCAATAAAATTTCTGTTTTCCTATATGTGAAAGGAATAGCATCGGTTCCCCAAACTCGAATCAAATGAATTGCGTTTGTGAATTCGACTTTCGATTTTAAGTCGAGGACGACGACTAAAGGATCGTCTCTGAGTTCCCACTTCTCTTCTAAAAACCTCCACCCTGCAATTTTGGTAGTGTATTGAACTGTGTACCATGGCATTTTAGACCTCACATAATCATACTTGTTTCTGTTATCTTGATCAAGACCCTTTGAGATTTTGATAATTGGGATCCAAATAATCTTATATTTTTCCTCTCTTTTCAGTTCATTGTATATCAATTGAAGAGCCTTAATATCTTCATCAGAAATGTTTAATCCTGAAATTACCAATATCACATTTTTCCTCCTCAATGCGTTATCAATACTAACCTGTATCATAAAATACAAATTCCGATTATAAAATGAATAAATCAAATACGGAAACATCGGATTCATATGCATAACATAAATCTTTGTTCAAAGGCTCGAGTCTCTCCTCCCTTGATTTAATATAATATCTTAAAAAAAAGTATGGACCTTTCTAAGAGTAGAACCATCTATGAAAGGCTTAGCATCAATCTTTCCTTCGATCAACTTGGGCACGACTAAATTTATTTCAGTAGGAAAATTATCAACATGATCCACCAGCCATCTATAAAGCTCTATCTCTTCTGCATCACAAAAAAAAAAAAAATTAATTAATTTTTGGAAGAAGAAAATAGAAATTTGTGAAAAGGGAAGATGAACCTTGTTGTTCTCGTATAATATTTAGATGGTTTTCAAGAATGATGAGTATGGAACTGATCTTCTCCGTCAATTCGTTCAAGTATTTCAGTGACTGACCCCTGTGATTGTGTTAACCTAAATGAGTTTTCGAATAAAACAAAATAGCTTATTTGTATAATTAGCACAATATAAAGTAAAATGACGTAAATCACTTTTAAATTATAGAAGTTGCATACTTAAACTTTTAAATTGAGCAATTGATCTCCTAAATTTTATAAAGTGTTAAGATTGGACTTTAATTAAAAATTATCTCCTTAAATTATTAAATTAGACACCAATAATACGTCCCTAATGTCAACCAGACTTGGAGGGATGAGATCAGAGAAGAAATTCCCGTCTCCACTACCACAAAGATTTTGTGGTTCGGGTCAAGTACAGGTTGAGTGTGGGATAAGGGTCCTTAGTGACCTGCTCCCATAGAGATTTCATAAAAATAATTAGTAAATTAATAAATTAATAGGGGTAATTTGTCAAATTAAGACATTTGGGTCTAATTTTAATACTTTACAAAGTTTAGGGAGTCAATTGCTCAAATTAAAAGTTTAAGAGTGTAAGTGTTACTTCACCTATAATTCTACGGTGATTTATGCAATTTGCCCAAAAATTTAAGTTATATTTCATTAAAAATAAAAAAATTCAGACTGTAAATGAATTATTAGGAATTACTTACTCAGTGCCAGTGAAGTATCCAGAAATCTGAGTTCTAGAAGCCACAATAGCGTGTATAACCCAATAAGTAATCAAGGGAATTTGACGAATGGCTGAAGACAATTCTGGAACTTCCTTTACATCATTATATTTGGAGATATTCCTAATTTCATTCATATATTTGATGGCTTGCAAGCAATTGTATATCAAACATTTAGGCCTAAGAAAAACCTGTCTAAACTTTGGTGAATTCAATTGCTTTTTGAGTAAAGGAACTTGCTTTATTATTCCCAATGTTTTTGCAAGTGGGTCTGAGTTTGAGTAATGGTTAAGATGCCATAAATCTCCATATTCAGTTCCAAAAGCTGCCATTGTCAATACTGATTTGGTTTCCCATGGATAACTTTTTAATATCTCAAGAATCTCCATTGTTGTCTCATGTGCTTTTTCAATCCCTGGTCCCTTGCATGCCAACTGATATATACATTGCATTAGACTTTGGTGATTAGAGAGAACAATTTCAATATGAGAATTGGAAAATTATATATAATTTGCTTTTGTATTATAATGGTTTAATGGTACCATCATCATTTTAAAAGTTTTAATTTAGTTTTTATAGTTTAAGTTAGTCTCAATTAATAATAAAGTTTCAATTTTTATTCTTATGACTGTCATGTTAATATATTACATCTTAATCCACATAAGTGATCTGATAACTTTTTAGTAATAGCAAGAACAGTGAATTTTATCAAATATATGGACTAAATTGAAACTTTTAAACCCACGTAGACTAAATTGACACAAAAACTCATAGCATAGAGACTTTTAAAATCATTAAAAATAATATTAACACAGACACAAAAGCACAGGGAACTAAATTTATAATTAAACCTATTATTATATAATAACATTTATTGTTGGAAGCTAGAAAATAAAAATGGTGAAATTGAAATATACTCATATATAGAGCTTAAATGAATGACCTCACTAGAGATCCGGTGTAGAGTACAAAGAGGAAGGTTGAGTGAAGCATAAGAGATACTTGCAAATGGCACAAGCCCCCCAATTACCTGCAATTGAATAGGATTAAGATATAACTTGATTAATTAATAGTTAAACAACTTGAAAAGAAAAAAAAAATAGACATTAGATAACCTATTAGAATAAAGGATTTAGAATTAACAAAAAAAAATGCAAATGTATTTAGAGATATTTAATATACTAGAGAAACACTATCAGTGATTCGATCAGCAGTTATAATGATACTTTCAACAAGTAAAATATATTTGTCGATATCGATCTTCATCGTGTCGTCGTCAAGATGCTTGGTGAAAATATGATCGGTAACAACGTCATCAGAAAAATGTTTCAGGCTGAGCTCCTCCTTGGGAACTTGGAGTTTAGGATGAACCAATAGAGACATGATGGATCAAAGAGGTGAATTAAGAAAACCCTATAAGAAAGATGGAAGAAGAGATTGATTTTTTTTTTTATTGTTGCTTTGATTTTGGATTTTCCTTTTTATAACTCTCAAGAAAAGGGAACAAAGAGACAATAGTAAAGATAACTCAGGAAATCTACGGCTTTGGTGTTAAGAATAGAATATTTTTATTTGATTGCAGTTTGGTTAACGTATATATATATCTGCGTGCATCTTATCTTCCCTTATAAGAATGTTATTATTAAACTAAAAGAAAAAGGTTTCAAAGATATATTTGTTTTTATTTTAAACTTTAGTTAATAAGAAATGACATCATGAGTAAAAATTACTAAATTGAATTTTGATATACAATAAAGAAAACTTAAAAGATCAGCCAAAACAGAAAAATAATGAGATTTTTTTAATGATATAAGAAATCTCTTGATAAAAGACTAAGGTTGGATTTGCGTTTGGATAAGAAGTCGGGGCCGCGTTTGTCTTCTAGATTTGAAAACTCATAATAAGAGTTTTTTAAAACTATTGTTCAACAAATTCCATTCATTTTCACAATATCAACATATTTTACATTCATTCAAACTTAATAAACCAATTATTTTGCACAATCGAAACACATTATTAACAAATCCTAACCGGGTACCCAACGCACCCTAGTTTCTACAAATTTTCATGGTTTCCATTGTTGTATACTTTTTTGACATTTCATCTTTACTTTCTCAGTTAGTGTTAACTGTGGGTGGGGTTTAGTTAGTAAGCTGACTGTGGTTAGTGTATTTTCTGTTGTGTTAGTTAGTTGTTAGAGTCTTGGTAGGTGTCAAGGTATTATTACAACGGTCAAGCTCTAATTATCAGCTTCAATTCATTCTTTCACTTTGATAATACAATTCCATCTTCTCTCTTTTCTGTTCTTCATCTCTAAATTTCACATCCATTAAGTTTTGTATCTTCTCTTAGTTCTCATTTGAAATAGAGTTTGAAAGTGTTTTTGAATAAATAGAATGTTTTTGATAACCATTAAAAAAAACACTTTTAAAATCTATCACAAACTGGCCATGAGTCATCAAACCCTAGTCTACAAATTTTCTCCTAAAACTTCCTCTAATAGATCCTATTAAAATGAAACTGGCATACGTTAGGTTAATTTGACGTATTAACGCAAATTCAAATCCCCTTACTCTAATTATATTTGTCAAAAACAAAAATGTCCTCCCTCAGTTTGTTTGAGTAAATTTGAGGAATATCATAGTGACTTGAACAAAATAACTTATAACGAACGAATTTGAGTATCAAGAAAATCTAGGAAATTTGCCAAACTGACTTTGAAATTAGAGCTCTAATGAAAACTTGACCTCACTTCTCAATTTTTATAAATAAAACCTTATGCTGATGTACTAGGTGTGAAAAGACAAAAAAACTCATTGATTCATTAACCCCACTCTAACTATCTTTCTCTCTCATATTTGTTATTCTAAAATATCTATTTTAAAACACTAAAAACACAATTTTTATATAAAAAAAAAACTGAAAAATAGATCATTCCATAATAGGTCCGAAATGATATTTTGACTATATTTTTTTCCTACAAAATTGATATTGCTGCGAATTTAGATTTAATTGATAAATATTGAAAAAACGAATGAAATCGATATCTTATTTGGGCAAAACGAGTTCGGATGAAGTTCATAAAAATACAAAAGGAAAAAAATAAATTTCTTACATATGGCTCTATACTTTTCATAATAATTTGAAATGATATTTCGTATTAAATTTTTCAGAAAATTGGAATTGTTATGAATTTAAATTCAATGGATATCAAAAAAAGGAATAAAATCGATATCTTATTTGCACGAAATAGGATCGTATGAAGAAATTAACATTAAAATACTAAATTTTTGAAGAAAAACATATTTGGAAAAGTAAAAAAAAAATATTGGTTTGATCCGAAGATCCCAGACAACTTTTTTTTTCCAGATCTGTTTTAGGTAAGACCCTTTAGTTGTGGTACTCAACTCGAAATCGAAGGTGGAATTCACAAAAGCGAATTCATTATTGATTCGAATTTGGGGAACTGATGCACAATATTCTATCTGTTTTAGGGTTAGATATATATATATATGAGATGTTTACGATTTGTTAGCTAAAGTTCAGACAGCTATTACACAATATTCTATCATTAATTTAGAGCAAGGTCATCACTCACTTTTTTTCTTTTCTTTTTTTCTTTTTCTTTTTCTTTAATCTCCTTTAACTTTTCAAGAGTTATAAATAAATAAGAACAAAGCAAGGGCACAACAATCTCTTTTCTTGTCTATTCTTGCTCTTAGGGTTTCCTATTCCTTCTTTGTTTGAGGAAAATCATGGCTTTTGTCCCTCTCATTACTCCATTGGTGCTTCCTAAACTTTCAACTTCCATCAAGGAGGAGTTAACCCTCAAACACTTTTCTGATGATGTCATTACCGCTCATATATACACTAAACATCGTGACGACGATATCATTAAGATTGATATCGCCGATTATATTCTACTTATTGAAACTATCATTGCAACTGCTCATCAAATCACTCAAGCTATTTTTCAAGTATGTATAAAATATAAAGTCTTGTTTATTGATAAATTTATTTTTTATTTTTTTTAATTAAGTTTCTTCCCTAATAATTTTTTTACTTTAGAAGAAGATTATGAAACTAAAAAATTGTTGAAACACACTTAATTTAAAAACAAATATCTAAATTAATATCGAGGGGCATATGATATTTTACTTTCATCTAATCTTTCCGGTTTTAGTAATTAATGATCTTAATCGATGCAGGGCAAAGGACGTTTGATATTTTCAGACGATTTTCTAAAAGTCAAAACCATCGATCCACCGCTATGTGTCCTTCACCATATATCAAGCGAGGTCATTCAACAAAAGAGCTATTATAATAGTCCAAAATAGTAATCTTAAAAAAAAAAAACATTTTTAACTAACTTAAAGAAAGTATTTTCAATTTTCTTTTTAATATTTATATTTTTGTTTGTTTATTATTATAAAAATATTAATTTAATTAGGAAATAACTCGGCTGCACAAAGCCAATTAGATGCAGCCATGTGGCTTTTTCAAAAAGAACAAAAATTTTTGAAAATATTTTTCCCACTCGATTGCACCTAATTGGTTTGGTAACTATTATCTATTAAATTACTCATTTTGAGATTAAATATCATGCACTCAATTTTTTATTTTTAATGATCATTTTTTTGACATTTTTTACTCTTTCCATTAATTATCATGCCATATTTTGCAAATAAAATTTAAAGTTACATGATTGTTAGGTATTTATAATTTCTTACTTGTTTTCTTTACCGATCTATAAAACGGGTGAGATTTTGGCGAAGGTATTTGATAGGAGTGAGTTAGGTTTCATTAAACGAGAGAGGATTTAATAATTAATTAAAATGATATACTGTAATTTACTAATTTCTCCAACATAACATTATTTGTTTGAAATTCAGTTATCATGCAAGGCTGATCCAGGGATAGAAAAAGCACATCAAACTACAATAAAGATCCTCAACATTCTAAGTAATTATCCATGGGAAGCCAAAGCAGCGTTGACTTTGACTTCATTTGGTATTGAATATGGAATTATGTGGCATCTCAATCATTATTCAGTATTAGATCCACTTGCTAAATCTTTAGCAATGGTCAAAAGAGTTTATTTGTTGAAAAGAGAATTAAAATCGTTCAAATATCGACAAGTAATTCTTAGCCCAAATAGTTTGATCTACAGTTGTTTACAAGCTCTCAAGTGTATGAATGAACTCAAGAAATTCTCCAAATATGATATTCAGCAAATCCCATTAATTACTTATTGGGTAATACACGTTATTGTTGCTTCCAGAATTGAGATTTCATGTTACTTGAATCAAATTCAGTAAGTAGTATTTCTAAAATCTTTTTATTTTGTTATTAAGGCCCTTTTTCGTTTTTCGTTTTTGTCGTTTGAAAAGAAGATAGTCAAATATGTTTGATAACAGTTTTAATTTTTGGTATTTCGAAAATAGAATGAAAATAAGAATACAAAACCGTTTTCAAAAACTACTTTTTGGTTTTTGAATTTTATTTAAAAATTTAAAAATAATTTTTCAAAATTTTAACAATAGAAAACTCAATTAGTTATCAAATCAACTATATTTTTCCAAAATAAAAAACTATAAACGACATATTTGATTTTTTTTTTTTTCTTTCTCTCTCTAAATTTAAAATAACTAATTTATTTTGTGGGCAATATTTTTCAGGGGCCAGTCACAAAAATATTTGAATGAATTGACTGAGAAGATCATCTCTATACTCAACGTACTTGAAAATCATCTCAACCTGATTCGAGAGCAATAGAAGTCATATTTGTAGAAAATAATAATAGTAATAATAACAGAGCCAAACCCTTTACTTTTATAATTTCATTTTCTCACCTCTAAATTAACTTTAGACTTGATTGTATATCTTTTTTATTGCAATTGAAGGTCAGGTTAATACCTAATTCTGTGGATTGTGACTTCATTTTTTCAATATTATTTGTGATATTGTGTGTATTATAATTAAATTTGTTTTTTTTATTCTTCTCATCATTGCTATTGATTGTCAAATGAAGTTAACAATAAAATCCTCTTATGGACTGTGAAAATTTATAAAAGAATTTTAATTTTTAAAGAATTGTGTTGAGGAAGCGATTAAATATTCATTCTAACATATTGAAGTGAAGAGAATTTTTATTTATTTTTCTTTAGAATATTAATTAAGCGAAGAAATCTTGATAGCTCAACTTTTTTTATATATAATAGCCCAACTTATTTTTAACAAATTATATCCTTATTTATTTCATTAGTGAATTTGTCTCGTTATTTTATATATAAAAATATTCTTGGTCTAAGTGTTTCATAAAGCAATCTATCAAATTTTGTTGAACATTAAAAAATTATATTTGAAATTAAATAATAAAATAAGGAGAGGTGAATATTATACTAATGTGGTAAGTCTGTTGACATAAGGAAGAAATTTAATGGACTGTTTTATTTTATTTCTAAAAAATAAAATAAATAAAGGCAAATTTAGTAATTATTTAGTATACCATTTCTTCTATCTCTTTGAGCTATAAATAGGCCAATTCAAAATCAAATTTCTGGGCTCTTGAGCTTCTTCAAAAACTTGTTTTTCATTTCCTTTTTCTTTGTAAAGCCGCCAAAAAAAAAATGCCTTTGATGTCCCCAAAATTGCTGCCAAAAAATAAGGATGAGGAGCTGAGTTTGAATCACTTCTCTGATGAAATTATTGCAACTCATATATACATCAAATATCTTGATAATGAAAAAACCGAGATTGATGTCGTCAATTACATTTCGTTTGTCGAAAGCATCGTCAAAACTGCTGATCAAATCGTACTGATGTTGGAAGGGAATTTAGTAGTGGAGGAAATATTTTAAAAGTGGGAGAGATTTTGGAGAAAGTAGGCTACTTGTATTATGCTAGAGCTTGATTTTGCTGATACTTGCTGATCCAAAAACACAAGACAACACTCCTATTTATATAGGGCACCTCATCAATGAATGCCACTACAATTCTAATTTAATGGCTATTAATGACTATCTAGAATCTTCTTCTAATTATAAACCTACCACATTATTCTAGATATTTCATAAGCTACCTTAATAGCTAAGCTTCGAGAGTTCTTCTCTAACGTGCTTCTACTTTTCCAAACCATCTCTTGAAAGTTTGACATCTCCATACTTTTCTAAACTTGGGCTTGGACAACTAAGGCCTAAAACCATACTAGCCCAAATCAAGTTTATATTTCAACACCCCTTTAAACTTGATTTGTCACTCCAATCAAACTTTTTAGCTTCACAAAAGCTTTATACTTGAAAGGTTTGGTGAATATATCACCGCTCGATCTTGAGTCTCACATAGTCAAGTTCCACATCCTTCTCGCAATGCATTCCGGGAAGTAATCATGGCGTGTATCGATGTGCTTGTTTCGATTATGGAAGACAGGATTCTTGACCAAGGCTATGCTGATTTGTTGTCCACGCAAATCTTGGTTGGCTTCTTTTGTAAAAGCCCAACTCGCTTCACTAAATTTTGAAGCCAAATTGCCTTATGCCCTTTTGGAAGTGAAGTTAGCTCCCATGAGTCATTCTTTTTATTGCATCTATATCTTCGTCCATGGCCTTCTTCCGTTCTTCTTCATCACACTTCTTGGAAGTTCATAGGTTCACAATCGGCAAAAAGACAAAATAGAGTGCGGTCATCTAAATTTTTAGTTACCTCGTAAAGCTCTTCCATGCTTCTGTTGAAGGGATGATTTACTAAATTAGCGGAATTTTATTTAGTAAACTTATTAACATTTAATAACGGATCATTAACATCATGCAATTTGTGATAAAACATGTAGATTCATGCTTATATTTTGAAAATTAAAACCGGAACTTACATTGGTCGAATAATGGAGAATCGGTTGGAGGTTTCTTTACGACCTTCAATTCCTCAAGAACACCGGATCTTCACGCTATATCCCGATCGATCAAACGAAATTGATGTGGGATGAACTTTAGAAAGAAATTGGGAAGAAGAAAAAAATATTTTCTTCCCAACACTATGAGAAAATCGGCCAAGGGAGGGAGAGGAGGAAGAGAGAGTTCCAACTTTCATGGAATTGAATTGTATGATTTATGAATGACCCAACCCTCCTATTTATAGAAAAATAGGAACCTAATCACATTAGGATTAATCTATAGAGATAAACACAAAGGGAAAAGATAATCTCTTTCCTTTATCTAGCAATTTCGAAAATGCCATGGATAAATAGGAGATTATTTTATTTTCTTTATTTTTATTTATCTTGGGTAAATAAATCTATGTAGTTATTTAGGACATAATTCAAGCAATTATCTCTTCCCAAAAATACATATATGGCCGAAAATGCATGTATTAATTAATAAATAATTCTAATTTATTTAATTAATTATTTTGGGCCAATTCCAATTGGGTTCATTAATCCAATTGGGCTAGAAACTCTCTCTTAAACTAATAAGTCCAACTCAATTAATTTATTTATTAATTACCATTTAAATAAATATTTTATTTAAATAATTAATATTTTCTCCCGTCTAAATATTATCAAATTATATTTAATTATTAATTTCCATTTAAATAATTTTCATTATTTAAATAATTAATAATAAATATTATAATTATTAATTTCCATTAAATAAACTCATTATTTAATTAATAATTTTATTGACAATATTTTATTATTAATTAATTAATTTTAATTATTAATTTCCGTTCAAATAAAATTAATTATTTAAACAATTAATAATGTTAATTAATTCAAATTATTAATTACCATTTAAATATACTCAATATTTAAATAATTAATAATATCTAATTAATAATATTTCATTATTAATTTCATGTTTAAATAAACTCATTATTTAAACAATTAATAATGTTTATATTAATTACCGTTTAAATATACTCAATATTTAAACAATTAATATGCCTATTTTAAGAATTCACTTACTTAAAATTTCCATTTCTTCTACTTGATTTGGGCGCGGCTTACGATATTTGGGCTAGATAGGGACCGTGGACCTATAGATCATGGGCTTAATAATTAGTCAATTAAATGATTAACACATATCGGTTAATTACTTATTATCTAACTATGAATAATTCCATTATAGATTCATAGCTGAACTCCCCTCACTATAGATGAGTTATGTCCATTTAGTTTATCATTATTTATATACGGGGATAATTATCCTTCACGTGGAACCCTCATAATTACAGGTGATAAATTTACCGCTTTGCCCCTAATTACCGCTTATCCTTGTGTTCCCGCTATTCTCCAATGAACTTTATCTTTAGTCGAACTAGAGATAAGATACTCGTGATCAATAGAAGTCGGACGTCACTTGTTCATGTCTCGAATCGACATCAAGGGAGTTTCCTAAAGTTCCTAAAATGTTTAGGTATCGCACCGATACCGTTAATTTATAGGAAAGTTATGAATTCCATCTCGTGAAAATGAGTTCCCCTACTTATCTAGTCATGTTCCCAAAACAGGAGTGTATTGAGCGTTCTTAGATGAGTGTCTCAACTATGTGAATCAAAGAACATAACTCCACAAATAGAGTCCGCATTTCACTCGAGTTGAGATCTATCACGGTTGATAAACTTAGTTTGATATTCGATTATTTCTGTAAACGGTACTAATGAGAAATTTGATCGAACATCGTGGTCCTGTCTTATACAATCAACATTGCATATGATACTTCCATTTCATGTCTCCCACTGAATGATCGGATTAGATCATTTGTCTATAAACAAAATGCGGCTATCAACAAGTGTTACCATTGGATAAGGTTCCCAAACGTTATCCGCTTATCTAGACACGTTTAAGTTACTCATCTCGACTTTAATCCTCTCGTATGACTCACTACTAAGTCGTGATTTCATAAAGGAGTAAGCTTAGGGTTTACTATTTGAATGTTTGATATTAATATATTTCCATATATACCTAATATCTTTAATTGAATCAATCTAGATAATAAAAGAACTTATGTTTATTTATTTAATTTATTCTTAATAAATTATTATTATTAAATAATTACAAGTTCTAGGACACCATTCCTAACATGCGTGGGGGGTGTGTGGCGCTTTTGATTGGGTTTTCAGTCTTCTTGAGAAATAGTATTTGGTAAATCGATGGAGTAGTAGGCTCCTCATTCCTTGCTCCATGTTATCTTCTTTGAAATCTAGAAAGTTGTAGTCTTCATCATGTGTTATCCAATCCCATTCTTCTTCATCATCAAATACGACATATCGACCGATGATTGTTTTCTCGATCCGGATTGTATAGCTTGTAATCTTTGGAGTTTGTATCATAACCTTTGCTTTTACCTCCATTTTTGGATTTGTCTCCAAAGACACATTGCCGCTCACAGATTCGTCAAGCTCCGCAAACATATTTCTTCTTCCACACATGTGATTACTCGTATCGGTGTCTAGATACCGTGTGCTATTTTCTCCCTTTTCATTATCCTTATAAGCTAGTAACAAGACTCCATCTTCTTGAGTTTTTTCTTCAACGTAGTTGGCTTTCTCTTCAACTCCATTGTTTTTAAGAGCTCTACATTCTGAGGCGTAATGACCAAATTTTTCACAATTATAGCATTTCACATATGATTTATCGTACCTTGATTTTTGATTTTCTGTCCCATGACCTCTCTATGAGCTTTCTCCTCTTTGGAAATTGTTGTCATTATTGGGTCTCCAACCACGTCCACGTCCGTAACCACGACCTCGACCTCGTACTTGATTATGATCTTGTCTTTGTTGACTTCTATCATTGTGATCACTTTCTTCTTTAGTTGAATCTACTCGAGTTTTGAGTAGTTGCTCCACGATCCCTTCTCTCTTCTTTTTCTTTTCTTCTAAGCTTGCAATGATCCCAAAAGTTGCTCTATTGTCATGTCTTCCAAGTCTTTTGTTTCTTCGATGAGGTGACAATATGATCAAATTGGGATCTAACGATCTAAGAATTTTCTCCATGATTTTTACTTCATCTACCTTTTCACCATTTCTCTTTAATTGATTGGTGACCGCTAAGACTCTTGAAGAGTAATCTGAGATGGCTTCTCCTTCTTTCATACGCAAATTTCAAACTCGGCTCTTAAAGTTTGAAGACGTACCTTCTTGGGATGGTGCCTGGGCTCCTTATATGAGATTTGAAGCTTATCCCACGCTTCCTTAGCCGACTTTGCTTCGAAACTTTCTCAAAAGCATCGTCATCTAATCCTTGAAAGATTAGATAGAGAGCTTTCTGTCTCTCTTTCTTTGAAGTTTCTCAAACCATCTATTTGAGTTTGAGTTAGATTATCCTCATTCTCCTCTTTGTGGCCTTTTTCTACTATTTCCCACACGTCTTGAGCACCTAGGAGAGTCTTCATCTTGATGCTCCAATTATCATAATTACTCTTGGTGAGTTGTGGAACTTGGAAGGAACTCATACCATTATTTGCCATCTCTCATGAAGGATCTTCAAGCTCGATACCACTTTGTTGGAAGGGAATTTAGTAGTGGAGGAAATATTTTAAAAGTGGGAGAGATTTTGGAGAAAGTAGGCTACTTGTATTATTGCTAGAATTGCTTTTTGATTTTGCTTGATACTTTGCTTGATCCAAAAACACTAAGACAACACTCCTATTTATCTAGGGCACCTCATCAAGGGTGAGGGGGCTTATGCCACTACAATTCTAATCTAATGGCTATTAATGACTATCTAGAATCTTCTTCTAATTATAAACCTACCACATTATTCTAGATATTTCATAAGCTACCTTATATAGACTAAGCTTCAGAAGAGTTCTTCTTAAACGCTTCTCCTTTTCCAAACCATCTCTCTAGAAAGTTCTTGACATCTCCATACTTTTCTAGAACTTGGGCTTAGACAACTAAGGCCTAAAACCATACTTAGCCCAAATCAAGTTTATATTTCAACAACTGAAACTCATTTTCAGGTATAAAATAGTTACACTTGTTTTTATTACTTAATTCTCTTCATATTTATCAGTCAAATTTCTAATTTTTAGTTACTGATAGATACAACATATATGTAAATTTATGATCTCTAAAGGCACAAGGAAGTAAAGGGCATCTAGTGTTTGCAGAGAACTCTTTGAAGTACAACTCCTCAAAAGAGGTCATCATATCTCAAGAGGTCATCTATATTATAACTATAGGATCTATACTGATTACTTTTCTGAAAACTAATGGTGAGAATATTACAATGTTAGTTGATATGCGAGACTCCGGGGATAGAAAATGAACACCGGACCACACTGGACATTCTCAATAAACTGTTGAACTATCCATGGAGGCTAAGGCGGTGCTGACCTTAATGGCTTTCGCTACCGATTATGGAGATATGTTGCATATCAGCCACTACTCTTACTTAGATCCGCTCGCTGAATCATTAGCAATGGTCAAGCAAGTGGCTTTGCTGAGAAAGGAGTTGGATTCTCTCAAATATCGACATGCATTTTGCGAACCGAACAGCTTGATATACGGCTGCTTGCAAGCGATCAAATACGTGAATGAACTCAAGAACTTCTCGAAATATGATATGAAAGATGGGCCTCAATTATCTGCAGCACTTCGCCAGATCCCGTTAGTTTCTTACACATTCTCATCGCTTCCCGCACTGAGATTCATAGCCATCTTTCTGGTACCAAGTAAGTTTTTTACTTTTTTAATCAAAGTATGCAAATTCATCCCTTCCTTTGTATCAAGTAACAATATTGCTTCGATTTCAGGGGTCAAATGCAGAAATATTTGAATGAATTGACGGAAAAAATTCATTCGTTGCTAGTCACACTCGAAAGGCAACTGGATTTCATCCGAGCACAACGAGGTCAATTAGAAGTTCTTTTCTGTTTTTTTCTTTAATTTGGAAGCTTTACACTTCCATAGTTTGTTGTGGAACTTGAATATGAAACCCTTCGATGCCAATGAGAGCAGACTGAGAAGAAAAAAACAACATTTTGGTTTCTGGTTTGCAGAGGAGATGGATCTTTTTAGGTGGCTGGTGGATCAAATTGACCATTTTCCCACTGATGTAACATTGGTCCTTCCCATCCCAAGCGTTTTGAAGGCAAAACTAAAAAGATTATATGATTCTATAAATGTGTGCTTGCAGGAAAATATTGAAGAAAGTTTAAAAGGAAAGAGCTTAATATTAGTAATATCTATGACATTGGATGTTTCAAACTATGATAGTGAGAATCTTCATTTGATTTACAACAGAGTAGAAAAAGAAGATAAGTATAAGATTGTTTGGATCCCGAATCATCTGCAACCCTCGTACTGAAGAACAACAAGAGATGTACAACAACTTAAAAGCAAGAATGAAGTGTACATTGTGCCTACAAAAATTGCAGGTTTGAGGTTTCTAGAGAAGAAATGGCAACTTAGAGAAGACCCCTCGGTCGTTGTCCTGGACTCAAAATCGAAGATAGAATTTACAAATGCTATCCATTTTATTCGAGTTTGGAAAAGCCATGCTATTCCTTTTACATATGAGTGAACAGAAGCATTATTGAGAAAGAATTGGATTGAGTCAACTGTTGTCAAATTCAGTGACCAGCCCAGACTGCAAAGCTGGGTAATTTTACATTTCTCTTCTCTATTATTTTTCTCATCTTGACTGATATTTCTATTGTTTACTTTTAATTTTTTTAGAAACTGAATTTAACAAACAACTCTAATTTACCTGTGTTCGCTGGATAATGCTATACCCTCTCTTTCAAACAGATTAACCAGGATAGGAACATCATATTCTATATTGGAGGAAACAATCCTATTTGGATTCAATCATTTGAGGAGATGGCAGAAGCCATTAAAGAAGATCCTTCCATGAGGGAAAAGGGGATTTCATTTGAATTGGTACGAATAGGAATGAAAATCAAAGGAGGGCATGATCCAGCCATCATGTCTCGTTTTTGGATCACTCTTAAGGAGTTTCTTTATCATCAAATATCAACTTGAAGGATCGAGTGCAACGGAAAATATCTTACGATAGCCATTCTCGCCGGCTTTTTAAGTTCTTTCAAAGATTAATACAATGAATTATCTGTCAAGAATCATCGAAGCTCATATGTGAATTTTCTGGGAGTCAGTGGGTGGATTCCTCCAATAATCATCTGCCATGTGTGTCGTCGCAATATGGAGAGTGGTATCAGATTTGAGTGCAGCCACGGCGGTCATGAAACTTAGAACACCTTATTCTACTACTACTTCTGCTTTTTTTTTTTTTTAAAAAAAACCTGGTTATCATAATAATTGTGTTATAAATCAGAAGCATATTTTGCCTTTGCAAGGATCTGTTTTTCTCTTAATTTTCATCTACAGAGAATTTTGAAATTGTAAATCCAAGCTCAAACAAAGATGAAGTTAGGATAAAACAGAACACAGTCTAATAGCATCACTGCAGGTCGTTCATAGTTGAAAACATAAGACCAAATATAGCGTTGCTTAGAAAGTAAATTTACAAACGTAGCAGATCTTTAACGTGTGAATTATTGATTCACGGTCTAAAAAAATCTACAATATTTATAAATATTTTTAAAATACTATTACCCAATTAGAAAATTTTCAAAAGAAAAGAGTCGAACAAATGTTATCAGCACGATGGACACAAATATCCATAATTGTCTTTTACATGAATTTTAACTTGTTAACATCCAACAAGGGGTTAATTACATCAAAAGGGTCATGGTGGACAAGTCATATTTTAAGTACAGAGAACAAAGGAAGCAAAAGCATTCATTAAGAAACAGGACCTAGATAATCACCCTCCAAACTCACCAGTGCCTGAAATTCCCTTTCTGCTTCAAGCCACTTTGTTCCAATGACAATGAAACGAACCACCACATCTTTCCCAATTTTCGGGAGTTTGTCATTCCTGAAGACTGGATCCTCACCTGGCTCGTAGCGGTAATCTGGCATTTTCAGATACGAGAGATATATGTTCTCAACAGGGCCACATCTCATGAAAACACCATGCTTGAGTACCTTGTGAACAACCCCTTCCAAGATCTCTCCCCTATAAAGCTTGAAGGTGATGCCACTTAAAACAACCGGAAACAAAACATCTCCGGTCTGTCTGACTTTCCCCTCTCCTATATTTTCCAGTGTCGTCACTGCAAGGAAGTATCCAAGATCCTTAGAGGCCTTCTTAGTGGCAAACTCATCTAACAGACGTATACCAATTGCTCTTTGGAGCATCAAGCCCTTTGCATCCAAGTTTTCAGCAGGAATTATAACATTCCATTGCAACTGCACTTTGAGATACATTATTTTCCCTTCTCTTCTTCAACCTGTCACAAATCATGAAGAGCAAGACCTGAATTACCATTTTCATTCAGCTTTTTATTCATATTCACAAGGAATGCAGTTTGAAAATAGATATTAATTGGACCCAAAAAAAAAAACAATCCTTCTAAATGGGGAGGTGACTACCAGATTATAAAACTAAAAAATTTCAGGACTTCCATAAGTTACATGCAATCATATCTAGAACAAATTACTACCCAATAGGCCAATCTGAAAGAAACATCAGCCATCTCCTCAAGATTCAACTTTGCCTTAACATGCGTGAAAATAAATGCATTGTGATAGCCAATAATTCAACGTGGGTACCTCTCATATGAAGATTCCAAAACCAGTAGGAAATCCTTCAATTAAACCCTAAAAACTTGACCTAAAACGATAAAGAACTTTTTAAAACAAAACCCTCTTCAAAAACAACAACAGAACCCCCAAAAAATAACAATCTTTAATCTTGAACTATCAAATACTATCCTGTTATAATATGCTGAGAGAGGGTTCCATTTATTCAGTAAATTTGAGAAACCAGAGAATCGTAATGGGATTGAGAAGTATCAAATAGAAATTCAGTGAAATAGAAGAATGGTAAAAGTAAATAGGGTTTCAGAGCAAACCTGTAAGAAAGAAAAAACTCGGGCAAGAAGTTGACCACTTCCAGTTCCAGACACTGGTTTCCGGTTTCCGGTTTCCAGAAGAGCAGCAACCCACGGCGAGGCTTTAGCTGCGTCGGAGCGTTCTTCTCGAATAGCTCGTGGCTGGGCTGTGGTAGGTTCAGTTCAGACATTTGAGAAAATATATTGGGCCTTTAATTAGTATTTGGTGGGCCGTCGTTCTTTGATTCTAAACCTTTACAACTTGGGCCCTTTTATAATTTAAGTTATCAAAAGTTTCCCTAAATCATTAGACTTTTTAAAACTACCATAAAATTAACAAGTGAATTCAACTGATTGGTGAGATACTACAACAAACTATGTAAAACTACCGATTAAGGGGAGAAAAGAAACTAATTTTTTCATTAGGGTAGTTTTGAAAACAACACTTAATTAAGGGGTAATTATTATAATATTTCTAGAATTTGTGTTACCATCTCCTTAATTATTTGTATTAAATTACACTTAATATCAGATGACATACCAGATTATATTTCTTTTTACTAAAAACAAACTCATTATTAACAATTGGTTTATAAATAGTTAAACTTACAATTAATTATATTTTCCAGGTTAAAATTGATAAGATATAAAGTTTTAAGTTTGAATTGATACTGCCCCAACCCCAAAGTTTAGGGATAAAATATATTTTCCCACTTTTTCTATTCATTTAAAAAATTGTTTAATTTATTCATGTTGGGAATTTGAAGGGTTTGTTAAACCCTAAACTCCCTAATCCCAAGAACGATAATAGCAATATAAGAATAATAATAAAAGCGAGAGAGAAAAACGACACCGAAATTTCATACGGGTTCCCAATTGGTACGTGCCTTCAACTGACTCGGTTCCACTATGAAGTCGAAGATTACATCAATGAGACAAAAATAAAGAGTGTATAATTGCTCACAATTATACATAACCCCGAGAAACACTCCAGGAGGTTGTCCCCTAATTTTACCATTAAGAACAAACCTAATATTCCCCGGTGGGAAGAAAGCCAAAGCCACACACAAAACTATCACAAATTACCTATATTTATAATAATTATTTTAGGTTACGAAGGGGAACCAAACCGATCTACCACTCTCCTTAAATCATCAACTTGTCCACCAAGTATTCTTCACAACCTCAATTCCATAAATATAAATATGAGATGCCGCCACCTTGACATAGGCTTCAAATTTGAGGGAAAAAAGGATTTGCCATTAAAGCGGGCTTTGGCCCATTATCAAACTCAACCAATTTTATCAATTTGTTAATGGCCATCAAGTATAAAATTAGACTTAATTTCAATTAAATGATTTATCTCCACAAATCCTAACAATCTGACTATTGAGACAAATCAAATATCTTCAACTCTTAAAGCACTATGAAATGCTTGGAACACCAAGGCTGCAACCGCGAAACTCAAATAGATTTGCAAAACCAAACATGTTATAACCACAATATAATTTCCCACTTTTTCTATTCATTTAAAAAAATTGTTCACCAACTCCCACTCACTATATAAAACGAGTTTTACCTTTCATTTTAGAAGTCGACCTCATGGATTAAAGACCCAATTGATTATATTGTTCTGTATTTTATTTTTTTAATTGAAGTTTATTCCTTAATAATCTTTTTGTTTTGTAATCAATTTCTTAACAAAATATTCAAGGCCACTATTTATGAACTAATAAATGGGCTTTTTGTACATCTTAAAGAAAAATATGAACACCAAAATTTTATCCATCTCTTTGATCCATCCCCAACACGGTACTCTATTAATATGTTAAAAGAAATATTTCATTAGCCTCGCACTTTCTTAAATCATAAATTTACAAAAAGTGACTTAAATGTTTGATAATCTAAAAATTTTCAAATTACTTAAAAGTTGTTTTTCATATAAAAGTATAAAAATTACTCTAAAATTTTTACCAAACTATATTGTAATTTCCAAAACCTTATTTTGTTTTTCAAATTGGGTTGAGACGCCAAAAGTATTTTTAGAAAACTAAAAAACATATAAAAGAAATGTGTTAGGGTGGAAAACAAAACTTAATTTTTTAAAACATATAACAAAAACCAAAAATTGTGTTTGATAACTATTTAGTTTTTATTTTTCTCTATTTAATAATTAAATTCGATCACCAACAAATCTATTATTCTAATTTTTTTCTACACATTTTAATCATTGATAAACAAATTAAAATTTTGAAAATAAAAGTTCTATTAGACGAGTCCAATAAAATATCACTTATTAAATTTCAGCCATAAGACTATCTCACATACACGAATTAGCTAAAAAACAGTAGAAGCCGAGCAACACGTTTATTAGGAAAAACAATATTGAAAACATGAAGAAGAGGCGTTATAAAAATTTAATTAATACATGACAAATTTTTATTCGATGGATTGGTGGGACCCAAATGAAAAAAAATAAGAAAGTCGCGTAAACCGTATTTCGATGTGGACTTATTTTTCTTTGGCAGTAGAGATGGTATGGGTGGGTCCGGTTTAAGGAATTATCGGCTATTCTCCTTCTATTCTTATAGTTTTTAAAAGTAATTAATTGATGTCATCTGTGAGGTAGAACAAATCAGTTAAATTATGAATTAGATTAATGTTTAGTACATTCAACTTATGTAGAATATTAATGTTTGATAAATTTAACTTCTAAAAATATTGTGAAATATATAAATAATTAATTAGTGTTGGTACAAATATTATATTAATTAAATTACAATAGTTTATAAAACAATTTACCTAATAATAAAAACATAAAAAATGATATTCAACTATATAACCTATAAGGAAAATCTAATAAAAAAAAACAAAATAAATATTATCCATTTAAAAAAAATTGTTTATATGATATAAAGTATTAACTTGGTTTTATAATGATATAATTATTACAGTAACCAAACAAGACTTTTTCCCAACGGAAGTTTCCAAACAACTACACGGTGAATTTGACTGTACATTAATTAGCACACCAAAATATTATTGACCACGTTTTAAATAAGCTCAAATTAGCACCCCCTATGGTTCCATATATATAGATGGCAAGAGAAAATAAAAAACACAGATTCCAATTTCAATTCAAAAGACCGTTGAAGTAAACTGAAATTTGAATTTTTTATCTTTTTTTTTCTTGGGAGGAAAGGAAAACAAAACAAATACCGGAGTCGAAATCAATCGATGGACGATATTTTTCCGGTGGAATGGCATAGCGATCTGTTTTGGTTCGAAACTACTACCACGACGGCTACTACTCCTACTCCGGCATCCTCGTTTGTACCATATAATTCTTACTCGAGTAGAAATTATGGGGATGTAAACAATTCTGGCAATTTCCAAAAGAAAATGATTGAATTTTTGAGAAAGAAATGGCGTGAAAAAAGAGATGCTGAGGCTGAAGAAGATCTAGAGAGAGAAAAGGGTCGTAGACATATGATCAATGAGAGGATCAGGAGAGAGAAACAGAAACAGAGCTACCTTGCACTACACACTATGCTTCCTATAGGAACTAAGGTGATCCGCGTTTTTATATACATATACGTCGTATCTCGTATCGAAAATATGAATGGAGCTAATAATGTTTATAATTAGAAGATGGGTTACTTCTTTCGTTATCAATTAGATTAAAATTAAATGAAATTAATATATAATCTTATGGGATTGCAGAGTGATAAGAATTCAGTAGTTCAAATGGCAACGAGAACGATACAGGAGCTGAAAACATACGAGGCGATGTTAGAGAGGAGAAAGTTAGAGCTGGAAATGAAATTAATAGAAAAGAGAGAGAAGGAAAATGGAACAGTGATAAAATTAAGAGTAGCAAATCCTTCATGTGGGATAAATTCAATGTTGGCTGTTCTAAATTTCCTGGAAAATGTTGGTGTTAATGCAAGAGCCATTCACACCACTTTCTCCGACACTGAGTTTTCTGCACAATTAGTCATTGATACAGAGGTTTATTTCTGTCTCTCTCTCAAATATTTTACAGTTTCTTTTAGCTTTCATTATAGATCAATGGCTGAATTATACATTTTACTTCTAATCTATGAAGTTAGTTTCATTTTTACTTCTAATTTTTTTAAAAGTTTCAATTGCATCCTCACACTTTTAATTTGTTTCAAAATGCCCATCTATGTAATTTTTATTAAGTTTAACCTGAAATAATGGTATAAGACAAATTGAAAGTTTAAAAATGTTAAAAGGTAAAATTTAAACTATATTTTTATAAAGCGTTTTTAAAATATATTAAACACGTAAAAAAATATGAAGGAATGGTATTTTTAAAACAAAATAAAATATTGATGGTAGAATTGAAGCTTTTAAATTAAAATTAAACTGATAGATTAGAGTTATAATTTAACCTAAGATTACTTGAGTATTATATCAATATAAAGAGAGAGATGGAAATATGAAGTTTAACTTTTTTTTTTTTTTTTTATTAATTTGATGTGATGGGTAGATGGGAGCGGCCGAGGTGGAAAGAGCATTGCAAATAACGCTAAGCGGAGTTGAAAGGAAACTTGGTGGCTATTGCCAAGAAGATCAAGACTCACACAAGAAACCGTATTAAAACCAAGGAAATTCTACTATGGATGGGTCCACCCACTCTAACCAAAGGCGTGTCATTGGTTTTGTCGTGGCGGGTTTAACAACCATCAATCGTTTACGTTTGAGTTTGTATAGTTTATTATCATACTACTATTTTTTATCATTTAGATTACATACTATTCTCGAATAGATGAAAGGAAAAATTATGTGCGATTCAATTAAATATAGCAGTTGAGATTAGTCCAACTTTGGTGTTTGAGTTTAAATTGAACAAGTTAAGAAGCGTGTTAAAAAAAATAATAAAGAATTATTTAGACGAATAATCAACTAGCCACAAATTTATAAATTTAAAATTCAAATTCATTTTTTTTCTTCTTATTATATTACTTCAAAATGTTTTAAAATGTTGAAATAAGGAAATAATATTAATATTAAGGGTAAAATGCAAATGAGACCCCTGTGATTTTTTCTAAATGCATGAACATCCCTTGTGGTTTGTAAATGACAAATCACACCCCTGTGGTTCCAAAAATTTTCAATCAAACTTCTCCCCTTCAACGCCAATAATTTTCATTTTAGCCATAACTTCTTCGTTTGAACTCCGATTTGGTTGATTCAAAATGTTTTGTAATCTTTATTTCAGGCTCTACATATTAGTCACTTTGAAACTTCGAAATGATTAATAAATGAAAGAGTTTATGAACATCAAAATACTGGATATAATTGACACCGTTAACTCTTTTGTCTATTGATCACTTAGAAGTTTTGAAGTGACCGTAGCATAAAGGCCGAAATGAGGATTCCAAAACATCTTGAATCATCCAAATCGGAGTTCAAACGAAAAAGTTATGAGCAAAGGAAAATTAATGACATTGAATGGGAGGAGTCTGATTGAAAAAATTTGAAACCACAAGGGTATGATTTGTCATTTTCAAAATACAAGGGGTGTTAATGCATTTGAATAAAACCACAGGGGTCTCATTTTCATTTTACCCTAATATTAATATTAAATAAATAAACACCCAACTTTAAGTTTAATAAGATTTACTATTTTAAATAGTGGCATGGTACCTAAAAAACTTTTACAAGTTTCATAATTTAAAGGGAAAAAAACATTTTTGGTCCCTGGGTTTTGAGTTTGTTTACCGTTTGGTCCCATTTTCAAAAACATTTTTACCCTTGAGTTTTCATTTTGTTTACCATTTGGTTCTTACTGTTAAAATTTTGTTAAATACTTAATAGAATGTTGAGGTGGCATTAAAAAAATTAGGGTAAAGTACTCTTTTGGTCCCTGAGTTTTGAGCCTTGTGTCTATTTAGTCCCTACGTTTCGATTTTGTGTCTATGTAGTCCCTGAGTTTTAAGAAACATGTCTAAATGGTCCCTGAGTAACAGATCTGTTAAATGGACTAACAGGACCATTTAGACACGTTTATTAAAACTCAGGGACTACATAGACACAAAATCGAAACGTAGGGACCAAGTAGACACAAGACTCAAAACTCAGAGACCAAAAGGGTACTTTATCCCAAAAATTATTTTATTGCTTACGTGTCAATATTTAAATTATGTGGCATTTAGTTAGTAATTTTATATATATTATATTGATTAATGTGGAAATTTTTAATGATGTGTCATATTTATTTAATTTAATGGATTTATATATTATTAAGTAACCATCTATCTCTTCTCTCTCCTTCCCTGTTCATCTTCTCCACCTTTCCATTCCATCAACTCATTTCCATTAAAGTTGAAGCTAAGAGAAAACGCAAAACTAGCAAATCCATTATCAATTGTTCATCAAATAATTATATCATCACCTAAACATCACTCATCCTTTCTCCAGATAATTAGATAAATAAACATTTTTCTTGCAATAATCTGTAAAATTAATCATTTTGATATGTAATCGCTTGTTGAATATCACATCCGAATCATTTTTGGCTTTGAAATCGGGCTCCGGATATCTAATCCTCTAGATGTATGCATCACCATATCGTTTTCAGCGGTTTCCGGATCGAAGAAAACACGGCCTCTCATTTTGTTGGGTTTACACCTAAGCAGACAAAATCTTTCCTTTTTGGCCATGAAAGCTCGTTTGAAGCAATTCCGAAAACAGATCGAGCAAGAGAGATGACGATGAATGGGATTTTACTGAGGAAGGAGAAGAGATGGATGGAAAGTGTATAACTTCTAGTCATGCTTCTCAAAAACATCTCAGATCTATGTAAATGGTGTGATTTTTACAGATCTAAAATGAATATTTCATTTAAGACAATTTTTTAGATCTGAGATGAATGTCATTCGATACAAATTTTACAGATCTTCCATCATCAATTCAAATGACCCATAACCACAAGGATGTGTAGATCTGAATGATCCGTACACTAGTTTCGCGTGCTCTATCTCTACCGTCGCTCTAGCGAGCTTCTTCGTTGCATCTTCAATGGTGGTTTTCACTCTTCAAAGTAAGGTAAAGGGAAACCTTAGACATGAGGGAGATTAGATATGAGATTGCAAGGGAAATCCAAACTCTTTATTTTAACTTAAGGAAGGAGAGTGAAAAGTGTGATAAAAAAATTGGGTTGAAGAAGATGAAGGTTTTGTTTTATGTGTTAGATCATCCAAAATGAAGAACAAAATAAGAAGATAAGTACAAACAAGGGGAAGAAGAGGAAGATTGAGGAGAGAGAAAGAAATAATTTTAAAATACATATATAAAAAAATATTAATATAAAATTATTAATCATGTCACATCATTTAAATATTGACACATAAGCAATAAAATAATTTTTTTAATGCCACATCAGCATTCTGTTAAGTATTTAACAGGTTTTTAGTAGTAAGGACCAAATGGTAAACAAAACGAAAACTCAAGGGTAAAAATATCGGTTTTGAAAACTCAGGGACTAAACAGTAAACAAACTCAAAACTCAGGGACCAAAAGTGTTTTTTTCCCTAATTTAAGCTAGGCAAAAATATTGCATTCTTTATACTTTATTACTTATAAGGACGTTAATTTGGTGAGATTCTGTCACACTTCCTATTTTAAGAATATAGGTATGAGAGCCGATTTTATTGCCAGTAAAAACAGTGGGATTGCAAGGTAATGGTGACATTAAGACTCGTTTAACAATTAATCCCATATCTGTTAATTTAAAATACAAATTAAATAGTTATATTATACTTGTCAATTCAATTTATTCATTTCTTTTAACAAATATTAATTTAAAATGTATTTTTCTATAAACGGGTAATTTAATTTCCAAGTATCTTTTTAAAAATATTGAAATAAATTATCAAACCAAAGTAGATATGCGAAATAAGTTTAACAAGTCAATATTTAATAACAAAATAGTTATATAATACGATCATAATGAAACAAAAAGCATGTAAGAAGAAATTCAAAAACAAAAACGAGTAGAGTAGAAAAATCTAATCCTCATGTAACAAAAAAACTAAGAAACGAACAATGGTGTTTAAAAAATCCACTAGAAAAGAGTAGAATGAATAACACATTAAAATTTTGCATACCAGATTCCAAAAGACAAAACCACGTTGCCATCATAATGATTAGACAAACATAGTAAAATGGTCGAAAACTAACAACAAAATCTGATCAACAAAAGTTTTTAGGAAAAATATAATTAAAAAAAACTACGAAGAACGAAGTTTGACAATGATTTCACTTGAGAGGAATGAACCTCGAGGAATGAGTAGCACCAATACCGGGCCTACCGTGCTTGACAGGCTTGTATGAAATGGAGAACTCTGCTAGGTAGTGACCAATCATCTCTGGTTTAATTTCAACTTGATTGAATGTTTTCCCATTATACACACCAACGATGCTTCCAATCATCTCAGGAACAATGATCATATTCCGAAGATGAGTCCGGACAGGTTCTGGTTTCTCACCAGGGGGGGCTTCTATTTTCTGTTAAAAAAAAACCTTAATAAACAAAATGAGGGAGTAAGGACAACAGACTCTAAAATTATCTTTTTATTTCTTGAACTCTATTTTAAGTTAAGTGGAAGGGTGTGGAGACAGATCCAGACCCGGGGCAAGAAGATAAGCAAGTGAAAATAACATTTGCATATATAAAACCTCAAGAAATTTTAACTATAACTATAACTCTCAAGATTGACAGATCATTTATGTTTAAATGCCGTGTTGGAATAACCAAAAATCAATCACAAAACCCAATTAACAAATGACAAAGAAATATTAGCCTTACAACAAAGTACATAATGAACAAACCCCTTAAGGAAAACATTGGGAATTGCTGTACAGAAATAAAAATACCATTCTTATCTATTTGAGGTTCTTGAAGTTTTTGAACTGTATCGAACTAACCTTCATTTAATCCAATAACAAAAGATAATCTAACAGAAGAATTAACAGTTGATTAAAGAAGCTAATTGGGTTAATCAAGAACAGTAAACACAGGCGAAAAGAGAATCCACAATCTGAACTAGATATTGGATTTTCAATCTTGTAGAATATAAATTAAAACTATCATGCCCTAAAAAAAGAAGTTTTCACTTTCAGTGCAAATCAACCGGCTACTTAATTAGAAAAATTGGGGGTAAATTGAGAGTGAAAACATTGACCAAAACGGACATTATAAAAAACACGGAGACAATATCATCAATCACACAATAGAATAAGTTTAAAGAGAATTACCGCTTTGCGCAACTTCTTGATCAAGGCCAAAGGCTTCCTGGTCATACCCCTTCGAAACCTAAAATGGACATTATAAAAAAAAAACAAACACGAGTAATTTAAGGATCGAATCAAATCAAAATCGAAAAAATCAGAGATTCAAATATAAAAACCTTCTGCGAGCTCTGGCAGTGAAGAGCTTAACGAGCTCATCAATGGACATGTCGAGTAAAGCATCCAAATCAACACCACGGAAACTGAATTTCTTGAATGTTCTCTTCTTTGGCTGCCCTGTCAATGCCACATCGCTCTCCACTTCCGCCTGAATAATACCAATGAACCATTAGAAAAAAAATTGTAAGAGACAGACGGTTTTTGAAAGAGAACAGAGGATTCTAGTCTTACCATGTTTAAGGTTTGAAGCTATGTGAAATCCTAATCGGCGCAAGAATGTGAGAGAATCAGCAGGAATTTGTTCGTGTTTCTGCAGCTGTATATATATATATTGGTTATTGACTGAATGAACTATCGCGGGTTGTAACCCTAACCCACAACAAGGGCCTTCTTTGTAAAAACTCATAATCATGATTCCCGGCTTAGGTAACTGTCCACGGCCCAATTTGAAATTTTAAGCCCACTGGCCAGACATTAACTGGACCGGGGTTTTCTTTTTTTCTTTTACAAAATACCCTTAAAAACCCACCCAGCTTTCATCATTATTACTCTTCCATATTATCAAAATACCCTGCTGATCACACATTGTATTGGTAGAAAATGCCATTGGTTAACCTAACCATAGGTATGATTTGAATTTTGAACTCATCTGTTAGTGTTTTCTAATTTTTTCAACTTAATTGAATTTTTTATTTTTTATTTTTTTGATAAATTGAATTGAAAAACTATAATAAATATGATCTAAAATTTGTTAATTCATTGATACAGTTGTGTGACTTGCAAATCAGATAAACTATAAGAGTGATTTACAAATTTCTTCTTAAGCCATTATTCTAGAGTTTTTTTCTTTTTTATATCGGAAAATTTTAGTTACTCCACGAAGTAAATGTATCTATATATCCTTACTCACAAACATAAAAAATAAAATATAAAATAAAGACGAAATTAAAAATATTGAAAAGGCTGTGTGAGTAGAGATGTAATCAAATTATGATCATGAAATATTTGAACAGCTAAATTTTATCCTTATCGATTATCTTTTTTCTACGTTTCCATTACTTCCTCCGATGTTTGCTCTCTTTTTTTATTCTTTCTCCTATATAGATTATCTTTTATTCCTCTATAACTTTTAACTACTAAATAAAATTTTGATATTTTTTATCATTTTTGTTGAATTCTTACTATTTTTTTTCCACTTCCTTCACTTTCAATATCAATATTACAATGAGGAAAAATAATGAAATCTCACAATTTATCCCAACAAGAGTCACCCTATCCCAACCAATATGCCCCTATCCCAACCAATACATTTTTTTTTCGTGCCAACCATAAATTAGAGTTCAATGAGTAATATTTAATTGATTGAAGATTTCATCCAAATTCAAAATCCCATACTCCACCTTTGAAAAAAAAAATCACTAATAAAATAAAAAAAATCCTGAATTCAAATGATGTTTAGTCTTTTTTTTCGTCTTGAACGTTAAAGGGATCATAGTTACGGGTAGGGTAGAGTTCAAACCTCAATCTCACAATTATAAGGAGTGACTAATCGAAAACCCTACTAGATGGGCATCACATTGTTGGTGGGATGCTCAATGCTTTGAATAGAAGCCCTCAATTCCAGCTGAATGCTGGATCTCGAAGGTGACATCACAGTTTCTTTCCATATTGAACCTTCTTCGCTTAAAACACTTGGATTTGAGTAAAGATCGTATACCGAATCTGCATCTTCATTCAAACTGCTCAGTATTGACACACATTTATAGTCTTCTGGATCTACCAGTAGCTTGCTATCTCCATTTTTCCATCCAATCAGCTGCATATTACATTACAAACAAATTAAAACCTCACTCAAATTATTGGGCCTGGGCCCATGTGACAATTTCAATGATTGGGCTTTAAGGCCCAATACTGCTTACCCTTGGTGGACTGCCCATGACATTGGTGCAATAAAGTCTGGCATTATCAACAATTGGGCAATATTTAGAGAAGGCTTTTGCAAATCTCCTGTGGGATTTTAGTTGGGATTTCACTCTCACAGCCCTCCCAACCATTATAGCTCTCCTATATAAAAAAAAATATAAAATTAACTCACCCGATAAAATTGATAAATTATTTAGATTGACCGTCATAATATGACATCTTCATTCAATCATATTATGAAAGACATATTGAATAATTTTTAAGAAAAAAATAATTCATAAAAATACTAATTTGTACCTTATGCCTCTAATGACAGCCAAATGGGCATCACAAACAACCCCAACAAGCTCAATTCTATAAGGTTTACTGATTTTGGGGCCATTTTCTTTTCCCTCTTCTTCTTCTATCTGTTCCCAGTAATTTTCAGTAACAGTACCATCATCAGCGACCTTATAGCCAACTCCCATTCGGTACCGAAATTTATGAACGTTTCTAGCCATTTGAATTGTCTGCTCTACAAAGGGCTCCCATGAAAGAGTTCCATCCATGATCACATCCCTCCCTTCATTCAACGCCGTCACTAACAGTGACGATGCCGCATCGGTAGACGATTGGTGCACCTAATATACAAGGAAGGATATATCAAATATTAAATCATCTAAAGTTAAATCAAATTAGTTTAAATTTGTAAGAGAAAAATGAGACCAATTCAGCAGTTTGAAGCATGTCATCATGATGACCCCTGGAGCTAATGGCTCTATAAATGACATCGGTCTCTTTAAAAGCATCTGCCTCCACCACCACAGCCTTTTCCTTTGCTTCAGCCCAAAACGATCTGCCAAAGTTTCATTTTTTTTTTTGTTAACGGAATTCGAACCTTCAATCTCATAATTATAAAACGGCATCGGTTTTGTTTGTTTAAAGAACATACTCTTTTAAGATATCTTGAAGGACGGTGCTTTTGCCGGCTCCCATTCCGCCGCCCATGAGAAGCAAAACAGGACTACGCTCATTATGAGCAACAGGTACCATTACATGATCAGTTGATTTAGGCTCTACGCTGCCAATGGCTTTCAATTCATCAACCAGCGTTGACAATACCCTTGTCACTTTTAGATCCTTTGTCACCCTTTCAAACCTCTGCTTCCTACGGATTTTAATTGAATCAGACAAAAATTATGCAAATAAATCAAATAACCAAATAGAATTCACCTATCACCATAATCTAACAATAATATCCAAAAATAAAAAATCATCTATCCCTGGTTCCACTAAAATACACAAGAAATTTTAAAAAAAAATCATTTTAAAGAGCCCATAAAATTTGTCTTGTTCGACCACATGACGTTCACATTTAATTAAAATTTGAAATGATTTTTTCGTCTGATAAATTTCACTACCTTTTTGTTGTTGAGAATTTCATGATTATATTATAATTAAATTGAACCATCCAATTGAGTATATAAAAAAAATATTCATGTATATATTTCAGCACTACTACCTACCCTATTTCTTTAATCATGAAAGTGTTTAAAAGTGTTTTTAATAAAAAAAATGTTTTTAATTTTAAAAAATATTTTTAAACACTTTAAAAATCGGACTCTCAAATAAAACTTGTTTTAAACTAGAAACGACAAAAAAATGTATGGCTAAGATGTAACCACGTAAGCATATAGTGAGTAATAAATGATTTTCTTCCAATTCGGCATATTCTGTCTAATTTAGTAACTTACAAATTATTTTAAATGTCGTAAAGGGCAACTCTATCACATCATAAAAATAAGGATGGTGAGAGAGAGGAGACAGACCTCGTGGCTGCCATCACAAAGTCTTTCAGCTTTGTTTTCTGCTCTGATTCTTCACTTAACACCTTCATTAATTCACCCAATTCAAACTTAATTATAATCCATTCTCTTTTTTAAATTACATTTACCAAATAAATACTCAGCTAAGAAAGAATATTATGAATTCAAAAAAAGTAAAAAAGTAGAGCCGAAACAAATGTTTAATAAATCATAATACTTCCCAACCGATATAATAATAACTTTTTTTTGGTTGTTCCTTTCTCATGAAGTCGAAGGTTGGAACCCAAACTCAATTTAATGTAATATCTTTAAAAAAAAATTGATCAACGCACAAATCTCATTCAGATCTCCTCAATATAAAAGTAAATGGTACACATCGTTTTTCATTTGAACTCTTCATCTTAAAAAAAGGACAATTTTATTTTTAATTAGTCAATATTTTAAATAAAAACAAATTTTTATTATGCAATGTTGTTGAGTGTTTGAAAATAAGTTCTGAAAATATCATTATACATGGGTAGGTTAAACTAAGAAAATAAGTAAATTATTAATTTCTTTTGAAAAATTATAAATAAAATTAACCAATTTGTAGAATTGATACTACTAGTTAAACAGATGAATTTCAACGTTTGTATATCAATTTTTTCTAATAGTGTAACTAAATGATAATTTTTCACAAATATTATAATATTTTATGGTGAATAAAATTGAAAATTTCAAACTAATATATTAGTTTAAAGAAGGATATATATTTTAAGAACAAAATAATATATCTAGTTAAATAAATAAATAGTCAAAAATTATATATATATTTTTATGAACAATAAAAGACAAAGTAAACGATATATTAAAAAAAAACAGCATATTAATTTCTTTTTAGAAAAAGTAGAGATGAATTTGAGCATATTTTATTTGATATTAGTTTAGACTAAATAAACAACGTGCAACTGCTGACTTGGATTATTTATTCTTCCTGTCAAGTTGAATTTATGTTATTGCCCCAGTTTCCAACCACTTCAATATATTACATTTTCACTGGAAAAATATTTCGTGTTAAAATCAGTATAATCTTATACTTATGGGTGGGTATATAAACTTTTTCTTTTCATATAATTGAAAAAGTCATATGAAAGCGTGAAAGAGAAGAAGCGAAAGGTACCTGAGTAATGATGTGAGGAGCTCGATCCCAATGAAAAGCAAAGTAACTCAAAATACAAGTTTCCAACTCTTGTATGAGCTTCACATATACTGAATCAACTTCTTCCTTTTCATTTTCGTTTGCCAAATACCCATACATCGATTCTTCACACCCTTTCTTTTTCTTCAAATACTCATCAATCAGCTTGCATAGCCGTGGGCACTCCTCCGCGTTGTCAAATCCCAGTTGCCTCGCTACACCCCCACAAATATTCATTCCGTAAAGGGAAAAAGAGAAAAAATAAAACCCGATTAAGGATCGGGTTTGAGATAACTTTTAAAAGTGTTTAACGTTAGGATGAATGAACATTAAAAGTTTTTATTTTTTTATTTTAAAACAATTTTTGAACAGTTTAAAAGTAATAAAATCACATAGTATTCGAGTCACTGTTCATAAATTTAGTGTCGAAGGAATCTGCTCTAAACTCACCGACGTAATGGGAGAATCTTTCGACTCTTCCGGCACGGCCGGATTCTGTCTGCCCAATAAGCGGAACGATTGACTGGTCAACGACGGAGGAAGATTTTGACTTTGTCTTTCGTCGCCAATGATAATGGGTTCCTGCGGCGGCGATGACCCCGACCAACGAGACAGCGATAACGCGAGCCTGATTGACGATTCCACTATCCCCACCCATATCTGAACTGGAAAAGAGAGGGGAAGAAAAAAAAGTGATTTTGCGAGCCAAAAATACAGCTACCTCAGATATTTTTGTGTGGGGGACTCTAAAAGAGTCTAAAGTGGGCGAGGGAGATGAAAATTTCAAGGGATTCTAACCAATTTTCCAAACAAAATTAAACTCTCAAAACTAATATTCTGACAACTAATTGTTTGAATTTTTTTTCCTTATATTTTATTTCCCACGTTTATGCTGATGTAGACGTTTATTTTTTCAATTTGACAAAATGAATCGTAGATATAATATTTTTTTTAAATACTAATTTGTTAGACATATTAATTAAGGACACGATACATCCATAATCATTACATAAAATAATTGTCATTACAATCAATCAATTGTTTTTTAAAATATTTAAAAATGACATTTTATGAATGAATCTTATTAAAAAAAAAAAGGGATACAATTGTTTTTGGATTAAAACTATTTAAAAATGGCGAATGTTTAAATAATGACCCCTCCCCTCGATGGTGAAATTTTCTTTTAAAACTACTTTTCGTTTGAACTCCGATTTTGATGATTCAAGATGTTTTGGAATCCTCTTTTTGCTCTACGTCATGGTTATCTCAAACATTCAAAATTTTTAATAAATAACAGAGTTTTATTATCGTCAAAATATTTGGTATGATTAAGAAAATTAACCCCGATATTTACTGATGATTTAGAAGTTTTCAAGTGACCATAAAGTAGAGCCGGAATGAGGATTCCAAAACATCTTGAATCATCAAAATCGGAGGTCGAAAAAAGTATGGCTAAAAAAATTTACACCATGAAGGAGGAGGTCATATTGATATAATTTGAAGACGTGTGTATTTTCCATTTTAAACTTGATTTTTTTAAAAAAGTTGCTAATTTTAAAACCTTGTTATTGATAACGTTTTTTTCATCTCATGAATCAAAACAAGCATGAAACCAACCCAATATGGCTTTTGAAAAAATGTTATTTTTTAAAAGATTTCAAATTTTTTTTTATTACTTTTGAAAATATTCATTTCTTTTGTTTTGTTCTTTTTATTAAATAGGGATTCAATTATTTAAAAACAAAAAATTACTATTTTTTTTTTAAAAAAAGAGTAATATGGAGAGACATCCCATTTGACCAATGAACATTGGACATTGTGAAAGAGGCACAGCAGTGTACTAGGCAATTTTGGTGTACGACTATCACTGTTGTTTAAAACCTATATTAAAATTTACATTTTTACCCTTCTCACTCAAACTTCACTTCTCAATGAAACTGTCACATTGACATAACACTTAATTATCTTTACTTTATACAACATTGGAATGGACCACTTTTTGTTTATCATTTGGCCCTATGCTTGTTAAAATGCTTAAAATACTTGGTGGAAATCCTACGTGGCATAAAAATATTCATTTATATTTATTTTATTACTTACATGGCATATTTAAAATGAGGTGGCATATGTAGTGAGTTTATATTAATATTTCATTTACTTATGTGGCAACATCCTCTCTCTCACCTCTCTTCACCTTCTTTCTTCTCAGATTCCCTTCCTCTATCCATGACCATGGTTGCTTCTCTTGTACATCAAAACCCAGATTTCAGTGAAGATCATGGATGTCTTCTTTCCAAATTGAAGATCATGAAATATTGAAGAAGGAAATCCATTGTTCACACTTCTCCCTCTCAACTGGTTCTTTGAAGATTTTGGAAAATTTGACGACGTGGGCTCGTGAACGGTGAGAAAACTTGAAAACGAACTTGAATCGAGCATTCAAAGAAAATTGATGGGGAGTTCGATTCCTATCTATGGCGAATGCTTGTTCATTCGAAGAAAAATCCGACAAGGGTTTCATTCATGGTGGTCACTGGACAACAAAAAATAGATGAAACGATGGCTTTTTGTTCATAGTCCTTGAGCTAGATCTGGGTTCGTAGTTGCAAAACCTCAAGGAAAAAAATGGTCTTCCCTCCATTTAAGCTCCATTCCTCTATCTTTAACCATTTCTTTCTCTATCTAAACCCTATGAGATTCATAGGTTGAAGGGGACACAGATCTAATTTCTCAAAGAACCCTCAAAAAACACAAATCTAATTTTTTTTTACCCATACCCATTAAATCTGACTAAAACATAAGCAAACATCCATTAGATCTTAGCTGATTTGAACTGATTTGAGAAGAGAGGTACTTTGAATTAGAGATAATCATATTTTCTTTGTGCAGATTTGAGTTGAGATAGGTAGTTCAAACATAATAATGTCGATTTTTTGATAGATGAACAGGAAACGAGGGAATGATTTTGATTTTCATATCATGAATGCTTTAGATTTGAACTTGAGAGGTTAGAATTAAAAAAAAAAAACTTGAGAGATTGGAACGATGGAGAAGATGAACAGTGGATGAGTTGAGAGATTGAGGGAGGTGAGAGAAGAGAGATAGATATACTAAAAAAAATACATAAATAAAAATATATTACTATAAAATTGATTCAAAATGCCACCTCATTTAAAATATGCCACGTAAGTAATAAAATAAATATAAATGAATATTTTTATGCCACATAGGATTTCACAAGTATTTAACGAACTTTAGCAAATGAAGGGAACCTTATGGAAACAAAATGAAAACCTTTAAAATGTCGCTTTTAAAAGCTCGAGGGCCAAAATGGTAAGCAAAAATGAAAACAGGGCAAAAATAAGTCTTTTTCCCTTTTCTTTACTTTTATACAACATTGGAATGGACCACTTTTTAGGATGAAACTATGCTTTTGTAACACCTAACTATTTAGGAGTGCCTTTAATTTCTATGGTTTAATGTTATTAATAATGCATGTCATACTATTATATTAATCGTAACTTAATTTGATATTTTATTATAACATTATCTAAAGTTTTATTTTATTTATTCGTCAATGATTATAAAAACTATCCAGTATCTATATAAGAATGGATTAAAATAAAATAGCAAGATGAGCATAACTCAACCTGGGCTGGCATATATACCCTTCCGCTGAGGATTAAAGCTTTCCACTTTGATGTAATAAAAAGAAAAGGATCAAAATAAAATAAAAATTATAATCATTAAATATGATATAAGTGGTAAAATAATAGGATTACAAGAATAACAATTTAATGGTGTTAATTCAAAGTGATTTTCCAACAAAATATTATAATTTATAAGTCAAAGAGGCTCAACCAAAGCCAATTAAATTCTGACAACTATTTCCTGAATTTTTTAGATATTTTTGTTGGGATCAAATTTTTTGGATATGTTTTTTTTTTTGGATCACATTTTTTAGATATTTCACTTCCCGCATTGATGCGTATTGCTATGTATGTTTTTTAAAGGACGAAATATATATTAATATTTCTTTTCGATATGTAAGCGGGACAGTTGTGGAGTACGATTATCATTAATATTTTAAATTTATATTTGAATTGACTTTTTTACCCTTCTCACACCGCTCCCCCACCTCTGTGTGTCATACTCTTTTGTACTTGTCAATTATTTCCAATGCTTTATCTTTATTGATCATTAAATTGACTCTATTATTGAATTTTAAATTATGCATTCTTCTCTTTATCAATAAGAGAGGTAACTAATTAAAATAAAATTATAAAATTATCTGGACTAAATTCACTCCTAATCAAAGAGGTGGCTGGAAATCCAGTGAAATTATCCATAATATATATAAATATATAATTTTTCAAATATAAATAATAATAAATTATTGAACACAGTAATTAGTGATTACTATAAACATTAAAGTCTAATTATGTAAATATATGATAATCAGTTGGACTGATCATAATTTGTTACACACAATCAATCAATTAAATTTTTTTAATCTATATTTATATATGTTTTAAAATATTAGCTAGGAACAACGTGCGTTGCACGTGACTATAAAGTAGAAAAAAAATAATTTAATGGTAAATTTGAAGTATTTTACACCATCTATAATAAATTGTACTCTTAAAACTGTAGTCTATGGAAGAATTGAACAATATAAATTGTATTTTTTTCAAGTTTTAATTAATTCAGTGTATTTAATTTTTAATATAGTTCTATTAAAATTACACATGCTTTCAGAATTCTCAACACACGTTAACATAAAAGAATAAATAATGTAATTTTTATTGATAACTAAACTTGAATGAAACGTACTAATTTTAATATGATAATGTGACGACCCGACACTTTTAAATAATTTAAAATCAGATTGACAGCGGAAGACTTTAAATTTAATAAAAATTTGGCATGAATATGTTTAAAACTCGGACTATCCATAACCTGTTTACAATCTAAAATCTGAAATCTAAAAACACAAGGAACTCAAGTTCCTATCAGGAGTTCAAAGAGGTTATAATAATAAAAGAGAAAACAATAGCTCTTAAGAGCCAATTACAAATATACAACTCCAAAAATTATATAAAATACTCAAAACCATGTACATGGATTATTACAACAACCTAGTCCATCTCAAAGTCGTCATCCCTCGATCAACCAGCACCATCTCCTCTCCCTCGACCTCTAGCCAGAGCATTACCTGAAATTTTGTAATATCATGAGCTAACAACTTAAGCCCAGTGAGAATAATAAGAATAAAAAGTAAGGATATGAAGGGATGATTTACTAAACTAGCGGAATTTGATTTAGTAAACTAATTAACATTTAATTATGGATCTATTAATATCATGCAATTTGTGATAAAAACATGTAGATTCATGCTTAATTTCGAAAATTAAAACCGGAACTTACATTGAGTAAAATGTGGAGAATCGGTTGGAGGTTTCTTTACAGCATCAAATCCTCAGCAACACCGGATCTTCTATGCTATATCCCGATCGAAAGCAAAACCGACTTGTGGGAATCGAACTGGAAGAACAAAAGAAGAAAAAATTTCTTCTAAATTTTTCCCTAAGGAAAATCGGCAATTGGGCAAAAACTTGAGAGAGAATTTTCACTTTTCTAATTAAAGTGGGAAGTATGTAAAATATGAATCCCAATGGTCATATTTATAGGAAAATATGATATCTAATCTAATTAGATAAAGCTTATCTCCAAATTATTAAAATAAATAGAAAATATAAATATATATAATCTTTAGCTTCATCAGCCCATGTGCACGCCACTATCAACATGGTATATATATATTTATATTTATTTATTCTTTATTTATTTAATAATTATATATTTAAATAATAGAAAAGATAAATAAATATGAATAAATAAATTTAAAAATAAAATCATATCTCCACAGCCACCATTGCACGGATGGACGCGCGCTGAAGCAAAAGGAGACATGCACCTTTATTTTTAATTTTTAATTTTTAATTATTTATTATTTATTTACTTTTCTTTATTATATACTTATATATTTAATATTAGAAAAAATTCAAATAATAATTTCTAATTTAAATACATATAGCCTAAAATTAATATATTAATTACCATTGAATCTTATTCAATTAATTAATCATTTTGGGCTAACACCAATTTGTTTCTTAAACCAATTGCATTTAATTCTCTCTAATATTTATTATTAAATTAAATCATTTAATTAATAATACTAATTATTAATTTCCATTTAAATAATTAATAATATTAACATTAATTCCCGTTTAAATAATTTATTTATTTAAACAATTAATTTTGCCTTAAAATATTATAATTGATAATGTTATATTAATTTCCATTTAAATAAACTCTTTATTTAAACAATTAATATTGTATCAATATTAATAATATTAATATTAATTTTCATTTAAATAATCTCATTATTCAAATAATTAATATTGCCTAATTTTAAGTAAAATCAATTACTTAAATTGTTTGTTCTTCCTAAGTTAAATTAATAACTTAGTTTTGCTACAACGATATTTGGGCTAGCATAGGGACCCGATGGACCTATAGATCATGGGCTTAATAATTAGTCAATTAAGCGATTAACTCATAATCAATTAATTACTTATTATTTAACTATGAATAATTCCACTATAGATCCATAGCTGAACTCCCCTCACTATAGATGAGTTATGTCCATTTAGTTTATCTTTATTTATATCTGTGATATAATCCTTCACGTGGAACCCTCATAATTACAGGCGGATAAATTTACCGTTTTGCCCCTGTAATTACCGCTTTATCCTTGTGTTCCCGCTGATTCTCCAATGAACTTTATCTTTAGTCGAACTAGAGATAAGGTACTTCTGTGATCAATAGAAGTCGTGGCGCCACTTGTTCATGTCTCGAATCGAGACATCAAGGAGTTTCCTAAAGTTCCTAAAATGTTTAGGTATCGACCGATACCGTTAATTTATAGGAAAGTTATGAATTCCATCTCGTGAAAATGAGTTCCAACTACTTATCTAGTCATGTTCCCAAAACAGTGTATTGAGCGTTCTTACGGATCGCTCTCTCAACCATGTGAATCAAAGAACATAACTCCACAAATAGGAGTCCGCATTTCACTCAGGATTGAGATCTATCACGGTTGATAAACTTAGTTTGATATTCGATCATTTCTGTAAACGGTACTAAGGAGAAATTTGATCGAACATCGTGGTCCTGTCTTATACAATCAACATTGTATATGATACTTCCATTTCATGTCTCCCACATGAATGATCAGGATTAGATCATTTGTCTATAAACAAAATGCGAAGCTATCAACAGTGTTACCAGGATAAGGTTCCCAAACGTTATCCGTTTCATCAGAACATGTTTAAGTTACTCATCTCGACTTTAATCCTCTCGTATGACTCACATACTAAGTCGTGATTTCATAAGAGTAACTTAGGGTTTACTATTTGAATGTTTGATATTTATATATTTCCATATATTCCTAATATCATTAATTGAATCAATCTAGATAATATAAAGAACTTATGTTTATTTATTTAATTTATTCTTAATAAATTATTATTATTAAATAATTACAAGTTCTAGGACACCATTCCTAACAGGATAGACCTCAAACTCGTATTCCGATTCGTGTCCAATTTACCTGACACAATCGATCCTAAAGTTCTTCAAACTTTAGGTAATTTCATTCTAAACTTTTCAAAGGATGATATTACTAACACTCGTAGTCAATCCTCATCCATTAACTTGTTATGACATGAAATAAGAAAAGTAAATAACTTTGCACATCAAACAACTTCTCGATTCTCTCTTTCATCTATCATAAACATGAATGCACGAGAGCATCCCGTAGGACTTCGCATTTGTCCTTTTGTGCGTGAATGAAGGGTAATGAGAACATCCCGTAGGATCCCATTCAGCCTTATGCATGAGGAAGTAATGTGTCAATTCTACAGGATAGCATTCAACTCCCTATGTATGAAGAAGTAATGCGTCAATCCCGTAGGATACCATTCACTCCTTTTGAATCTAGAAGTAATGAGCACATCCCGTAGGATCCCATTCAACTCCTTTTCTTTCACATTCTTTATTTTCTCTGAAGGTGATGTGAACTCCACGTAGGGTTCATCATTCTTCCTTCTTTTCTCTTTCACTTTCTTTTCTTTTTCACTTTCATTTCTTTTTCACTGAAGGTGATGTGAACTCCACGTAGGGTTCATCATTCTTCCTTCTTTTCTCTTTCACTTTCTTTTCTTTTTCACTTTCGTTTCTTTTTCTGAAGGTGATGCGGACACTACCCGTAGGCTCCAACATTCTCCCCTTCATTTCTTTCTCACTTTCATTTCTTTTTCATGAATGATGCGAGAATGGTATGATGCAATATGATATGCATATGCTTGCATATTCTTGTAAAAGTAAATAAATAAAGTGCGGAATTAAAGTAGTTGATACAAGCATAAAGTAAAGGGGCATAAAGTAAAAGATATAAAGTAAATGACATAAAGTAAAATAGATAAGCATCTCGGACAAACGATATGTCAATCGAACTTCGCTAACAATAATAAAAGTATTCTATCTTAAACGATTAACCTATACCTTCCAGGATTCTAAACTTCCAATATAATCCGAGGTTCTATTAACCGTTCTAAAAACAAGTTGGATCTTTTAACTTCCAGTGATCCAACTTAAGCTTCGAAACGAATCTAACTTAGAATCTTCTAAGATTCAAGGCTTTCTTCGAGAAATCCTAAGTTCTCGCTTAAAGGATTAACTTCGAATCCTAAGGGCACTAACACTTCCCTCTAAATCTTAAATTCGAATCTTAGTCTTAGCTTCTTATTCTACAAACCATCATACTTATTCGCTTTCTATAATTAATTTAAATCCTAACTATTCTCACTTTTGCCAAAAAGACTTGCTCCAAGTCTCAAATTTCCACGAAACAACAACCGAGCAATTGCACCTACAATTCACCAATTGCACAACATATTACAACTCATAACTAAGATGAGAACAAGTGTGTATTTTCGGGTGAATAGTTATTTTGGATGAATAGTGTTTTCGGGTGAATAGTGTTTTTCGAAAATCCGGGCTCAAAACAGTCAAATTCCATGATAGAAATTCATGATTTCAACTTCAAAACTCATTTATAAACAAAAACGAACAAATCCATATAAAAAGTTTTGAAAACTTACTTTTTGGGACTTCCCTTAGAGAACGGGAAACTCCGAAAATGTAGGTTGGATAGGTAGCCCTCGTCCCTACCAATCCAATGCAACCGAAATCAAGCCGATCCATCGAGAAACGAATGAGAAATGAAGAAAAGAAAAACCTCATCCATGGAGGATGAAGGCTACAGCCAAGAGAAGAAGAAGAAGAAGAAAAATGTGACTTTTGGTCCATTTTTATGATTTTTAAAGATAAATGAATAGTGAATTTAGATATTTTAAGAAATTGGAAATGACGGTTGCGTCCTTTTATGACTTTTGACTTATAAAACGAAACCCGATGCTCTTAAATAAATCTAAAGGTGATTAATAATTATTAATTGGCCTATTAATAATTATTAATGTCACCGAAGCGAATTAAAAATATTAAAACGATTAAAAAGAATTTCGGGCGAAATTAACTACTAAAATCGAAATTACTACTTTTAAATTAACCTTAAATACATAATTAAAATAAATAAAAAAAAATTCACTTCGAAATAACGGGACGTTACAGATAATCATGTCGTTTATTTAAATTTAAAATATATAAAATTTTAGATTAAAAGAGACAAATAAAAATTAAAATAGTCACAACTCACGTATAGGCTAATTTTATTGGAAGTCAACTGCGTTTTATTTTATATCATATTTTTAATGATGATTGAAATTTGAAATATATAATTAGTAACACGGCAAATCTTTAATATTTCATAAATTATTCACACATTACATTAATTAAATAATCTAATGTGATTTTCAACGAAAGATTTTTACATAACCAGTTATATATACACTTTATTAATTAAATAAATTAATCAATGCCATATTTTATTTGTTATATTTAAGACCATAGGGTCTGGGCCTCCACACATATTACTAGAGAAATATCTCATTCTTATCTTCATTATTCTTTACATAATTAGTCTCATTGTAAAACATATTTAAAGGACAATTTTCTCAATACAAGACAAGCAGATATTTACTTATTCTTGTTGGGATAAACACGGATTTAATTAAAGACAAATTATCCCTCTCTTGTGTGAATCTAATAGGAAACAATAATACGAGTAATAACAAAGCAATAAAATTGACACCAAGAATTATACGTGGAAAACCCCTCAATGCGGAGAAGTAAAAAACCACGGACCGAAGTCAGAAACCTCCACTATAATCAACAATGGGTACAACGAGTTCTCTCTAGATAATACTAGAGGCATACAACATCAACATCAAGATAAATGATAATCTTGGCAAACAACAAATGAGAAATTGGAGAAATCTCACTTTAAAAATAGCACACTTCTGCACAATACAATATGATGATAGAAGACTCGAAACCCGATCTCCACCGTTCAGATTGAAGTACCTCGCCCCGGGAACACACCCACCAAATTTCAGCTCGATCCAACGGTAAACAAATCCGCAAACAGCTGCTGAAGGTCAGAGGCGGAATTGCCATTTTTTCTCCAAAATTCAATTCTCTCTCTCGGCTGTCTCTTTCTCTCACACGTTGCAACTTGCCGGCTGCTACTTTTCCTTTTCCAATCAAAATACAGCCCTAATGGGCTTGGGCCCCACATGAGGAAAAATAGGCCCAACAAATCTCCCTCTTTTCCGCTATGTGGAGGAATTTGCCATTCCGGCAGCAGAACGACAAAACTCAAGCTTCTCCCTCGGTAACGACTTTGTCAACATATCAGAACCATTATCATCAGTATGTATCTTCTCAAGTTCAAATAGATTGTCATTGAGAGCATCTCTCATCCAATGATATCTAACATCGATATGCTTAGTTCTTCCATGAAAGGTAGAATTCTTACCAAGGTGAATTGCACTCTGATTATTACAAAATACCACATAACGTTGTTGTTTGAAACCAAGCTCTTGTATAAAACGCTTCATCCACAACAACTCCTTACACGCTTCTGCTGCTGCAATGTACTCTACTTCAGTTGTAGAAAGTGCTACACATTTCTGCAACCTAGACTGTCATGACACTGTTCCCCCTGAAAAGGTCATCATATAGCCTAAAGTAGATTTTCTGTTATCTACATCCCCTGCCATATCAGAATCAGTATAGCCAACAAGTATCGGTTTCCCGTTCCCAAAACTGAGCTTCAAACTGGAAGTACCATGCAGATATCTCATAATCCACTTAACTGCCTCCCAATGATCTCTCCCCGGATTAGATAGGAAACGACTAACAAGACCCACTGCATAAGCGTAAAGTGACTAGATAAAGGAGAACTAACCACTTTAGCTTTACTCATATGGAACCTTTCAAGCACTTTTTCAATATATTGCTCCTGTGACATATACAATTTCTTGGATGCTCTATCTCGTTCAATACGGATCCCAAGAATCTGCTTAGCTGGCCCCAAATCCTTCATGGCAAAGGATTTGCTCAACTGTTTCTTCAACCTGTCAATTCTTGAAACATTCCTGCCAACAATCAATATGTCATCCACATAAAGCAATAATATAACAAAATCATCATCAGAAAATTTCTGAACGAATACACAATGATCAGAAGTAGTCTTCTTGTAACCTTGCTCCCCCATAACTGACTCAAACTTCTTGTACCACTGTCTCGGTGCTTGTTTCAACCCATATAGACTTTTCTTCAACTTGCAAACATATTCCTGTTTACCCTTCACTTCGAAACCCTCTGGTTGCTCCATATAGATCTCTTTATCTAGATCCCCATGAAGGAATGTTGTCTTGACATCCATCTGTTCAATTTCTAAATCAAGACTAGCTGCCAAACCCAAAACCACTCGAATAGAAGACATCTTCACAACAGGAGCAAAGATCTCATCAAAATCAATGCCTTTCTTTTGACTAAACCCTTTAACAACCAATCTAGCTTTATATCGTGGCTGTGAAGTATGTTGTTCTTGCTTCACTCTGTAAACCCACTTATTTTTCAAAGCTCTCTTTCCTTTCGGCAACTTGACAAGCTCAAAAGTGTGATTCTCATGCAGTGATTTCATCTCATCTTCCATTGCATCAACCCATTCTCTTTTGTGCTCATCATCAATAGCTTCTTCATAACTTTCAGGTTCTCCCCCATCGGTTAACAACACATAATCATCAACAGTATACCGTGTGGAAGGATGTCTATCTCTCACTGACCTCCTAACTGGCACATCCGGTGGGACTACTACAGTCGGAGACTGCTCATATACCTGATCATCCACTTCTGTTTCTGTAAGAGCTTCATAATCACCTGTATCAACATGTTGATCATCATGCATTTCATTTTCAACCTGAGTAGGAAGCTGTGTGAAAGGAATCGGATCCAAATCAATCAAATCATCATTCTGTTGCAACTCTGCTTTATCAGTTTTCTCAATGTCATGTATGGTTTGGTTTTCCACAAATACAACATCTCGGCTTCTAACAACCTTTTTCTGCACGGGATCATAAAGTTTATAACCAAACTCATCTTGGTCATAGCCAATGAATACACATGGTCTCGTTTTGGTGTCAAGTTTAGATCTCTCATCTTTAGGAATATGAACGAATGCTTTACAACCAAAAACATGCAAATGGTTGTAAGAAATCTCTTTCCCTGACCAAATACTATCTGGCACTTCATTTCCTAAAGGAACACACGGTGATAGATTAAGAACATGAACAACTGTACTCAAAGCTTCACCCCAAAAAGATCTTGGTAATTGTGACTGTGACAGCAAACATCTCACTCTTTCAACCAGTGTTCGATTCATTCTCGCTGCTAACCCGTTCAACTGAGGAGTCTTAGGAGGTGTCTTTTGATGTCGAATGCCATGACGCCTACAATACTCATCAAAAGGACCACAATACTCACCTCCGTTATCAGACCTGATGCATTTCAATTTAACTCCAGTTTCTCTCTCAACAAGTGCATGAAACTGTTTGAATACATCCAATACCTGATCTTTTGACTTCAAAGTATAAACTCAAACCTTTCTAGAATGATCATCTATAAATGTCACAAAATATAGAGAACCACCAAGTGTCCTTATTTTCATAGGACCACACACATCAGAATAAACTAGATCAAGTTTACCTGGCTTCCTTGAAATTTGATGAGACGTCTTGAAGGTAACTCTGGTTTGTTTCCCTGCCAAGCAATGTGCACACCTCTTTAAATGTGCATTCTTTACACCAGAAATCTGATTCTTCTTGGCCAAATGCATCAAACCCTTCTCACTCATGTGACTAAGCCTGTTATGCCACAACTCTATTGCATCATCACTACCAACTGCATTGATCTCTGAATCATGTCACCTTTGCCTGCATCAAATACAATGAGGATATCTTCTCACCTCTAACTACAATCATAGAACCTCTAGTAAGCTTCCATTTACCGTTTTGAAAGGTGTTGCAAAACCCTTCATCATCAAGCTTACCTATGGAAATCAAATTCAATCGAATATCTAGGATGTGTTTCACATTTTTCAGAACCAAAGTAGTGCCCTTACTGGTTTCCAAACACACATCACTCATACCGATGGCTTTAGCAAAACCATCATTACCCATCCTGACAGTACCATAATAACCAGATGTATAGGATGTGAAGAAATCTCTTCTCGACGTAGCATGAACTGAGGCACCACTATCAATCACCCAATCAGTCAGTTGGCAAACAAGATTGAGTAAATCACCATCATACACAAAGATATATTCCTCTTCAGCTGCAGCAATTCTTTCACCATTGTTGTCATCATTTACCCTTTCTTTACCCTTGTCATTTTTGTTCTCTCTTTTGAACTTACGACAATGCTTCTTTATATGCCCTTTCAAACCACAGTGGTAACACTCAACATTTGAAAACTTGTTGGATTTGCTTTTGCTTCTATGTCCACTCCTTGAACTTCTACTTTGACTTCTCCCCCGATTTTCAGTGACCAGGACATCGGATTGTGAAGAAAAACCTTGCGACTTTCTTCTTGTTTTCTCATTCAAGACTCTACTCTTGGCCAAATTCATAGTCATATCTTTATCAGGAACAGAGTTTGACAGAGAAGTTCTAAGTGTTTCCCATGAATCAGGTAATGTGGCAAGAAGCCATAAAGCATTAACCTCTTCCTCAAATTTGACATTCATTCCAGCTAACTGATGAAGAATCCCTTGGAATGTATTCAAGTGATCTGACACAGAAGTACCATATTGATATCTCAGATATATCAATTACTTCAACAGATACAATTTGTTGTTACCGGTCTTTCGAGCATATAGTTCTTCAAGTTTCTTCCACAAAGATCTAGCATGTGTCTCCTCAATAATGTGATTGAAAACATTATCATCTACCCATTGCCTAATATAGCCGCATACTTGCTCATGCATAAATTCCCATTCCTCATCAGTTTTATCTTTCGGCTTTTCAGTGGCAAACACAGGCAAATGCATATTGTTCACCATCAAAAGATCTTTCATCTTTGCTTTCCAAATGTAATAGTTTGATCCATTCAAACTAACCATTCTACTTGTATTACTTTCCATCATTCAACACAAGGTACAAATCGATTTACAACCTACGCTCTGATACCACTTTGTTGGGATAAACACGGATTTAATTAAAGACAAATTATCCCTCTCTTATGTGAATCTAATAGGAAACAATACTACGAGTAATAACAAAGCAATAAAATTGACACCAAGAATTATACGTGGAAAACCCCCCAATGCGGAGAAGTAAAAAACCACGAACCGAAGTCAGAAACCTCCACTATAATCAACAATGGGTACAACGAGTTCTCTCTAGATAATACTAGAGGCATACAACATCAACATCAAGATAAATGATAATCTTGGCAAACAACAAATGAGAAATTGGAGAAATCTCACTTTAAAAGTGGCACACTTCTGCACAATACAATATAATGATAGAAGACTCGAAACCCGATCTCCACCGTTCAGATTGAAGTACCTCGCCCCGGGAACACACCCACAAAATTTCAGCTCGATCCAACGGTAAACAAATCCGCAAACAGCTTCTGAAGGTCAGAGGCGGAATTGCCCTTTTTTCTCCAAAATTCAATTCTCTCTCTCGGCTGTCTCTTTCTCTCACACGTTGCTAACTTGCCGGCTGCTTACTTTTCCTTTTCCAATCAAAATACAGCCCTAATGGGCTTGGCCCCCCACATGAGGAAAAATAGGCCCAACAATTCTTACATCAGGTTCAACTTAAAAATCTAACTGTTATGATATGAAGCTTCTTATATAGAAAAGAAAAGTTTTTTTTTTGTCTTATTTCTTTTTGAACTTTGAGAGATTGAAACCCTAAAAGGAAAATTTAATCACACCAATTTGTTATTGACAATTGAGCTATTAGATTACCGCTGCACCTTTGATATAATAAAAGCAAAAATCGATTTGACAACTGCAACAAGCCAATTCAAAATCTAAGCTTGCTTTTTATTTTCTTATTTTTTTTAAAGAAATAATTTTCATTGCTTCTTTTGCCAACAAATCCGGGTAAAGCCAAAAATTGGGTCAGCAACTAATAAGGGTGTGCGTGGAAGGAAATCAAACTCCAACATTTCTCAATCCTTTTCTAAGAAGCCTAAATCATGAACTAAAAAAAAACGAATTTATAATAACTGTTAAATCATCCATACACCCAAAAACTTAAATTAATCTGTTATATCTCAATATTTCCCTGGATATTTGCACAATTTTATGGTGCAAAAATTTAATAAATAGGGAGAGAATAAAAGCAAATGACATAAAGTAAGTTTAAATAAATCACTAATAGAATTAAAATTTTAAGTTGATTGACTAAAATAAATTTAAACATAAGAAAGAGTGAGTTATAAACTTACATGTTTAATTGTAAAATGGTCTCCCATTATTGGAATAATTGAAGAGGTGGGGGGAATGAAGCCTGGTCCGAGATCATTCGGATGAAGTTTCTTTCTTTAATCCAAATGAATGGTCTCGAACCAGACAACATTCTTCTCACAAATTTTAGTGGAAAAAAAAACAGAGAGAAGCCTTTGAAAATGGAAATGTTTATGGTTTCTGCATGAGAAGGAAAGGCTTGTATTGTATTTATATACAAAAGAGAGTACTTTTTTCAACATCTACCAAATTAACCTTTTCAACAACAAATATAACTAGAGAAGAAAAACTGTAATTGTTTGAATGAAAATGCAAGAAAGGGATGCGGGAGTTGTTCAACAAGAAGCTATGGTCGGCCGCCTTTTTTTAAACAAGTTTTTGTTTATCTGAATATTGTGAACCAAACACGTCCAATAATATCTCCGAGGATTGGCACTGTTATGGAGTTTGGTATAGCTAATTTATTAATGGTAAAAACTATACTGTTATTTCTTAATTGTGCATATTTTTTAAAGTTTCTTCCCCTTCAATTATAATCATATTCCTTATAACTAGGGACGGATCAAAAATTTGGTTTAAGAGAGCAAAAATCACATCGAACTGTTTTTTAATAAGACCGTGTTTTGTCCATTTCTTCCCTGGTTCTAAATTAAATTGAAAGCCCTAGTCCCTTTTTAAAAATTACTATAAAGAAGCAATCCTCTCTTTAATGACAAAATTAACATCATCCACTAATTGAAACTTAACGAGCTTGGTTTCCTTGTGCCTCTTAATCTCAAGATTTAAATTCATAATATTTTTAATCATGACATAAAATAAATGAAACTCAAAGGAAAAATATCCAGTTTTATTTTCAATCATGTATAATTAAGGTACAGATCAAAGTAACTAAGGAAACAATAGCTCGCAACGTAGTTACGTAACACATCTTAAAAAGATGTTTTCTTCCCTCTGGCTTTTTTGTTTAGGGAGGGGTTGTCCCTTATACATTAATATTTTATACAAAAATAAAATGCTTAAGCATAATATAAATAAGGTATATAAATTACATAATTTTACACTTCATAATTTATACAAACAACCGTAGCAGATTCTTGCAAATGCTGTAAATAGCAGCATGGTAGAGGTGATTATCATGAGAACTTGGGAGCAGCAAGCGGAACGGAACTCCTACTCTCTTATGAAGGTGAAAAATTGCCACAAACTCAGGACTGAACAGAAAATATTCAGCCAATTTACGTCAATGGGAATCACCTTGCGAAAAGCTCCTCGTTGTTTTAGAAAATGAGATCACCATTCTGTATATTGCTTCGATTCTCATCGATATCTGACGTGGTGATGTCTCCGTAATAACCATCCATATGATGACTATTTCCCTTGCCACAAGTGGCTTTTATCTTGTCTCTATGGGATGAATGAACTGAGTCACTAAAACTCTTCCGCCGACCAAGTTTAGGAGACTTAGCACGAGTTGGTGGTAGCTGACACCCAATAGAGTACCACAATTATAATTCAAGCTAAGGAATTTATTGAACCCTGCAGGGCAAGTAAAATATTACTCTGTTTGAATAAGATAATCTGTATGACATACCTTTTTCAGCTCAACCTTCGGAGGAGGCCCATCTTGGTAGAAGCTAGGCATTGGACTAGCTTTGAATAATAAGCTCTTTCTTAGCTGTCTGATAGCAGCCTCTGTCTCTTCCTTCAAGTTTTTGACGATTGACGATGAGGTTTAAGGAAAAAGAACAGCTAAAAATTATTTTCCTAAAGCAACTAGAAGGAAAAGGTTTGCAGAAAGTGAAGAGACATATATAGAGGCAGTAGTAAATATTTCTTCACCAGAGGCAGAGAGAGAGCATATAGTACCTTGGATCTTGTTTCACACTGAGACTTCTCAGCCTCCAAAGCTTGGTGTTTCTCCTCCAATTTGGAATAAAACTACAGAGAGAAAAATATTAGGATAGCCAGCCTCTTTCACAGTAAGATATAGATGATTATAAAAAGAGTTGTGAGTAAAGATGCCCGACAAGATAAAGTGGATGATGGTAATACCTCCTTTCTTTTCTCTGCACGCTCTGTGCATCTAAACATTGGAGATGCTGCAACAGTCATTCTGGACTTAATAGTCCGTGAAGACGCTTCCCTGCTACCCATAGTTGATAGACAAATCAAATTTTGTTTAATCAGAGAGTTAGTCTATTCAATAGCAAAGGAAGTCAGGCTAAGTGGAGAGATAAGAAAGATACATTGAAGCCACGGGGCAGGAGTCTTCCTCATCAGCATGCTTCTTATTATTAGGTTGCAGCGGCTTCCTTGGCACTTTAGGTGATGCAGGCTGCAGTAGATACAAAAATCCATTTATACCATCTATAACTACCACCGGTATGGTCAAACAGCCCTACAAGTTAATTTTTATCAAAGCCCCAGGAGGTGGGGGTGGGGGAGGTTTTAGCAACCTAGCTCTAATGTCATTCCAATCATCGCCCTATTAGACTCGTTATGTGTATTGTCAATTAATAAAGATCAGATATCCATTGGACGACGTGAAAGTACTGGATTAAGCACACTGGTTTTCAATCATTAAGAATTGTATTACACCACATCCAGGGAACTAAGTTTGAATATAAATCAGAATTTAAGATTCCACCATACTTTTACCTGATTCAACTTGGTCTTTGAAGGTGAAACATTTCTTTTGGTAGATGTTTCAATCATAATAGCATTAGGAGGTCGAGTACCGGATGAAGCACGTTTTTCTGTAGCCAAGGCAAATGGTTGCGGAACAGTATGTTTTGTACGAGCGTTTCTAGCAGACGGTTTCAATGTGTTCACTGTTAAATGAGATTTGTCATCATTGTTCACTTCTTGTGGCACCTTCTCCTCCGGTCTCCTATACTGATCATTTGAGCTCACCAAACTAAGCTCCTGCTTAGGTTCCTCTGAAGGGCGATGTTGAGGCAGCTCAATCGGTTTTTCATTCGTGCATTCCTTGACGTCATAATCTTTAGATTCGCTACCCTCCTCTGAACTGTGAGTCTCATGATCTCCATTTATTTCTCCAAGTGATTCCATGACATCTTGATGATTGAGGCCATTCACACATGATGATGTATCATGGGAAACTCCAAAGGAATATGTTATTACATAATCTGGCTCTTTGTCCATGCAAGCATCTGAAGCTTCAATCTCCATAACACTGCAAAATGACATCAATATGGTCACAATCGGTATCGGTACCCCAGACAGAGAATACAATAGACTCGATCAAATACATGTAATGAAACTACATAGAAAGAAATGTTAGAGTGATATTGCTGAAAACAGGGAATATAGCAAAATTAAGGCCGGCAAAAAAATACTCAAACAGGTTGTGGGTATTGCTTAAATGAGAATATATCAAATAAAAAGAACATTTTTAAATTATGAAAAGGGGTTAAGATTGGAATTTGATCATTGAAGAATTACCAATTACCAACAGCTTAAAAAGCTACAAAATTTCCATTGAAAAACAGACTCACAATCAGAGAAAAGCTCCAATCTTTCTAACAACTTTCCAAACAAGAAGTAAATTAGAAATGGGATTTGAAAATTAAAAGAAACCAAATGCAGAATCCAAGAATAGCAGGGGATGAAGAGAAAACAAAGAGATCTAGGTGAGGCAAATTAAGGAAAAGAAGAATGGAAGTGAATACCAGTTTGGTTGAGGGGGTATCAAGGCATCCATTTGAGTGTTTCAAACAACAGTGTCGGAAACGGAGTGCATCATATTTTAGTTTCTCTGTTGCTTGTTTTTATAAACACGTAACGCTGCGTCGGTGCTCACTCCGTTTTCTAACGCCAATTTCTATTCATGTGTAATTTCTTTTTTTCAATGAGCAATATTTCAATTAAAAAAATATATATACAATTTCATATATGTGTGTTTTTTAGAATATATTATATCATTTATATTATGGTTAATAAATATGTGGGTTTCCCTAATAAATTTAGTAGGACAAACTACCTCCTCACTAATGAAGAGACAAGTTTTATTCGATTATATACGTAATTACATAAGTATAATATGACTAATTCAATTATAGAGGTGATATAAATATCTTGTCATTGAATTAAATCAAAATTATAGAAAAAAAAATCAAATATATATTTGAGATGACTTTTCAAAAATATTTTTAGGTAGGTGAAATATTTTTGTGTTATAAAACATTAATGGAGTATTTCTTAAATTTTCAAAACACTTGAAAAAATGTAATTAAATATCATGATTTTTTTAATATAATTAACGCTTTAAACCTTAATTTTCACTCCTTTTTCCCTTCAAATTTCATAATACTTATTAGTTTGTTTTAAATGTCTGCACTGCTAAACTAATTTTGTTTTTTAAACATAAAATAAATATTAAAAAGAAAAAAAAAACTAGAATAGGAAGTACACGCAAATATAATGAAAAGGTGTATAACTTTGTTTATGTATTTTTTTTCAATCATATATTTATAAACCGTGAATTGTTATGAAATTATAAATATAATGGAGATTTGAAAATGTTAAAAATGGTTTAATTAATTTTAAGATGAAGAATTAGTTGTGAGGATGAGAAGGAGCACCTGTGAAAGAAGATGTCCATGTCTTAACCAAAAATTAAAGAAAGAGAAAGATGTTGCATCTAAATAATTGATTAGGGTCCCATTCTTGATTATTCCTCCTTAACCCTTCTGATAACGCCTTGTCACCCTCTAATTAATTAATTGCCCCCTCGTTTCCCTACTATCTACCTCAAGTTATAATAATACTATCATTTTGTAAAATCCACATTTTATACATTTTTTTCTCAAAGATATAATTTATTAAAGATTAAAAGGGAGTGAGCTTCAACATTAAGCTCTCTACTAATAAAGGAAAAGACTATAAAATCAAAACATAAACAAAGATGCTTAAGTTCAGTTAAAATATAATTAAAATCAGAAGGATAACAAAAAATATCATTAACAATATCAATCACGAGTTTAGCATATGAAAACACATGCACCCATTGAAATAAACCACGATCAATAGCTTGCTTCGTCTAAAAACTATATCACGATTGAAAAATATGTTAGGATTTGATAAACTTATTATAAGAATATATGAAATTGTAGAGTAAAATTGGTAATGTAGATTTTTTTTTTTTAAGAATTTAAATGTAGAATGACTTTATGAGTAAAAAACAACCATTTTCATTATATTTTATATTTAAGTAGTATAGATGAAACATTGTTTTCAAATATTCTATCAAAACTAAAAGGTTTTAAGTTTGACATAACTCTAGTTGGTGTTTATATATATATATTTTTAAATCTTGATCAATTTAAAATATTTATTTATTTTTCATTGACATGGAAGTAAAGATAAAGTCAAAGTTTTTCTTGATCAAGGACAAATAAACAAGATTTTACCAAATAAAAGGGAAAAAGGTAAAAGTATATATTAAAATATAATTTTATATTGATGAATTATTAATTATTTTAAATAGAAGGTTAATTACCACCACCCCTATATGAAAGTCCAAATTTAAAGTGTGACAATAACAAAAGAAATATGAGTCCACCTGAGCATAACTCAATGAATTAGACATGTAGTCTCTTCTTATGAAGTTGAAGATTTGAGTCATCTTCTATTAAATTGAAATAATATTTTAAGAAAAAAACATAACATATATTATCAATGATTTCATATGTTGTAATTCATTTATCAACATATTTTTTTCTTCCATTTGAACTCATTTCGATCATTCTTTTAGCTGCTTTGATAGGCACAATTGCCTTGGCTCGCGGGTAAGTAATAAATCTTTAGAAATAGCATAAATTAAACTTCGTTTTATGTAATCATACACATTCCCCTTCAATTATATTTAAAGATTATATATGTCTAAAATAAAATTATTTTATTCGATCGATTACTAGGATCTCACATCGAAATGATAAAAAGACCTAACAATCTATATAAGATCATCTATTTTTGTTCTAATTAGTTATTATTCATGAAAAATGTGTTTTTTCAATCATTTAGTGTGATGTTTTATAGAATTCATTTTTGTCTTGGGAAAGAAAGAAGAACTAGAATAATAAAAAGGAAACTCAATATAATAAACCACCGGAATAGGGTGGTTTAGGTAATGATTAAAGGAATAATAAGTAGGCAATAATTGGAAGGAATAGGGATTATGGGAATGAGATAAGGTAAAGGACATAGAGGGCCGTTGAACCAAACAAACATAATAAGAGAGAAAGAGAAGAAAACCAGTTGATGGGGTGCCATTTAAGGCAATGTGGGGCTAATGGACCCATTCTCTCTTATAAAATCTTGGACGGGAAGTGAGACGAAATGATGAATGGGTTCGGTCATTTTTTGTCACTCGTGGGAGCGGTTCAACCAACCGGACATTCACGTCTCATCATGATTCTAATATTTATTTAGCAACATATCGCCTGCACCACATAATTTAAATTCGCTTATAACTTTTAATCAATTTTTAATAGGGTAAAAACGGATCTTTGAACTCTGGTTTTTTTCACCCCCGCACTTTCAAAAAGTTCAACTTCCATCCAATTAAAGTGTTAAATTTAACATTCTATTATTTTATTATTTGCTCATGTGAAATGACATTTTTACTCCAACTAATATATTATACTTACATCCCTTTAACTCTAATAAATAAACTCAACCCTAATAAAATGATTTCCACCAAGTAAGCCCCAAATCTCTTTTCGATTCAAATTGTTCCTACCATCTCCAAAATGCAACTTTGCATTTTCTCTTTTCAAATCATTGTATCCAAAAAAAAAAAAACATGATTCAGTTACATATTTGAGTTCCTAAAAATAATTCTCCAATTCCCTCATGATCTTTTTACATTCAATAAAATTTAATACAATTTTTTCGACTAACATTAACTCTTCTTGTGATCCCTACCATTCCATATAAACCCAAAAAAAAAATCTATCTCACTGCTCCCGATATGATTTAGAAAGAGAGGAAAAAAAAGAAGATTCAATGAAAATTAATCTCATATTTATTTAGTTAAGAAAAGAAAAGAAAAAGAATCCTTGTTAAAGATAGTCCATTTATCAAATTTCCGATATTAAAGTTCATCCGAAATCGGATAGTTCAAATTTACACCTCATCGGAATCAATCACCTAGGAATAACCATTTGACGATTATTTCTCTACTCTAGATCTTCTATATTTTGGGGAAAATCGCTTTATCGGCTTCAAAGTTCTCAAGCTAATTACGTTGTCATGTCCGTGATGGAGAAGGCAATTTGTTAATAAAAGTTGAGTGATTTTGTCTTATGATTTTCTTTAATTTTTAGTTTTTTTTGCTTATCGGAAGAAAGAACGAGGTAGACAACGTTGGAATGAAGGAAAGTGCGATTTTAGAGATGGAGGGGCCGAATCGAAAAGAGATATGGAGAACTTTAATTAAGTTGGGGTAAAAATGTCATTTAACATGAGAAAATAATAAAATAATTGAATCTGTTAAATTTAACACTTTAATTGGATGAAAGTTGGACTTTTGAAAGTGCAGGGGTGAAAAAAACCAAATTGAAAATGCAAGGGTGTAAAATAAAAAAGTCCGAAAGTGCAGGGGTCATTGATGCATTTTACCCTTTTTAATACACATCTTGGAACTCAGACGACTGTGTGCACAAATTATATCTTACTCGAACATAACTCAAATTTGTTAGATATTAATATTTTTTCTTATAAAATTTAATATTTGAATTCTCATTCAATTTAATATAATATCTAAAAATACATTATGACAAAACTTTGTCCCCGGTAAACTTCATTAGAGGTCGTTTGGTGGTCAAGTTTGAGTTGTTAAACAGGGTGTTGTTAAGTAGGAAGTTATTAAACAGAGAGTTGTTAACACCGTGTTTGGTTTGTACAAAATAGTGAGACTGTTAAGGATAAAATGTGTTGGAATTATGAAAATGTATAGGTTTGTTAATAGAGGGGGATAACAAACTCAATATTGGGTTTTAAAACTGGGAGGCAAACATTGATTAGGGTTGTATAACCCTCAACTAGCTACCTAAACCTGGTAACTAAATGACCCCTTATTACAAAATATATTCTTCTCCCTACCAACCTAAGGAAGACAAAAAAAACCTACAAACTATGTCAATTTATACTTTAAACTCACGATTTCATTGATTTAAATTAAAATTTAATAACATTTTTAATTAATAATTTTAAGAGTTAAAATACTATTGGTTATATATATATATATATAATATATATATATATATATATATATATATATATATTATAATTTCAAGATTTAGAGTACAATGTGAGCATTTTTCTGTATGACAAAATCTATTTTTTAATATTTATTTTAGGAAAGTTTGTATAAACTAACCCTAAATTATAAAGATTGTTATAATTACACTCTCGAACTTTAAATTTGAGTAATTAATCCATTTATTTTTTAAAGTCTTAAAATTGGAACCACTAAATTTTAGTTTGCTAAAATTATCTCTTAAAAATTATCAATTACTAATTATTTAAATATAATTTAAAAGTATATATATATATATATATTTTTGTAAAGTTTAAAAATGACATTTTTTTCATGAATTAATTTAATGAAGTAACATATTAAATATTAATTTTATCAAAATAGTAAAAACTGAAAAGAAAAAAAAAAGAAAATCAATTGAGTTTTCAAAACACCTCAATAATCATGAAGAAAAAAATCGTTAAATTATACAAAATTCCTCTAACCTATGAAGTTGTTTTCAATTTTGCCCATAATATTTTAAAAGTTTCAATTCTACCTTAGTTTTTTAATTTGTTTAAAAAATACTCTTTGTTGAGGAAGTTACCCTTTAAATTAAAAGATTGAAGGAAAAATTAAAACTTTTGAAATGTTAGGGGCAAAATTAAAATTAACGCTATAGTATAGAGGTGGTGAATAATTTACCAAAAAAAAAAAACAATAATATTTGTCATTTTATAAAATAAAAGAAAAAAAATACTGTTAGTAATAAATCTAAAATTTCGCTCAATTTAAATTAAGATGAAAAAAAAGTGTTATGTGATATAATTTAAATAATCAGATACTGAAAAGAAAAAATGAAGTATAAAAATTTAAAATTACTGTATAATAAAATGATTAATACGACGAAAATAAAGAAGGAGAAAGACCCCTTCACTTGTTTCCCTCGTCTTCTCCGACACTTGAAAGAGAACCCTACCTAACCTACATCACGATCATCTTCTCCACACCACAGCCATTTCCTCCAACCCACTTTTCATGTCCCACATATTCATTCCTTTTTTATATTATTTTCTTGTGAATATATTAACATTCTTTTTCTTCCTATTTAAACATTTTGTTTTTACTTTCAATTTTTACTAAATAAAATAAAATAAAATGACGATATGTGAAATTGAATCTCTAAAACTACGGGCCTAAACATCTGGGCCTGTTCTAAAATATTTTCGTAGGCCCAATCTTCTCAAGATTTTATACAATTTAGTTTTTCTAGAGGTGTTTGTAATTTCAAGGAATCGATTTTCTCTTTCGCTCGCTAGAAGCTTAGCTCAGTTCATAATTCATATCCAACTGTGAGTTTCCTAATTCCATTTATTTAGTTTCGTTGTTTTCATTTCGTGAATTTCATGAATTTTTTTTTGCCATATGAATCTGAATCTGATTCTGGTTTTTCTTTAATTAATCTGAATCTCTATTTGCTGAGTTTGAATTTGATCTCTTGTGAAGTTGCTGCTGTAATTATAATTTATTTTTTGAACTTGAAGCTTTCAAATTAGTTTCATTTAATGCTTGTTCTAATATCTGTTTTTGTGAAGAACAACTTTTATGTTTGTTTTAGCATTTCGTGAGGAATTTTATATCATGTATTGTTTGAACAGGTTTGACAATGCTTTCTGGAGTCAAATTTATTCCACGTGATCAAATTGATGATGTAAGAACTGTTGAATTTCGCGATTTTTTTACGGTTAATTGTGGAAGTTGATATGATTATTGATTGTCATATGGTTTTTTGTTTTTTTTTTACACAGAGTAAGAAAGTAGATACAAGTGTTGAGAAACACAAAAGTAAAGGAAAGACTACTCATTACAGTAGTGCAGACGTGTCATCACCGAGAAGTGAGAAGAAGTGGAAGGGAAGACTATTGGGCCCCCTTCCTCAACTCTTCACCGAAAGTGAGAAGAGGGAAGATTCTCACAGAAATCGGAGGAAGCGACATAAAAGAAAAACGGGTAAGAGAAATGGCTCAGGGGATGATGATGCTAAGAGGATGAATTCAAGGAGTGATAAGACTGCTTTAACCGGGGAATATTCTTCATCATCTTCTTCTTCTGATGATAACTCTAGTGATGGCATTGAAAGGCATAAAAAAGAAAGTAAAACGGGTAAAAGAAAAACAATACGGGCCGAGGAAAGAGAAGGTACAAAATGCACACTAGGGGAAGATATGTCTAATGTGTATTTCATTCTCTTTTGTTTTCATTTGTCACATTTTAGAACGTTATGCGGATTTCACAATTTCTTTTAATTCTTAGATGGTACCAGGGGAGCTTCTTCTATAAGTGACGTGGAAATCGTTAGAAAAGAAATGGGGTTGGAGTGGATGCTTAAACCTCAAGAGGATATACATAGACGCTCTGTTGTGTCTATTGATGACAGCCAACAAGAAGAAATTCCGGAGGAAGTACGCCCTTGTCTTTTCATTGTGTAGTTATTAAGAAACTTTAACATTTTCTCTCTCTATCTGTTTTGAATTTGTAGGATGAGTAGTTAATTTATTTTTCCTTCTAGATTATCTGGTCAATCTTGCCTAATCTTGTTCTTTTAGCTTAATTTTGTTTATATTTTAAATGAGTTGCATTTGCATTGAATTTTTTTGTCTGCAGCCGTATTATGCCATTTTCTTCTCATATTTGCTTCAACTCTACTATGCTTAACCTTTAAAAATAGAAAAAGAAGGAATAGAACACACAACTAGTACCTTATAAGATGTCTTTTGGAGCAGTTATGGTCTATTTTATTATTTTAGATTTTTTTTTTGCGTGCTTGTGTGTAAATAAGGTTTGTGTTTGTTCATCTCAATTGTTAATGCCCTCTAAATAAGGGAAATTTCATATCTTTTGAAATATTCTCCTGATTTGTTTTATAGATATCTCATATGAATGACCTTTTTTCTTCACCAGCCTTTTACTGTATTGTGAATTGGAAGGAATTTATTTATTTTTGTTCTGCTTTGTATTGTGAATTTTAAGAAGACTACCTGATTGTGGAGTAACGATGTATAAGAACTTTTTCTTGCCAGATCACTAAGGTAAATCCCAGGGAATTGAATCCATATTTAAAGGATGATGGGACCGGATATCCAGAGGATAACAATAGGAGCAAATCTGATAGAGGTGAATTTCCACCTTCTTCTGTTGTTGGAGATGGGGGGGCTAGCTGGAGACTTAAAGCATTGAAACGTGCCCAAGAGCAAGCAGCTCGAGAAGGACGGAGGCTTGAAGAGGTCTGCTTATTGTTATTAATAATTTTTTTCTCTCTCAGATCTATTATAAATTATAACCCAAAAGTTTATTTATTATTTAAGAAGTTGAACTATTTTAGGTTGCTGAAGAACGTTGGGGTTCTCTTGGTCAACTTGCTGTCTCCGTAGCAGGCAGTAAAGTGGCACCATCACGTTCGCATCTGCATGCCATAAGAAATAGAAAGAGTGGGTTAACAAAGGAAGATGAGATAGCTTCAAACAAGCAAAATGAAAGAGATCTTGGAAAGGTACTTGGAAGTCATTGATTGAGTAATCTGATTAGGTTATATCAATATATTTCTAGATTTCAAATTGAAACTTGTTTAAATTTTCAGAATGAAGAGAATTTTTAATCCCCTTCTTGTCTATTACATCATTCTAGAGCTCTGCCAGGGACTACTTGAAGGACAGGTCTTCCAGACACCCTGAAATGAGGGAGCCTAAAGCTCGGGATTCTTTGTCTTGGGGAAAGAAAAAAGGTCAAAATATTTCTTCTAAGGATGCTGGCTTCATTTCGATGGCAGTGTCCAGTTTAAACAAGTTCTCAAATGATGGAAACTTTGCACGTGAGTTTCTCACACCACAGAGTGAAAATTCTGATGGTGATCCAATCAAGACAAAATTGCAATCGGAACTGGTTTTGTTAAAATCTGAGATGCCCAATGAAGATCATGTTACAGCTAAGGAAGCAATCAGTGCAAACCAGTTGGCAGCAAAAGCATTTCAGCTTCAAATGAAAGGAAAACATGAGGAAGCCCAGAAGCTTTTGGTAGGACAACTTCTAGTATTTACTAACTTATTTTTTCATCTTATTCCATTTGATCCTTATGCGGATTACTGTTTCATGCCACAGTTTCTCATTCTGATATAAGCATTTATTCATGCTCTAAAAGTGGGCGATGTATTCAGCTTCATATGCCCCTTTGTGAATTAGTGCCTGATTGTTTTTTCCCAACAGTTTTTGATCTGTATAATTTCTTTTGTCAAGGAATATCTAGTGAGTAAAACCAAAGTGACAATGTATCAATTTAAAAATACTTGGAATTCTCTGGGAGATTATTAGAGTTTATGGCAAAGTTGTTACAGTATGTGTGTGAGAGTGTCTCATCCAGTTTTGATTAAAAAAAATGGTTGAGCCAATTTGATTGCCTTGGAATTGTTTAGGTACTGAGATTTGTATGAGGTGGTTTTTTGGGATAGTTCAGTTTTTCTGAGGGAAGTATAATTTGTTAGAATAAGAAGTTATAAAGAGTGTGGGTTAGAGCCTGGGATTGGGAAGGTAGGCGTGTATTAGGTTAAAATTCCAAGTGGTTTGGAATTGGGAGAGTAGGTGAAGACTCTCAAATTTCTTTCCCGATTGTAATCATTTCTTTATAACCATATCAATATTAATTTGATTTTGTACATAACTCAAGTGGCTTTTTACCTTTTGAGGTCCTCAATCAAGATTCAGGGCATTAGTAATAGAATATCTTTTTTTTTAAATGTTTGTTATCTATTTTATTGCATGTAAAAAAACTGATATGTGTATTTTTTCCTTTTTTATATTGTTGAATTGGCAAAAATGATGATGTCTGGATATGAATAATAATATGTAGCAATGTTTTTTGGGTTCTTTAGGGAGCTAAAATTTATGGAATTATGTTTCACATCATGCCTGTACATCTCAATATACAGTGAATTATTTTTTTTTTGTCCCCCTGTAAGTTGCATATACCTTGAATTGGATCTTGAATAAATGCCAAATGAGATAATCTGGAATAGTTCCCGTCTTCGATTGGGATATGTAGGTGATAATGATTTAACTAATCTTAAGAATATAACATTGAACGTGGATGCTCTTGCCTTCTTGAGGTAATAGCTTTTTGTTTGAAATTTAATTGTTTGTTCTACTTGTTACAGCAAGAAGTACAAAATATGAAGGAGATCAATAGTGTTGAAGGGAATCCCATCAAACGGCAGAATGTTGGAAGCTCAACTAGGTATTGATTTGTCGTTCCTTCTCTTAACCTCACACATACGTGCATGTAGCCTGCCTATGTTTTCTGATTTATTGTGCTCACTGCTCAATTTATATTATTGCCAAGACAGGTTTATATTGAAAACTCACTCTATAAAGTACTTGTCTAATTGGAGTTTCATCTCTAGAAAACAATTTTTGTGTCAAAACTGTATATTATGGCGGTTACGGGAAGATATTTTTTTAATTTTATTTGGTTACAAGTATTGAAATACATAAGGTACTCAGGCATATTCCTTTCTTTCCATGGAAATTTCTTCACTGTCATTTTAATACATACCTTTTCCCCTTTATCTAGAAAATTCTTTCCAGATGTAACTAAGAGAAATAAGGAGGATGATGCAGATTGTCATCTAGCTCAAAAGATAATGCAGAACAAACAGTACAGCATGTCTGGTCGAGCAGATGATGAATATGATTATGAAGATGGTCCACGAAAAAAGTCGCAAAGAAAAAGGGAAAGTAACGATGATAAGTTATCAGGGAAGAGTATCCGTACACATCATATTTTGACTCAAGAAGAACGCTGTAGTTTTTGCTTTGAGAATCCCAACCGGCCAAAGCATCTTACTGTGTCAATAGCAAATTACACGTATTTGATGTTGCCTCAGTGGCAGCCTGTGGTTAATGGTCACTGCTGCATTTTGCCTATTCAAGTGAGTATAACCTAGTCTTTTTCTACCCATTCTCTGTGGATTTTTTTAGCACACCTTTTGGTTGCTTCTAGCCTAGTTGATGAGAATGAAATTACATGTCAGAATATCAGTTCATTGGATCATGATAGGAAGGGCATATTAGTAAATAATTGGGGTAGTTAGTAGAAGTAGGGGGTTATAAATAGAGTAAGTGTGAGAGGGTTCGGGTATTCAAAGTATGTGATTTGTAGTCTTAGACTATTAGGGGAGAGAACTAAGCCTATATAATATCAGTTTGGATCCTTGTCAGATCACTAGAGAAAAAAGCTTAAAAATTTGAAATGCTTTTACTTGCTTAATGTCACCTCATGTAGCGCAATGGTCCAAATAATTTAGAGAGCAAGATCGTATGCATGAATTTTATCTAAAAGTTATCAAATGCATGTAGGTTTAGAAGTTTCAATTTTTTCTTCTTTGCTCTTCGTCCTGGCATGATTCTTCAATGGGGATTTCATTCTGAGTTGTTTGATTTACAGCATGAATCAGCTACAAGAACTGCGGAAAAAAATGTGTGGGAGGAAATTCGCAACTTCAAGAAATGTCTTATAATGATGTTTGCAAAGCAAGAGAAAGAAATGGTTTTTCTCGAAACAGTCATGGGTTTGGCAAAACAGCGTCGGCATTGCTTGATTGAGTGCATTCCTTTGCCCCAAGAAATAGCAAAAGAGGCTCCCCTATATTTTAAAAAGGTGAGTGTTCTTGTTACTTGAATCAATGAGTATTTTTGGAATATCTCATCTGTACCTCCACTTCCGACACTAATTTTCACAAGTTTATTTCAGGCAATTGATGAAGCAGAAGAAGAGTGGAGCCAGCACAATGCAAAAAAACTAATCGATACAAGTGTAAAGGGATTACGTGGATCAATTCCAGAGAATTTTCCTTATTTTCATGTAGAATTTGGGTTAAACAAAGGATTTGTGCATGTGATAGATGATGAAAAGAATTTCAAAACCAGTTTTGGCCTTAATGTTGTAAGAGGTATGTTGCGTCTTGCTGAGGAAGATATGCACCGTCGACGTCGATACGAGTCCCTTGAGGTTCAAAAGCAATCAGTGGCTAACTTTTTGCAAGATTGGGAGCCTTTTGATTGGACAAAACAGTTATAATTTGATTTCAATATCGATTTTTTTGTTGGTGGTGGTGTTTCATTCTTGAAGAATCAAAGAAGTTATTAACAATTCTGTAAAGTTGCATTTTTTTTCTCATACATCAGTCGTAGTATTTTAAATTACGTGGTAATGAAAATTCTAACTCATATAATCTCCAGTCTTCACCCACAGCACAGCTTAATATATAAAAGAAAAGCTATTCGTAGATAATTTTTTTTCGAAATGTTGGGGTTGAGTTTCACTAAATTAACCTTCAACGTTTACATAAAAATGATAATAATAATATAGTGACCATTTAAAATAATTCTGATTTTTAAAAGTTAAGCTTTCATTTTTTTTAATAAATTTACTTTCAAAATCATAGGCAGAATTTAAAAAAAAAAAGAAAAAAAAAGAAGAATAAGCAATTTTCAAAACTAGATTTGTTTTTAAAAGAGTAAAAATAAGATAAAAAGATTATTAAAATGAAGGTTCAATTTTTTTAAGGATAGAAAAATAAATTTGATTAATTATAGTTATTTATTCATTACCATTAGTTTTGAATAATTACTTCTACAATTTTTTTTTATAGATATTACATCAAATTGGGGAGAAGACTCAAACCTTTAATTTTAAATAACCATTTGAGCTATACTTATGTTTGTATAATTACTTTTACAATGGAAGCTTTAAAAAGAGCAGGTTAAATTATGCCCGTCCATCTTTTTGGATTTATGTCTATTTCATTTCTATCGTTTGATGTTATAAATTTAAATTATCTTGGACCTGTTTATAAATTCCATACCTGGACCTGTTTGAAAAATGTAAACCGATCCATGAGTTTGGAGGTCATTGGTCAATTTGGCTAAGTGGTCCCGATTTGGATATTGTGTTAAAGCCCGTTGTGGTTGTAATATATGCCTATTTGGTCCTTGGATTTTAAAACTATTATAAATAAGTTTAATTGGTCTTTAATTTAACGTATTCGGGATTATTGACTTAGGGGGGGGGGGGGGTTTGGGGGGGTTTTTTTTAGACTAAAATGTTGGGGGGGGGGGGGGGGGTTGACATAATTATTAATTTCTTGTCACTTTAATCAATTAAATATTTTACGTCACCATTAAGTCAATATTATGTTAATGAGTTAACAAATTAAGGAAATTAAACTTATTTATAATCTGGAAAAAAAAAAAAAAAAAAAAAAAAAAAATAAAGACCAAATAAACACAATATTCAAAACTCATGGACCAGATTGAAATGGAGGCCATGGATAAAAAGTAATTCCAATTTGAAGGATTAAAGTAATTCCAATTTGAAGGTATGAGAAGCAGAAAACACATGTTTGGAAAGTAAGACGACGAAAGAAGACTCGTCGTCGTCACCGAAATTGAGAAGGTATTGAATGCTCTTTGTTTTTCGTTTGGACAATTGGAAGATATGAAGGAAATGGAACTTTGTTTTTTCTTTTTCCTTCCAGTTAATTAGGAAAAGTGGGTTTTAGCATTTGTCGAATTTTCTATCCCCCATGTCCGTTTCTCCGTTTTCACAAGTGGCTTATCAATGGGCTTGCCCTTAATAATTATGTTGGAAGAGAAAGTGTTTTCAGTTTGCACCTTGGAATTTGATGGTTGAGGATTTGAGAAACTTGAGGCTTTTTATAGATTTGCACCCCCTTTTGTAAGCTTGAGCTGTTTTTTGAAGACGAACTTTGAAATTTGATTTATAAGCTAGAATGCTTGTTTTACAAGGCCTTAACCCCTTTGTTACTATTAATGCAAGCGATGAATTTCATGAAATGTGTGCTGTTTTCTGCTGTAATCTGGCATGAGTTATCTAATTTCCAATTTGAAAATTCTTTTCTACAGGTGTTAGCTATTCTATGAATTGCAATGGCTTATGTTTTTGAAGTTGGGCAACTGGTTGAATCACGGTATTTTCTTATCGGATATCGTGGTGCTTGGTTCCAATGTAAGGTAGGTATCATAATCTTCTTTGTACAATTTATATCAGTCAATAGCGAGCCAATAGGCATGAATGATATATTTGATTATTGTGTTGTGTGGAAGGTTGGATTTCTTATTCAATCCTTTGATGTATTTTCTTCTCTGTTTTTAACCTGTTTCACACAAAAAGTTTTTTCTTATTGAATTTGAAGGATTTCAAAGTGCATATCGATTAGGGATTTGGGCATTATAGACAAAGTGGATTAATTTGTGTAGAGTTTTCGGACAAATGGAAGCTAAAAAATAAATTTCTAAGATTGATAATAATATGGGGAGTTAACCTTTTAATCATGGTTTCTTGTGTTTGGGCTTTGGGGTAAGATGTTTCAAGGTAAGTTTTTCTGAAATGAGAATTCTATAAAACAAGTACTTGACGTGATATAATGGCATATGAAGCGGAATATCTTACTAAAGATGAGGTGCAGTCACTAGTCAATTAAATAGAAGACAAGTGAGGAAGTTTGCTTTCATTTGGAAGTTGAGTAGTATCAAAATAATAGAAAGGGTATAGTTGTTGGGTGAGGTACTTGAAGAAGTGTAAGAGAAGCTATCTTTTAGTGGAATTTCTGTGAAGGATCATAGAGAAATTGATGAGTTCTTGCACTTTATAGGTCTTATGATGAACATTCTGTAATTTTCAATTTCTTTCCACCAAGTGTAATATCTTTTCTAATTATTTATTTACTTTCAACCAGATAAAGGATATTGGCTGGAGAATGGGCACCCTATCTTATGAATTGGAATTTGTTGACTTTCCTGATGAAAGTGAGGACCTTTATATTTTTTATTCTTCTTGTCTTTTACTTTTGTCATAGGTTATCCCTTTCTTACTATAAGAGCCATTACTGTTAATTTTTTTTATACTGATCAACTAAATGATATGGTGATGAAGAGTACTTGTACTTTGACTCTGGTTTTCATGACAAAGAAAACCATGGTGGCTGATTACAATGTGTAGCTAATTTTGTCACGTCTACATGGGAAAACTTTTATTTATGTCTCTCTCTCTTTTGAGCTCAAAATGTTTGGATAAGAGTCAGCTTAACCAGAAGTGCCTGAAGTAACAAAAATCTAGAATGAGATATCCTTCTTGGCTCCATGACAATGTAGTTTTGAGAGGAGACTGCCCTTTCTTACACTAATCATAGTCACTGTTTGAATTTGTCTTTGATTTCAGAAGTTGTTTGGACAAAGTTATTTCAGAAACCACCTGCAGCTTTTGGTATTCAATCAATGGGGTCAAAAGGGCAGTTGATGATGCGCCCTCAGTTTCCACGTGTATATCGTGAAAAAGAATTATCTGATGTTAGTACCAACTCTGAGCCGGAGGTGATTGTTGTTGTGAATGATATCTGGAAGGTTGGGGATTTGGTCGATTGGTGGAAGGATAGCTGTTATTGGTCCGGAAAAATAATAGCCATATTGGGGGGGAAACGGGTCAAGGTACATTGTTTACCTACTCCCTTAGAGTCATAACTGTATTGAATGCTAACACGTTTCCTGTTAATTTTATCATGGTTGATATAGTGGAATTGGAACAAAATTCTCAACAAGATGATTAAAAATGCCTCTATTTTTTCTTTCCAAAATATATGTTGCCTAGTTGCTGATGAGGTTTATCTTAGCTATTATCTATATGCTTATGATAGGAACCCCAATTTATTACATAATTTTTTGGGTAATATGCTAATTGGTATTAAGCTGAAAGAAAGGTGTACAAGGATTTAGTGAGCATTCAAGAAGTTTTGTTCTTCCAGAACCTCTTCCCAAATTTCCTTAAATAATTCCAACAATTTATACTAAATGATCAATAAGTATTTAGATCCACTAATTGATTTGTTTCCTCTGTGTTGTCTTGTGTGATTTAGTTTCCTAATTTTTAACACAACATATCGCATCTACATTTCCAGGAATTATATGTTCTTTAACATTCTTTGTGTTATATTGTTCTATAGGTTGAGCTACTACCCCCACCATTTGGTGAAGGATTGACTTATGAAGCCTTCTGCAAGGATTTGCGACCAAGCTTAGACTGGTCTCTTGAATCTGGTTGGACGGTCCCTATTATAAAGGTTCTATCTTTAAACAATATGTTCCAAATTTGTATATAGTTTATTGTTTGGATTTTGTGTGTGTGTGAGAGAGAGAGAGAAACAATATAATGGATTTGTGAAAAAGTTAAGAAATACTGAAACGAACACGTATTCACCCTCCCTCCAGTCCTGTGGTGAGTGGTCAGATCAGTTTATAATATATTATTATTCCTCTTCCTATTAAACTATATCTCTTCAGCACATCATGCTCATCTGATGTTTACAAAATTACAACTTGGCCCAATCTGTATTCTACATCTGTTTTAGGGTTCAACTACAATATCTTTAAATTTTCTCCCTCTTCAATTATTCAGGTATGTTAGCCTCTTTGCTATTGTCCTCTCAGAACTAAGGTACTTTAAATTCCTTTTTGGTTATAGGTGAATGGAAGTGCTCAATGTGCTCGGGTGCTTAAACGTGTTCATGAAGGTAAGATAGCTGCATCGACAATAATATTCACTTTTACCTGAAAATACAGGCTAGCATTTTAGTTTCTTCATCCTTCATTATTTTCTCTGCTGACTCTAGGTGAGTTACTTCCCTGGGGAACTTCTGTAATTCTCAGCTAATGGAGATAATTGATCAAATTTTATGTCTTGGATTAACTAACAATTTAGTCGTATGTGCTTCCTTCCATGTGTGCCAGCCATGTTAGGTGGGTCTGTTCCCTGGGATTTGGCTTGTGAAGGTCATTTTTGAATAATGACCAATCAATTAACTTGGGTCATAATTTGTAATTCAAAACATTTTATAATTAGATATTTATTCTTGATATTAAATTAATCAATGAGGGATTAGAAACATAATAGTCTCTCTATATCTGGGTGGTTTAGAAAACTGTAAGTACTCTTCTTCTGGCTGGTAAGTATGGGGACTGAGAGGCCTCAGTTGGACTGAAAATGTTTCTCAATCACCTGAGAAATGGAGCGATTTTCTTTTGAGATGTAAGAATTAAAATAGTTTCGTCCAGTTAGTTAATGTGGTTACTGTAAAGGTAGGAATGGATCAATTTTTTAATATCATGAGATAAACAGGCTAATTGCATTTATGTATTTATTTTGTTAGTTCTTGAATTGTATGGTTTCTTCTGGTATCTTCATATCTTGTAGACTTGACAGGCCCAAATAAGAGTGAAAACGGAAATGGCAGCCAAGCTGCAGCTGGAAAATCACACGTTTCATTAGCATCACAGTCGCCCACAATTGGGCCAGGAAGAATGTTGAAGCGGCCACATAGTGACATGGCATTGAAGGAGAAACACAGAGACATACTAGAAGTGTCTACTGATTCAGACCATGTAAATGGTGTTACTGCTGCCAGAAAAACAAGTAGCTTAGATAACATCTCAACTTCACCTGCTCGAGTTGCATTGAGTGAACTACTAGGAGCGACAACTGCTGCAGAGGGATGTAATGATGATTGGTCCCTAAAGAAAACGATACCTGACATCTCATTGAATTCAATGCATGATGATTCATTAGAAGCTGCAATTTTGGATTTGGAGGAGCTAATAAACCGGATTAAGTGGATTAAAGGCATGTGTGACTTTGAAACGCCTCTGCCAAATACTTCAGCTTCAGGATCTCCATGGGAATTTGTGGAACATCGTCCGTCGTTTACACGAAAATGATGAGGACTTAATGATGAAGGTATTATTATGGTATGAACCCTTTTGTGGAATAGTTAAAAAAAAAGGTTAGCTTTTGCCTGATTTTGTGCATATTAGTAGTATAATAGCAAATCCATATAACTCAGGGAAGTAAAACATCTTATGTTTACAAAATAGTCATGTAATCTTGATGTAATCACATATTTCACTTTTGTAATCTCACTAAGATATGCAAGTAATCCCATATGGTTTCAAAGCAATGTTTCTCTTAACAATTTTCTTTAATAAGGTTATTTGTAAGGAAATATGCTTTGAGCCAATTGCCATGTTTACCAACAAGGCGATACTCTTCCTTATTTACTACCGATTCAGCCATCTTTTCCGCCATTGTAATGACTGATGAAAGAGAGAGTGATTTGTATTATTCATTAATGAAGTATTTATACAAGAAGAGCCTTTAATCAAGGAACTCTAACTAACTCTCAACCATCCTAACAACCCAAAACTAACTACATAATAATATTCTCAATATCCCCCTCAAACTCATGGTGGACATTTCCCAACCATGAGTTTGTTTTGCGTAAGAAAACGAGAAGAAGACAAAGCTTTGTGAGAATATCGGATTCGATCGGCTGGAAGGAACATGTCGTATGTCAAGTAAGCCATGAGCTACCTTCTCCCTAACAAAAATAAATCCAACTCAATGTGCTTTGTCCTAGCATGTTGAATTGGATTTGCTGTAAGCATGATCGCACTCAAATTATCACACCATACAATAGGGACCTTTGGGGGTTGAAAATGTATTTGCGAAGAAGGGATGATGAAGCCAAGATAATTCGGTGGGCATATTTGGGCTCTTGCGCTTTGGACACCACGTCGCTTCCCGAACTCCATGATATAAGATTTCCTCCATAATAGACACAATATCCGGTGGGTGATCTTCATCATCGGGTCGATGCCCAATCGGGATCACGAAAGCCACAAGATTGAGGGGGGGGGGGGGTTTGTGAAAATACCAAAGGAAGAGGGGGCAAGTACCTCGGGGGCCAGGGGGGGCTTTTACGCCTTCCGGGGTGTATCCCGTGGTGCTTGCATAAACCGACATACCTTGTTAACAACAAAGCAAGCTCCGGTCTTGTGATTGTCACATATTGCAAAGCCCCCACCACACTCCTATACTTGTGAACATCGCAAATAGAGCACCATCATGCTTAGTAAGTTTTTCTCTGCTTGCAAGAGGAGTTGCTAAGCTTTAGCTTCCTTCATATTAACTCGTTTAGTAAATCAAGAATATACTTGGATCGTGACAAATGAAGGCCATTAGATGTGAAAGGGCCCGAACTCCCGGAAATAGTTAAGTAAACCTAAATCCTTGAGAGCAAAAGTAGCATTAAGTTGAGTAATGGGGAGGGAATTAATAAAACCTTGATCACGTGTCCCCATAAGGATGGTCATCAACATACACCAAAACAAAAATTAGGGGGGCGGTGGGGGGGTAGAGGGGACAAAACAAACAAGGATTGATCGGGGGGGGGGAGCGGGGGGACTTGAAACCTTCCGGGGTAAAAAAAAAAGGACTCAATTTGTCAAACCAGGGGGGGGTGGCCCGAGGGGCTGTTTTAAACCATTCAAGGCTTTAGCAATTTACACACATGAGTTGGTTGATTAGAATCAATAAAACCGGAGAGTTGTTCCATATAAACCTCCTCGAACAATGTTCCATTTAGGAAAGCATTGTTTACATCAAGTCGTATGCTCCATTTATGTGTCAAGGCAAGAGTGAGAATAACTCTAATAGTTGTGGGTTTAACCACGGGGACTAAAGGTTTCATATGAAGTCAGCAAGGCCGGCCATTTGATGATACCCTTTTGCCACCAATCGGGCCTTATGTTTAGGGGGGGTGGGGGGGGCCGTGGGGGTCTCTTTAAGGGGGGTTTGAAAACCCACTTACAACCTATTATCTCCTATTGGAAGGACAAGGCACTAAAGACCAAGTATTATTTCTAAGAAGAGCCAAGTACTCATCATTCATAGCATCCTTCCAAAGAGGATGTGCAAGAGCTTCCTTAGCAGTAGGGGTTCCTTTGTAAGAAGAAATACCTTTGGTTTGAAAACCCCGCCTTAGCTCTAGTTGTCATATTATGATTGTTGATAGGTGGAGACAGTTGAGACACCTCTGTATTTGTCGATCCGGTAATAATAGTTCCAGGATTTGGCAACTCCTCATTTACATGAACAGTTGGAGGTGAAGGCTTGCCGCATGAGAATCATGGGGTCTTGAAATAGGAAGTGCAGGGCGGAGGATCAACGGGGGAGGTACTTGAACCTCGGTATCAACATGTGAGGAAGGAAATGGTGGAGAAGATGATGTTGGAATTGGAAGAAGAGGTGGAATGGCGGGAAGGTAAAGTAGGCAAATCGGAGGTTGTATTTGGAATAGGAAAAAGTGTTGTGTAAGGAAATGAATGTTCATTAAAAATGACATCCCTGGATATATAAACCGCCATTTGCATCTAGACATCTATACCCTTTATGACTAGAACTATATCCAAGAAACACACAACAAGATGACTTGAAATTGAACTTATGTCTATTATAAGGTCCGAGATTTGGAAAAGTCGGAACAACCAAAGACTTTTAAGAAAGTATAATCGGGTTGGACTCCAAAAAGACACTCCAGGTGGTGTTTTTCCATTAATAGTCACGAAGGATGGGGCGTTAATTAAGTAAGTACTAGTTTGCACACCTCATCCCAAAAGGATAAGGGCATAGAGCATTTGCAAGTAAAGTTAATGCGGTTTCAATGATAGCCTGTGTTTTCTTTCGACTAGGCCATTTTGTTCATGAGTATGGGGACATGAATTTCTATGAATAATGCCATTGTCATGAAGAAAATTGGTAAAAACCCTATATTCTCCTCCCCAATCGCAATAGCCTTAATGTTAACACCTAGTTGAAGCTCGACCATCTTTTTAAATCTCAAAAAACGAGGGGAAAAGCATCGATTTTTGTTTTAATGGAAAAACCCAAGTAAATGGGGGGAATATGTATCAATAAAATGTATATAAGTAACGATATCCTCCAAAAGAAAGCATTGGAGAAGGGGCCCATAAGTCGAAGGGATGTATTAATTGAAGAGGTTCATGATATTGAGTAATGGAAGAAGGAAAGGGAAGTTTGTGTACCTTCCTAAGCAAGCAAGAAGGCAAATCGTAGATGTTTTATTAGTAAAAGGAAGATTACATTTATTAAGAACACGATGAACAATCTTGGCGAAGGATGTCCTAAACGACAAGCCACAAATTGAAATTTGAATTAGAAGAACAACATTATTGACAACGGGGGGGAGTAAAGGATTATGTAAACTAGACAATTGCTTGAAAGCAGGGACTTGCTCCCTTGGGTTATTGGTGGAAAACCTCCCTATATCACCGAAATAGAATCAAAAGCATAGGGACCTTCTTTAGTTTCCCTTCCATTAGGATATCCCGCGGAAACTCGATCTTTCACAAGACAAAAAGTCGGGATGGAATTCAAAAAAAGACTCTATTATCTCTAGCAAATGATGACACACTCATAAGATTTTTATAATAGATGGGACATGGAGAAATTATTTAGATTTAAAACTTTGGAAGTAAGGGAAGGAGAAAGGAGGAGGCGGATCCAACATGTTTGATAGAAAGAGGGGGACCATTTCCCATGTGAATCCTATCCTGGCCTTGATATTCAAGAGACGGGATTGAGATTTTGAGCATTAGGCGCGCGGATATTGTGGCTCTAGAATCGGGATACCACACGAGAATCAGGCAACACATTCAGAGGGTAGCCATATAGGAAGCCATCCGAGCGGACATTGGAGTAGGAGATAATGGTTGAGAACCACCCAAACCATATTGTGTCGAACCAACGGAATGTGAAGAAATTGCATAGCCTGTAGAACCACCAATACCATTCCACGGAGTCCTGGAAAATTAGGATCAAACCTACCATAGCACTTTCCACTAAGATGCCCAATCTGCCACATAACCCGATGAGCGGTATATGCTGCCAAGATGTTTTCCCGCGACCATTTCCCTCCTTTGCCATTGCCATACCGGGGCCAGGGGGGAAGCGGGGGAAGTTGCAAAAGGATTTCATAAGCCCGATTCGATTGTGTATTTGAATTTATAGTGTGAATACTTGCCTTGTGAAGAAACTTGAACATTTGCAAGATTGGGACGGGGGGAATCAAACCGGTCATGCGTTTTTCAATGCGGATTTCTGAGCTAATGACAGATTCAATCTCATCCACGAAAAACTCATCCTTTCGAGAGGAAGAGGCAATGAAAGAATCGTTCTTCTTTTACCTCTAAAAATAGTATCTATATGTTGTTGAGGAGGGCATGGGGGGGGGCCAAGGCGGGGGGGGGGGGGGGGGGCCAAAGATTGATCCACAATATGCTTCACTTTAAAGATGGTAGAATCGGATGATAGATTGATTACCTTTTTTCGTTCCTTCAACTGATCTTTAAACGTGGGAAACCTTAGCCTTCGTTGATTTGCAAAATACACAAGTAAAGAAGTCGGGGGGGGGGGGGAGGAGGTTACCAACCAATTTTGTGAGAATAGATTGGGGGAGGGGGGGGGGGGGGGGGGGGGGGGGGGGGGTATCTTCTTGTTCATCCGGAAATTCTTTGAGTATAGATCCGATTTTTCATCTTCGGGAGTAGCAAACTTTTGTGGAACAAACCGATCTTGTGAAAAAAGCGAATTTTCAGCGAGACGATGGCCGAATCGCTTGTTAACTTGTTGTTTCCATAGCAGAAGGTTACGTCGATCTAATTTGCGAGAGAGGATGTGAGAATGAGACTTGCTTACTCGGTTGATTTGCTTGAGCAACAATGGTGGAAGGGGGGGGGGGAGATCGGGAAATTTTGAGAGCTGTATTTGCGGAAGGCGAGTTTGACGCCATTGCAAAATGAGAAGTTTTTGCGGTGAAGAAAAGAAAAAGGGAGGGAAACAGTGGAAGGGGGGGGGGGCCAATCATCCAGAATGCATGATTCCACCGAGAGAAAGAGATTTGCGAGAAAAGAAAAGAAGAGAGGAGAGAGAGAGAGGGGGGAAAAAGGGCCAAAGTGAAAGATGCTCGATACCATGTAATGGCGGGATGAAAGAGAGAGTGATTTGTATTATTCATTAATGAAGTATTTATACAAGAAGATCCTTTAATCAAGGAACTCTAACTAACTCTCAACCATCCTAACAACCCAAAACTAACTTACATAATAATATTCTCTAATAGCCATGAAATCGAAAATGTCTCTCCCACAGCTTGGATTCTCATTACTCTCTCTCAACTCATTTTCACTTTCATTTGGATTCTCACTCAATCCTCTGTTATTTTTTTTTTTTTTGTTTTTTTTTGGGGAAAATACTGCTAAGCATTTTTAGAGTTTTCCGTGCGTTGATATCTTTGTTTGTACGGTGGATCCTAAAAAAGAACCAACGGTTGAGGTTATGAATTGAGTATTATCAGCTTTGGCTCTTGATTACCCGCGGGAGAAGCTGGCCGTGTATCTTGCCGACAATGGGGGTCTCCCATTACGCTGCATGCTATCAAAGAAGCACGGAATTTGCCAAAGTTATGGATTCCTTTTTGCAACAAATATGGACTTATTTCAAGGTCTCCTGAAGCTTACTTCTCTTCATTCGCAGATAACGAACGTCTTCTCCGGAACGATGAATTCCGAGTAGAAGAGAGCGAAATCAAGACAAACATTATATCATTTCATTGATTACTCTTAATTATTGATCTACACATTATTTAAAATAATGATATCAATTATTTTTTATGTCTATTTTAAATATTTTTATGGTTAGATTGAGTTGAGATACGGCTTAGATTTATTTTCTAATGTTATTAGAGTAATAAAATATTTTTTTCCCCTTTTTTAATGATATCTAGAAATGCCTAAGATTGACAAGTTTTATCAGTGATATACAGAGAGAGAGTGTACCCTTCTAAATTTAAAATTTGCATGTCACTGTCGTCAACTATAAAATACACCTAGCTTGTTAAAGTACGTGTAAAAAAATTTATAACAGCATCGAGATCCTTTATATATAGGGCTGACATATAATTAAAAAATAAGCAAAAGGTTATCTGTAAAAATAAATAAAAACTCAAATTGCCAAATATTACAAATTTGTCATAGGTCTAAATTTTCGCGCAACAATTATATTCATACGTAATCACGATTTTAATGATTATCTATAACCAATATTTTAACAGTAGTCACCGATTCTACGTGATAGATTTATAAATATTAAAGAAAATTCTGGTTCCAATGAAATTTCCAATATATATATATATTAGAAAAAAAAAAAAAATACAGCCCTGTATAAGTAAGATATGAGAGAGGTAAGTAGCAGCAAAAGAGCTTCGAAAATGGATTCCTCATTCTCACTCCATACTCGAACAGTTCATCGATGGACGATAGCTTTCAACAGAATTCACATGCTTCTCCATTTCACAGCAATCCTTTTCCTTCTCTATTATCGAACCACTTCCCTTTTCCTCAAAAACAACATCACCATCTCTCCCTTTTCTTGGTCACTAATCACCTTCTCAGAACTAATCTTCACCTTCATTTGGATCTTAACTCAGCCCTTTCGATGGTTCCCCGTTTCCCGTTCTGTTTTTCCAGACAACATTTCTGATGACGTCGAGTTTCCCGGCGTCGACGTGTTCGTTTGTACGGCGGATCCGTTGAAGGAGCCGACGGTGAAAGTTATGAATACGGTGTTGTCATGTCTTGCTCTGGATTACCCACCGGAGAAACTGGTGGTTTATCTGTCCGATGATGGTGGTTCTTCAATAACGTTATATGCTGTGAAAAAAGCAGGTGTTTTTGCAAAATCATGGGTTCCGTTTTGTAATGAATATGGAATTAAGTGTAGAAGCCCTGACGTTTATTTTTCATCGTTGGGTGATAATGACCGCATTTTCCGAGATCAAAGATTCAGAGTTGAAGAGGCTGAAATCAAGGTGGTTTTTTTATCAAACAATTACCGTAAAATAACATTTCTTTACCTTATTTTTTTACATAGTAAAATTTTGATTTTTTTTTTTAAAACTACACCATTTTAATTTAATTTTTATTTTTTTTTTTTTTTTTTTTTTTTTTTTTTTTTTTTTTTTTTTTTTTTTTTTTTTTTTTTTTTTTTTTTTTTTTTTTTTTTTTTTTTTTTTTTTTTTTTTTTTTTTTTTTTTTTTTTTTTTTTTTTTTTTTTAAAATTTTTTTTTTTTTTTTTTTTTTTGTTTTTTTTTTTTTTTAAAAAAAAAATTTTTTGAAATATATATATATATATATAATATAGGGTTTATGTTTTCTCAGATCTGATTTTTTTCCTTCGTAAATGTAAGCCATAATTGGATTTTTGTGTGCAGGATAAATATGAAGCATTTAAGAGTGATTTGGAAATATTTAGCACAGAAAAGAACAACTGTCGCGTTGTCAGGGACCGGTCCGCTCGTGTCAAGGTATGCATTTGCGAATCACATACTCTTTTTTTTGTTTTTTCCGAATCAATTTGATTGCATCCATATATGTAGTTTAATTTTAGAGTTTTTTTTTTTTTTTTTCCAATTTAAGTTGCGGGGTAAAAAGATATTTTTATAATAATATTTAAGAGTCAGGTCTACTTTCTTTTTCTTCTCCTTCAGACCCCCACAATTTTTTAGGGGAGAAAATTATATAAAGCAATTTTTAAAAGAAGTACAGGGATAAAATATATAAAAAAAAGTTAAATTTTACATTAAAATTTTTAAGTCATAATAATAATAATAATTATTATTATTATTATTCCCCCTCCTGCTCCTGCCCCTTAAGAAGAGGAAAAAAAAAGTAGGCTCAAACATTAATTATTAAATGATATTAGGGGAGAAAGAGTCTCCTAACATAATTCTATAACTATTTGATTTTTTTTTGGTTTTCCATTTTTTTAGTTAGAGCCTAAGGAGGGGTGTTCATTGATCAAAACTAGAAGAGTGTTTTTACCACTTATCCTTTAAAAAATAAATAAATCAGAAGTTTTTTTTTAAATATATTGAGTTTTTTTAAAAAAATATTTTTGATTTAAAAAACATGTATATTTTTTTAATTAAAAAATATTTTTTAATTTTATCTTGTTCACTATAACCTACTAAAATACTTATAATATTTATTTTTTCCTATTAGAAATACCAAATAGCACAAAATTGGAGAGAGTTTAATTAAATGTCAATGACAAATGCCAAAGACAAATGTCAATGCCAACGCCAAATAAAGGGAGATTTGGATGGGATTGAACGCCACGCCAATATAGGTGAATTAAACAATGGAATGAGAATTAAATTCCCATTCTCATGGTCAAATCCCGCACTTCAAACGCCCCCTAAGAGTGTTTTTATCACTTATCCTTTAAAAATAAATAAATCAGCAGTTAATTAAATAATTTCGTATTTAAAAAAAAAAAAAGAGGTGGTGATGTGGCAAGGACGAGTGAGTGGTCCTACAAGTCGGGGGGACGTAAATGACAAAGGACTTTTCCAAGGCTTCAAATTAAATTACTTCCATTTTGACTTACGATGTTAGTTGCATGTGGATCCTCCACGTGTCGCTCAATGTCTAAATTGGCATCTTCGGAGAACCCTAAGGTGCCGTTTTGGTATATATGGGGATGGCCATTTTTTCTATTCCCGCCTTGTTCGGGTTATAAACTTGGGTTTGGATGCTTTGCTTTGGCTTTTCTATGCATGCTTAGATTTTACACCTTTATTTACACGTCTTAAAAAAAAATGTTAATTTTACTATTTTTAAAATTTTTTAAATTTTTTTTAAAAAAAAAAAAAAAAAAAATTTTTTTTTTTTTTTATAAAAAAAAAAAAAAAAAAAAAAAAAAAAAAAAAAAAAAAAAATTTATTATTAAAAAAATTTTTTTTTTTTTAATTTTAAAAAAATTTTTCAAAAAAAAAACAAATTTTTTTTAAAAATACCTATTCAAAACGGTACGTAAAATTACTTAAAAAAAACATTGACCTCCTTATTATAAAGTAATGTCATGAATTAGTAAGACACATAATATAATATATAATCAAATAAAAGGTGATGAAGCGAGAACTAAATTGATAAAAAAATATCCGATTTAATTGAATGTTTTATCCAGATTGAAATCTAAAGATGGTTGTTGTGTATTACTATACTGGTAGATTATCCTTGACGGCAAGAGTGATGGAGACAGCGACCAGTTGCCTTTGCTTGTATATGTCTCCCGGGAGAGAAGACCATCATTTCCTCACCATTACAAAGCCGGCAATCTCAACAACCTCGTTAGTCATTTCCCTTCCTATAACTTTTCAAACTGTTTAAAAACGTTTTTATTAAAGAATAAAAGTTATTGTAACTGTATTTTTATTTCTAATAAAAGTTATTCCTTAGAGAGAATATAAGTGTTTTACTTTTAGACTAAATCCCGATTAATTAATATGGATATGATATCGATTGATGATTGATTACAGGTTCGTGTCTCAGGAGTAATCAGCAATAACCCTTACTTCCTTGTTTTAGACTGTGACATGAACTGCAACGACCCCACGTCAGTTAAGCAAGCTATGTGTTTCCTTCTAGACTCCACTATTTCCAACAATCTTGCTTTTGTTCAGTTCCCTCAGATTTTCTACAATATTAGCAACAATGACATCTATGACAACCAAGCTAGACCAGCTTTCAAGGTCAATCCATTTATTTCTCACCCTTTTGTTTTTAAATCCATTTTATTTCGTCTTATTAATTACTGAAGTTACCCGAATTCTATTTTGGACCGACTTAGAAATCCCGAGAATTTACTTCTTTTAAACCAATGTTGTCTTGTTTCTTTCTTTTTCAGACTAAGTGGCGTGGAATGGATGGGTTAAGAGGACCAGTTATGTCTGGATCAGGCTATTTCTTGAAGAGGAAAGCTTTATATGGGACTCCTAATCAAGAAGAAGGTAGATATAATATATGTGAGAAATTATCATTCTCTCTTTTATTTAAATCACTGCCTCATTTGATTTCTATACATCCCAGAGAAGTTTGATGTTGAGCTCCAAAAAGTTTTCGGTCAATCTCAAAAGTTTATAGATTCACTGGAGGTGAAAAGGGAGTATCCAGAGGATGAGATGTTGAAAGAAGCAACAATTTTGGCATCTTGTTCTTATGAAGAAAACACTGAATGGGGTAAAAAGGCAAGTTTCGTCTTAAGTAACAATCGATTTGTTCTTTTCAGATGATTGAGTATTGAAACTTGAGTTTATGTTTTGCTTTGGATAATTCAGATTGGATTCTCATATGAGTGTTTGCTAGAGAGCACCTTCACAGGGTATCTGTTGCAATGCAGAGGTTGGAATTCAGTTTATTTGTATCCAAAGAAACCGTGCTTTCTCGGTTGTAGTCCGGTTGACATGAAGGATGCAATGGTTCAGATGCTGAAATGGAGCTCTGAGTTGCTTCAAGTTTCTTTCTCAAAGTTTAGTCCACTCACTTACGGCGTTACGAGGATGTCTATTCTCCCCAGCATGTCTTATGGATACTTCACATTCTCTTCCTTGCTCTCAATTGCATTTGTCTTGTATGGGGTGATTCCTCAGTGGTGCTTCTTGAGAGGCATTCCCTTGTATCCCAAGGTACCTAAAGGCTTACACCTCTCTAACAATAAGAAATTACGATCTTTCGATACGCTAGCTTTTGACATACCGTGTTGTGATTGAACCTGCAGCTTTCAGATCCATGGTTTGGTGTATTTGTTGCTGTATTCATTTCTTCCCTCTTCCAACACCTGATTGAAGTCATCTCAAGTGATGGGAATTTGAGGACATGGTGGAATGAGCTGAGAATTTGGGTCGTGAAATCAGTTTCCGCTGGCTTATTTGGGCTCGTGGATGCAGTAATGAAGATAACGGGAATGAGGAAGGTGGAGTTGAGCTTGACAAACAAGGCAATAGACAAAGAGAAGCTTGAGAAATATGAAAAGGGTAAATTTGATCTACAAGGAGCTGCAATTCTTATGGCTCCTTTGTTTGTAATGATGTTTTGGAATATGATATGTTTCTTGGGTGGGATGAGAAAGGTGATGATAGAGAAGAATTACCAAGAGATGTTTGGACAGATATTTCTGATATCCTTTGCAATGGTGCTGCATTATCCTGTTCTTGAAGGGGTCATGAAAAGGGAAAGAAAGTTACAGCACTGAGTTCTTAAATGCTCTTTTTTTTGTTTTTTTTCAACTTCTCCTCTTTAAGTTTTCTAGCTAACTTTGATCTTAATTATGTGTAAAGTTAATAGTCAGAGAGAGTGGAATAAATTTTACCATGTTACTTCCTCTGTTATTACCTCTGTTAACATATGGTTTTCTCCAAGTTTCCAACCCATTTTATCATTGCTGATTTCATTTTTAAGGTATCATTAACAATTTTTTGGAAAGTAAAGCAATCAACAACTCAATTACCCATGGTCCAATATTTTCATATCTGGTCATAAGTATTATCAATAATTTGGAAAACTACAAGATATATGTTGAAATTGAAATGTATGTGAAAGTGTTAAATCATGAATAGACTTGAAAATTTTCATAGTTAATTTTTTATATATATATTATTAACTGGAGACCGGATATCTTTTGACAGTATTTAAAGAATTCTGGGTTTAGTTAATAGCATTATATAAAAATATTTGTAATAGTAAATTTTGATCGGGTGAATCAGTGATAAACATTAAATTTCATATTTTTACAATAAGTTAGTTTATCTCTAATACACACATTCATCACTGATTAACATAGTAAAAATTATTATATTAACAAATAGTTTTTAGAGTTGTTATTTTTATAAATATTTAATCAAATTTCCCCAAATAAATAATAATATTATTTTACAAATATAATTATTACATTTTTAAAGGTAAAACAAGCATGTATAACATTGTAATTTAATGATAACATGTTGAGTTTGATTTCTTGAATTAAAAAAACTTCAAAATAGTTACTTTAATTTGTTTGCCATGGCATGTACGCAACTAAATAATTTTAAAAAAGAAATAAAAATAACAGTTTTTTTGTTTTCTTTCTATTAAAAAACATTTATGTAAATCAAAATCAAGACGATCACTAATCGAATCTAAAATTAAAAAAAGAAGGATCGTCAGTGAAGTCGGTTATGAAGAGAATTTAGCAAAGTTGTTAGACAGTTGGTTACTGAAGCTTCTTACTCAATCCCGTTTTCCCGCCTTCAAGATTGAAAAATACAGTTACAATATTCGCTCCATTTATAAATAAAATTCTCTTCTCCCCTTTCTTCGTTTCCATTCCCAATTCGAACCTGAATTCTGATTCATTGATTGATCCTTTTTCTTTCTCTAATGGCGAACGATCAAGATCCAGAAAAGGACTCTTCTACAGTCCAGTTCCCACTCAACGCTGAAGGCTACAAACTCCTCTGTGAAATCGGAGTTAGTGAACGAAGTATCGTTCACAAAGCGATTTGCGTATCAACAAACTCCGTTGTGGCCGTGAAAATTATCAACCTCGATGGATCCGAAGTTACAGACGATCAATTCTTTGCTGAACAAGCGAATTCCCTCTCCTTGTTTCATCGCCCTAACATTCTTACCCCTCACTGTTCTTTCATGGTCGATCGTCATCTTTGGGTCGTAATGCCTTTCTTTCCTTCCGGTTCTTTACAAACCCTAGCTGCTTTCCGTTATTACAGAGGCTTTTACGAGCAATTCTTGGCTATCATTCTTCGTGAGGTTCTTTCTGCCTTTGTTCATCTTCATGATCTAGGCTACATTTATCGGGATCTCAAACAAAGCAACATTTTCATCGATTCGGAAGGTGTGGTGAAGCTATCGGAAGTCAAATTGACCTCGTCGTTTTTCGATTCTCAATCGAGGTTAGATGCTCCTGTACCGTATTGGATTGCACCGGAGGTTGTACGATCGGAGTATGGTTATAGTACTAAAAGTGATATTTGGTCTTTCGGGATCTTGGCGTTGGAATTAGCTTATGGATGCCCTCCGATTACTGATATGAGGGCTTTTAAGTCCTTGCTATTGAAGATTTCGCGCCGTTTTCAATATTCTTTGAATATTGTTAAGATTGTGAGTGAGAATCTGATCAATCGGAAATTTTCTCCTGAGTTTAAAGATTTGGTAGATTCTTGCCTTGCTAAAGATCCTTCTGACAGGCCCTCGGCTATGGATTTGTTGACGCATCCATTCATTGAGAGATATGTCAGCACGAATTATCTGTTCGATACTATTACGGCAGATATGCCTGCAATTGAAGATAGGTTTGGGGAGAACAAGCGAAGACTTATGTCTTTGATGAAAAATAATAACAATGCAGATGAGGGGGATAATAGAAGTATCATTCCGAACCCCAAGATTACTGGTTGGAATTTTAACAAATTCATTTTCGAACTTGAGCCAGAGGAGGAATCATCCGTTAAAAAGGTTCGATTTACCGGTGAAACGATCATTCCGAGCAAGGCGGGTCCATCTCGAGAGTCTCTTTTGGCTGAATTAACTAAGATGGAGGGTGGGAGTCAGAACGATATGATTAAGAAGGGAGCTATAATTGATTTCTTATTGTCATTGCTGACGAATGTGGATGAACAGAGGGAGACGATAGCGATGGCGGTTGCTCAGTTGGGTGGGCATTTAGAAAAAGAGGAGGCAATGCAGAAGGAAATTGAAGTCTTGAAGGAGGAGTTGGCTGCTGAAAAAGATAAGAGCTTTCAGTTAGAGTTGGATTTAGAAGTTCTTAAGCTTCGACTTCCAGGTTCAGAAGGTGAAGAACAGTTTTGGAATGATCCCTGAGAGAGAAACAAGTAAGGCTAATTCATTTCAGCTACCAAAGTAAAGATTTTCAATTTTTCATTTCATAGCCTTTTTGTTTAGTACTTTTTGATGTTTGATACACAGGAAAATTAGAAAAATACTAAATGCAAATAAATACAACTACAAGTATGATGAATTTCCCCTGTTTTTGTTCATTTACTTTTTTGTATTTCTGTTCAATGGGCTGTTTACTAACTGCTGCTGATGGGCTTTGTATTGGCCCATCTGACTTACTACCTTTCTCTGTTTGACTTGAAAATGGCATTTATTACCTTTCTCTCTCTATTTTGGATTGGAAAAAAAGAAGAGACATGAACCAACTAAAAATATAACACAAGTGAGTTTTTTTAGCCAGTTTTGGATAACTTTTAGGATGAGTCCTCTGCCTGTCTGTCTTTTACATGAGGAAGAAAGGGTGGAAGAGACGGCACAGTATAAACACTGCGAGTAAACACTGCAATTTGGGCTACTCAACCTTATAAATCACTAACCACTTTTGGTATTTATTTCATGGAGTCACCTAATTGGCCACCATCATGGAGTCTTGTACTCTAAAGTCGAATCTAATCTAACTAAAGGCATAATCTTTTACCTGTTTTGTTAACATTTCCACCAACACCATCAAATAAGGAAACTCAGATATTTCAATATATTTTCTTTCCTTTCCTACTCCCCCTTTCCCATCCCACTTATAAATTGAGTTGAGTTCTAATTTATAACTTAAATAATTTTTTAGTCCTTTTTGTGAAATTAATGGGAGTAGCTGCAAATCCATGTATTAAGAAAATGTATAGGCATAGGCATAGGCGATGGTGATCAATATCAGTCTGCTACACATGATTAATGCAAATGATTCCAGATTAAGAATAATTTTATTTTGAATAACAGGAAAACTGATCAAAACAAATGATGACCTATGCTCTACTTTTTTATATTTTTGGTTTTCCTTGTAATTATCATTTTAGCATCTGTAGTTAATATGAGAGCTGGGGTAAGCATTGCATATTAAATGATTGATGAGTTGGATCTGACTTAGTGTCTTGGGAATGGGAATGGGAATGGGAATGGGAAAGGCAGATTGATCACTTTAGTCACTGAAATCTCAAATTTTGGTTTGTAGTTAATGTGTTTTTATGTTGTTTTGAAACGTTAGAAGAGTAGTGGTGGTGACCATTACTTGATGATTCCTTATGATATATGCTATATTTAGAATAAAAGTTAAATCTTTGTCTGAAGAAAGTAAATAGTGACCAAATATATACTTGTCTTGGCTGAGTGAGACCAAAAGCCAACTCTATATAAATCACAACTCCTCATTTTCTGAGTCAAGGACTCATCTCTCTCTTTCGTGAAACGGAAAGCATCAATGGGAAGCAACAGTTTGAGCCAAGAAAACAAGTCACAGCCAAAAGTTTCACTTATTGAGTTATCAACATGGCCACCAAGATTTTATACATGTGGCTTTTGCAAAAGGCAATTTAGATCTGCTCAAGCTCTTGGTGGCCACATGAACGTTCACAGGAGAGACAGGGCTAGGCTTAGACAATCTCCTACCCATCCATACAATAGCGTTCTGTCTTTATCTTCTGCCCCATTGCCTAGTAGATTTCCTTCACTTCTTCTCTCATTATCCACATCAACATCTTCTTCTGCTTCCACTGATCTTCGTTTCTCCCACGTTAAGGGTACAAAATCAGGGATTTGGAATAAGGGTAAAAACTTAGTGAGGATGGACATGGAGAATAGTTCTAATGACATAGATTTGGAACTCAGATTAGGGTTTTAGATCAGGTTCGAGTTTTGAAATTTCTTCAAATGGAGAAATTTAATGAAATAAACAAGAGTAATGAAGTATATATTCATATGAATGTTTCAATAGTTACCTTTTTATTTAATTTTCTTCATTTTATTTTATTATATATTGAATGTTTCAATAGGAGTTACCTTTTTAGGGTTTCTCTTTAATTGCTATCTAATCAATTATTTTTAATCTTCTCTCAACAATTCATTTTGATTGAAAACAGTGATATGGTCTCATTTTAAATAAAAGTAAAAAAGAAGGTAGTAGAATCGCATGAGGTTTGGCTTTCGTTATTGAGTTTTCGAGGAATTCATTAATCCACCCAAAATAAATAATATGTTTGCAAAGTAAAATTCCCCACTGATTTAATTGTTTGAATTAAATACATAATTGTGATATTTAAATTTGTTAATTTGAACATAATTTAAAGAGTTAGACGCCTACTTTTCTCTCATAATTTAATGTAATATCTTTAAAAAATTTATATAAATCAAGAAAATCCACTCATCAATTAAACCTTTAATGAAAGGAAACTTCATCCATCAAATTATAAAATCCACTGAATTGAATCAATATCTCAATAAAATATTTAATTAGATAGTTTTTTTTTTTTTTTTTTTTTGAAAAAATTAGATTGGTCTTTGGAAGCTCATGCTCTTGATAAAAGGGGTTTTAAATCTGGTAATCTTTTATAAAAGTTTATATTTGCCAAAAAAAGAAGCTAATTTGAGAAATTAATCAAGTCTCTATTATTTAACATTCTGTCCGACAATAACTCAATGTAAATTATATTTACTTGGACTCTTGATGGATAAAAAATCCCAAATATTGTTAATTAATTAAATGAATTAAAATAAAATAAATTTATTTTCAGTTTAGATGAAATAAAATATTATTTCCGAAATAGTGATGGACAACAAACAAAGTTTTATGGAATCAAAGTTGCCGATTTGATTGGTTAGAGGCAAAATGAAAATTTATAAAAAAAAAAAACAAACATATATGAATAGTTTCATTCGGTATCCTTTATAACTAATAGAACTGCAAATTTAAACGAGACCGGCATTGCCATTGGAGCATTTGAATGACAAGAGAAGAGGTGTGTCATTGTCTATCTACTTAATAACCAAAATCTGATAGTTTTGCATGTTCCCGATAATGCTGGTTTTGAATTGCCATGATTCTTTTCTCTGTTTGGAATTTTAATGGTTTTTTGGTCCAATTTTAAAACATCTCACTGCTACTTTTCCTAAAATATCACTCACTTAAAAAGTTAAACACCCCCACCTTTAATCCAAATCATCTTGAAATTGCCCTCGTAGTTCTGCCTTTTACTTATTAGGAAAATTACAATGCTTACGCTTTTAGAAGCACGTTAATGTTTAACGAAAGAAAACCATGTTCAATTTTTATTTAAAATATTACATCCAATTAGGGTAGGGAGTATGTGCGAAACTAGTTGAATCTATACCTGTGTTTGCTATTGTGTTAAACTTAGTCAGAATAACAATAAAGATAGCAAATATTGACATGTGATTGTGTGTCCAATTAAAAGGTATGCATTAGAGTTGAAATAGTCAGCTGTGAATATATACAAACAGCAAAATGACGAAACCCGTAAAATTTATTGCAATTAACAGTTTTTTTTATTATTTCTATTTACCTAACCATGCTGATCTGCATCAGCCCTGAGTAATTAATTACAAACGATTACAAATAATATGTAATTAACCGATGTGCTTATCAAGATTGGTATTTAAATATATGTCAAAAAAAATTTAGGAAAAAAAAAACCAATTACTAGTACTATTAATTCTAAAGCTATTATTAATAAAGGAATCCTAGTAATTTACTGTGTGATTGATAATAATTCCATGTGATCCATTTGATTTTTTTTTTTATAAAATATAACCAATGAATTGATACGAAAGAAAAACTAATATTGTAATTATTAAAATCAATTATTTATTTTAGGTTGAAATTTTCTTTGGGAGGCAACAGACGTCAGTACTAAAGCAGTTATGTAGCTGTCATAAAATGAAGTATCTTTTTGTTTTAGTTTCAATACATTTGTCACGAATTAAGAAGTCCTGCTTTCTGATTTTTCCTTAATAAATAAGGGATTTGAATTTTTGTATCTTTAGTTTTTGGAGGGTTGCTTCAGCTTTGTGTCTTTATTCTCTAAAACCACAGCTCTTTCTGCTCTGATCTGATTCCCATTTTCTAACACTCATCTTTGACTTTGTCAATTCTATTTATTTAATAACATAACTAACTACAACACCAAGATAGAGGTGATACTTTTCCGTGGGGATCCCCGATTTATATGAGGATGTAAAATATTCCTCATTATACTAATGGGACGAGTACCCCGAATATATAATTATATATAAGTTATATATATAATATATGTTAGTTTTGGATTAAAAATTTATTTTAATAATTTATGTAGTTGTGTTGGATTTTGAATTTGGATTTCTTATTTCAAATTTTCTATTATTCTAGTGATTGTATTTTTTACTAATGGTTTTTTTATAATGTATGGAAATAGTAGAGATGTTTTATAAATTTTTATTAAATTATATAAATGATATTTTTTTTAAAAATTATAATAACTAAATTGACATATCATAAAGTATAGTTGTTAAATTTGTAATTAAATATACAATTTTATTCCTTCTTATTTCTGAAGTTGAACTGCTCCCCTTTCTCTCTAGTTGAGCCTTTTACCTTTTTCCCAGTCCGACATTTGATCAAAAGACCTGGAACTACGTGAACTGTATCAAAGGCTTTAACTTTTGCCTTAGCGTTTGCGATATGAATTCTTACAAAAACTTTATATAATTTACGTGACACGTAAATCCATAGAGAAATTGATATCACCAACGCAAGTTAAATATGTTGGAAAAATTCAATATATACAGACCACACATGTAATTATTAAATATGTATGCTATCTTTTGATTAGTCAAATTAAAGTGATCTATTAAAGTTTCATTATTGGCTTAAGAATAATTACATAATATCATGGATTATATAAGCATAGATACCATTTGTAGTTTCTTATTTGATAAAGGGCCAAATAGGAAATTAAATAACTTGATAACTGACCAAGTAGTTATTTTGGACCGTTTTTAAGGAAGGGGTTATGGTCCCCATTCCACTGTAACTTTCACGTAACTTCTTCCCCTTCTGAGAAGTTTTTTGACGGTGAGCTTACAGAAGGAATTGGAAGATCCACGGTAATCGTTGTCGATCATGAAGTAAGGTATGCTTCCGCATTCGGTATTTCATTTCTCTTGAATCAGTCATGGGCTATTTTAGAATTCTCCCATCAAAATATCCTCTATTATTAAGGATCTCACATCAAAAAGATGAAAAGACCTAACAATATTTATAAAATCTAAAAGTCACTCTTCTCATTGTCAATTGGTTGTGAGATAGATGCTCATGTTATTAATATAGTATCAAAATTCAACAAAGCTCAAACGAGTATAGGATTTAAAAATGGGATCCGACCCAAGATTGGTGAGCCCCAAAACAGATACCCATCTTGAGGAGGTATATTAAGGATCCCACGAAAAGATGAAGGGACCTAACAACATTTATAAAGTCTAAGAATCAATCCTCTCATTACCAATTAGTTTTGAGATGAATGCCCACACTATTAATATCTATTGATTTATATCGTTATTTAATTGATTTGATAAATTTTTCTATAGAATTTTTTCGTATTATAATTGTAATTTATTTATTCATTAATCTACTAGGGATTATGGAAATTACTCTGGGCTCTCTTTAGATATTGTTTTCAAAAGCAATTTTTTTCCCTAAAAAATAGTCCAGTAAAAAAATGTTTAGATCATTGTTTGTTTAACTAAAGTTAATTTAATTTCTTTTGACAAAATTTAAAATAAACATAGAAAATTGCTTTTAGTCATCCTATAAGCCATCTCTATTAGTGAGCCTTAAAAAAGTAGGGAAGAGAGAGAGAGAGACATATAAACAAAGCAAAATGAAATTATATAAGTAAAGCAAATTGAGCAGTTGAGCTTGCATCACAAATTACAGATCAGGCGACACATGCCATGAAAAGAGATAGGTCTTCTAAATATATCATAATCAAATTAAATATTTTAAAAACATAACCATCTAAAAATTTATTTATAAATATAACATTACTGTCTTTTTATATGTAATTATTAATTTAACTTATTCACGGTATTACTCGGTAAATCACTTATTCACCATAAACCTAAATCCCTGATTTTATTGATTACGTGAGTGAGGTTTTTATTTTAAGAAACTAAATAGAAATTTTTAATAAAGAAAAAACTAAAATAAAAAAATAATAATAAAAGCCGGCCATGCGAAAACTTCCAATGAATAAAGCGTCAAAATAGTATTCTTTTGAATATATATTATTATAATCAGAAATTATGATATTTGTTCTTCCCCTCCATAAAACCCTAGTTTTCCTTCCATATCTCTCTCTTTCTTATTTTTCTTCAAATGGATTCAGAAAAACAAGGAAGCAACAGCTCAGAGAGTGATTCAAGTGAAGAACAATATTACAAAGGTGACTATTCTTCAGATAAACAACGTTCATATGGTTGTATTTTTTGCAAGCGTGGTTTTACCAATGCTCAAGCTCTTGGTGGCCATATGAATATTCATCGAAAAGATCGCTTAAAAAACAAAAACATCACCGTTCCTTCTTCTTCAATTCCAATCAAGATTATCACTAATTCTAATTCTGAATTATCACAACTCTCTCAGCAGCTTCACCCTCAAAAGTACTTTCCTTATCCACCTTCTCAGATTCATAATTATCAACCATCTACTCCCAAAATCATCAACGACTGTTTCGTCGTGAGTTCGACAAATTCGTCTTCGAATAATAATATGAATCAACAACTTTGGGGATCAGATTTGAGCCTCCAATTTCAACCTGATCATGAATTGGGGAGGAGACCGATTTGGAATAATGATGGAATTGATTTGGAACTTCGACTTGGTTTTCATCCCTAATTTTTATTTTTTTTTAATGCCCTTTTCTATATATATATATATACGCTCTAAGTTGATTTGTTGTTTGAGCTTTAGTAATTTCTGTCAATATAAAGCTGGTTTCCCTTAATTAAGGAGAAATTAGAGCTTCAATAACTTTTTTGTAATTAAGTAAAAATGTTAACTAATAAAAGAATTATGGATGATAACAATTTATTTGCAATGCTTTTGTTATATGTTCTAGATGAAAGTTGTAATAAAAGTTTAGAGTATGTAATTTGTGAATTTCTTTAAAAAAAAATATGATTTTGGTTTTGTTTTCTGTTGAGACGAATATGAGTATCACATTTGAGTTATTATATTCTAGCTACCTTCATCAGTTAAGCTATGCTCGCATTTGAGTTACTAGGCATGAACAAGTTTATAGTTTTGAACAGAAAATTAAAGCAATTTTTTGATTTTTTTTAAAATCTAGCTTTCTCAAGTTTAATAATATCATAGTTTTGTGATTCTTCTTTACTAAGAACTACTTTAGTGACTGCATCTGATTATGATTTAACTTTAGAAGGAAATTGGCAAAGAGTTTAGTCAATAAAAGAAATCATATTATTAACAAATGTTTGCATTCAACTTAGTCTTTATTTCATGCATATCATAGTACATAAAAGGTAGATTGGATTTTCAGCTAAGATATTGTAATTTTCATTGTCACTTCTCGTTTTGTTTTAATTTGACTTTTTTATATATATTCTTATGATTTTATGGATTAAATAATAAAATGGAAAATCTGCATAAAGGTGAACAAAACATGCTCAAAAGATGAAGACAAAATCACATAATACTTAAAAGTGACAAAATTTTGATTATATACATAGTAAATTAAAAGACATACAATGGATTTGACAAAATTCTCTCTTAGGGTCTTTCGGACAGTGAGTTTGTTGAGGAATATCCAGTGACATTTTAAGAGTTAAAATTTTAATATAACTGAAGTTTTGAAAATTTTTACAAAATAATATTTCTCATATTAAGATCCACAAATTTTAGACTAAAATTAGTCTAATCTCAGATAGTTATTAGAATCTTATTAAAAAAATATCATGCTTAAAATTTGCTTAAATTTTTTTTAAATTTTTATTATTTTTAAAATTACTCATAAAAATGTCATCTATTAGAATTTCCCTTTAGGGGTCGTTTGGTTGTCAGGTTTGAGTTGTTTAAGCAGGGAGTTGTTAAGTAGGGGTTGTTAAACAGGGAGTTGTTAACACTGTGTTTGGTTTGGTGAGTTTGTTAAGTGTAAAATATGTTGAAACTGTGAAAATGAATAGGTTTGTTAAGAGGGGTTAACAAACCCATCATATTGGGTTTCAAAACTGGGAAACAAACACCGGTTAGGATAGTGTAACCCCCAACTCCCTACCCAAACCTGGCAACCAAACGGCCCTTAATCTCTAATATGCCTGGTTCAAAAGAGTTGGTTCAGTGCCAAATAGAGGGATTAATGTTTGGGCTTGTTGAAAGGGACAGAGGCCCCAAAAGCTTCTCTCAGGCCAGAAATTAGGTTGTCCAAAATTCTCAATAATGTTGGATTAAGAAATATCAATAACATGCTACATGGGCTTTAAATAATTATGACTATGATTATTTTTTCAGCTCATCATTTATAAATGATAATTGGTTTACATGATAATTATTAATTTATATAATCAAAATTGACTAATTGATCTAAATATCAATTAAATCATTTAAAAATTACTTTTTGATGTGTTCTATAATTTAACATACTTAAAATTAATTTGAAAATAAATAGGCATATTGAATTTCCAGTCACCCCAACCTCTCAGAGGGAGATGGGTGGTGATGGAGGTTGTGTTTGAGAATAATTGAAACTAATCACTGTCTTGGAAATGAAAATTTTGTTGAAAAGAAAAACTTCAACCTTTGATACATGAAGGAATTTTTTTTAGTTGGATGGAAAATATATAGAAAATATAACTACTAAACAATGAAATTTTAACAATATTAATTTATTTAAGTACAATTACAAAAAACGGTCATTTGTATATTCATCAAGCACCAGTGGTCTAGTGGTAGAATAGTACCCTGCCACGGTACAGACCCGGGTTCGATTCCCGGCTGGTGCATTGTTACGGCTTTTTGGTACTGGCATGTAAATATTTTGGACTTCTCGTCCCACGTGCCACGTGACCCCAATGGATTGGACATTTTTTGTCGTCTTCTGTTAGTGGTGCGGGTAGTGCAGTTATCCCACGACTTTCTTATTTCTTCACACGTAAACTCAATCACTTTTCCTTGTTAGCTTCATTTTTTTAACCTAAAATATGTATTTTTAAAATTTAAAAAAAAAATCGCAATATATTTCCTTTTCTTTAATTGTAATCAATTTTTTTAATAACTACAAAAACAAGAAATTGATGACAAAAAATAAATCGCAATATCTTTCCTTTTCTTTAATTGTATATTCATATGATTTACTCTCGCAATTATTCATTTTTCATTTAAATTTTTCCAAAGCGACCAATCATGGTTAAATTCATGAATTAGAGTTCTTGTTGTATGATTTATGTACTCATTGTTATCAATTTGAATAAGTCTGACAAAAAAAAGTGTTTGGTTGAAAAATTAATCACACGTTTTATTTTCATCCTACTTTCAAACCTAACACTGGCTGGTCAAAAAAAATCTGTTAGTTTAAGTTTGAACGTATTTAATTGAAAAATTATTGTTTTTTTAATTCAGTACAATATAATTATTTGTTTATTCCCATGAAAAAGTATATGGTTTAAGTTTTTCTCTCTCTTTATTTTGGTCATTTTCTTATGAATATGATTTATTTGAAGAGGGAAATCAAAATAATGAAGTGTTTTTCATTATTATTTATATTTAAAGATGTGAAGAAATTGATTCGATAAAAGAAAATTTTCCATAATACTATATAGTCGGCAGATTTGAAAAGGAAAAAAATGAAATCCCTTCAATCCCTTTCTGATATGATATTGATTGATAATGAAGACAGCGAAAGGGGAAGGCTGGAACAAGTGGATGGGGATTAACCAATTGTGTGGCTTTGCTTTTCTTGTATTTTCTCTTTCCCTCTCCTGCACTTTGAAAAACTCGTGCTTTTAAATGTTTTATTTAATTTATGAAATTTAGTAAAAGTATAGTTATAATCTCTTTAATATAGTAAACCAGGGGTAAACAATGGATTGGTTTGGTTTGGATTTTACTAAAATTTAAGAACCGATTGGATTTTCTTTTCAGATTATACGAACCAAACCAAACCATTCACTATAAAGAAGCCGAACCGAACCGAACCGGACTGGTTTGGCTTGGTTCGGTTTGGTCTTGCATTTTTTTGTCTCTATCCTTCGTTACTTAATTTTCATCATGAAAAGTTCAACAAAATCTAAAAAATGACTTCCACAAATTTTAGGATGACTAATTTCAATTCATCAAAAAGTTCATATAACAACTAACAAACATTGTCATAATAAAAATCATAAAATCTTGTTATAATTACATAAATATAACACACTAGGGTTGAAAATCCTTCTTGTTTTTTCATTTTATCATATTTTAGTGAATATTTAAAAATTATATTATATTATATATATAGTATAATATATATTGGATTGAATTGGTTTAGATCGCTACAATAATCTGTAGAACCGAACCAAACCGTTATTTATTGGTTTGGGTTGGTTTGGACAAATTGAAGTTTAAAAACCAAACCAAACCAGTTTGGATTGGTTTGGTTCAGTTTGGACGGCTGGATTGGTTTGGATTTGTTCACCCCTATAGTAAACTATATAAGTTTTAACAGAAAAATGACAAAGGATTATACAATAAAAAATTACCTTGGACTCAGTTATCTTTTGTTATCAACAATTTTCATTCAAATTAACATTATTTATGTGGTTGACATTTGTTTTCTTTTGAAACATGTTATTAGGGAATAATATGAATTCGTTCATATACTACTATTTTTTCTAATATCTAAGTTATCATCACTGCTAAATCATTTTTATTTCTCTTCCCTGATTGTCTAATTGATAAAAAAAATCTTATATTCATAAAGATATTATTATCAATCTAAATATAGTTCAACTGACCCCTTTATGAGACTAAAGGAGAGCGCACTTAAATAAACAAAAATATCAAAAATTATTAATAAATATCGAGGGAACTAATTAATAGTTTTGCCATTTGCAGCAAAAACTGTCTATTTTTTATCATACTAAACAAGAATGGCAGGCAGAAAATTTTCTTTTATTGAAAAAGAAAAACACTAGGTTTTCTCTTATTTGAGTTTGGGTTTTGTAAAAGGCTTCAAGTAACATAAAAACATGTTTGTTGAAAAATTCTTATAATACTATATATCCAAACAAATATAGTTAAAAATAATACTCATTTCCATAAAACACTCCACCATATTTTCAGGTGTGGTAAATTCTATTGGATCAAACATATCAAACTCACAACTCACACATAAATATAAATCATAATATAAACGAACCAATAGAATTATTATCAGAATTATATAAGAAACATATATGGTCACCCATGAGCATGAGCATGACCATGAGCCCAATTATCATACCCAAAATGATCATCAATATGTCCCCCATTAGTAGTCATAATGTTGTAAATTGAAGCTGAATCAGCTTGAACCTGTAGATTTCCTCCATCTCCATCTCCAAACTTCAAATTGAGCTTGATTATTATCATCTTCTTGTAATGGCAATCTTTCATAAGTAGCATTAGAAAAAGAAGCAGCAACTAAAAACACAGGACCAGCTGCTAACAATGTTCCCACCACACTCCCTCCCAACACCTCTCCCTGTTTTCCACTTAAATATACTTTCAATCCCATATTTGAGAAATCTGGGTATTGTGTTGGTAAAAACGCTCCATTCAAATTTATTATTTCAAACTTCCCTTCTAATTTTATTACAGATTCCAAATCTGGATTTCCAGACAAAGCCGTAGGTTGTCTCAGACTGACGTTAGCCACAGACCCACTACCGCTCAGTACACAAACCCCACGTTGATGCCGTCTTGCAAATTGGATTATGCTGTCGAAGATGTCGGATCCGCCGGCGATCTCTATCACCTCACAACGAAGCGCGTGGGGATTTTCGCGAGTGAGAAGAATAGGTGGTTTGGGTTTGTTTTTAGATCCAGGTGGTCTTCCTCTGGGTCGGCGGTTTCCGAGATCTCCGTCGTCATTTTCACGATCTCTTCCGGAACCAGAAACTGATGGGTCGCCGGCGTTTTCGTGGGTCGGGTCGATGCCCGGGAAGCCCACTTGATTGGCCCACCATGGATTAGCCAGACTGCACAAGCTGAAATTATTAATATAGAAAAATAAAAAGGCTGTGAAAGAGATCAAAAGCTGATCGATCAGATCGCTCAGTAAACAAAACCCAGCATTCAAGTAAAGAAAGAGAGAGAACCAAAGCACTTATACTTATATTGGGGAAAGAAAAATATATATAATATAAGTTAAATGGATATGTATTAGAATAACCACTTAGACGGTTAAATAAGTGTAGTTAGACACATACTCCCAATTTAGAGTAAATAGCCACAATTTTAAAATATGGAGAGAGAAAATATAATAAAATTACTTAAAAAACCTTATTCTTTTTTTTAGACTTTAATAGCTAGATTGTGGGCACAATTTACTAGTTCCATACATTTATTTCTCCCATTATCTCTCTTAAATTTCTAGAAAGTCTCTTCCATCTCCTCAGTTTACCATTTCACCATATTGCATTTCTCTCTCTCTTTATTCTATCTTCTCTCCCAAGCTCCATCTTCATCTTCATTTTCTCTCCACATATGAATGATTTTTGGGAAATTTTTTAAGTAAAAACTCAAGAAATCTTGAAGATATGAAGCATAAAAAACCTAAAATCTATGAAAGGTATTTTTTTTTCAAAGCTTGCTAAAAAAATTGTTTTTATTTATTTATTTAGATAGTTTTGTGTTTGATATTTCCTAATTTTTTTTTACTCTCACAAATTTTTCTTGTTGTTTTTTTTTTTGAATTTATTGTAATTTGATATATCCTGATTAAGTATATTTTATACATTATGTATGTAATACAAAATAGTCACGTTATGAAAAGTTTTAATTTTTATGTGATATATTATACATACTGTACAAATTATAAATTGATTTATTCCTATAAAATTTTCTGGTGTTTTTTCTGATATTTATTATAATGTGATATGTTTAGAATAAGTATATTTTGTACATATTATGTACGTAAGACAAATAGCCACCTTATAAAGTTTGTTAATTTTTTTTTCATTGCAGATTAAAAGCAGTTATAATATCGTATATTATGTACATAATGTACCATTTTTCCTCAAATTTAGTAACAAAGCGAGAGACAATTATATTATGTAGAAAAAAATAGAGAATCCTAGATGTGGCCATACACTTAAAAATTGGGATATGTGGCTATTTAGTAATAGAGAGTAGTGAAATGCGGCTATCCTAGTTAATTAACTCATATGGTAAATTGTAAATAACATTGTGGTTTTGGTCAAATTCATGAATAGCGCCTGTAGTTTAAAAATGGCAAATCACACCTCTATAGTTACAAATTATGTTAATAAGATATTTCCCCTCCAACGTTGTTAATTTTTTTTATTCATAACTTTTTCGCTTGAACTCTGATTTGGATGATTTAAGATGTTTTAGAATCTTCATTTCGAGCTCTACGTTATGATCACTTGATAACTTCTAAATTATCAGTAAACAAATGGGTTAATGACTCTAATCGTACCTAATATTTTGATGATATAAAACTCTTTTATTTATTAACGGTTTTGAAGTAACCATAACGTAGAGCTCGAAATGGACATAATATTCAAAATTCATAGATCACTTAAATATAAATTGAAAACACTTGGACCAAATAGACACGACATCCAAAACTCAGTGACCAAAAGGGAACTCTAAAAAAAAAAAAGGGAAAATTATTTTCTTCTTTTATGTTTATTAATTTTTGAAATTATTTTTACATAGTGATTTTTTTTTTTTTTTTTTTGAGGTCCTATCCGAATCTATAGTAATGAGGCCAAGCCTCGGTATACCAAATTTAGGAATTAGGGTTCATGGAGTGGCGCGCGCGAGGGAAGGTGGTAAGTGGTATCCCTCCAATTTATGTCGTTTTATAAAGGGCCCCAACAAAATCTAGATCCATCCATGACATGAGTGAGAGAGACCAAATTCATAGAAAGAGACAGAGAGAGGCCCAGTTTACTGAAAATGCTGCTACAATTGCAATGCAAGTTGTCTGTATTTTAGACTCAAAATCTTCACCCTTTTTTTCAAAGGAATAAGATAGACAAAGAGGAAAGTAAACATCAAATCTCCTTTGCTAAGCAAATAATAATCTTCGGTTATTCATTGCGATACGAATAAATCCCACATCAATTATAATAACAGGGATTGATAATGAAATCCTATATCAGTGATAAGTATAATTGAGCTTGAACATGAATTTATAGATAGAGCAACATCTTCAATTAATTTGATATAACCAAAAATAAATTTATGGGAGTTTAGATTTAAAGTACTTAAAATCGTATTGATGTTAAAATTATTGAGGGCTCGTTACCCTAACAATGATTAGTAAATTATTTGAATAGATTGATCAATTGGTAAATCAAGTTGTTTGTAACTTTTTTTTAATGTGATAAAATCAAAGTTGGTTGCACCTATACAGTTTAGTTTCTCAATGTTCCAAAAATATTTAATTTAGATAGCAAGAGAGATTTAAATTAGATAGCAATAGAGATTTGAATGAGACAAAACTTTAAACATGTGTTTGTTGTGCATTTTTGTTATTGGTAAAATGTTAGATATAGAAAATAAATATAAGTGTTTGAAGTATATTTATATATAGTTGAACTATAATATGGTCAATATAAGTTGAGATGCCAAATTTTTCAAGGTCATCATAGTTGTAGATTAACTCAAGGAGGAGGAGGACAAAATAGAGCTCAAAATCAAGTTTGCTAGCTCTAAGGAATATAGTTAGCTGCCATTTTGGAGGTTGTGAATGTCTATCTATTTATGGATTAGAAATTTTATTTGAGATTCAAATTCTCTCACCTCCACGTATACGTAATGGGCTCACATGGTTTTTCATTTTAACATTTTAGTATCACTTACGTTATTTTATTATGGTAAATCTCATATCAGTTACATTTAAGGAAAGTCGTGGATTTATAAAAAGACCAACATCTTAAAGAAATGAGATCTTTTAGATGAAACTAAAAGTTTAATAGTTGATCACCATAGTTATTAAAAAAATAATTAGTAATATAGACTAAAAATGAGTTTCTATTAAAATGGGTAGAAACTTTAAAAAATAAAAGAAATAATTAAACCATTCACATTTCCTTGATTGGCTTTTTTTTTAATGTACACAAAGATTATTGATAAAATTTGTATGAACGTTTTTCTCATTGAATTTCATGGCCAAAGACCGATATTTATACAAAGAATTAGGTCAAGAAGTAAAATAAATATACAAGGAAAAAATACTATGCAAAATATGGAAAATCCAAAATTCGGAAGCCACGCAGCGGCGTGGACTCGTTAGCGGCGCCGCGACGCCACCTACCTACGCCCATGGCGCCCACCCTCGGGTTTTTGGCTTGGAAAAGCCAAAAACCATATGTAGCGCCACCGCCGCGGCGGTGAGGAGCCACCGTCGCGGCGAAGAGCAAGAATATCAATTTCTTGCCTAAAATCGATCCCAGCTCGAATACGCCCCCAAGTTGGAGCATGTAGATCACAAATGCCCAACTTGCCAAGAAGGAACGGAACCGAGCTTTTCCGAGAGCCTTAGTGAGAATGTCGGCAAGTTGAAGATCGGTTCAAGATGTGCCGCGAACTAAACCAGAGAAAAGAGCATCACGAACAAAGTGGCAATCCATCTCAATATGCTTTGTTCGTTCATGAAAAACCGGATTAGTAGCGATATGTAAAGCTGACTGACTATCACAATAAAGCTGAATAGGCTGCGAGTGACTGATACCAAAACATGATAACAATGACTTAAGCCATTTTAACTCACAGATCGTAGAAGCCATAGATCGATACTCCGTCAAAGAGGAACGAGACACAAGAACTGCTTTTTAGTCTTCCAAGAAATCAGGGAAGAACCCAAAAGGATATAATAGCCAGTCAAAGAACGCCGAGATAAGGGGCAACTAGCCCAGTCACTATCACAATAAGCAGTTAATTGAAAATCACATTCACCGCGGAGAAGAATACCCTGACCAGGACATCCCTTTAAATAACGCAAAACGCGCAGGCCCGCATGCCAATGTTCAACACGAGGATTTCCCATAAATTGGGCCAAGATATGAACCGAATAACTAAGCTTCGGACGAGTAATAGTCAAATAAATAAGACGGCCAACGAGACGTCTATATTTCTGAGGATCATCAAGAGATTTGCCATTGATAAGAGCAAGTCGGTGGTTTTGTTCAATAGGAGTAGAAACAGGTTTGGCTCCAAGTAAACCAGCCTCTCCAATAATATCAAGAGCATACTTACGTTGAGATAAATAAAGTCCATCGGTTCCACGAGCTACTTCAATACCAAGAAAATATTTCAATGCACCCAAGTCCTTCATATGAAATTTGTCACTGAGTTGCTTCTTGAAAGAAGCAATGGCCTTAGAAGAACTGCCTGTAATAATCAGATCATCAACATACACAAGCACATGCAAAGAAACCGAATTTTTCGAGTAGTTTGAATAGAGAGTAATCCGGGTAAGACCAACAAAACCTATATCTTTCAATGCGGAAGATAATTTAGCAAACCAATTGCGAGGAGCCTGTCAAGTCCATATAAGGACTTACGAAGACGGCAAACTTTACCAGAGCTAAGAGGCAAAACCCAGGAGGCAATTTCATATATACCTCTTCATCAAGATCACCATGCGAAACGCATTGTGAACATCCATCCGATGCAACTCCCACTTTCTAGCAATAGCAAATGAAAGGAAAGTCCGAACATTAACCATTTTGGCAACGGGTGCAAAAGTTTCATTGAAATCGATACCTTCAATTTGACGATTTCCATGAACCACAAGACGACCTTTCAATCTTTCGACAGATCCATCAGACTTATATTTGATCTTATACACCCATTTGCAACCAATAGCACGTTTCCCAGGTGGGAGATCTTCCAAGGTCCATGTCCCGTTACGTTCAAGGGCATCAATCTCCTCTTTCATTGCTTGATGCCAACCGGCATCCTGAACTGCCTCGTGAAAAGAGGTTGGTTCTTTTCCTGTAGTAATGGGAAAACGAGTACCTGAGGATGATGATGAAGCGTAAGAAGGTGATGTGACGGGGTTTATAGTACGAACGGTATTGGTAACATAATCTGTGAGCCTCGTTGAACTCTTCTTAATCCAATGTCCTCTTCCAGTTGGAATGGCATCCGGGGAAGCATCAGTAGGTACATTCGAAGAAGAAGAATCAGTAGGCACGTCACCAACAACATTAGAGGTATCAATAGGAGGCACCGATAAACCGTCATCATCTGGCAAAGTAGATGGTAAAGTCTCACTACTAACAAGAGTTTCTTCTTGAACAGGATCATCATAACCTGGGTTATTATGTGTGGAAGATGAAAGGCCTATGTCGGGAGAGGAAGCATTATCTAGGAAGGGAAAACTTTGCTCACAAAAGGTGACATCGCGTGAAACAAAGAATTCATGAGTTTCAAGATCATAAACTCTCCACCCTTTCTTCCCAAACGGATATCCCACAAAAATACATTTTCGAGATCGAGAACCAAACTTATCTTTAATACGAGGTTGATTCTTCACAAAACAAAGACAACCAAAGACACGCAAGTGGGTATAAGACGGGGAGTTATTAAATAAAATTTCATATGGTGTCTTGTTGTGAAGAATAGGAGTAGGGGTTCGATTAATAAGATACACAAGAGCTTAAGACACTTTCACCCCAAAAAAAGGTAGGAAGGTTAGCTTGGAAGAGAAGAGCCCGAGCAACATTAAGAATATGCCTATGTTTTCTTTCCACTCTCCCATTTTGTTGGGGTGTGTCAACACAAGAGGTTTGGTGAAGAATTCCATGGTCCCCATAAAATCGATGGAGGGAGGTAAACTCTCTACCATTATCACTTCTAATAACTTTCACAGTTGTATTAAACCGAGTTTGCACCATTTTACGAAATCTCGCAATAGTTGTGGAACTTGATTTGTGATCATAAGAAAAACCCAAACCGCTTCTGGGAGCAATCATCTACAATAGTAAGAAAGTAATGTGCCCCACAACTAGAAGCAGTATTATATGGTCCCCAAATATCACAGTGTATCAAATCAAAAATAGCAACTGATTTATTAAAGCTCAAAGGAAATACACTTCTCGTTTGTTTCGCACGAAGACAAATATCACAAGATTAATGCAAACTAGTGTTTTTCTTAATACTGCTAGAAGAATAAAATAAACTAGATAAAGAAGATTCAACACTTCTTGAGGGATGGCCAAGACGACGATGCCACAATTCACTATTAATCGTCACAACTCGCCGATTCACTTGTTGATGTTAAGCGGACAAAACCAATAAACCCCATCACATTGATCACCCGCTCCAATCATAATCCTCGAACCTCGGTCCTGAATAACACAAAGCTTGTCAGTAAACGTAATAGCATAGTAATTATCGTTAAGCAGTTGAGAGACGGATAAAAGATTGCAAGTTAAATCTGGAATGTATAGCACACGATCTAACTTCATATTTTTGCTCAAAGTAACTGATCCCCGTTTTCGTGCAAAAGTCTGCTTTCCATTAGGAAGACCAATCGAGATAGGAGAAATATCAACCAAATTATAAAACAAGTGAGCATTACCAGACATATGATTGGAACATCCAGTATCGATGATCCACAAATCTGCATCAACAGACTTACCATTCAATTTCTCAGTGGTAGAGGATTGACCTTTCGAATTCAACATATTCACCAATGTAGCCCATTGATCATCAGAAAGGCCATGTAACCCGCTTCGATCAGTAGCCGTAATAGGTGTTTGTTTCTCACAATTTGTTGTGATGGCCGCATTCGCCACTTGCCCACCTGGCCACTACCACCTCTTCCTCCGCCTCTCTTGGATCGTCCTCCTCCTCGTCCTTGCCCTCCATTAGAAGGCCACCAATCAGGATACCCATGCAACTGGAAACAGGTTGTGTTGTCATGTCCTGATTTAGAGCAATGAGAACAAAATAGATTAGCTTTTGATTTATCTCCACCACGAGTCTGTGGTTTTCCCTTATTAGAGGCTCCTTGCATAGCAAACCCAATCGCATCTGGTTTTGGTTCTTGAGAACGAGCAATTGTATGATGTCTTTCTTCTGTGACTAACTTACCAAAAACGACATTTAGACTCGGCAAGGGCTCCATCATCAAAATATTCGATACCGCATTACCGTACAAGGTCGAATCTAACCCCACAAGGAAATCATGTACCTTTTCATTTTCCCTCTGTTTAGCCAAGATTGTCGCCGCCTCACACGTACAAGTTGGTACAATTGTGTACCCTTCTAGTTCATCCCAAATCTTCCTCAGTTCATTATAATAGGCAACTATCGTTGTGCCTCGCTGTTTACACCCACTAAGGAGTGTTTTCAATTCGTGAATCCTTGGTCCGTTTCCAATCGAGAAACCCGTTCGAATATCGTCCCACATATCCTTCACATCATCAGGTTGAGGGACAGAAGATCTAAGCCCTGGATCCAAGGTGTTGTGGATCCACCCTACAAGAGTTGAATTCACCGTCACCCGTAAGTTCTCTTCTGCAGATCCCGGCTCTGGTTTCTTTATGGTTCCATCAATGAAACCCAATTTGTTCTTTGCGCGAAAGTTATTTCGCATCGATCGGACCCATTCATTATAATTCTCACCACGCAACACAATTGGGCGATTGTGATTTGTGGTCCATCGAAGGATGCAAATAGTATGGAGAAGATGAATCTAACGGAGGTTTGACAGTCCCCATGTAGATTCGATTTTCTTCTGCTTTTGTATTTCTTCTTGCGAGGTCATTGATTAACCCGCTCTGATACCATGATAAAATTTGTATGAACGTTTTTCTCATTGAATTTCATGGCCAAAGACCGATATTTATACAAAGAATTAGGTCAAGAAGTAAAATAAATATACAAGGAAAAAATACTATGCAAAATATGGAAAATCCAAAATTCGGAAGCCACCGCCGCGGCGGTGGACTCGTTGGGCGAGAATCATCGCTTCAGGGCACCGCGGCGCCCACCCTCGGGTTTTTGGCTTGGAAAAGCCAAAAACCATATGTAGCGCCACCGCCGCGGCGGCAGGCAAGAATATCAATTTCTTGCCTAAAATCGATCCCAGCTCGAATAATTATTGCAGTTGAATAGTATAGGGATTGTATATAGATAGGGTTCGAATGAGAGTGGGATATAATAAATGAACGATGAAAAAAAAGCTTGATTTTTTCTAACGAAATATTGAAGTTTTGATATTTTCAAAATCGTGATATTTACATGTCAATTTGAATGCTTCAATAAACATTATTTATAGTCTTTCTGTTCTGCAGAGTCGTCTTATAAAACTTTGACTAATCGATTACCCTCCACATCATAGAAGATCTTTCAAATTAGAATTATTATATAGTAACAAAGGGATAAAAAAAGAATGATTATAAATTTATTTATAATATTTATAAATATGTCATTTTTATAGTTTATAAATTAATGATTAATCATATTATACAATTAATCGATATTCAAATCAATCGATAAATCACGTAAATTAATGAATAGATGGTATGGTAGTGATCATTTGTTTTTAAAGATGAAAAAATTATAAAATATTTATTTAAAAAATAAAAATTACCCGTAAAAAATGTTCCAAAAAAAAATAGACGTGATTAGCTGGGTTGACCCTAGATATGGCCCATAGAAAATCCCTTTCAGGATGTTTGTTTTGAATTCTACCCTTCGGATGGTTTTTCCATAACCAAACCCATACCCATGGTCATGTTTGAATTCAACTCTTCTAATTTTCCTATTTTCAAAAATAAAATTATCTAAGTAACATCAATATCTCAAGACCATGAACAGTAACCTTGATAAACATGTCTGACTGACATAGTCCTGAAAATAAAAACTTCATTCAATAACATTGAATAAAACGTATTCTTTCTTTGTTCACGTATCTATCACCCGGTTTAATGCCAGATCTACATTATAGAACAACCTTTTAACCCGTCAAAAAAAGGAAAAACATTTGTATGACACCTTAAAGTCATGAAAAATGGTCATGTTATTGACTTTATCCTCCTTCATTGAAGACCAGGTAGTTTGGTAAATCTTTAATCGTAAGAAACTGTGATCTCTATTCCAACGTATTGCAAAGAAAGGGATTGAGACGGGTCGGAACAATCGCGCAACATATCTAGCATAATCGTGTTGAGTAGATTTGACGTTGTAATCCAATTTTATTCTTGCATGAAGTACCTGAGGAACCTGCAAATGAGATCCCAAACAAAATTACAATCACAGATGAAGCCAAAGGTTTACTTGCACAGCTTATAATTAATAATAATAACTACAGGCTTTTGAATCCCCTTTTTAACCCAAGCAAATTAATGATGCAGAGATTTATGCCGTTTTAACTCACCAAATCAATGGAAGTTACTGCAATTTAACAGCAACAGGAACTTTACTAGTACGGAAGCAAGCCTCTTTTTTTTTTAGTTTTTGTATATGAACATAAAATTTAAAAGCTTTACCAGAATAAATAATTACTAAAATCACCTATAGCAGGTCGTAAATATGGTCAGAATGAATATATAAATTCATTTAAAGAACTCCATAAAATTGGTGTAATGTATAGAAAACATGAAAGTTCAATAATTTCAATCCAATTTCATAGCATGGATACTTTTCAACAAAGCAAAGCAAAGCATGCTAATCAATGAAATGTTAATTAAAAAAAAATAGAGGATGAAAGTGGCATAGCTACTGAGCCCTTACCTAATGAGATAGAAGAGAAGTAAGAAGGACAACACGAAATACACCGCAAGTCTACAAGTTTTCCACTTTGATTTATTCTCAAAAACCTAGAGAGTGTGAACATTGCAAAAGAGGAAAATTGAGGAAGATGTGTTAAAAAAGTATCATTTACAATATGTCGAAATTAGAATATAACAAGGCTCAGAGATCAAGTACCATCTTGAATCGATCCATGGTTCTTGACATTATACCCCTTGAAGCATCCATGCCATTTCCCTGATTTTAACAAAATCCATTTAAAGAAACATTTTCCTATCATTTTCCATTCCCAAGACACAAGTGAATAACCATTAAAAAAAACCAGACGTACCATTCGATCAAGTAAATGATTATGACTCTCTACTTCCTCATGTATGTCACCTGTCAACTAATTCAAGTAACACATACATCAAGAGCTGCACTGGACTAATAAGATTTTTTTTTTAAGAGGGGTGGGGGGGGATCAACACTTTATCCATTATGTTTCTTTTCAAGTTGTTTGATTTTACTATTGGAGACCATCGTTGTGAAATACATAAAAACTCCAATTCTCAGTATGTTTATCAAGTAATGGTGGAGTTAGATTGTTCATTTCATATATATCTATGCGCTGCAAAGTGCTAAGTTAAATACTATCCGGAAAACCATATCTGCTATCTTGGTTTTTACAGTAATGCAAAATAAGAATCTCATACTGCAACAATCATCAAAAATATTTTGCATAGCAACTACCAAACTGAAAACTACCTATGGTAGCTATGACACTTTCAGGCAATACACAGTATCACATCTGTGAAAGAGCTCATTACCAAACTAGAATGCAGGTAAGATGCCCCTAAATAGTTGATGAGGTCACAGACCAAGAATATTTCATCGAATGAGAAATTCCAAAACAGAGTTATCTGGTTATATTCAAAAATCAAAAGAATAACAAATTTTCAAGCACTTCAAGAGGCCCGGGATTCTCCACAAGCTCAGATATCTCTTAGTACCTATTAATTCACGAATACCTCTAACTCACCTACTCTCATTATTTAGAACAACCATCCCCAAACAAATGTACCGCTTAATTACCAATATACCCTTAATAACATTCCTAACAGAGGGTTCATATCATTTTCAATTTCTTGTATAATAGATGAATCTGAGGCTTGAGGAGCCACTGGATTGCACAGGATCTAAAATAATAAAGTAAGCTATACATGCAAACAAATGTCACAATGACCATAAACAATTCCGTAAAATGATTGAGATTATAGCAAAGAAAGAGTCGCATTCAACTTATAATGTTGTATCTATCATTGCTTCAAAAGGATATCACATTCACATGTTCAATCAGAACAACCATTTACATTAAAGAAGATTAAAAATAAATAATTTGATCATAAAAAGAGTTTTTTTTTTCTGCTTGTATCTAACCCTCTTCAGAATAGAAACTCTATCTTCCAAACTGCTGATAGCCCTGTCATTGTCATGCTCTTTAATTTCATGTGAAGAGCCTGTCCTAAGACCACCCTCCTCAAGGTCATCAAAGAGAGAAGATCTGGAAGCACGGTGCTCCCTGTAAAGAAAAAACAATACGAGCGGTTTCAAAACGAGCAATGTGTAATGTCAAATAAAGATACTAAAATTCACGTTACGGAGGAGGGAAAGCTAATGAGATTACATGAGCCTAACATACAAAATAACAGCACTGTGGTAATGTTTCGGCTAATTCCGCTCTCATTCAAATTAGTGGATTACTATCCAAAAGGCGTAAAGTGCACCTGGTAGAGTGGCAAAATAATACTTTTAACAAAATTAATGCAATGACATACGCTTCTAGTTTATACATCATTCAGTAGTAATATTTATATTAAGACCATTGATTGTATGTTATAATCAAGTTATAACACAAGATTAAAACAAAATTCATTAAAAACAAAATTATATTAACAGATAGAAGCTGCAACAACTAATTTCAAGCAAATTAAGAGGAAAAGAGAGCGTTAATCAATGAGCTCAGATTAGACACAGATGGAAATGTGTAAAAAAAAAAAAAATAGAATCTTCAGTTAGATCTAAATCGTATAGTTAGAATTGCAGCAGAACAATCAATTAAAGTGAATTATAAGCATTTCATCGGCATAAAAAGAAAAAGAAAAATACCTTCTGTAACTCATCGTTCGCTCAGTTTTATAGAAATCGATCTTCTTCCGCGAGAATTAGTTTGAATTTTGGACAACGATATTCAATTGAAACAGCAGCTGATTCTGATTCTGATTCTGATTCTGATTCTGAAATGAAATAATTTTGAACCGGTTTTGAAACAGTTAAAATCCCCTTCTCTTCCTCACATTGTTGTTAACCCATTATGTTATTTGGGCCCGACAGACATTGCAGCCCAAATTTTGATTTTGATTTTTGTTTTTTTTTAATATGAGACTCGTGTCTATAATTCTATATAATTACAAAAATTAATTTTTGTTGTTAGAATATTAAAACAAATATGTTTAATGTAGTACCGTTTGACTATTTAAGCTATTCTCAAATATAAATATTTTTAATTACCATGCATTGGAAAACATTATTCGTAAAAAAATCAATTGATACCTCTAATCAAACCAATTTAAATCCGAACTTTTATAAGTGAACCTTTAAGTTTAAATTTATACTTCTGAACTTCATATGGTGGAAAATATCATTGCTTTACTTTATATATCCTTATTTAAAAACATTTGTTTAAAAAATAAGTTTAAATAAGGTTTTTATCCCAAATTTTTTTAAAAAAAATTCCATTTAGTTTTTATAAAATTTGGTTTTCGTTTTTTTTTTTTTAACTTTATTCTCGTCATTTTATCCCTTAAGCTTTTGACGTTTCAATATTAGTCATTAAATTTTCATTGGGTTTTTTAAAGTGATAATTTAGATATGACGTGTAGAAGATAAATTGATATACATCACTTTTGAACAACTTGGATATAATGTTTACGTAAAAAACTAAATGTGAAATTTAATGAATAACGGAACACTAAAATTAATATTATTTAAAGAACTGTTCTATTTATAATTTTTAAAATGGAAAATTTCCAAAAAAAAAAATCTCTAATTCAAGACAAGAGAGAAATTTAAATGATGAAATAGACTTGATCAATTAAATGCAGGCACATGCCAATGGCACCAAACTGACACAATAACATTGAACACCCAACTAGATGGGTAAATACAGTAGGCCATTGGCTTCTTCTTCAATAGATTTTACAATTAATGCAACTCCATTTTATGACCACACACACAGCTATGAATAATTGAATAAAACCATCTTCCATTACTTACTTTATGCAAGTTTTGAATCCCCTTTCTCATTTGTATTCCTTCACACACACTGATGCATAATGAATTTTAATTCAACTTTTACAACAATATTCACATTTCTGACATTTGAATGAATGAATGAATGCATGTTCTTAAAGTTAAGGTGAAAAAAAATAATAATAATAACTACAGAAACCAAACAATCAGAAGAAATAAGATGAATGACTATGGCTTTGTGGCTAGATCACATGGTCAAATTCACTCCTTTTTTCCTCTATTGCTTTGAAATGAAATAGATATGGTTGTGATTTAAATACATCAAGCTATATTTTTATATTTAAATTACAACCATGCAAAAGAAAAAAGAATTTCCAACTCTGAATTCCCCTTTTCTACCATCATTTGAAAGTTTCAGTCTGATTTGCTTGAAGCAGGAAAGGGAAATTTTCCACCTGAAAAGCAAAATTTTGTGCTGGTATATGAGCCAGCAGTCCCTTTAGTATTGAATTATCTTATATAGGAAAAGAATTGAACACTGTAAAAGCTCATGACCAAACAAAAAGCAGTGTCACATGAAGTTGTATAAGATCAGGAAACTAAAAAAGATTGCAAAGTGAAGAATACTGAGACAAATTTCAAATTCAAAATTATCTTCTCCAACTCTAGTAATCTTACTGTAAATTGGAATAATATTTCAACAGAGTATATACATAATCAAAAGAGAGGATAAAGTTTCCTTTCATTAAATATTGGAAAAAAGAAATTTGAATTGAAGTTTTCATACCTCTCAAGGGGGAAGAGTAATTGATTGAAGTCCCAATGAACCATGTTTTGAGTGTTCCAAAGCTTAGTATTCACAACTCTATTGAACTATCTTTGCTCTACACGAAAGTGTAATAAGAAAAATGCTCTATGCCTGTACCATCATCTTTTAAGTCCCTGAAATCCATTGATGTAGTTTAATTAAGATATGAAGCTTTACATTGCAGTTGCCACTCCATGCAGTCTTCGAAGTCAAAACTGCTAGCACAATCCAGCAACGCATTTTGCTGATGCTCATAACGGCATATGTAATTCAATCCAACAAGAAGCTCGCATATGGCTTCCTCGGTCTTCTTGCGATCAGCAAAATATAAAGTTTGGATTAGCAAAACGTTAGTCCGAGTAACAATTTGATGCTGTTCAAAGTTACGCTCACTTTGCCACCTAATCATGTTATGAGCCAGCGGAGCAAGCCACCTCAAGATCCCGTCGAGAGTCTCCTTCCAGTCGTGGGCAAGTGGAGCATCATATATGGCCAGGTTCTTAACATAAGACTTCAAATTTGTTTTCAGAGATAGCCTTAAACTTGTTGGTAACATCTGATACAAATCATCCCTAGCTTCTTCACCAACTAAATGAGGATAACGAAGCAACTTCTCTATAATGATGATGACATTTGCATAATGCAGTGCTAGAGCAGAGCCTCCTACAGTTGAAACAGGTGCGTAGACAGATAACCTACTCTTGAAGCCAATATTGCCACCACTGTTGGAGATCCCACTCTTGGCTTGTGTTTGATCTACCCCAAAGAGAACAGAGAATTGCACTCGACTGAAAGAACTGCAATGACCCGAGTGATCGGATCTGAAGCCACTATTCCTAACACTACGACCTGAAATTTGGCTACTTCGATCATCATGATCAGCATAACTATCATCTTCATCCAACTTGGAAACTGAACTACTCAAACTCAGGCAATCCATGAGAAGCCTCCCAGGGTTTGCACCACATGGGAAATTAAAGTCATCAGGTGGAAACAATGCAAGCTCACCTCTTCTGGAATTAAGTTGAGACTCGAAACTTGATAGTCTTCTTGGTCTGGCACCTCTCTCAATCAGTCCGGAGCGACGACGCCCAATGCTAGTACTGGGGGCATGTTTCATGTCCAATGGCTCTGCACCCGTCTGAACACGATGATTTACATAAAGACTCGAGACGTTTTCATTTCCATCCTTCACTAAAGAAGGACTTCCTCCAAAGAAACCAAAACCATCCTTCTTCAGAAAAGAGTCCCCAAAAACTGAATAAATCCTTGCATAGACAGTACACACCGTTCTCGCCAACAACTCAACAACTTTGTCATATGTTTGGTCCCAAAGAGAAATTTCCTTTAGATGTCTCACATCTTGTTTCTCCCATATCAATTTCTGCTCATAAGCCTTCCTACTCTCCTCATGCTGATTATTTTGAAACTTCTTTGCAGCTTGTTCCAATTCATTCAAAACTTCCATTTCAGTGTACAAATTCGCAGTTGCATTCACATACCTCTCCATCTTCCTCATCATCCCATCCATATCCTTCACTAAAAACCCCAAGTCCTTCACGTTAATCACTCCATTAACAATGTCCGAATACACATGCCGAAATCCCTGCAGAGCAGGCTGAGAACACCTCTTCCCTAATCTAGAAACAACATTAGCAACTCGGTTTAAATCCTCGAGCTTCTCCGCAACAGCGAGCTCGAGGAGATAGACCTCGTCAGAGGAGACGAGATTTCTAACTCCCTCAGAGCTCAAGATCTCATTCTTGAGCTTAGATATCGACAAATGAGTCAGGGATTTATGGAGGTAAATGGTTTTAGACATCACATTAGCCACTTCAAAGGAAAGAATACCTATTGTAAGCTTGCTATTGTCTCCAATAGTGTCTGTTTTTTTAGAGTTCTTGTTCTTGGAAGGTTCAAGAAGTGCGTTTTTAAGATTAGAGCTAACCTGGTTCCCCATTTTCAGTAGCCAGGCCTCAGCAACCATTGCTACTCCACTATTCGCCTTTCAATTCAGAATTATCCACACACAACGAATCTGGGTATCACTGAAAACACAAAAAGGAACAAACTTTCTGCTTCATCGGGGATTTTTTTTTTTCAATGTAATATTTGAAAAGCTCAAGGAAATCAGAATAAAACCCAACTCACCAATAGATCTGAAATATAGATTTCAGCAACCAATTTATGACATTGTTGCAGACATTGCTTTGAAGATTGGAAATAATCGAACAGTTGGGAAGTAGAAAAATAATTTCTGAGGAAGACGAAGCATTAATAAGAGTAAGATACTATTAATATTACTGAGAGAGAATCGCCTGAAGCATTTCATTGAAGAGGAATGAGAAAATTAGCGGCCAAATTCATTATGATGGAGGGAAAAAACACTCTTTCTCTCTATGACTAATTTGAAGGTCAAAAATGGTGGAACAGTAATGTATTTTTAAATTATACCATTTCTGTACTTTGTTTGACTTGTATTTCAGAGTTTTCAAATTTTCAGATTAGTGAAACAAAGGGGTTTAGTTAAGAATTAGAATCATTAAATTTCAGTTCTTAAATTTTTATTTTTTTTCAATTAACTCTTTTTTAATATAAAATTAAGTTTAGAGTGGTCCAATCTAAATAATACCGAATTTTTTAAGATATTATATTAAATTAGGGAAGGGAAGACTAACATTCGATTTCAAATTAATGGAGTGGATGTCTAATCAATTAATTAGACTCATGTTGACACAACATCGATTTGGAAAAAGAAAAATTCTCAACCATTTTTTACTCTTAAATTGAAATCGGTGACTATTGACTTAGACTACCATTTTTAATAAATATTTTTTAATTGACATCTTTTTTATAATTGTTCTATATAATTAATTTTTTTCATAATTTTTTAAGTATACTATCCATTTTATTTTTTATTGATCATTATTAAATATTTTAAATAATTCTTTTTAGATATTACATCCAACATTTGACTTGCAAATTTTATTATTAAGTATATTAAATATTATTTAGAAAACTATTTCAATCATTTTTATAAATTTGATTATTTTTATGATTTAGTTGATGGATATGCTATTTTCTTAATTTTACATAGTAAAAGGGTAATTTTTTTTTCAATTACTTTTTTTATTTTTTATTATTATTCTCCTCAAATGATTTAAACACTATTTTATCTTATTTTTAGGGAAATTTTATTGGGTGGCAGATTTTTATGTAATATTTGTAAAAATATCAACTCAAAAAAGTATTTGCAAATATAGCAATTTTTACCATGTTTATCAATGATAAACAGTGATTTATGTGTTTATCAATGATAAACTTAGTGTAAAAATATGTAATTCAATGTTTATCACTGATAAACCAGATAAAAAATTACTATATTTATAAATATTTTTTTGAGCTTTTATTTTTACAAATATTACTACAAAAATTACTAGATTTACATATGCCCCTTATTTTTATCCCTTTTTACTCGAGATCAAATTTACAGAAACTTCAGTTATATGTCAAATAATGTGATATCTATGAATAATATTTTTAATGGACGTTATCTTTGTTTTTTTAATATTACATCAAATTGTGAGAGATGAGACACGAACTTTCGATTTTAAAAAAAATGAGTAAGTGCATGAAGAGTGGAGCTATACTCAGGTTGGTCTTAATGGACAATTAATAATGGATAAATTTGAGATTTGTAAATTAATAAATAGTTAAAATGGTCCGAAAATTGTATTAAACGGCTGGTTACAAAAATATTCTCAGAGTAATATAGTACATATATACACATATCTGCGTAAAAATAAATTCTAAAATTAAGATGAGACACAATTAAAAATACTCTATTAAATACATAAAATTTATATATTAATATCGAAAATTGATGGTTGAACCAACAATTAAAAAAAGGGTAAAATGCAAATAAGAATTGCATGAAGGGGCTAATTTTTTTTTATATCGATAATTTTCTTTCTAACATCTTCTTTGAACTCCGCGATGATTCAAATGTTGGAATCTCATTTCGACTTACATAAGTCGGTCTTTGAAACTTTGAAATCATTAATAACCAAAAGAGTTAACGAGTCAACCATACTTAGTGATTCGATGTTAATAAAATATTTTATTTATTAATGATTTCAAAGTTTCAAGTGACATTTATGTAGGCCAAATGAGAATTCCAAAACATCTTGAATCGTCCAAATCGGAGTTCAAACGAAGAAGTTGTGGCTAAAAGAAAATTATTGAGCGTTGAGGGGGGGGTTGATTGAAAAATCGAACCAGGGGGTGGGGGATTTTCCATTTTCAAAGGGGTAGTGAACCATCAATTTTGAAAAGGGATGGGGGCTTATTTGTGATTTTACCCTTATTTAAAAAGGAGGGAGGGAAGGAAAAACTATAGAGTACACATACAATCTTTGTGTACACAATTTTCTCTCTCATTTTTAAAATTTGTAGGTTCATTTAATTGTATATCTAATTAAAATATTATTAATTTGATTTATTTAAATATATAAATAGTTACCGAATTAATTCGAAGATTAAAAAAAAAAGTTACTTTGACTAATAGATTTTAAGTTTTTTGGGCATTGGAAGAAATAAATAATTTTGTTTCCAAAACTTTTTTGAAGCATAAAAAACTGAAATGATTTTTGAAGTGCACACCTGCTCCCCTTTCATTATGGTTTGGTCTCTTCCTTTGCCTTCAAAAGCATGGCAATGGGTGAGTTGTAACTTCCTCCACTCACCCAATGCCTCTTCCACCATAACTATTCTTTTTATTTATTTTATTTTAAGGAAAACAAAAATTATATAAAACTTTATTTAAAAATAATAATTAAAAAAATATATTAAAAATTCAATTTTATACCTAATTTTTTTTTCTATTTTTACATAAATTTTGTTATGAGGGGTGCAATTGCCCTCTCCTACAAAGGTGGATCAGCCCCTGCCCCCATCTCTTTCCTTTGTTCTTCTGTGCTTTGTTTTTTCACTTTTTTTTTCTTCTCCCTCACCTAAAAAGAAAAAGTGATAAAAACTTATAAAAAAAGAAAAATAATAATAATTGATCGATGAATTTGATGCAAAAAGCAAAAAGATTATAAAAACGCTAACACCTAATATCTTTTCCAAACTTTTTCATGACATGGATTTGATTGGATTTACATTAAAATAATAATAATAATAATAATTGTCCTAGAAAGATATATTTGACCCAAAAAAAAGAAAAGAAAAAAAAAAAAAGATAGAATATTGGTCAAAAGTTAAAGGGGTGATATGTGTAGTGGGATTAGGTAGTTTGTTTTATTGAGAAAAAAAAAAAACAAGTTCATGGGGACTTATATCAAAACCAACATAGACATTCATTTTTGTAGCAAAAGAGCAAACAAATACTGACAAAAAGGAAGTGGGTCAAGCCTATTGATCAATCAATATTTGCTCTCTTTCTTTTATAATCAACTTGTTTTGTTGGGCTCAGAAAATGGTTGCATATTTAGTTGGGTTGCTTTTCAATTGGAAAAGATTCATATTCTCAAATTTAAATTCGGGTTATTTCGATTAAAAATAATCATAAACGATGTGGTTCATTAACGACGTAATCTACTAATAAAGTTTTTAGAGAATTTTAATTGTAATATTGAACAAAAATATGATGGATACAAAATGTTTTATGGTCAAAAGATTGAGATAGATTAAAAAAAATTACTAGAAAGTATCTTAGGTGTCAGCTAAATTTGGTTTAATTACCAATTAAATATACATTTCCCCATTATAAATCATCTTAATAAAAAAAAAATTGGCAAAGACAAAATTCGAATATAATTCAATAAAATAAAACCAAATTTATCTTAATTTCATACATTCTAAATGGATAAACTTTTGTCTTTTACCTTAGAATTTTTAGGAATCAAAATTTTTCAAAAATGGTAGATTCGTGTGATGGTTTAGCTAACCTACATTTAGATTTGCACATGTATTCAAGATATATGACTTTAAAGAAAGCAAATTCCTATCCGATCAATTTCAAACACTTGTCACTTACGGAACAATCCAATAAGTTTTTTTTTTTTTTTTTTTTGAAAAACAAAACTACAATGTTGTTTTAGTTAATTAATTTGTATAGATAAGGGTTTATGACAAAAGGAAAAAAAAAATCGTTTTTATATATTATTTAAATTTTGCAAAAAAATAATTTTTTGTGTGATTATGTAAAGTTTTAGGAAATTACTCTCAATAGCAATTTTTTTCTGTCTTAATTAAATAAATAAGAAAATTTTAGTCTTTTTTTAAGTTAATAAATTTTACTTTAATTAATTAATTTTATTAAATTAATAATCTTTATTAAAAAAAATTCTCTTAATTATTGAATGATAAAATATTATGTGTTGTTTTTTATATTTCTAATTGAGATGTTTTAAATTAAAATTCAGAAATTTTATTAATTTTTTATGATTTTAATAAATTCATTGTAATATTTTTGTAAATTTTGAAAAAAAAAATTCTATTTTAAAATTTAAAAAGGCCACTTTTTAAAATACTTCATAGTTTTTTCAGTTTTTTTTATCGATTTTTATTATTTGAAAGTTTTGTTTTTTCTAATGGGAGGGTTTTTTTTTTTTTAAATAAAAATTTTCTTTCTTATTTAAAATGAACCAAATAAGAAAGAATTAGATCTAAAAACATGTGGTGTTAGATTGGTATAAATTTATTTTTTTCAATAATAATCAACCGTCATCAATTTTTTTTCAAATATATAAACACCCTAACAAGAAATTTACCGTAGTTTTTTGTTGTCAAACTCGTACCGTTTTGATATTTTATTATCACTTAAATATAACAAATTTGAATATGAAAAAAAAACTAAGTGAACTAATGAAGTATTTAGCATTTATTATTCATGAAACGAATATATATATTCATACATACATACATCTATTATTGTTCTTCCAATTTCTTTAACAAAATTTACATATTTGTGCCATGATTTATGCAATTATCTAATTAGGTTTGCAAGCTACAAGGAGTTCTTAACAAGCTATTATCATTGGTCGTAATCGTAAGAGGAAAAGGACTAAACAACTTCATGCATGCATGGGAATATAAGACCACACATTTTTATACGGTCCTTTCAATATTTGTCTTTTTAAAAACAATTGTAATTTTGTTACATTCATCATTAAAATATAATTATTTTAAATTTAAAATTGAATGAAACAAAAATATTAATTGTGTGGGGTATTTCTCATAGTGAGTTTCTTCCACACTTGAATTAAATACGTTTAGTCTCTTTGCAGATGCTACCTATAATGATCAAAGGATGACCAGGAAAAAGGGCACCTTGTGGTACCCGTGAGGACCCTCCGACCAGGGGGATCCACTCACAAGTGTAGGGGGGCAATTGCCCCCCCTCATTTTTTTACAAATTAAAAATTTCTATATAAAAGTTTACTCTTTTTTATAAAAAAATCAATTTTTGATATATTTGGTCTATTTTGCCCCCCCTTAAATTCTCAAATATAGCTCTATATATTTTTTGCCCCCCTCAAAAATATTTCTGGCTCCGCCCCTGCCTCCGACGATCAAGTTAGGTGGTGGTAGGTGAAAAGTATCTTACACCGGAAGGAAGGATTAGGTCAAATGTATGTGTGTCCCTTTAAGATTGATCGATTACCTGATTTAATATGTCAAATCGCCTTTTATAGTACCTTGATCGTGGGCACGTCGGTTGGGCTAGTCTAGGACTAGGCTTAATGGCCTTCGTTTGGCCCATGAAGGATTAGCTCCTTCAGATGGTGGTTCAGATGGCTTGACCCCATGTGAACCGGCCCGGTGATGGGTGTCGAAACCACCAAAAATAAATACTTACTCTCGGGATTTAGAATTTTGTAGTAGTGGTGAGTAAGGTCGATCTCCACGGGGGGGGGGGAGGGGGGGGGAATTAAATTAAAGTTAACAAAAACGGGGTTTTGAGTTGTTGTGTGTAAAAATAAAAATAAAACAAAATTAAAAAGAATAAGAAATCAAATAAAGAAAAGCTTCCAACTAAAAGGTTAATCTCGGTTATGATTCATAAATTTGATCATTGATTACTAAATATGCATTCTAAATTCATCTCTAGATTGACATAAATCATTAAAGCCTAATTAACAACTTTTATGTTCTTCCTTAATTTGTGGGTGGTGAATGGCTAATACGATCTATGACTAATTCCCTAATTGATAGATAACCCTAGAATACGATAATAGGATTTAACCTTTCAAAAGCATTAAGAAAAGAAGAACTATCAATCCTAACCAATAAACACGAGATGACCGATTTATTTAAGCTTAGATCATAAATTCCAATAACATAAATCAAAAAGTGTCCTTTATCAATTCATGTTATTATGCTACTTGTATTAGAAATATTAAACAATTACGGATTTAACAGTTCTAACTAACGATATGCAAAATTAACAATTGAACAACGGCCCTATTGCACAAGAATTAATCAACAATAAGATATGCAAAGAGAATTCATGAATAAAGAGAAAAAGAAACTAAATTGAAGAACAAAACCTCACAAATTATGAATCAAACCTCGATAATCCCTTAGTTGGAATAATAAATTTAGCTAGAAAACATGATAAAAACTACCTAAGAGTTCTAAAGAAAATAGGGGAGGAAGGGATATTTTTATTAGGGTTCAAATGGGTCTTTATATAGGCAAGAAAAGCTAAAAATCGGATAAAAATAATAAAATCTGCTCCAAATCTGCTCTAAGCCGCCGCCTGAGCCGTTCGGAGCGGCGTGAGCCGCCGCCGCACATCGCCTGCTGTGTCTGGAGCCGGTTGAGGAAGCCGAAGATGAAGCTGGAGCCGGTCATGGAGCCGCACGCGCTGTCCCTTTCCCATTCGCTGAGCGACGTGTCGCTCAGGTGGAGCGACACGTCGCTCCTCCTTGGCTGGCTCCATAGTGCGCTGACGTCAGCGCGCGCCTTCTTCTGCTTGTGGATGACGTCAGCACAGACTAAAATCCATATTTTTATTAGGGAAGGGCTTACAGCGGGCGGCTCGGAGCTATGGGGTTTTATTCTTACACTTACACTTTAAAACTTTTAATTTGAAGATTGACCTGAACTATGCAAAGTGTTAAAATTGGACCCAAGAAAATTTATTTTATTAAATTATCCCAATAAAATTATTAATTTACTAATAATTTTTATAAAATCTCTATTAGGTTGTGTCCCAGGGTCGTCCCGTCATCCCGACCTCGTTCATGACCCCGAACGCAAAACCCTTTCAAGGGCCGGAAATGAGAATTCTTCTCGGATCTCGGATCTCTCCGCCCCATTGACCTTAGGGATGTATTATTCGTCCCGATGATGATTTCCAATGGTTAATTTCAAAAGCTAATGAAGTAATTTGAAAAATTAAATTTTTTGGGTCCAATTTTAACACTTGCATAGTTCGGTCAATTGCAAATTAAAAGTTTAAAGTGAAGTGTAACAAACCCCATAGTTGGGTGGTTTGTGCAATTTTCCTTTTATTATTTTTCCCACCGCGGCGTGGGATCTCACCGCCGCGCCCACTCTCGGGTTTTTGGCCCGGTTCGATTTTGGTCACCGCCGCCGGCGTAGGGTCTTTTCCAATAATAAAATGGGCATAACTTCGGTTCGGTCCGAGTTGAAATTCACGCATTAATAATATTATGGACATTTGAATCAATTTTCATTCATATTTTAATTATTTTGGAGATAAAACCACTTATAAACATGGGGTACAGTTATCAAGGGGACCGGGGGTTTCCTTTAAAATAATTATTATATAAAAATCTATATTTATTTTCTCCCATTGCCATTATCATGTTAAATGAAATTATAATCTATGGCTCTTCTCCATCCTCCCTAGTAATATAATTAGAATCCCTAATTTTGAAATTGATTTCTAAGCAATCAAATCATAAACGTGTTTGTGGGTTTTGGTCTTTGGGTGTGTGGGTTTTGGTCTTTGGGTGTAAATCACTCAAACTTTCATTATTTTCAAAAACTAAAAATATAGACAAGTTCAACTTTAACACGACAATGAATAAAAATAATTTCCATTTGCTAGAAGATGTTAGATTCTTCTCCGTTTGTTCAACGGCAAAAGCAAATTCATAAACAACTGTGATTAGACAACGACACCAATTACAAAATCAATCATGTGTTAGGTTTTTTTTTTTTTTTTTTTTCCAAAATGTATTAGGACTTTAGGATATCAATTTCTCAATCAAAATACACATTTTGCCAATCCTTTTCATTGAATAGTTCGATTAATTGAATTGGCATTTTAAATCATGCTAAATTATCTAAACAAAAATAGATTTTAGAAATGTATTTTTATGAACGTTAGTATTTTTCATTTTCACCTAAATAGTAGATTTAGTTTTTAATAATTTATTGAAAATAAATAATAAGTTATTGAAGTATGATAGGTAATCAAAATTAAATAATAATTAATTTATAGTAAAATGAAAGTTTTAGTTAACTAAAAACTTGTTTAGATGATAATTATTCAATCAAAATAAAAGTTAAATAGTAAATATAAAGTCAAATGTATATTTATTTTTAATAGATAATTGAAATACAAGCAATATGTTATTTTAGAGGAAAAAAAATTGTGCTAAATTAATAATTACATATTTTATTGGGAAAACAAAACTAATTTACACCCCTGAACTTTTACTTGATGTGTCAATTTATAAACCCTGAACTTTGATGAGTTGTTCAAACATATACTTTATGTTAGTAAAATTACTATCATTTTTGAAAGATTTATACTTAGAGATAAGTGTTTTTATATCTAAATGAATTTATTTATTTTAGTTGCTAAAAAATAGTTTTTTAGAATTAATGCTTGTGTTAGATATATTTTTTGACTATTTTGATGTTGGTTTGAACTTTTACACTTCTTAATTTGGTAACTCCGATATAAGTTTATTTTATAGTTAAGATTAGACGTTTTTATGTATAGGTTTTAGATGTTTTGTTACCTTAATCTTCTGGCGATTTACTAAATGAATTTGGAGCAAATTTAGTATTTAGTTTAGGTGTGTGTAAATCGAACCATTTATTTAAGTTCAAAGTTTGAATTGATTAGATCTATAATTTAAAATTTAAATTGACACATCATATAAAGTCTAAGGTATTATAAATTGATTTTTCCATTTTTATTTTACTATAATGATGATAATCCCCTCTTTATTTAATCATCTTTAGAACTTTAATAGGAAAAAAATCTTATTTCTATAAACTTGGTTTATTTCAAAATTAGTTCAGAATCAAATTGGGGTCTTATGAATCAAAACTCTAGGAAAGTGAAGGGATGCTTTATACATGATTTCACTTCATTTCTTCAAGCAAGTTTGTGTTTGGAGCAAGTGTATGTTAGATAATATGTGGTTTAAAGCAGATGGATTTTACCCCCACTCCTTAGTGACCTGTTTGGTGGGAATATATATTTACAAGTTGATGAGTGTGACCGGCGATTTTGTGTTTGTAGTTTTCTTCCTGTTATCCAATCTCTTTTTTCAGATCCCAAACAGCCCCTTATGCGATTCTTAATTTATGACGTAGTAGTAACAAAATAATGTTTCCCTCCCAAGTTTGGAATTGCAAAATCTTCCTTTGTAAGTGTAATTTTTTTTTTTGCTTTTATATCTGTCACTTTAGAGGAATTATAGTTAGGTTTTCTAAACCTCTAACTTAGAGAAAGAATACAAATATTTTATTACTTAACTATATATAGATTGATAAAAAAAAAGTCATTAAAATTAATTCACTTAATGTTAATTAGTATATATGTTACGGTTGTTTCAAATATTATCATGGTTAGAATTTTTTTTTGCATATTAATAACTTAATTTTTCTTACAAGATTGAATATCCAAATGAAGTATATAATAAGTTTTATTAGAAAATACTGATGGGAGACATTGTATCGTATGTAAGTTGTAACAATGAAACTGAAAGGGAGATGGTTAAATGGTATTGGGCCCAGGTTTTATCAAAATCGGGCTTTCTTAAGCAGGGAGCCTGGTAACTTGTTTGATTGCTTCTTCTTTTCTTTTTTTTGGCCTTTTTAATTTTGAAAAAAAAAATTATTTGATAATCGTTGATAAAAATATGGCTGAAAAATATTTTTGTTTCTTAAAGAAGTAAAAATTGTTGAGGGCGAATAAAATCTCACATCGGTTAGAGAAGAGGATGATCATGGGAATATAAGGGGAAGAACACATCTCCATTGGTATAATGCTTTTTGGGTGAAACCAAAAACAAAGTCACCTTCTTGGCCCAAAGTGGACAATATCATACCAATGTGGAGATGTGGTGGCCCGTTGTCCCCTAACAAGTGGTATCAGAGTCATGCCCCGATCCTAACGATGTGGGTGGAATCCTCAGGTGCCGAACAAAGTGAGGAGCGGATGATTGTTGAGGGCGAATAAAATCTCATATCGGTTAGAGAAGGGGATGATCATGGGAATATAAGAGGAAGAACACATCTCCATTGGTATGGGGCCTTTTGGTTGAAACCAAAAGCAAAGCCATGCGGGTCTTGGCCCAAAGTGGACAATATCATACCAATGTGGAGATGTGGCGGCCCGTTGTCCCCTAACAAAAATAAAATCAGTTTGGTATATGTTGTTTAGTTTTTTTTTTATTGTTTTAGAAAATAAAATGATTATCAAAACGGAATAGTAACTAAACATTTTTGGCAGCCAATCTCAAAATTGCCCTGGACTTAATAAAATGTTTCATCCATACCCTTATCTGATTTGTTATTACCTTATTGTTTGTATAGAATAAATGAGGTGGATGGGGCGAGGCCCAGGGCATATTGAGTGTAGGGATATTCTTTAAATTAATTAAATAAAAGGGTAGATTTGATAATAAGGTTATTGTATGGGGGTAGATATGAAAAAAAACTGGCTTAAACGTTAATTTATTTTTAAAAAAGGAATATAGCCCTAGTTTGTGGTTAAGATATTGTTTTCTAATGCAACTTTACTGTTTTTGCTTTTAAACAAATAAAATAAAAAATAATTTGTAGGAAACTAGATTTTTATATGTTTAGATTCACTATTGATCAAATCTATAATCTAAAAATAATATAATACTGAGAATAATAATAATTATTATTATATAATGCTTTAAATGATTCTTGTATTATAGGCCATTGCTTTTGGTTTTTGGGATTATCTTTTTGTATTATGAATATTTGACCATTCAAACCGTATTGATTTGACACACAAACTAATAACTGTGGGCGCAAAATGACGTCCGACCCTTTCCATTTCATTGCAGATTTCTAAACAAATATTCCCTTACCAATTACAGAAAGAGAGACCGAAATCATGAATTTTTTTGTATATAATTCACAATTCGTTTAATCGAAATGTATTTTTATAGATAAATTATACGTTCGAATTTCATCAAAACTAAAGGTAAAAATAATTTATAAATTTAATAAATTATATAAGTGCCAAAAACTATTTTATAAAGCACATAGGTATGTTGTACCTAACTGGTAAAGTAATTCATAATATTACATCAAATTAAATGAGAGAGTATGTGTTTGACCAGTTGAATTATATTACAATTGTGATTCATAATAATTTCAAAAAAAACTAACGTTAATACATCAAATTGGACTGACGAATTGAGCTATGAGGTTATTTGAGAATATCTTAAAACCTTACTACATTAATCAAAATAAATAACATCTTACTATTCAATGTTTATTATTTAATTTAAAAACCAGATTCGATCCCTATCATCATAAATAATGATCTCTGATAAGATTTTAGCATATTGTAGTATATCAAGTGTCAAATTGGGGCTAATGGAAGAAGACGACTTAAAAATTACAGGTCTAGGTGAATTATGCAAATTAATTTTAACAAAAATATAATAACCCTCCCTTTGCAATTATTGAAGCTTTCAATTTATCGATATAATTAAAACAAAAAATAAAAATGTGTGTAAAATTATACAATTGAGAGTAGTTATGGATAAAATGTATCATCGTCGAATAGGGACCGTTAGATCTACAGACTGATTACCTTTGTGAATACAGATTACAGATCCAACCAACCATATTTTGTTTATTTAAAAAAAAAAAAGAAAAAAGAATATAAATATATAACAAAAAGCTAAACGGGTACAAAACGAAGAGCCCTAGGACCCGATTCGTAATGGAAAGGAGCCGCCGGATGCTGCCAATTCTTAAAAACCGGTGGGTTTTCGGGTTCAGATCCATTGGAATTGGAATTGGAAGAGGAAATATCAATCTGTTGTTTAGGAGAGGAAGGAGAAACGAGTGGTGATAAAAGAGGGATTGCAGTTTTCCAATCGGAGGTGCGATTAATTTGAAGAGATGAAGGAGGTGGAGCTCGGCGCTGGAGTCTACTTGGCTTGCTTGAACCACCGTTTCTTTTCTGTGTATCTGTCATCTTCTCAATTCAAATCTGATTGATTTTCTTTTTTCTTTTTTCTTTCTTTCTGACTGGGTTTAACCTAAATGAACGTTGAATGATGATTGAAGAGAGAAAGAGATGGAAATTTAAGGGAGAAGAGAAGATAAGATGGAGATTGCTAGAGAGAGGGAAGGGGTTTTTAATACGAGACAAGTGAGCATGTGCCCTCCACGTTCTCACTGTTACACAAGGCGTCAGTTACTAACCCTCATCCTCCTATTCCTCACACGCGCGCCTCCTCATTACTCTGGATTAGTCTCTATCTTATTTTTATCGATTAAAATAAATTAGTGGGTCTCATATAATTAATATAAAAAGAATACATATAGATCACTGGTCATAGACAAGTATCTTCCTTTATTAAATCACCATCTGACTAGAAAATTTAAGCTTACACTAGATTCAATCATACATAATAATTAATATTATAATAGGACTTCAAACTCTTGATCATAATTAATTAGATATTATCAACCAGATTGAAAATAAGGAAGAATAAAACTACAGGAATATAACATGAGGTTTTTATTTTGTGTATTAGAATAATCGAGTTCTTAATCTCTACATTGATATGATCATGTGCGGATCTAGGGGAGGCAATTATGAGACAGTAAAGGGCATAGTGAACTTAATACCCCGAAAAAAAATTACCAGTTAAATAGAAATGAATGACACACGTGTGAGGATGGGAAAAACTAGAAATAGGAAGATATTCTTAACTTGTTATATTTTTTCGGTTGATTTAAAAGGAATACAATGTGGTGCATAAAATACAAGAGATTGGAACCTTTACTTTTGACCAAGTTGTTTTTTTCGTACAAAAAGAGAGTGAGAATTCCAAGCTCTCGAGTTTCAATGGAAACTTTAATTTTTCTTTGCTTGGGAAGATTTCTTCGTGGAAAAGTTATCTTTAAGATAAACCCATTCGAATTTCTTTTAGTTTAGGAATTAGAGTAGATTTAATTCTACTAATTTATGTCTTATATTTCAAGGTTTATAATAATTTTTTTATTTATTTATAATTTATAAATCATATCTTTATGATCTAAAAATAGTTTTAAATATCTTTTAGTTTATAAAAACTATAAATCATTTTAATTTTAATAAATTTATATCTGAAATTTTTTTATCGATGTTTATGAATTTGTAGAATTTTGATTATTAAAAAAAATTGTTTAATATAAAATTTGCATACATCTATTAAAAATTTATAGTTATTTTAATAAAATTGATACATGTAATAGACATTTAATAAATGGATAATTTAACTTCATCAAAACTAATCGGTAAAAGATGTTATTTTTAATTATCTCTTATTATAATTTTAAAATAAATGAATGATATAAAATGACAGTGGGAAGGAAGTTTTTCAAAAGGGAAAATTTATTTAACTTTGAAAAGAGCAATGATTCTTAACTACCAAGAGATATGATATCTCATGACCAAGATTTAACATGTGTGGTGGGGATCACAATGCTGACGTAAGACCAAGGCGGTGACAGGTGGAATCTAGGTGGCATCAAATTGACTGGTCTAACGATGTGAGATGTGGGATTTTGACGTCACCTTCAAGGTACGTGGTCAAACGTGAACCTTTGAAAAAGAAGTTAGTGTACACGTGGATGGACGATATTATTTGAATCTGAAAGCTAGTGGTCAAGAAGATGGCTAGAAGAATATTCGAGAAATTATACGACAATACAATACTCATGTTTCTTTATGGGAGTGTTATAAGAATAGAAATATGATGCCTTAGAATGAGAAGCCTTTGTTTAGTATGTAGGAATGAGAATAGAAAAGGTAATTTAATTTTTTATTTAATTAATTTATTATTTTTTAAAAAAAATTAAATAATTATGTAAAAATAAATTAAAATTTACAATAATATTTTACTTAAAAAAACGTATAATTATAATTAAAATTAAATATTTAATATTTATTTATGGTAGGTTTAAGATGCCAATGTAAATAGTAACTGTGGGATTTTGATGCCCAAGAATGCGATGTCAAACCACCCTAAAAGATAATTATAAAATACGTTGTCTATTTTATAATATTTTAAAAATAGTTCAATCATTCACAATGTAGTTTGTCTGATTGTCTTATAAATTGTAAGTTTTTACAAACTAATTTTATTTGAATTAATACACATAAAAAGAAATATGTATACTAATTTCGTCAATATAAAAAAACAAAGTATTTGAGATAAATAATATAAAACTATATTAATTGGAATTCTAACAATTAAAAATAAACCATCATAAATAAATATTATGTCTTAAATAGAAATAAAATAGAAAAATTGCAATGAATAATATTTTTTTCTACCTTATATTTAGAAATATTAAAAGTTAGATATATTTTTTTTCATATTACAGTACTTTTTTTGTGGTTTTTAATTATCCTTTAAAGAGTCAGATTTCCTTGAAAATACTACAATATAATATTTAAAAAAAAAAAATAGTAATAATAATGAGCATAAAAGTAGAAGTGCTTTCTGGTTTAACTTTCAATATATAATTTTAGAATAATCGAATTCTAGGATAAATAAGAAATTTATATATCCTAGATGGCAAAATTTAGAAAGAATTAATTGGAGGGTCGGCCAAAAGGAGCCAACCCTATGGAGTTTCCACAAATTATGTCGGCCATATGTCTTGATTGCCATACAGCACTCGCCCTTCTTCTAGAGCGAGAGTGGCATATTTAGCCAACCGACCCTTTTAATCTTCCAATGTTGAAATTAGCCTTCTTTTATAGAAAGACGCTTTTACCTCTTTTTTGCTTTCTTTCGATGTGGTTCTCTCGCCAATGACTTCCCATCCCAATAAGTCATTCCTCTCCCTCACCCCAAAAGCTATCATCATTACTTCTTCCAAGTTATTTGGCATAAATATTTGGGACTTATAGCTTAAGTTGCATTTTTAGATACGCAGTGAAATATTATTGAAATATGAGAACTTTCTTTTAATCATACATTCTTCGTCTGAACTCCGATGATTCAATATGTTTTAGAATTTTTATTTTAGCTCTACGTTATCTCTTCAAATCTTCTAAATCATCAGTAAAAAAAAGGTTGTTGGATTTAATCATATATAATATTTTGATGATAATAAACTCCTTTATTTATTGAATATCTCGAAGTTTTGGAGTGATTGTAACGTAGAGGTCGGCTCGAAATAGGATTTCAAAATATCTTGAATCATTCATATCGAAGTTCAAATTGATAAGTTATAAATAAATAAATAAAAAGTTAATAGCATTAGATGAAAGGGGTCTCATAATCTCATTGGTATATTTTGGAACTACATGAGTGTGATTTACCATTTTCAAACCACATAGGGTGTTCACGCATTTGGCCAAAACCACAAGGTCTCATTTGCTTTTTACCCTAAACCAAATAATGTAAAAAACCTTTGTAAAAAAATAATATTGAAAATTAACAAAATATTAATTTATAAAATTAAAAAAAAATCAATGAAGAAAAAAAAAATTATTGAACCATTATTGAGGAAATTTTTAAAAGATTGTGACATTTCAAATAATTGTATGAATAAATATGCTACTTCAAATAATTTCTATTTATGAAATATAGATGTGTGTGATATGTTTAGTTGATGGATTTGAGTATAGATCGAGTATTAACTAGTTATCATAGAAAAAGATTTGAGCATAGATTGAGTATTAACTAATTATCATAGAAACGTTGAATGAATCTAAAATTTTCATTTTGTTAGCTAATAAATTCTAGGGCAAAATGCAAAAAACACCCCTATATTCTATAAGCTCCGAACAAAACGAATGGATTTGAGAAACTCTGAATCAAAATTATTGAACTAGTTTTTTCCATACGGAGACGAAATGAGTTAATAAGTCAAACTCATCAATCAACAACCCCGCAATCATACATACCCAAGACAAAGAGGACCCCTACCCCCAATGTAATGGTCATTGATTATGCCCTAAGAAAAGGGGCACAGACCCTTTTATCATATCCATTTTATTGTGTAAACTTACACCTTACAATAATTGGTGTTTTTTTATATTCAATGAGTGGGAAAAAAACAAACGATAACATTCACTCCAATACTAATTATGATAGGGTTTGGATCCTCATCTCCAATCACTAAAAACAAACACCCATAACATGTTGGGAAATGTTTATAATCGTCTTGTACTTCTCATTATTGAAAAAAAAAAGTTGTTCATAATTCTTTTTTGGAGTAGAGATTTAAAGTGAAGAACTTTTGCTGTAAAATACTTTTTAAGACTTAACATAATTATTTTGAATTATACTTTTAATCCACCAAAAGCACTTTAAGAAAATTGACAAAAACCACCCAATACACCATCGATTAATTATTTTTCTTTCTTCCTTTCGAAAAGTACTTCTTGGTTAAGTAAAAACAACATAGTAAAGTACAATTTGGAATAAAGCTCCATGAAAGCAGAATGCTTCTTACAAAGAAAATTCATCATTTTTTTTTTTTAGATTACATCAAAATGAGGGTGGGGGACTTGAACCTTTAACCTCAAGGGGAAGGTAGTATATGCCAAACTAATTGAGCTATGCTCATGTTGGCAAGAAAATTCATCATCTTCTATCTCACAGTTTAATGGATTCCAATTTCCAATGACAAATGATGGTCAGAAAACATGTCAATAACATATCATGGGACTCAATGATTTGTTGGTATTTCATTTATGATCGTTTTTATCTCTCCATCCACAGTTTAATGGATTCCAATTTCCAATGACAAATGATGGTCAGAAAACATGTCAATAACATATCATGGGACTCAATGATTTGTTGGTATTTTATCCTTATGATCATCATCTTCTATCCTACAGTTTAATGGATTCCAATTTCCAATGACAAATGATGGTCAGTAAACATGTCAATAACATATCATGGGACTCAATGATTTGTTGTTATTTTATCCTTATGATCATCATCCTCCACAAAAGTAATCAACATCCAAAAAAAAAAAGCCCTAACAAGATTCTACAAATAGTGTTAATGGAGAAAACATGTGCCTCCAACAACACCCTGTAATTTCATTTGTTTAGTAATGACCAATAATTTCAATTCTCACCTCCACGACATGAAGTACTAGGATTTCTAGACAAGTAACTCTATTATTACAAAAATAAATATTAGATAAGCAGCTTTTCCAACACCCATATCAATAATATCCAACAATTGCTTCTCTTACAAATCTAATTCGTTTTTGCTTTCTGTGCCTTCTTCTTCAGTTGCCTCCTCGAAATGGAGTTCTTAGTTCCGATGAAGAAGAGCAATGCACCGGCAAGTGCCACATGCTGCATATAAAGAACAGAAATCACATTTAAAAAAAAATAAAAAAATTGGCAGAACTCGACCAAGTTCGTTAGATGTCAATTAGATCAACTGACCACTAAAAAATCATTTAACAGGACGGTGAATTGGTGCTTCCCAAGGTCATAGTTGAAGAAATCATATAGCAGTGGAGTGCTAATTGCCAAGTACAGAAGCTGCATGAAGTAAAGAAAATATGGTGATACGGTGAACAAACAATTCAAAAAACTTCATAGCAATAAAGGGGAACTGAAAAGAAGTAAAGCAAAATTCTACCAGAAGATGAGCTCCAACAGAACTCCCAAATACAAAGAGAAGACCACCAATGCCTTTAAGAGAGAGAAAAGCGGCGACTAAATGCGTAACCTGTAAAACTCATAATCCGAGTAAGATGGGGAAAAAGGAAAGGAAGGTCTAGCAGTACAGTCCACAGAGGACTTAATCTTACATCAATAACTGGTAGATCAAATCCAAGTTTGGAAGAGATGTTTTTCCTAAAGGTGTTAAACTTCGGCAGCAATTCCTTCGCAGCAGGTCCGCCATCAGTGCCAAATTCATTGAACCTATGAAAGTAGATGCCTCATCAATATTCAATACAATGGCAAAAATAGACGTCTTGTCTGATTAACTATGCATTTCACTTGACATGAGTTATGCAGATCACAGATCCCATGTTCTAAGCCAATAGCTCTCAAAGACAAAGTACAGTACACTACATCTTGACGAGGAGCTAGAAGATAAAAAAAATTGTTCATTTTCTTGTTTTTCTAAAAAGGTTCTTTCTCTAAGATCAACATGTCTTTGTATATATGCTATGGACATGGCAAAAACAGCACACAGTCCTCAATGAACATGTTGTACAGCCAAAAGAACTATTATAGATTAAATAAATTACCGATGATGATGAAGAAGACCAAATCTATTTTCTCAAGTTGAAATTGTGTGAAAGAAAATCCAATCTAAACTTGAAGTAAAAAATTGATTCTAAATAAATATTAGATCACCTTAGAGGAACAAACCAGCCACACCACATTTATAATGCCTGAAAACATCTACAAATACACTCTACGAAACATTTGAACTGAAACTTGCTCCTCAAAAAAGAATAAAAGGGAGTTTGATCCTCATTAAAAAATCGTAAAAAAGGACTTTCGCAAATATACTAATGCTTAGAAGGTATTTGTAAATATTGCAAATTTTTAAAGTGTGATGGTTTATGCTTATCACCTGAATTGATTACTACTGACTATCATTAACCATTAATTGACATGTAAAAAACCTCTATAATTTCCCCGAAAAAGAACCTAACACATAATTTCATTTTCCCTCAACTATTGAGATGGAAAACTAATTATCACAGTATATGTAATTTGAATGAATAAAATGAAACTGGAACTACACAAGAAATCAGTAAAAAAACCCACAACACAATATTCCAAATTGAATCTCAACTCAAGAAGTGATGGTTCAAACATCCAACTTGAAAACAAACCCAATAGAGACATAATAAAACAGGCAAAATGCTTCAACTTCGTACTGAAATAACAAAACAAAAAGAGCAAGACTATTTTTTTTGTTTCTCCCACAAAAAAAAAAACCCATTCAACAACAATCTATCAGCAGAACCTTCAAACAAAATAGACAAGCACAAAACACAAAACTTTGATCCCTGATTACAGAAAGCAAATAAGAAAACAACATGGATTTAAAAAAACGAAGGTATCGATCGTAATCAGAAACAAACTAGCACTGGAATGTGATAAAAAGTAACAGATCTAAAGTTAGAGAAATAAAAAGATGGTAGATTAAAGTGTGGGATTATGTCCGATCGAGAGAGAGAGAGTACATTTGCCAAGCGGAGAGGATGAAGAGAGAGGCAAAAAGAACCCGTCCGAGGAAAGAGAAGAAACCCATTTATCGGTGAAATAACAGAGAAAGAAAGGGGTATCTAATCTGGAGCCGGGCGATTTGGATCCGATGGGTATCTATGGGATCTCCGGCGAGGAAGGTCCAACGGGAAGAAAGATTAAAAAAACGGTAAAATTTGACCAGAGATCCCACGCCAACCGTACAACTAAGATTAGTCTTTGTGTTTCTAAATTTTTTTTCTATTTACGCACCACCCCTTTCATTTCTAATTTTTACAGACCTAAATTCAAACAAACAAACAAAAAAACACTTGTTTCTTTATTGCACTACCATTTTGACTTTAACTTTTTTGGAGTTCTTCAAAAACGAAATTTTAAGAAATGATTTTTTTTTTTTAAATAGTAAACAAAAAATTAATTTTTAAAAATGACATTTTCGGTCTAAAAAATGTCATTTTTGAAAATTTTCAAATTATTTGCTATTTTTTAAATCACTCATAAAAATGTCATCTATTGCAATTTTTCTAATTTTTTTTTAATAATTTAATTGAATTGTTATTATTTTGAGTTTTTATCTTAAAAAATTTAAAGAAAATTGATCTTCGGTTAAATCAAGCAAAATTAATGGGGGTGAACATATATCTTATAATTCAAATTTAATGTGGTTACAATATAACAAAATTTAAAATTTTAATATTGTTCTTTATCAATAAGTTAAAATATTCACTTGGTTCTTAGTATTTGCCTCAAATTCTAATTTAATCTTCAACGTTTTGAAATTTTCTAATTTAGTCTCTCATAGTTCGATTATAGTCATTATCATTACATTTTTTAATAAAATATATTTTCTAATTGACTCGTATAAATATTGAATATCTGGATGTTGATCAATATATATCATATATACTATATTCAGAGAGAGAAAATAGTGAGTTGCTCAAATTTAAAAGGAAAAATAAAAAATAATTTATATATTATTTATTTTAATATCTAAATTTTCACTATCAAGTATCAATACTAACCACTAAAAGAATGTATAACATTAATTTTTTTGTTAAGGAACTTGATGGTAAATATTAAAACTGAAATTAATCAAATTTAAAGATTTATTTGTATCAAAAGTTAGAGACTAAATGTATAATTTAATCAAGTTTATTTTTTCTTGAAACTTGATAGATAAAGGAAAATTTAGAAATAAAAATCACCTTGTATGGTTTAATATAAAAAAAATGATTTTTCAAAATCGATAAAAATTTTAAGGAAATTTTATTTAATAAAAACGTGATTTGAGTTTTATACAAATATATAGATAATGTTATCATGAAAATACAGGGGCCAGGACCAACATACTATACGTAAGAGAATTTTGTGCCAAAAAAAATGGTTTGACCCAAACAAAAATATCGCATAGCTTGGGGTTTTTTTTTTAAAAAAACTCAACATATAGTTCAGACTTTTTTTTTTTTTGAATAAACATATAGTTCAGACTTTAGAACATATTAAAGTGAAAATAATATTTTATAAAATTAATAATAATTGTTTCTAGTTATTATTATCTCACCTCTAATAAATTCAGGAAACAGTAACTTTTTTCAATTCCGAAATGAAGAAAAATATTAGGTGTTTTTTTAAAAAAAAAAAAACGACACAGTTTCATTAGTTAATTTCAAAAAAAAAATTATCAAAAATTAAAAAATAACACTTTTTTATTATTTATTAATTTAATGATTTTTTTTATCAAGATAGTAAAAACTATGAAACTTAAAATAATTACCAAATCCTAATTCAAATCATCACAAAATCTTTATAAAAATAATAATAAGATTCATCAGTTTATGATACAAAATAAATAATTAATGAAACGAATTTATTAATTTAAAGAAAATAAAATGTACTTATTTTAAAAAATGAATCAAACTTTTGTCATTAATCATATTGTAGTAGAAAAATTGGTATTGGATTTAAATTCTCAAAATACTGATATTATTATCATTATAATTACTGGATTATTATTGAAAGAAAAAATAGAATACATAAGGATTCGAAAATATAAAACATCAACATTCAAAAGAGATGAGCAAAATGTTTTGATAAGATGATGTGCGTCGTTTAGTTGATTGGTCATCACAAGTATCTCAAGGTGAGAAAAAAGTCTTTGTCAATCATGAACCTCGACAAAAACTAAGATCCATCCATTACCAGGTAAGATTCTTCCTCAATTATAACGAAGCTAACATGAATCTTAAGATAATCAGAAGTCTTAAGTTAAAATGCCAACATTAATTAATTATTTTGACTTTTCTTTCTTCTTTCTTCCACGGATAAAATATCATTTTAATCCCTGAAATTTCACACAAGTTTCATTTTCGTCTCTAAACTTTTAAAAGTTACTTTTTTCGTTTTTGAACTTTACGCTTCATTCCATTTTAGTCCTTCCGTTTGGGGCACTACCGGAGAACTTTTATGACATGTAACTAATCATGTGATATTATATAAATGCATAATAAGATTACATCCTACTGAAAGAAAGTACTAACATGTGTAAACGTTTTTTAAAACATTCCTCTTTAATCACGTCTCTTTCACAAAAGTTAAAAAAAAAATCACAACATATTACTGATTAGATTATAAACATATTATATAGAATGCCATCCTTCAAAAATAAAATACAACTCATATTATATTTCTAATCCTAAAACAAATTACTAATATATATTAATTTGAATCAATTCTTGTGAATCCATTGATATCATTATCATTTAATTTTTAATACAATCAATAAGACCAAATTTATACTACTTCCATTGATTCCTCACAAACAAAGAAATCTGAGCTATTTAAAAATCAAGCTTTATTACACAACTTCCTCACGTCCTCACCTACCCACCCATATCTTGTTTATTATCATTTTTCTTTAAAGGTGGAGTGAAATACAATTATCCAAGTAAATGTATTTTAATTCAATGTTTGTGTAGAATAAAAATTATCCTAAAAAAATAAAGATCGAAAACAGTAAATCTAATATACTTTCTTTTTTGAATCAGTATTGAATATGTCTTTTCAAGAATCAAGATGCAACTGTAAAGTTTAGAGAAAAACTTTGAGTTAGTGACAAATGAATCAACTAGTCAATTTAAATTTCATACATCTTTCACTAAGTAAATATAATTTAGCTTCTTTCCCTTTTTTTCTTTTCTTCAAGATATTTGGGGTAATTTCTCTTCAAATGTCCATATAAGTTGCAGTGAGCTCGGTCTTTTTCTTCAAGATATTTCATTTTAGGTTATTTAGTTTTAGCCTTAAATGCTTTCTTTTCAGCATTCAGCTCGGTCTTTTTCTTAGTTTTTTTCTTCTTATAAGTGTTGAACACAACATTTGCTTATCTTGACTTACTTTTTTTCCTTTTTTATTTTTTGAGAATTTACATCAATTTAAATGAGAGAGGACTCGAATCTTCGACCTCAATAGAAGAAGCATATGTTTAACCAGTTGAGTTACGCTCAATTGCTCATATTGGCCGTAGAGAGGTATTGAGATATATAATATGTTTTATTTTAGATTAATCTACTTTATTACTTATATTAATTTGATCGTTTCATATATTTTGTTACTTGATCAATTCAATGAATGCAATTTCAATTTTTTTTTTTAATTTCTATAAACCACGTGTATCAATCTAATCCTTTTAGAGAACTGTATTATAATCAATAAATTTTAATTTAAATCACATCGATAATTTTTGTTATAGTAAACTACATATATTTTATCAAATAATTTTTTTATAAGAATGTGGAAGTTAAAATAATATCGGAGCATCCAACAAAAAGAAAAGAGAAAGTTGTCAAGTATGGGTTGGCGGCTAGCATATTGCATCAGATCTCGTTTTAATGTTTTTATCCTCAGCGTACGTTTCGGTCGGCAAACCAAGTTCACGTGCTTCACGTGCTTCCCCTTCCTATATGAGTTGGACCCCATTTCATATTTACAATATTTTCGTAAAATAAAATCATGCTTAAAGGTGATCTTTTCTTCCACTTAAAGGAAAAAAAAAAGACTTTATCTATTTAAACTCAATAATTCATTTGATTCTTATACTTGTGAGAAATTCCACCCTTTTTAATAAGAGTTTTTTAAAAATAGTATATATTTTTAAAAATAAAACATGTGTGGGGTTGGGTTTCACACTTGTTTGTTTTGATTGAGGGAGGAAAAAAAATATAAAACTTTAAAATTTTCAATTTTTTTACCATTTTTAAATATCAATTCATAACATGCTATTTTTGAAAATTCTCTCAAACTAAAGTATATATAAATTTAATTTAATCAATAGTGCTTTAAATTTTTTAATTGTTTTTAAAGTGATAATATTTTTCAAATGAATCCCGATTTAATTAGATGCTTAAAATGTATAACAAATTTGTGAATGTAAAATTTAAAAAATATTATTTTTGACACTATACATTAGGGGTGAAATAAAAAACCGAAAAATAAACCAGGCCGAAATCGTAAAAAATCGAACTGTCCCGGTTTCCATTATTCAAAAACCGAACTGAACCGGCTAAAACCGGAACCGAACCGACTTCTAAAAAACAAGTAAAAATCTCATACCCCTTCCTTATTTCCCCCTAATTTTTATTTATTTATTTGTTTTATTTTATTTTATATATTTATTTATCACTTTATTTTAATTTATATTTTATATATTTATTAATATATTTTTTTCAACTTAGCTTTTGTTTATGTTTGATTTTTTTTTGTTTCATCCTTCAATATTGGAGGATTTTTTTTTAAAAACTAAATGCAAATGGCCTATACTAGAAAACTGAAAAAAACCAAAAACCGAACCGGCAAAAACAGTTCAAAACCGGGCCGGTTCCTATTATAAACCGAACTGGTCCGATTTTTAAAATTAATTGAAAAACCGAACCGAACTGAACCGATTTCACCCCTACTACTATACATCACCATGATTAAAAAACATTGATATTAGAAATAAAAGAGACTACAATAAAGAATGTATATGTACTTCAAATAGACTAAATTGTACATCAATAAGCAATATTTTTTTCTCTTTTTCTTTTATATTACCCCATCTCAATCTTTTATTATACATTAATTCTTTCCATCTATTTTTTTAATATATAAATTAGATTCAAATCTCTTCTCTAGTAATTATAAAATATTTTTTACTATTTAATCAGGTACACTTTACATGCATCAAGTTACAAATAAGTGAATAAATAAATAAATAAACTAAATGTTATTGTTTTTAAATTGTGGGTAAGATTTTGAAATTAAATAAATAGAAAGTTAAAAGATAAATAATGAAATAAATTGTTAGCTAGGACAGAAACCGTTGGGAAATTGCGAAGAGGGGTAGTATTGTAAAATAAAGTCCGAAGAAGGGCATTTAAACATAAAAGACAAATTCCATAAAAACCCCCCCATAACACTCTCTCGCGTAGAGAATCAATGTACTCGCTTTACCATTTCGCCAAGTAAAGTCATTATTGCCAATTAAACAAAGATGATTGGGTAGAATACGTGGAGGAGAGGGGAAAATAACGCGGCCAATTTCCAAAGAGATTACAAAATGAAATCCGTACTCGCGCGAGTATGAAATGCAAGGAAACAGTTTTGAGCGCCTATTTGATATATTTAAGTAAGGAGCGTGAAAGATAAGGAAAGAAGACGAAGTTTTTTCAGACAGAAAAACAGACACAGTGAAAAGTCTTTAGGATTTTTCTTGGTCTTCTCTTCCGGTTTCGGTTTTGAAAAACTCGGTCGGAGTTTTCTTTTTATTTTCTATTACAGCTATGGCTTTCATTGCGTTTGTCGGAAGGGTTCTCTTCGTTTCCGTTTTCGTTCTCTCTGCTTGGCAAGAGTAAGCTTTTACTCAGATCTACTTTTTTTTTTTTTTTGCCCTTATGGATATTATTTAGTTCTTTGTAATTTCTTCCATTAAATCGTCTGTTTTTTCCTCAATTTTTAAGAAAAATCTGAGCTTTTTTTTTTTACTTGGTTGGGACTTGCTAACACTGAAACTTTGAATTATCGAATGCGGGGTCACTCTCTGAGTATAAAAATTAAATCTTGATTTTTTCTTCTTCCTGATTTTCGTCTTAATTGAAGTCTTCTACTTTCAAAAACTTGTTTTCTGCTCTTTTTTTTTAGATCTCAATATGTGCAAGCTTTAGGTTTATTTTCCTGCCATCTTGAACTTAGGTAGGATTTGATTAGATACTCTCTATGATTACTGGCACAAAATAGGGTACTTTGTTGAAATTTATTGCCTTTAATCTGTGTGGGAATTAGTGCTTAATGCTTGTTAATGGTAATTGGGCGTTTGGATTTTGTTAATCTCTTTGGGACATGAGATATTTCTGGAAGAATTTGATGGGATACTGTTATGCTGCATCTGGTCTAATTTTATGTAGATTTTGCATAGGGGAAAACTGGAAATTTCTACCATTTTAGGGCATTTTCTTCCAAATCCTTTCTGGGTTTTGATAGATGACCTGGTTGCTAATGTGGGTGTTTTTCAATTTGCAGGTTTAATGATTTTGGTGTTGATGGTGGACCGGCATCGAAGTATCTAAAACCGAAATTCAATGTTTTCTCGCACCATTTTTCGTCTCATACTGGGTTGAAACTCCCAGAAGTTGAAGTGAGAGTTGTTCTGATTGATAATTTATCATTCTCATTCTCACGACTGTTTTCTTTACTAAATGTTTTTCTCTATCCATACAGATTAAACTTCTTGTGGCTGCTGCAATAGCCTTGAAGGGGGTTGGAAGCCTACTCTTCATCTTTAACAGTGTTATTGGAGCCCTTCTACTGGTGTGTTGATTTAAACCAAAATGGAATTAATCATTGATTGGTTAACTAAATCAATTGGATTCATTTTTTTTTTTGGTTTCTTGGCAGATCTTGCATCAGGCAATTACTACTCCTATCTTATATGATTTCTACAACTATGATGTTGAGAAAAAAGAATTCAATCAACTTTTTGTGAAATTCACTCAGGTAAAAGGATTTAGCATCTTTAATAACTCATTGTTGAGATATATAAAATGATTAAAATTTCCTTGTTTTTGTGTCTATGGGTGATTTAACATGGTATCAACGTAAAAGGTCCTGAGATTCAACTATGCAGTGTCATTTTCTCCCCTCATCTTCCACGCAATTGGGACTCGGTGCAATCGTGAGGGGGAGTGTTTGAGACATATAAAATGCTTAAATTTTCCTTGGCATAAAAGTTTGAGCTTTTGGGTTTATTGGTGATTTAACAAGACTTAGTTTTTCTCTATCGTCAAATCGTTTGATCATAATGTTCGTTTTATGCAGAATCTGGCATTGTTGGGAGCATTGCTGTTTTTCATAGGAATGAAGAATTCTATTCCAAGGAGATCATCACAGGTTGGAAAAAAGAATCCCAAATCAAAAACATCATAAGATTGACAAGGAAGATTGTTGGATGGAGCTGAGGGGATATGTTTTCTCGGGAATTCTCTACGACTCTTTTTGAACACTCGTTATCTTTTCGAATTGGTAGGTAATTAAAAAGGTTGTCTTATTTGTTTCAAGGGTGTTGTGATGTTTTCTTGACATGAACCACTTTGAGAACTTTGAATATTTTTCATCTCTAGAAATTCCAATTTGGGGATCTGGTATTGATAGTTTTTTCACATTTTCAAATTCTGTTGTCAAATTTCACCCATAAATCTTTGACAACTTTTAAAAGTTGGTAGGTGGAGAAGTTAAGCCCGCGTTAGTAGTCAATAAGTTTGGATATGAGTTTTAAAAATATGGATGCCTTTCCATATAAATTTGGGACTCGTAAAAATAGTAAAATTAGGTTCAATATTTGTAAAAATAGCAGTAATTTATAAAAATAGCAAAAAACTCAGATTCCTCACAAGTAATCACTGATTTTCACACAAATAAGATTTTATTATTATCCTGATATTTTGTGCATAAATAATTTATTACTTAATAGTTATTATTGATTATCTTATAAGTTATAAAGCTGTTATATTTATAAATACTTTTTAAAAATATTATATTTATAAATATTACAGAAATTTTGCTACCCAATAAAATTTCCATAAAAAATTTATGTACAAACATTTATTAAAGTGCTTAACAAACTGAGTTGGGATATTCTACCCAACATCCCTTCGAAGTTGATTTTGAAAAAAAGCAGACTTTAAGATTTTCCTTTATCTGTTTTCTTTTCCACTAAAGCTAGCAGAAGTTATATTTTTAATTGGGAAAATTACTTTTTTTTTAATTGTTGAATGATGCCATTTCTTTTTCAATCCCCACTTGGCCTGGCCACGTCCTCCCGATCATCAGTGCTTACGCCATGAAAGGGAGGATTTCTCCGCTAGAACAGTTACTTGCAACGATAGAAAATGAAATAACTTTAAACACATGATTCCTTTATCAGGTGCTAGCTTTTATGAATTTCTTTGATTTTACCCCTCATTAATTCAAATATAATTTGCTCAGTTATGTCAAAATTTGATTATTTAAAAGATTACATATCTCTTAATTTTAGTATATTTGTTAACTCTCTCGCTCTCTCTCCGTGTAAAAAAAAACCTCATAGATAGTCAATTAGAAATTAGAGGTAATTGAGTAGATAGCCACATTTCACTATCTTCTATCATTGAATAGCCATATGTCTTAATTTTTGAGTATATAGCCATCTCCAGTTTTTTATTTTTTCTAAATACCATAGTTGTCCTTTCCCTTATTAATTGCATGAGTTGTCATTAATGTCAAATTTAATAGATTCCCAAAAAAATTTATTTTACCAAGAGAGACCTCTCATATTTTTTTTCTCTTTCTAATTATTAATTCTATTTGCCTTCTTCCTATTTCCTTTCTAATATTTGAAATTCATATTAACTCTCTCTCCATCATTTTTTGTTTCTCTTTCTTGTTTATTCTCTTGATATTATTATACTATTTCAGAATTATATTGTACATTTTTACTATCTTCATATTATTACTTCCCTTATTTTATCATTTTTATATTCGTAATCTACCATGATTTATGGACATGCATTTTTTTTTTCATGATCTCTCTCTTTCCTTTTTATATGGTATCTCATAATTTATAGATTTTTTGTTTAAATTTTCATATTTATCTCAATTAGTTATTTTCATATTTTGATTTTAATTAAATTTATATTGCATTTTAATTTAGTGAATTTGTACGTTTGTTTACTACATCATATATGTATTCAATTTATTTTGCATTCTCATTCAATTGTCAATTTTATATATTTGGTACATTTTGTTTTCTACAAAATATTTGTAACATATCTGTACTTTGCTTCGTTATTGCATTCGAGAAAAAAAATGTACATAATATACGTAGTATAATGCCTTCAATCTGCATTTGAAAAAAAAGTATAAACAACTGTTGGCATCGTAATATAACAAAACGTGCATAATATTAGTAGCAAAACAAACTTTAATGTACAAAATAAACCTAATCTGAACACATAAAACTGGAAAAAATCAGCCAAAAAAAACTTACAATGTGAATATTTAGCTTCACTTAATGTACAAAATATACTAAATCTGGAAGAAGAAAAATAATAATAAACCATCCATAAAAACATATAGGAATATGAATAAAACTATAAAATATTCTATACAAAAAATGAAACTTTGTTTTCCAGAAATTTTATATCAAGAATAAATGGAAGATTTTTTTTTTTGTAAAAAATATACCTTTTGAAATCTTTGAGAAAAATGTGTTTTTTCCATATATCTATGGAAAATCTTCAAAATAAAAATGGTAGAGAAAAAAATGGAGATAAAATCTAAGAAAGAATGAGAGAAAAAGTTATAGTGAAAACGAGAGAAAGTGAGATGGAAAAAGATTTTGAAAATGTTTGTTGGTAAATATCTTTTCAGATTTCTTATTTTTATATTTTAGTAAAAGTAATAATTGCATCTTAGACTTAATGACAGCATGGACTCCGAATTTTGTGCCTATAAAGAAGGAAAAAATGTCATTTAGGTAATTTTCTTGTTTTTTCTCTCTCCAGAATTTTAAAATGTGGCTATTTACTCTAAATTTAAAGCATATGGCTACCTACTCTTATTTCACCTCTTTTAGTGGCTATTCTCATACATATCCCTATAAATTATTGAAAGGGACCGTCTCAGGCACGTGTCCCATTAAAAAAATTCCATAAAAATGTAATTTAAAATTGTTGTGAATCAATGAAGATTCAAGAACAAATCTAGCAAAGATTCAATTCTTATGGTTGAATGAAATTAGATCTAAAGAACTAATTGAGGAAAAAGAAAAGCAAGAACACTCATGAACTAATGATCTTTAATCTCTCTTTCCTTCAGTTATGAGCTGTATTCAATGTCATCAATTCTCCACCTTTGAATATCAACTCTTCATCAAAGATCATAACTAAGCATTACTCCATTTCATCTTCATCATAGTCTGTCACATTCAGCAATTTTAAACAGTGATAGAACTTAGCATTGGTGACTGGTTTAGTTAAGAAGTCTGCTGCATTCCTTAAAGTATGGACCTTCACAATGGCTACCTCCTTCTTTTCAATCACCTCTCTCACAAAATGAAGTTTAATGTCTACATGTTTGGTTCTTTCGTGGTATTGTTGGTTCTTTGACAATTGAATTGCTCCCTGATTGTCATAAAGGATCTCTACCTTCTCTTGCATAAAGCCCAACTCACCAAGCATTCCCTTTAACCAGATTGCTTCCTTCACAGCCTCAGTAATGGCTATAAATTCAGCTTCTATAGTGGAAAGAGCTACAACTGCTTGAAGATTAGATTTCCAGCTAATGACATTACCTCCTAACAAGAATGTGAATCCAGTCAATGATCTTCTTTTGTCTAGATCCCCTGCATAATCTGAATCCACATAGCCTGTTAATGTCATTTTTGCTCCACCTCGAAGCTTATACATCAGTCCCTTCTAGGTTGATCCATTTAGATACCTCAGTCCTCACTTCACAGCTTCCCAATGTGTTCTTCCTAGATTACTCATGAACCTGCATACTAGACTTGTGCTATATGCCAGATCAGGCCTTGAACACACCATCAAATACATCAAGCTTCCCACAGTATTTGAGTATGGGACTGTCTTCATATCTTTAACTTCTGCTTCTGTTTCTGGACAGCCAGCTGCAGATAGTTTAAAATGTTGTGCAATGAGAGTAGTGACAGGCTTTGAGTCTTTCATATTGAACTTTTTCAATATCTTCTTTGCATAGTCTTCTTGATGTAAATATAAGACTCCTTTCTTCCCATCTCTAGTTATATCCATTCCAAGGATTCTTCTTGCAGCTCCCAAGTCTTTCATATCGAATTCTTTACTCACAACTTGCTTGATTTCTTCCAGTGACTTCTTATCCCTGCCAGTTAGCAACATGTCATCTATATAGAGCAGTAAATAGATGAATTCTACTCTTTTTTTCACTTGAAAGTAAACACAACTGTCATATGAACACCTCTTAAAGCCCACTGATATCACATACTCATCAAACCTTTTATACCAACATCTTGGAGACTGCTTGAGGCCATAAAAGGACTTCTTTAACAAACATACTTGCTTTTGTCTCCCCTTGACTTTATACCCCTTTGGTTGTTCCATATAAATGGTCTCTTCCAAATTCCCATGAAGAAAGGTTGTTCTGACATCAAGTTATTCCAGAAACATCCCACTGCTGGCCACAATTGTTAAGAGGATTCTAATTGAGGTATGTTTGACAACAGGAGAAAATACCTCTGTGAAGTCTATGCCTTGTTTTTGTGTAAACCCTCTTGCAAGCAGTCTAGCCTTATATCTAGGAATTTCTCCTTCCCCTAGTATGGCTGTTATCTTCTTGAAAATCCACTTTGATGCAACTAGTTTCAGATTTCCAGTGGCTAGAACTAATGTCCAGGTGTTGTTCTTTTCAAGGGATGATATCTCTTCATTCATTGCTTCAATTCATTGCCTTGAGTCTGAGCTTTCAATTGCTTCCTCAAAGGTTATTGGATCATCATCAAGCAAATCAGTTGTAGTGTTTAATGCATAAGCTATCAGATCAGCTTCTGCATACCTGATAGTGGCTGTAATTGATCTTTTTTGTCTGTCCTTTGCTAATGTATACGGAGATAGGTCCTCAGTCTCATCAGTGGTTGTTTGCTCAGGTATTTCATGCTCTTCTTGATGTGTTTCTGTCTGTTTTTGTTTAGAATTGGGCCTAACTTCAGTATTTATTTTCTCCACCTCAAAATTCACTGTCTCAGCTTGAGTATTTGAGTTGTCTTGATTCCCTGAAATCTCTTGCCTTGTGAACATTTCATTCTCCCTGAATATCACATCCCTGCTAATGAAACGCTTCCCATTTGAAAGATCCCACAACCTGAATCCTTTGACACCTTCTTGGTAGTCTAGAAACATGCATTTCAATGCTCTAGGATCTAGCTTCCCCTGCTTTATGTGAGCATAACATGTGCATCCAAAAACCTTCAAGTTGTCTAGATTTGATGGATGTCCATACCAAACCTCTTCTGGTGTTTTGAAATCAATAACAGTACTAGGACTTCTATTAATTACATAAACTACTATTGACACTGCCTCATCCCAGAATTTTGCTTGTAGATTTGCACTTGACAACATTGATCTTACCCTGTCTAAGATTGTTCTACATTCTTTCAGCAACCCCATTTTGTTGGGGTGTGTATCTCACAAATTTATGCCTTGTAAGGCCTTCTTTTGCACAGAATTCATTGAACTCTCTTCCACAAAATTCCATTCCATTATCTGATCTTAGATATTTCATCTTCTTGCCCATCTGATTTTCTGTTCTTGTCTTCCATTCTTTGAACCTCTCAAGTGCTTCATCTATGGTCTTTAACAAACATATCCAAATTTTCCTTGAGTGATCATCAATCGAGAGACAGAAAATACCTGGAACCTCTAGTGGAAACTGTTTTACTTGGTCCCCACAAATCAGCATGGATGTAATCAAGACTATTCTTTGTGATGTGCTTCCTTGCCAAATTTCTGGCTTCTTATCTTCCCAAATACACAATGCTCACAGAACTCAAGATCACTGGCTTTTGACAGGTTTAGCAGCTTCTATTTTGTCAATTCCTGAAGTCCCCTTTCACTGATATGACATAGCCTCTTATGCCATAACATCATCTCATCATCAGATCTGGCACCAACAACTAAAGCATGTGTGAGGGGCTTTACTGGCTTCATTATATATAGGCCATTTATCTTTACAGCAGATAATATGACCTTATCATTTCTCATAACAGTCATGACTCCATCATTTCCCTCATAAGAGCAGCCTAATGAGTCTAGAGTTGAAAGAGAAATTAGATTTTCTGTGCAAGCCTAGCACATACCTGACATCAGTCAGCTTTATGGTGTTAGAATTAGGGGTGGAACTGGTTCGGTTCGGTCTGGTTTTTCAATTAATTTTAAAAACCGGACCGGTTTGGTTTATAATAGAAACCAGTTCGGTTTTGAACAGTTTTTACCGGTTCGGTTTTCGGTTTTTTCAAGTATAGGCCATTTGCATTTAGTTTTAAAAAAAAACCTCCAACATTGAAGGATGAAACAAAAAAAAAATCAAACATAAACAAAAACTTAGTTGAAAAAATTAGATGAATAAATATATAAAATATAAATTAAAATAAAGTGATAAATAAATATATAAAATAAAACAAATAAATAAAAATTAGGGGGAAATAGGGAAGGGGTATGTGATTTTTACTTGTTTTTTAGAAGCCGGTTTTGTTCCAGTTTTAGACGGTTCGGTTTTTGAATAATGGAAACCGAGATGGTTCGTGTTTTTACGGTTTCGGACCGGTTTATTTTTCCGGTTTTCGTTTTTCAGTTTTTTCTTTCACCCCTAGTTAGAATTGGCAAATTTCATGCTGATAGACCCAATTCCCTTTACATCACATGGCTCTCCATTTCCCATGTGAACTTTGCCTTCATTGCATGACTTCAAATCCAGAAACCATTGCTTATTGGGTGTCATATGAAATGTACAACCAGAATTAAGAACCCAATCTTCTTTGCCTTCTTTGATCTGATCCACAGCCTTATCACCTGTGACAGTAAGCACTTCATAGTAATCCACCTTCCCTTCTCCAATGGCTGCATTTGCTTTAAAATCCTCTCCATTTCTATTAGCCTTGTCTTTCCATTTGTCTGGACAAGTTCTTTTGAAATGGCCTTCTTTGTGGCAAATGAAGCATTTCAATGTCTTATTCTTTTGATTCCCATTAGTCTTTCATTTGTTGTTCTTCTTGTGTCCATATTGCTTTCCTTTCACATACAGCCCCCTCAGAATTTGATGAATCTACCACTGGTTCCTTCTTCATTTATAAGACTTTGGTTTTTGCAGCAGCAATGACCTGACTCACTGTCAATGTGTCTCTCCCATATTTCAATACAGCCTTCACATCCTTGTATGAATCTGGTAAGGAATTCAACAAGATGACAGCTTTACTTTCTTCTCCTATCTTTTCACCACAACTTACATAATCCATGGTGATTTTCTTGAATTCATCAAGATTTTCCTCCAAATTCTTGGATGAATTCATCTTATAGTTGAAGAGTTTCTCCCTGATATAGATCTTGTTGGACAAATCAATCTTGCCATACGTGGAATCAAGTTTCTCCCAGATCTCTGCTGCTGTGTCTAACTCAATTACTTGTCGAAGAATATTATCTGCTAGATTCAGAATAGTGGTACTATATGTTTTGTCTTTCATCAATTGCAGATCTTCTGGTTAAGAGCTTCAGGAACTTTTGTTTGATCTTCAATGGCCTTGATTGCTTTCTGTTGAATCAAGATTGCCCTGATTTTCTTTATCCACAGCTTAAAATCTCCCGTGCCATTAAACTTCTCCATCTCTATCTTTGTAGTCGCCAGAAAACCGAAAGCTAAAATCGGTCGAAGCCACCAAATTTTTTTTTTTTTGAAACCGACCGATCATCGGTCTCATTGCTCTCTTTTTCCAAATTTTGTCGCCATTGGTCTTTTTGTGCAAACCGCTACGAACCGACGTTTCACTTGCTACCATTGATCTTCACCGATACCAATTTGTTTTTTTTTATACCAATTTGTTGTGAATCAATGAAGATTCAAGAACAAATCCAACAAAGATTCAATTCTTATGGTTGAATGAAATTAGATCTAAAGAACTAATTGGGGAAAAAGAAAAGCAAGAACACTCATGAACTAATGATCTTTAATATGAATCAAAGAGAAACTTTACAACATTTCCCTCTCCCACTCCGTCTGAGTTCCAAAAATACTCGAGTGGTGTAAAATGGTCTAGCCTGAGCTTGAAGACAAAGAAGATAGAAGAGGATGTTTTTAAAATCAAAAGACCAAAAACCGCCTAATTAAATTATTGTGAAAGGACAAAAGCCCGTAATTCTCCAATTTTTAAAATTAAGGAAAGTAAAAATTCCTAAATTTACAAAAAATGGAAAATCAAATCAAAAAAAAAAAAACTAAACAAAAAAAAAAAAAACTCAAACTCACTTTGTTCTTCAACCTTTGACTTCTTCTTCATGAAAAACGAACGTCTTTCTTGTTCGTCATCCTAAAAAAACAAAGAAAAAAAGTAAATAGTTTATAATGTGCACTTAAAATTGATTTGGATACAAAAATGATGAAACAGTTTTGAAAACAATGAAAAAAGGCTTTCAAAATAAACATTGAATAAAAAAAACATTTACTAAAAGTAACTTACTATAAAATACATAGAAAACAAAAGTTCATTGAGAATTGAAAAAGTAATTTTTTTATAAACAGTTACTTTTAGTAAACATTTATTTTGAAAATTCAAAGTCCTTCCGAGATAGCGAATGAACAAAATTGGAGATGAAAAGGATTGGAAGGTACAAATTTTTAAAACGGTTCGTTAGTAAACATTTATTGAGTCCTTGTTCTTTCTTTGATTGAACAAAAACACGAGCCACAACAACGATCACCTGTCATTTTTCGGATCTAATAATTTGAATCATGATAAAAACCAAACCAGAAAGAATCATAAGTTTGGTGGCGAGAGACGGCAAATTTTTATAAACAATTAAAAATTTTAATTTTTTAAAACAGTACTTTTAGTAAACATTTATTTTGGAAAATTCAAATGTCCTTGTTCGTCCTCCAACAAAATACAGAGATAAAAGAGCAAAAAACGAAAGAGAAAAACAATTGGAGATGAAAAAAGGATCAAAGTTTATAGATATGAAATAGAGAATAAAAATAAACGTGAACAAAAATAAAGGTTTAAAAATTCATTCAATCTGGAAAAAATTCATTGATTGAAAGAGAGAGGAAATACCGGAAGTCATTCAAATCAAAATTTGAGATTTAAATTACATTCGGAAACCGACGATCCTAAATAGGGTCACGATTCTTCCACAAACTTGTATAACAAAAGATCCGAAAATGGAAGAATAACAAAAATGTTAGAACATGAAAGAAATAAAAATGAAACTTTATGAAATTGGAAGAGTGGAAAAGGGCTATAGAAACGAAATCGATTGAATGAATTGAAAGAAACATACGAAGACCTTGCTTGTATATGCTATAGAGACGGAAACATGTTCGACACCGGTTTGAGACGATTGAGGGAAGCTCGCAATTGTTGAACCTCTATCTCATGAAATAGAGAAGAAAAAATGAAATGAAGATCTAGCGACGTGAAAAGAAACAAAGAAAATATGGATATTATATCAAAAGGAAACGTTGATAAAATCAAATCCGCAATCAAGCAAATTTAAAAAAAAGATAAAATTCGGCAATAAAGGAGGAAAGAGAACCAACGAAAGGTAAGGAAAATTGGGGGTAATGGTAAAGGTTTGCTTGAAAATCCCTACTAACCGCTAAATGTGGTGTTTTTGGAATAAGTGAAATATAATCTCAACCACCTTATAGGAATTGGTGAATTAATGGGAGATTTCCAGAAGATATTTATAGAACTTAAATGCTAACTAATTTTGCTAACCAAAAGTAACAGAAATTAGTTAACAGCCTTAATACACTTCTTGTCCACGTCAGCGTCTTTAATTTCTCTTTCCTTCAGTTATTAGATGTATTCAATGTCATCAAAAATTAAATTGAATAAGGGAAAGAAAGTCAAACAGAGACATTGGTGTTGCCGTCATCCTTCCTGATACAATTGCGTGTTCAAATTGTTGGCTTCGGCTTCAGTGGACGTTTGTCAAACAAGCCAGAAATTTATCAAAAATCGAATTAAAAAAAAAAAAACTTTTTGCTGGGTACATTACATGAACATGATTAAATGTCTGTGTCTATATATTTGGATTAAAATACCCCTTTCTTTACCAATATAATTATATATCCCTTTGTAATTTTTATATTTTCAAAAATATTTATCAATATGAATCAATTGAAATCGATGATATAATGTTTTTGTCATAAAAAATATATATATTCCCAAGACCTATTCCAATCGGTTTTGTAATTTTCTGGATCATCCCAGACTTAAAAATAATTACAATTTTTTTCTTCAAAATAATAATATATTGAATTATTTTTAATAAGAAGTTTGAAAAAAAAGTAGAAGCGTTAGTTTCTGAACATGATTTTTTAAAATACTATATTTTAAGAGACGGTGGTAGTGGACTGTTGTTTTTTTTTTTTTTTTGTGTGTTATAAAAACATGGGTAGAGTCCATTTTAGTCCCTGAGTTTTGAAGGTTGTGTCTATTTGGTCCTGCGTTTTCATTTTGTCTAAAAATAGTCCCTGAGTTTTGAATGTTGCGTCTATTTGGTTTTTGCGTTTTCAATTTGTCTCTAAGCGGTCCCTGAGTTTTGGATACTGTGTCTATTTGGTCCTTAGATTTTCAAGAATTATTAGAAATAAGTTTAATTGGTCTTTAATTTAACGTATTCGTTAACTTTTTACCAGATTATTGACTTAACGCTAACATGACATGTTTAATTGGTCAAAATACGAAGATAGGATTTAATCTTTCATAAATCTAGGCTCAAAATTTGACATAATTATTAATCTCATGTCAGTATTTTGATCAATTAAACATTTTATGTAACCGTTAAGTCGATATTATGCTAATGAGTTAGCAATTTAAGGAATAATTAAACTTATTTCTAATAATTCAGGGATCATTTAGACACAACTTGAAAACTCAAGGACCAAAAAGGACCAAATAGACACAATATTTAAAACTCAGGGATCAAATAGACACAAATTGAAACGCAGAGACCAAATAGACATAATATCTAAAACTCAGGGACCACTTAGACACAAATTCAAAATGTAGGACCAAATAGACACGAGCTCCAAAACTCGAGTAGTACCCTAAAAACATTTACATTAAAAAACAAGCGGCTATCATGTCTTGTTGTTTCTAATAAAATAACAGACATGTTTTTGTAACAAAGAGGAAATGAGATCATTTTTTGCGTATATCTAATCTTTCTCGAACACCGTCGCTGGAAAATTCATCGTTAAAACCAGTCACAGAACATCCTTAAAGAAAGGAAATATGGCGGAACTTGATTACGACAGACTTACTGAATTGAAGTCTCTAGATGATTCAAAATTGGGTGTCAAGGGTCTTGTTGACTCTGGCTTCACCAAAATCCCCAAGATCTTCATCCATGGCGATCTCCCTCTAAACTCCACTCCAACGGCGCCGATCAATATCCCCATCATTGATTTCCAAGGAATATTGGACGAAAATCTCCAGTCACGTCTAAACATAATCCATGAAATTCGAGAAGCTTGTGAGAAATGGGGTTTCTTTCAACTCCTCAATCATGGGGTTCCTTTAGATTTAATGGATGAAATGATCGATGGGATTAAACGTTTTCATGAGCAAGATGATGATATCAAGAAACAATTCTATTCTCGTGATTACACTAAAAAGGTTTATTACAATACCAATTTTGATCTTTACAGGGCGCCTGTCACAAATTGGAGGGACACAATCAGTTGTGTTATTGCACCAAGAGGTGCTCAACCTGAAGAGTTTCCCTTAGTTTGTAGGGATATTACCCTTAATTACTCCAAAAGGGTAATGAAATTAGCGGTGACTCTGTTTGAATTGCTTTCAGAAGCTTTAGGATTGAGTCCTAACTATTTGAAAGAGATGGATTGTGATGAGGGACTCTTCTTTTTGGGTCATTATTATCCACCATGTCCTGAACCTGACTTGGCTATAGGAACCAGTGATCATTCTGATAGTAGTTTCCTCACTGTGCTTTTGCAAGATCAAATTGGTGGGCTTCAAATCCGACACGATAATCAGTGGGTCGATGTTAATCCAATTCGGGGAGCTCTTGTTGTAAATCTTGGAGACATGTTACAGGCAAAAAAACTCTTCCTCAATCTTTAATCAAATTTACTTTCCATACATTCTGTTTATAGATTATTGTTGGGATACGAACAAATCCTAACATCCGTACTTAACCAATATAGAGATTGTAGAGGCCCGTTTTACCTAACTATTTGAATTTTTTTTTTGTTCCACTTCCAGCTTATCACAAATGGTAGATTCCTAAGTGTGAATCACAGGGTAATGGCGAAAAGAGAAGGTCCAAGAATATCAGTGGCATGTTTTTTCAGAAACCATCTTCCAGCGGACAATGCAAAGAGAGTTTATGGACCAATTAAAGAGTTGATTTCTGAGGAAAATCCTCCAATTTACAGAGAAACGACCATTAAGAACTTTGTGGCTCATTACTACTTAAAAGGACTTAATGGGGTGTCTGCACTCGAATACTTCAAACTTTGATCATGGACAAGTATAAGAACCAGTGGGTGTCACATCTTTCCTTCCTTGCTTTAATTCCTTCCAGTTATCAATTATCTATTTTATATATAATATTTCAGCAACATATGAAATATGTTCATTATAATTTTATTGTAAGACTACTCATTTTATGTTAAACTCGAAAAAATTAAGGTGACATGTTGATAGACTCGAGTAATTTTTATGGCGTCGTTTTTTAACTTGTACCTGATTGGTTTGGGTTTTGGGCAAAACCGAACCGACATAGTGTTGGTTTCGGTTTCTTAGCATAGGTTTGTTCAATGGGTCAATTTATATTGGTTTCAATTCTGTTATCTAAATTTTGAATTGTTTGGTTTTCTAATTCAAAAACTTAAAACGATTTGATAACTCGATTTTTCTTAATCGACACCGACCAAACCGATCATTTCAGCTCGATTTCAATTGGTTTGGCAGGTTGGAGTTGCAACCCTTTTTTTTTTTAATGAAGAGAACCTTGATGGAACGGACTTGGATGCTCATCCAAATCCAGCCAATTAAAACTAAATATATTTTTATAAATATATTGCCGTCTTCTTTACTTTTAGGTTATAGGTTTGAGCCATAGGTTCTACAATAGAGGCATGAAACTGCTAGAAATCATATCAATGGAAGTTAAAACTTCAGCTTCTCCTAAACTCACATAGATTTATGTAGCATAAATTACAAACTCAATTTTTAGATCTCTATTTTTGTGATAGGAGATTTCTCTAATCCGTAAACTAAACATCCTTTTTTGAACCTATTCGTAATAGAGTTTAGCGTTTAATTAAAAGATGGTTTTAAATTTATTCTCTCTTCTGTGGCTTCCATTTTTATGTACATAGTTTAATGGGAAATTTCAGGACGTCAATTTTTTCAAAGTATCTAGGAGAATGTCAAAAAACTGCAAGTAATTTGTTAAATGTCAATTTTTGATGAACTCTAGTCTTTAAAGCCCGTGTTTAAACATTGCTTTTGTGAAGTCCGGTTTTAAAAACCTGACTTTAAACACGTCATATGACACGCGCGCTTACACATGAGAATGCCACATGCATTAAAAACGAGTTTCTAAAACCCGTTTTTAAGTGATTTTTTTTTACCTGTTCTCACCTGAGTTAAATACTTTGAGGTCGACCCAAATTTTGATGCTTCAAGAGAAGGAAGAACAGGAAGAGGAGGAGAGGAGTCTTAGTGGCCCAAGACCATTACCTCTTGATATCATCTTAGATTCAATGAATTTCTCAGCAAAATGATTGCTAGAGAAGAATAAGATTTATATACGGTAATAACAACTTAATGCCACCTCATGTAAGACTCAACTAACTAACAAACCCTTAACAAACTACTAACAACATTAATACTCTAACAAGGAGAAACCAGTAATTTCAACGTAATGTCCGATGCTTCCATGGACGATGCCGTTTGCGTTGTCTGTGGCAATTCAGGTTCTAAAAGATGCTCGCGATGGAAAGCCGTTCGATATTGGTAAAAAAAACAAAAACAAAACTCAATCTTTATAAGTTTTCTATCAATTGAATTTGAATTTGCCCTTCTTGTCTTGTCGACAGTACTTTTAATCGTTGTTGGTTTTTTTTTTAATAATTGTGCTGTGTTGTCCACCCACCTTTTTTAGCTAATAATTGTCACTTAATTCATTTTTTTTTCTTTTCAAATTTTTATATGGTAATGTACTTCATTTGTGTCGATTATATAGATCAGGTTCTGTTTCTTTGCTTTTTTACTATTTCAATATTGTATTAATTTCATGCCCTTTTGTTAGTTCATGATGTTTTTTATAATTAAGAGACTTGAATTAACTGTAAATGTTTATTTGAGGATAGAAAATAAATTACCCATAAAAGCTTTACTCAAGAATATTAATCGTCTGTGTGGAGTGTGAACTATGGATTGTTTTCGATTTAAACAGGTTTTTATATATTTGATTTTCGTTAGTCAATCTATTTCTGGTGCATTTGTTTTTAGAATTGGAGAAGTAATTTGCATATATATATTTTTTAATATATCGGCTTTTCTTCTGTCCCACTTTATATGGCTTTTGAAGAAGGTGTTTCCAAATGTATAAGAGATAAATGCAGAAGACATATTTTAGTTCTGCTCTATATGGCTTTATTCATCTTTCTCACCGGGGTGATAACAGGGAAAAAAATCACTTAAAAGCCGGGTTTAGAAACCCGTTTTTAATGCAATGCATGTGACATTCACATGTGTAACTCGAGTGCTTTAATACCGAGTTTGTGCGTGTGTCATATGACGTGTTTAAAGTCGGGTTTTTAAAACTGGACTTCACAAAAGCAATGTTTAAACACGGGTTTTAAAGACCGGAGTTTACAAAAATTGGACATTTAGCAAATTAATTTCAATTTTTGGACATTCTCCCAAATTTTGATGCAATATTTGTAAAAATATCAACTCTAAAAAGTATTTCTAATATAACAATTTTTACTATATTAATCAATAATTAACTAGGGGTGAAACCGCTTTGGTTTTTCAATTAATTTTAAAAACCAGACCTGTTCGGTTTACAATGGGAACGGGTCCGGTTTTGAATGGTTTTTGTCTGTTCGGTTTTTCAGTTTTCTAGTAAAGGATATTTGCATTTATTTTAAAGATAAAATCCTCCTGTATTGAAAAAATTTAAAAAAAAGAAAAAAATCAAATATAAACATAAACAAAAACTTAGTTCAAATTAGATTAATAAATATACAAAATATAAATTAAAATAAAGTGATAATAAATATATAAAATAAAATAAATAAATAAAAACTAGGGGGAAATAGGGAAGGAGTATGAGGATTTTTACTTGTTTTTTAGAAGCCGGTTCGGTTCGGTTCATTTTTTTAAGAATAGAAACTGGAAATGTTCGGTTTTTTATGGTTCGGTCCGGTTTAATTATCCGATTTTTTAGGTTATTATTTCACCCGATGATTAACAATGATTAATGTGTGTATCATTGATAAACTTAGTGTCATTACTGATTACATTAGATCAAAATTTGTTATATTTACAAATATTTTTTAGAATTGATATTTTTACAAACATGACTAAAAAAATTGTTAGATTTGTAAATGTCCCTAGTTTAATAATACTAATTAAATTAAGAGCAACAAAGTGTTTATAATTTAGGGTACACATGTCATGTAATAAAGAGAATGCCTTCGATTAATTTCTCAATCATCTTTCCGTCACTCTAGTGGATTAACGACAGAGACCAAACAAACCTATTTTTAATAACTGAAGGATCAAGTAGACACAATATGTAAATTCAAATATATACATAATTTTCAAAACTCATGATCAATAGGATACTTTACCCAAATTAAAATTGAAGTGCATTTATATCAAACGACTGAAGGATAAGTGTGGGTCCAAGAATATCAATAGCTCGACCATATATTAATGAAGATAAGTTAAAAAGTATATGGGCCAATTAAGGAGCTGTTATCTAAAGCGAATATAACAATATACAAACAAAAATATGTCCAAAAGATTATCCAATATCCGTCTCTCCAAAGGCCACAATGGGATTTCTACATTACAGTTTTATAAGGAAGGTTTAGCTTAAAAAACTGACATTGCCAAATTCATCTTCACAGTCACAGCATTCCTAAAGAAAGGAGATATGGCCGAGCTTCATTACGATTTACGATAGGCTTACAGAATTGAAGTCTTTTGATGATTCAAAATTGGGTGTCAAAGGTCTTGTTGATTCGGGCATTACCAAGGTTCCAAGGATCTTTATCCATGTCAACGGCCACGGTCCCCATCATTGATCTACAAGGAATATTGGACAAAAATCTGCAATCACGTCCAAAGATAATCCATGAAATTCGAGAAGCTTGTGGGAAATGGGGTTTCTTTCAACTCCCCAATGATACAATATTTTTCGGAATATTTATTAAAACTGCAATATTTGCATTCTTAATCCAGGAAGAGATTCTAAACCTCTAATCAGGTAGAGAGAATGCCTAAACCTCATTTGGCCTTATTTCATCATTTTAATATTTTTATTTTGCCCATCATAATTTAGGGTACACGTGTCATGTAATAAAGAGAAGACCTCCGATTAATTTCTCCAATTAAACACTCCCAGTCGGCAGCCATTCCTTTACACCTCCAGACAGAGATCTAAAGGAAATAATGGCCGCAAAGGGAGATAACATCCATGAAATCAAAACCGATTCATTATTAAACTCTTCTACTTCTAGGAAAGCTGAATTGGATTTGTTTGAAAACTCGAAAGCCGGAGTTAAGGGCCTTTTAGACACTGGAATAACCAAAATCCCACGTATATTTCATTCTGATAAAAAAGGTCTTGATGTTGATTTTGAATCAGAGACTGAGTCAAATTTGAGTATTCCTGTTATTGATCTATCTTCAGAAAGTGAACAAGTTGTAGTGGATCAGATTCGAACTTCTTGTGCGAAATGGGGTTTCTTTCAAGTGCTGAATCATGGAATTCCATTGGAAGTTCTTGAAGAGATGATCCATGGAATCCGTGGATTTCATGAACAAGATTCACAGCTGAAAAAGGGTTTTTACAGTCGTGACCGTAGTAAGAAAGTGACCTATCTTTCTAATTTTGATTTGTTCCAATCAAAAGCAGCTAAATGGAGTGACACTCTTTTTTGCTATATGGCTCCTAACCATCCTAATCCTCATGAGATTCCCTCAATCTGCAGGTACATTTTAAAAAAAAAAAAACACTTTTTTTTTTTTTAAAGTTTTCTCGTTATTGAATTCTCTTTGATTTTGTGAGAACAGAGAAATAATGATTGAATACACAAAGCAAGTAACGAAATTGGGATCGATTCTGTCAGAGCTGATATCGAAGGCTCTTGGGCTAGAGCCAAAGCATTTGAAAGATATGGGATGTGAAGAGGGGGTTTTAGTTTTTGGGCATTACTATCCGGCATGTCCTGAGCCAGATCTGACTATAGGGACCAGCAATCACACAGACGCAAGCTTCATCACTATACTTTTACAAGACCAAATTGGTGGACTTCAATTCTTGCATCAAAATAGATGGTTCAATGTTGCTCCTTTGCCGGGGGCTCTCGTTATCAACGTTGGAGATTATCTTCAGGCAAGTTTATATTAAATTTATCGCAATGATTTTGGATCAGATGGTTGAATGTTAAAATTGAAGTGCATTTTGTATTTGGCAGTTGATATCAAACGACAGAATGATAAGTGTGAGCCACAGAGTGATAGCGAAGAAAGTAGGTCCGAGAATATCAATAGCTACCCTTTTGAGACCATATATTAAAGAAGATGATTCAAAAGTATATGGGCCAATTAAGGAGCTGTTGTCGGAAGAGAATCCGGCAATATACAAACAAATGGATCCAAAAGATTATCTCAACATCCGTCTCTCCAAAGGCCTCGATGGAACTTCAACATTACAGTTTTTTAAGCTCTAAATTAAATCAATCAGAAGACATGGTTGTTTTGTTGCATTGATTCCGGTTATCTTTTCTCTTTCCTTCCTTGCATTAATTCCAGTTATCAATTATCTATTTTATACCTGATATTTCAGCAATATATGATAGTATGTTAATTGATCAATTATACGACCTTGGTTGGGTTTTGGGTAAGGCTACGCGTTCATTTAAAAAAAAAAAAGGGGGGGGGTTTTTTTCTTGTTTTTTTTTTGGGGTGTTTTTTTTTTTTTTTTTTTTTTTTCCCTTGGGTGGTTTTTGGGGGAAACCGCGGGTTTCATTTTTCCTTTGACTGTTAAAAATTTCAATTTCCCGTAATGTCTAGGTTTATGAAAAAAACAGAAAATTTTATTTAGAGTATTTTAAATAAATTAAAGATTGAAAGTGGAATTGAAAATTTTAAAACATTAAAAATAAATTTGAAGCATACTTTATTGGCTCAGAGTATTTTGTATAATTTAACATTTTTTTTAATATTTTAGATGAGCATGAGATTGAATAGGGATGGCGTCCCTCTTAATATATTACATTTAGTAGATTTCAATTCAACCTTTGAATTAATATATTACGAATGTATTAGGGATTCATTTCAAAAATTCTCCATTTTAATGTTTTAAAAAAGAATATAAAAATTATCCAGATATTTAAAATATTATTTTAAGATAAAAATAAAACATAAACTAAACATTTTATAATTTATTAGCTAATAAACATGTTATATATTTTTTCCATAAATAAAAATAAAAGAAACAAAATATATAAGATGTTATTGAAAATTGGGGTTAAAAGAAATCGGAAAAGTAAAAGCCTAAACAAACTTTATTGGTAAGAAGAGATTGAAATCTTTAATTGAGTGGAGAGAATATAAATATCTTTATTATCGTTAGAAATTCATTTGGCCTTATTTCTTAATTTTAGTAATTTTATTTTGAGATGTTCTATTTTAATATATGAACTTCCATAATTATCTATTTCGGTCAACGTTAGTAAAATGTTAAAGGCGACAAAAATATTGGGACTAGAAACGTATTTTTAAAATAATTTTTTTATTTGGATAATAGATGAAGAAAATTTGTAGTTTGATTTTAATTAAGAAAAATTGTAAATAGTGTCAAACATAATTTGGCGTAATATTAAAAATAACATTTTCTTAACATTATTAATTTTACAATTTTCTTTATGAGAAATTTTATTGAGTAGTAGGTTTTGATGTAATATTTATAAAATTAGAAACTTTAAAAACTATTTATAAATATAACAATTTTTATTATGTTAATAAGTACTTAATGTGTGTATATCAGTGATAAACTTAGTGTAAAAATATGTAATTCAATATTTATTACTGATTCACTTAAAATTTGCTATATTTACAAATATTTTTTTAGAGTTGCTATATTGACAAATATTACTAAAAAAATTGATAGATTTACAACTGCCCCTTTCTTCATTAAATTAATTTTTGTCATTGAAAGTAACTAAATTTAAAAAAAAAATTAAATTTTAATTCAAAATATTTTGATAACTATCATAAAAACATTAATAATCGTCAATTACAAACCTGATTATTTTTTATGGTGTCATTTTTCTACTTCAACCCGATTTTTGAAGACATTAATAATCGTTTATATTATAATTTTTATTTCATTTAGTAAAGTGACAAAAATCTACACTTATATAATTCTCAAATCCACATATCAGAATTTAAAAATATTTTGAGTACCAGCCACGCGAAAGGGATAGGTTACCCACAATTTATTAGTAATAATAATTAACGCACACATGACAAATATTAAAAGTAATTGTATATAATTCTTTGTTTTAATCCAATAAAAAAGTATTATCCCAAATATTTTAAAATTAAAGTTGGTCGCGACAGGTCCACACGAGCCAACCAAATATCTTATAAAAATGATAAGTTCCCTTCATCTTTAACTATCATTAAATTAATTTTTGTCATTGAAAATAAATAAATTTTAGAAAAATATTAAATTGCAATTCAAAATATTTTAATAACTATCATAAAAACATTAATAATCGTCAATTACAAACCCGATTTTTTCTGGGTTATCTAACTCAACCCGATCCTAAGGAACAATTATATAAATACAATAAAAACTTCCTAATTTCCAAATAAAGAACTTTTAAAAACTCTAAATAACAATAAAAACAAAAAACAAAACATTTTACCCTGAAATCAAATATATTTTCAAAAAAACCCCCCCCCCCCCCCCCCTTTTCTTTTTTTTTTTTTTTTTTTTTTTTTTTTTTTTTTTTTTTTTTTTTTTTTTTTTTTTTTTTTTTTTTTTTTTTTTCTTTTTTTTTTTTTTTTACAGTTTTTAAAACAAAATTTTAAAATACACAGTTATAAAAACCAGTTTTAAAACATTAAATTGACTTAAAAAACAATTTTAAAATATTAATTCAAAAATTTACCATAAATTACAGTTTTCATTAAAATTCAGGCAAATATTTTTAAACCATCATTTCATCAAATTAAAATACACTGTTTTTTCCAATAAAACATCAGTTTTTTTTATTTTCTCTTATTTTTTGTTTTTTAAACTAGTTCCGCACATTTTTTAATATTTATTTTTATCTATTTGTTCAAATAAAAAATCATGCAAATATTAAGATTTTGTGAATAAAAATTTCATTTGTTTTTTATTATTATCTCTTAAATTTCACGTTTTTAAAAACCAGTGATATAAAAAATCAGTAAATTAAAAAGCAATATATGAATAAAAAACAGTTTATTTTCTAAAAATATATTCATAATATACGTAATGAAATAAGTATTGTAATATACAAAATATAAAAACGGGAAATGGTCAAGTATCCCCATCATTTGTTCTGGTTTCTTCTTCTTTTATATTTTTTTACTATCCGTACACTATGTACTATACGTAATATACATTTGGGTTGTTTCTTTTGCAATATTAAGTATGTATTATCTGCAATATATGTAATATACGAATGTTTGTTTTCTAAATATATATTCTATAATATACGTAATGTACATAAGTGTTGTAATATACGTGATATATAAACTGAAGAAATGGTCAACGTATCCCCATCACTTGTTATGTTTTTCCTTCTTCTTCTTTATTTTTTTTACTATCCGTACACTATGTAATATACGTAATATACATTGGTTTGTTCTGTTTTTCCTTCTTCTTTTATATTTTTTTTACTATCCGTACACTATGTAATATACGTAATATACATTGGTTTGTTTATTTTGTATATTAAGTATGATGTATTAACCACTCTTTTGTTTTCATTTGCAGGTTAAATAACATTATATATGTATATTTACATACTCATGTTATTTTTCAAATGCACTTACAAATCGGAGGACGATATACTCAATATACTATAAGACAAACACATTTTACATGAGAGGACGATATACCCAATATACTAAAAACAATATACAAAAATGAATTAAAATCAAAATATGTACAAAACATACAAAATGCAATAATACAAAATTGAAATAAAGCATTTACTCAAAAATATTGAAAATGTATAAAATATATCAAATGCAATAAAAACTATGCATGATATACTGAATATACGAAAAATTAGGGGAAAAAAATGCATTGGGAAAGAAAAAATGTCAGAAGTGTCAGATATACGTAATATACGGAATTGTCAGACTGTCAGACGTGTCAGACTATACTTGATATACGAAAAGAGGCAGTTTTGGTATATTTAAAATTTGAATAGTAAAAAGTGGCTAATCCAATAACTTTTAAAAAATGTGGCTATTTTATTAAACATGCCCTCAAAAGTGGCTAGTTTGATTTTTTCCCCGATTTTAGAAGACATTAATAATCGCTTATATTATAATTCTTATTTCATTTAGTAAAGTGACAAAAATCCACACTTAAATAATTCTCAACTCCACAAATCAGAATTTAAAAATATTTTGAGTCCCAGCCACGTGAAAGGGATAGGTTACCCACAATTTATTATTAATAATAATTAACGCACACATGACAAATATTAAAAGTAATTGTATATAATTCTTTATTTTAATCCAATAAAAAAAGTATTACCAAATATTTTAAAATTAAAGTCGGTTGCGATAGGTCCAACACAGACCACCCAAGTATCTTATAAAAATGGTAAGTCCCTTTCATCTTTAACTATCATTAAATTAATTTTTGTCATTGAAAATGAATAAATTTTAGAAAAATATTAAATTTTAAGTAAAAATATTTTAATTTACCTATACTATATCATAAAATTTACATTAATAATCGTCAATTATAACAAAAAAACATTAATAATGTCGAATAAATTTTTTATGGTGTCATTTTTTTTACTTCAACACGATTTTAGAAGACATTAATAATCGTTTGTATTATAAACTTTTATTTCATTTAGCAAAGTGAAAAAAATCTACACTTATACAATTCTCAAATCCACAAACAATATCTTAAAATATTTTGAGTTCCAGCAAGATAAAAGTGATAGGTTTACCCACAATTTATTATTAATAATAATTAACGCACTCATGATAAAATATTAAAAGTAATTGTATACAATTCTTTGTTTTAATCCAATAAGAAAGTATTATCTCAAACATTTTAAAATAAAAGTCGGTGGTGATAGGTCCTACACAAATGGTCATATATCTTATAAAAATTGTGAGTTATCTTAATCTTTAACTATCATTAAATTAATTTGTCATTGAAAATAACTAAATTTTTAAAAATAAATAAATTTTAATTCAAAATATTCTAATAACTATCATAAAAACATTAATAATAGTCAATTATAAACCCGATTATTTTTTATGGTGTCAATTTTCTACTTCAACCTGATTTTTTATGGTGAGGCACCTGCTCCCTTTTTATGAGGTCGAAAGTTCGAGTCTTCTCTCCCCCAATTTAATATAATATCTATAAAAAAATAGTTTGAGTACTTGCGATGTGAAAATTATAGGTTACCCACAATTTATTATTAATAATAATTTAACGCACACATGATAAAATATTAAAAGTAATTGTATATAATTCTTTGTTTTAATCCAATAAAAAAGTATTATCCCAAACATCTTAAAATAAAAGTCGATCGCGGCAGGTCTTACATGAGTAGTCCATTTATTTTATAAAGACTGTGAGTTCCTTTTATCTTTCCGATGTGAGATTTCATGCTCTTTAAGATGATGTTTGTTTTGGGCTCACCATTTTTTAAATCGGATCCTATTTTTTGACCGAATGCTTATTTGAGTTTATTGAGTTCTATTATATCTTGATATCATAGCCTCAAAATCAATTGGTAATGAAAAAAGTAGTCTATTTTATTTTTTACAAAAATTGTGAGTTCCAATGATATTTCTAACGTGGGATTCTCAATAGGATTTGTCTTTGTTATGAGTTGAAAATAAGAATTGGCTCTTTTATTTATAGCACAATGGTAGTTCAATCTTCCATAGCTGATACCTCTGATTATATCATTGAGAGAGAGAAAGAAGAGAGAGAGAGAGAGAGAGATTGAAATAATGGCAGCTGAAACGAGCCATGAAATTGTATCCGGAATCAAAACCAATTCATTATTAAACTCTAAGAAATCCGAATTGGATATGTTTGAAAATTCCAATGCCGGAGTGAAGGGATTGTTAGACAGTGGAATAACCAAAATCCCTCGTATATTTCATTATGATAAACATCAACTTAATGTGGATTTTGAATCAGAGAGTGAGTCAAATTTGAGTATTCCTATTATTGATCTATCTTCACAAACTGAACAAGTTATGGTTGTGGATCAGATTCGAAGTGCATGTGAGAAATGGGGTTTCTTTCAAGTGGTAAATCATGGGATTCCATTGGAACTTCTTGAAGAGATGATCAATGGAATCCGTGGATTTCATGACCAAGATTCCCACCTGAAAAAACAATTTTACAGTCGTGACCGTACTAAGAAAGTGTCCTATTTTTCCAATTTTGATTTGTTTCAATCAAAGGCAGCCCACTGGAGAGATACTCTTTTTTTCTCAATGGCTCCTACTCCTCCTAATCATGATGACATTCCCGCAATCTGCAGGTACTCTTTTTCGAGAGTCCGTTTGGGATACTTTTGAAAAGTGTTTAAAAATATTTTTTTAATGATTATCAAAAACACTTTCACAATTATCCAAAATAAAAACATTTTTTTTTCTTTCCATTTTGTTTACTTGTTATTGAATTCTCTTTGATTTGTGAAAACAGAGAAATAGTGATTGAATACACAAAGCAAGTAAAGAAATTGGGATCGATTCTATGTGAGCTGATATCAAAGGCTCTTGGGCTTGAGGCAAAACATTTGAAAGATATGGGATGTGAAGAGGGGGTTCTAATATTTAGCCATTACTATCCGGCATGTCCTGAGCCAGATCTGACTTTAGGAGCCAACAATCACACAGACGCTAGCTTTATCACTATCCTTTTACAAGACCAAATTGGTGGACTTCAAGTGTTGCATCAAAATCGATGGTTCAATGTTCCTCCTCTGCCTGGGGCTCTTATTATCAACGTTGGAGACTTTCTTCAGGCAAGTTTTTTTTTTTTGTTTTTAATTATTATTATGCTTTTGAGATTGGATCTATTGCCAAGTGATTGGGCATTGAATTTGGCAGTTGATATCAAACGAAAAAATGATTAGTGTGAGCCACAGAGTGATAGCGAAGAAAGTAGGTCCAAGAATATCAATAGCTACCCTTTTGAGACCATATATTAAAGAAGATGATGATGAACAAGAAGGTACTACTAGGAATTCAAAACTATATGGACCGATTAAGGAGCTCTTGTCTGAAGAGAATCCAGCAATATACAAACAAATGGATCCAAAAGATTATCTCAACATCCGTCGCTCCAAAGGCCTCGATGGAACTTCTACATTAAAGCTTTTTAAGTTCTAAATTAATCTGTAACGACCCAGGACCCGTACCTAGACCTTTTCAGGTAAATTAAAATTTAGTTGGTAATCATTAATTTTTTTAGAAATTGGAAATTTTACAAGTTAAATTACTAGTTTAAGTTTTGAAAGTTTCCAAAGTTTAGACAAATTTTGTTCTAATGAGGATGGGTTATATAAGAGCAAGTTCATTTCTTTTACTAATGTTAATTTGGTTAAAAATTAAAAGGTAAAGTATGCTCAAGTAATAGAGTGAGTATTGGAGATATTTAGAATTTGGGCCAATAGATAAAGCCCATCATAATTTTTAGGGTATGCATTTGGACCATTGGGCAAGAGAGATTTTTCATTTTTTATTATTTATTTTTAAGAAAGGAAATACACTGTTCTATTTTGTGGACTGGTTGGGTGGAATTTGATTCACAGCTTAAAGAAGTTGTCTATTATTGGGTATCAAGTTCTAATTCTTGTGTTGAATCCTACATCACCATGAATCGCTTAAACTAAGCTTACCAACCCAAACTCCTTTCCATATTTGTATTATATTTTTCCCTCTCAGATTCTCACAACTAAACAAACAAACCAAGATGTTGAAGGACAAAGAGATGGGACCCGTAATTTGCATGAGTTTTACCCCGAAATTGATATTTTTGTCTTTGAAATTGGAGTTGTGATTCAAAAAAAAAATAATTCAAAACTCAAATTTTAGGACAAATTCCGGTGCAAGGTTTTTTTAATCAAAACTCCAATTTCGGGGAAAATCACCAATTTTAATCTAAAATTCTAGGCAAGTGCCAAATTTCAAGGAAAAACTCTAATTTCAAGGTAAATTTTGGGGCAAATTCTAGGAACCTGGGATTTTTTTTTCTTTTCAAAATAAATATTTAAAACTAAAAAATAACTTATATTACCTTATAATAATAATAATAAAAAACTTAAAGATTACGAGAGATTATGTGAAAAATAGTGTTTGAAGTAGAGAGTGGAGAGAGTGATGGGATTTTGTGATAGATAAAAAATACAAATGATAGATAATGAGTATTCAAAATATTAAAGTTTAAGGGTAAAAAGTAATTTCACAATAAAATGACATCATTATAAAGTAAAAAAAAATTAAAATTAAAATGGAGGTTAATAACATTTAATTACTTATTTTAAAGGTAAAAAATCCTAAATACCCCATAAATTAGGGGTGAAAGTTGGTTTGGTTTGGGGTTTTAAAGCAAGCCTAGAAACCGATTGGTTGGGTTATATATTTTTAGAACCGAAAAAACAAACATAAAAAAAACAAAACCAAACCAATTGGTTTGGATAGATAATTTTATTCAAAATATTGTCTATGAAGATTATTTAGGGTTATAAAAAAATCAACATTTCATAAAATCCATACAATTAAATAATTTCAAAGCATAAATTTAAATTTTAAAGTTAACCAAGTTCTAAACATGAAAGATGGAGTTTAAATGTAAAACTCTTAATTACTTATTCACTTGCAGGTAAAAAACTTTTCCTAAATTTACCGCATAAACACACCGACGGTAATAGGTTAACAACCAAACCAACCATTATTGGTTTGGTTTAGAAAAAATGAACCAAACCATGGTTAGCTTGGCTTCCGTGAACGTTTGTCACAAACATTAATCGAAATTAGGAAAAAAAAAACAAAACAAAAAACAAACAAAGACTTTTGTTGGGTACATTACATGAACATGATTAAATTTCTATATCTTTATATTTGGGTTAAAATACCCCTTTCTTTACCAATATATCCCTCTCTAGTATTTATACTTGCAAAAATATATATCTATATGAATCAATTGAAATATGTTATCACCCAAAAAAAAAAAAAAAAAACCTTCCCAAGACCTATTCCAACCGGTTTTGTAATTTTCTAGATCATCCCAGACTTATCCTGCTTGGTTTAAATAATCATTGTAGTATTTTCTTAAAAAATTAAAAAAAAAAAACTTCAAAAATAATAATATATTGACTTATTTTTAATAAGATGTTTTTTTTTTTTTTTTTAATTTTTTTAATAAGATGTTTGGAAAAAAAAAAAAAAATAGAAGCGTTGGTTTCTGAACGCGATTTTTAAAAATAATTATTTAAGAAAAGGTACTGTTGTTTTTTTTCCTAAAAAAAATTAAATTAAAAACAAGGAGGCTATATGTCTTGTTTTTAAAAAATAAGGAGTTGATTTCCGAGTTAAATCCTTCAATTTACAGAGAAACGACCACTCAGAATTTGGTGGCTCACTACTACTTAAAAGGGTTTAATGGGGACTCTGCACTTGAATTGAACACTTGAAACTTTAATTATGGAGAAATATCGAACTAGTGGATGTCACAGCTTATCTTAGAGCTATCCATGCAAATAGTCACATTTTTTAAAAAAATAATAATAATAAATGGCTAGTCATTTCATATTTAAGGTAGATAGTCATCTTTAATGCGTCATGAGAAAGAAACCAAAGGAAAATTACTAGAATTAGCCCTTTTAGTCTAAAAAATCAGGCTAACTAATATGAGTAGGCGCGATGTACGACGAATTCAAGTCAGAATTCATCATTAAGGTTATTGAAACTATCAATTACTTCTCTCTCTTTACATTTTCTTCTTTTGTTTCTCTCTCATCAATTGTTCTCAATTTTTTTTTAAATCTTTCTTTCTCTCTCTATATATATATATTTTGTGTATTTCTTTTCTTTGTTCATTATCATTATTGAGGGTGGACTTTTTAAAGATCTTGTTTTTTTAATGTTTTTTCAAATATGGAGATCTTGTGATATTTCTTTTTCTTCTTATGGCTGCTGTTAACAAACAATTTATAGAGTATTTTATACGGTTTGTGAGAAAAGAGAGAGTAGAAGACTAAAAGCAAGGCACCGTTAGTTTGTTTGTTTGTTTATTCTTTTTTTGTGTCTTTTGTCTAATTTCTAGGTTGGTTTTGAAGATTAATTTTTCAAGCTGTCTAATTTTGACTTCATTATTTTTAGTGTAACTTTTGTTTATTATAAATTTGATTATCTGACAACTCTTTCTCTCTCTCTCTCTCTCTCTCTCTCTCGTTTTTGTTTTCAAAAAGTTTTTTTTTAATGTTTTTTCAATGGTTTTTTTTTATGTAACATTGTTTGTATTGATTTGTTGAACTTCAATGTTGTAACAGATGCTAAGGAACAAGGGACGCTATTTAGTACGTATTATACATAATCAAAATTCATCTTAACCTGAGGATGTTTGGCCAATACTGCTTACTCTTAAATTTTGCAGACATTGCATATGTATCCTGGTTTAATGTGTAAAATATGTACCAAATTTTGTATAGTTGTGATAAGCTGCCATTAATTGAAAAAGATCGTATGGCTGTCAACTTGTATAATATGTAGTTTATGTACGAAATTTTATAAGTACATTCTATAATTGGAAATCAATTGTTAAATAAGGGGTTAGACGCAAACTGCTAACTCATGAATTTGAACACTATAAAATGTATGACAAAATTAGTATAATGTGTATAGTAAGAATCATAATTTGTACGTGTTGTATATAATGCCATTTTTAGAAAATTATAGTACGAATAAGTTTTAAAATGTATTATACATTCGGTTGGTATAGTGCGTGTTACTTGTACGTTATTTGGTGTAAAACTGGAATTCAAATAGATTAAGGGGTTCGGAACCCCTCAACTTCATAGTCCTTATCGTCAATCCATGTAAGTAATGTCATTAAAAGGATAATAACATTACTTTATTATAATGAAAAAACTATAATGTATTACATTTCAATATTCATGTATGGTATTTGTTACAAAATGAACTATACGGACTACATATTTTACAATTATTATGAAATGTACAAATCATATTGTCTGGACATTGTTTTCAGAGATTTTATTTATAAGCATTAATAAATATCAGACATGAATATTGCAAATACTTTTTAACAGTTGGAAACAATAATTAACATAAGATGGGAATTATAGTACATTCATTAAAATAAAGTGTACACAAATGGGAGGGGGAAAACTTTAAAAAAAATGAAAAAAAACGTGTTGAGGAAAATGGTCTGATGTGAGAAGGATAAAATCCTTCCTAAAAATCCAGATTTTGACAAAACAAATCGATGGAAACATTATAAAATATTTAAAGTAGGTGTATATCATTTTTTAGGAAAAATACATATAACACACATGTGATTTTGGTAAAATGTAAACACACCCCATATAGTTTAAAAATGAATATTTTATACCTTTTTAGTTTTAAAATTACGCAATTTGACCCTCTTACTATGTTGATATTTTTCTTTTAGTCATCATTTTTTTGTTTGAACTCTGATTTGAATAATTTAAGATGTTCTGAAATATTTGTTTCGAGCTCTACAATATAGTAAATTTTTTTTTTTGAAATCATCGGTATATAAAAGGGTTTATGACTTCAACCATTTCTTTTATATACAAATGATTTCAAAGTTTTTAAGTGACTATAGTAAAGAGCTCAAAACAATGATTCTAAAATATTTTAAATTATTTAAATCAAAATTTTAATAAAAAAAATATGATTAAAAGAAAATTAATGGTGTAGTCTGAAAAGGGTTAAATTACATAATTATGAAATTAATAAGGGTAGAAATAAGTCAGTCGCAGTCGACGGGATCGTTTTTTTTTTTTTTCAACACAGTATGGCCCACAGCATTTGTATTTGTCTAGAAATAAGAATTTGCTCTCTTTTAATTTTTTAGCACAAAAGGATTTCAATCTTCCATTCTGATTCCATAGCTCTGATTATATCTGTGAGAAACAGAGAGAGAGAGAGTTTGAAACAATGGCAGCTATGAGAGATAATATCCATGAAACTGTATCTGGAATCAAAACCGATTCACAATTAAACTCTTGTCGGAAATCCGAACTGGATTTGTTTGAAAACTCCAAAGCCGGAGTTAAGGGACTTTTAGACAGTGGAATAACCAAAATCCCACGTATATTTCATTCTGATAAAAATGATCTGAATGTTGATTTTGAATCAGAGACCGAGTCGAATTTGAGTATTCCTGTTATTGATCTATCTTTAGAAACTGACGTGTAGTGGATCAGATTCGAAGTGCATGTGAGAAATGGGGTTTCTTTCAAGTGGTGAATCATGGGATTCCATTGGAAGTTCTTGAAGAGATGATCCATGGAATCCGTGGATTTCATGAACAAGATTCAGAGTTGAAGAAAGATTTCTACAGCCGTGACCGTAGTAAGAAAGTGATTCATTTTTCCAATTTCGATTTGTTCCAATCAAAAGCAGCTAATTGGAGAGATACCCTTTCTTGCTCTATGGCTCCTTATCATCCCAATCCTGATGAGATTCCCGCAATCTGCAGGTATATAGTGAAATTAAAAAAAAAAAAAAACACTCTTTTTTTCTTTGTTTTCTTGAATTGGATTTTGTTTTGATGTGGGAAACGAAAACAGAGAAATAGTGATTGAATACACAAAGCAAGTAAAGAAATTGGGATCGATTCTGTTTGAGATGATATCAAAGGGTCTGGGGCTTGAGCCAAAGCATCTGAAAGACATGGGATGTGAAGAGGGGGTTCTACTATTTGGGCATTATTATCCGGCATGTCCTGAGCCAGATCTGACTTTAGGAACCAGCAATCACACAGACGCTGCCTTCATCACTATCCTTTTACAAGACCAAATTGGTGGACTTCAAGTCTTGCATCAAAATCGATGGTTCAATGTTCCCCCTTTGCCTGGTGCTCTTGTAATCAACGTTGGAGATTTCCTTCAGGCAAGTTTTAATAGTTTTACGTTTTTAGGTCCATTGGTGATTAAACATAGTATCAGTATAATCGTTTTCCTTGCATTTATTAATATTCTACGGGATTGATAATGATATAAATAATGAGTTGATTGTAATGTGGACAGCTAATATCAAACGACAGAATGAAAAGTGTGAGCCACAGGGTGATAGCAAAGAAGGTAGGACCGAGAATATCAATAGCGAGCCTATACCGACCATATGTGAATGTGAAAGATGGGACGAGGAGGAGTCAGAAAGTGTATGGGCCAATAAAGGCGCTGTTGTCTGAAGAGAAACCGGCGATATATAAAGAAATAGATCCAAAAGATTATCTCAATGTCCATATCTCCAAAGGCCTCGATGGAACTCCTAGATTACAGTTTTTTAAGCTCTAAAATAAATAAAAAATTACTAGTATCGCCGCGCCGTACTTTGTTATTAAACAAGACCATTGGATTTCACTTATAAATTAAGATTAAGATTAAGATGGCTCTTGTCCTCATAATTTCCAAGTTCAAATCTAAAAACCATTCCACGTTTATTATTATTTACGTTAATTTATATATTTCTTACCGGGACGACATCTATGAATCAATTTCATCTCATTATTTTTTTTAATTTTTTTTTATTATTAAAATAACGGAAGATTGATGTGAACTCATTAACTTTTTTTTAATGATATCACTCATAAAACTGATGAGTCATAAACGATAATAAAATTTCACTGGTAGAATTTTATGAAATATTTGTGAATATTGTAATTATTTAAAACTATCTATAAATATAATAAGTTTTAAGTGTGTTCATAAATAATTAATATTCATTGTATCATTGTAAATTAGTGATTAATTTAGTTTAAAATTTTGCAATGGTGTGGTTATGAACATAACATTAACAATGGTGATTTGACTTTGAAGAAGTCCATATGTCTACTCAAAGCTTCCTCATAAAAGATAAATTTAAGTCTATCTTTTATTATAACTAAAATTAGTTGTTTTTTTCTCATGGACTCTTAGCAAGTGTCGAGGGTGGAGTTTGAACCACACTATTGAGTGTGGAACTACATGCCTTAATCAATAGGCTATGCTTTTAGTTTCTATGTTCGGAAGAAAAAAAAAATATTCTCATTTTTATTTATTTATTTTGACGCTGCAGACACCCCTATAATTTTCCTTTATACAATATTTAATTGGGGAGATTCAAACTTTCAAGGAGAGTTAACACTAACGAATGTAGTCAATCTTAACATAACTCGATAAGTTACACATATACCTCTCTTCTTATGAACTTGAAGGTTATAAAGTCTTTCCTCTGATCCCAATTTGATGTAATATTTATTTAAAAAAAACTCTTACTATTATCATTTAATTGACAGTCTAGAGCTACTTTTCTATCTCATTCTAAAAATAATGAAATTTTTTACTTATTTAGAAATAAATTTTTATTAAATTAATGAATTTTTTTTCATTAATTTTTTTTCTTTTGTAGTGTAAAATGACTAATCTCTTTTATATTTTTTTATATTGTTTATTTAAAATTTTAAAATTAATTTTTTTTTAAGATTAGTTTTTATTATTTTGATAAATTTATTATTTAATGAATTGATATATTTTAATAAATTTTTTTATTTATTGTTTTGTAATTAATAATAAAAAATTATGGTTAAAAGAAATTTTATAACGTTGGAGGGAGTCTTATTGGCATAATTTGGAACTACAAATGTGTGATTTTCCCTTTTTAAACTACATAAGTTGTTCATAAATTTGACCGAAATTATAGGTGTGTTATTTGTAATTTACCTTTTTTTTTTTTTTGAGAACGTAATTTACCATTGTTTAAAATAACTCTTAATTGGCTCTTTAATAATTGGTGGTCCTTCATTGAAATGAATGGGCCAGACATATATAATTAGCCATTAAGATAAGTGAGCATTCCTTCATTTATTTCCTTTTGTATAATAAAATTTCCATAGGATTGACCAGTAAGAATCTGCCAGGTTAAAATCCGCATTTCTATTTTTAAAAAACTGAAGAAGCCACGTCATCACAATTCACATTCAACTTTTATTTATTTTATTTTTAATCTACCGCAGACACCGTTTAAGCTTCACCTATTCATTTATTTAATTATAATTTTATTTTAAATAAAAAATATTCATTCATCCAGATGAGGGGAGATTCAAACCCCGACTGAGTTATGGAATCCTGGATTTAATGAACAAAATTCCGAATTAAAGAAAGAAATGTACATCAGAGAATATGAGAGTAAAAAAGTAACATGTTTTTCAAATTTCGATCTGTTTAAAGAAAAATCATCGAATTAGAGGGATATAATAGCTTTGCTACATGTCACCATCCCCTCCTAATCCTGAATACATACCTCCACCCACGCTCCATTTTTCTACGGGCAAGTAAACTTTTAGATTATCCCATCTATTCTATTCATCTACGTTTCTAAAATCTCGGTATTAATATGATATTGTTCATTTTAGACCTAAATTCTATATAAATTTTCTTTCACTTTTATCTAAAGGTCTCGTACCAATAAAAACTCTAGTAAAGGTTGGTATTATTTTTGTTTAAGGAGATTATTTCACAGTATGATCCGTAGTGAAACTTCTTAGAGAGTTTGAAAAGGCTCGATAATCTTTTGTTTGAGAGGAGAGATACAATCAAACTCTCACATTATTTATATATTGAGAAAATCGTAAATTTATGATAATTGCAGCTCATCATAAAAAATAATTTATGAACCAATTCAAATACAAACAATTAGTTGATCCAGCAGATTTTCTCAACATTTACTTTTCTAAAGGGCTGGATGGAACTTCCCCCACAATAGGGTTTTTTAGGCTCTAATTTCATAAAGATTTGCACCTCAAAACATAGCCCAAAGACATGAAATTGATGATAGTTAATAAGATTCTTGTTGCTTTTTATATATAAATATGACTTGTCTCATCTTAAGTTCATATCAGGGTGGATCTAAGAATCCCTATTTTTCTTACAAATGATTTTTTATAGATAAAAATTGATTTTTTTTTAGACAATTACTGAAATAACATATTTTTACACATTAATTACTGAAATATGATAACTTTTTAAAATTACTCAAATAGCATAATTATATAGTTCAATAAATTTATTGAACTAAAAAAGTAAAAAAAAAAAACTAATAAATTTATTGAAAATAATAATGAAAAATAATTAAATAGTTTGATACATTGTTGAACTTGAACTTAAAAAAAGCAAAAAAACAAACATATTCATTAAAAATATCTATGAAAAATAGTTCAATAAATTTATCGAACTATAAATTTGCTATTTGAGTAATTTTTAAAAAATTCAAACATTTTAGTAATTAATAAGTAAATTTATGTTATTTGAGACAATTTTTTTTTTAAATATAATTTCTCTAACTTTTACTACCTTATACTTTTCTTTAGTTAAAAACAGTTTAGTACGATTTTTGTCTTCCTATATAAATTTCTGACTCTTGGTTAATATGTTATATTTTGTGAAGTGGTGGAATAGAGTTTAAAGAAAAATTTCAGTCATGACATTGTAAATTAAATTATACACAACTTTGTGAATAATTACAATTATTTTAACATTTAATTTATATATTAATGTTTGAAAAGAAAAAAGGAAAAGAATCTAGGTCTACACGTGCAGTGCAACGGTTTTCCGAATATCCATCAAAAGAATACCTAATTTTCAGAAATATTGGCAAACAATTATATTTTCGAATGCGATGAATTTGGAATATTTTTCTTCCCTAATAATTGAAATTGATTGGATGAATTATGCCAAGGCAATAACTTTTTTGAGTCTCGAGGGTCTTGAGCCAAATAATTGTCAATAAAATACTAGACCATTTTACTGACACTCATCTCAAGATTCTTTAATATTTTAATAATTATATATATCTGACAACCACGAATGCACGCCTATAGTTGAAGAGGTTTAAATAAATTTAGTTTTGAAACTTTTAAATAATAATTTTTCTTTCCAGCTATTACATCAAATTGATGAAAAAGAAAATATGTGTCTAACTATATAAGTTATACTCATGATACAAATACATGCTCATCAAAAATTAAAAAAAAAAAAAAGTTAGAGTGGTTTTTATGTAAAATGTAAGAACTAACGCAATATTACGATATTAGATTTTACGATGTTTGGAAATTTAATAACCTAAATTGAATAAGCATAGTTTAGAAATCAAATAAGGTTTAAATCGTTTTGAATATTTTATGTTTATATATGCATAAAATGAATGAAAAAAATTGATCACTTCTTCAAATTTTTAGATTATAATCTATGTTGTTTTTTTTTTATACCTCCGTTTCAAAACTTGAGTTTTTTATTTTTTTATTTTGATCCCAAACTTTAAAATATTTCATTTTAGTTTAAAGATTTTGAATAACATTTTATTTTAGTCTTTTCTATTATCTATCAACACACTGTTTTAAAAAGAAATTTATAGAGTATGAGAACTTTGAATTTTGTTTTTAGAAAATTGCATCAAATTAGGGGAGACTCAAATCTCCAATATCTTACTAAGAAGTATTAATGTCTAATCAGTTAAATTATATTGAGGTTGGTGAGTTTTTTTTTTTAATTCAAATACTAAAACAAGAAAAGTGTCCAAATTTAGAATAAAAAAATGTTTCAAATAGTTAATTTTATGTGGGAGAATAACATCTAATTAAAGTTAAATCACTTTTAGGTTGCTTTAACTTGAAGGTCTACTACTCACCAAAAACCAAACAAAATCTAAATCCAAATAGGATGATACTTTGCCTTCTAATCGATCACTGACTTTTTTTATGTATCTCATTTTAATTGGATAAAACACGTTAGAAGTCTAGTATATTTTTTTTTTCAATTCAAGAAGTTTCATATATTTATTATGACACATAAAAAAGTCTCATTCTGATCCGTCATTAAGCAAGTATTTTCCATTCAAATAAGGCGAAGGGGATATGATATGACGACTCAAGCCAATCTGAGGAATGAAAGGCCCCTTTCACTTTTGACTGCTCTAACTTGTTTCTAACCGCTGTCCGGTTTCCCCAACGCTCATTTGCCCGCTGTCTCACCCTTCATCAGTCAACAAACACCGTCCTTAACTCTTCCTTCTTCTTTTCTGTTGATTTAATATTCTTCGCCGCTCATTTTCGTTATCTGGGTTCTTAATCATATCATCAATTTTATGATTTTGGGTCTTTGATCTGATCTGATCTGATTGGATGGTTTACTGTGAATTTTGGATGGAGACTGAAGGGAGGAGAAAAAGAAGAAGATGGGTTTGTTTAATCAACAATCTCTGATTCGTATTTCGATTTCTGGGAAAGAAAGAAAGAAATGTTGGATTTTGCTGGCACGCCTGGGACTTTTACTGCTTTTGTGTTGAGGTTTTTGCAATGTGTTTTTGCTGCTGGCTCCGTTGCTTCTATGGCCTCTGCTACTGGCTTCTTTAATTATACTGCTTTCTGGTTTGTTTTTCTCTCCTGTCTCTCTAATTTGATTAATTAGCAATCCTTTATGCCATGTAATTTTGGGATCTTGGTAAAATTGTAACTTTTTTAATATTGCCATGTAATTCTATCTATGCACTTAGGGTGTTTGTTTTGAGGATTTGTTTCAGGGGTTTCTACAATTGCAATGAATTTTCATCTTTTCTTCATGAATACAAGTTTCGTTAGTGTATAAACTCATACACCAATCACAAACTATACAAACCCGGGTTCCGCAATCCAACACATGAATTGCTCTAGGACTTGAGCTCTGTTTTCATGAAACTCTTGAATAGAACCTTGATTTTCTGTTCTTTCTTTTCCTCATGGAACTTTGGCTGGTTGAGAGCTGTGGACCTTTAATACTTTTATTAATCCTTATCTACATCATATGAAGAAATTCATCTTTTTCTGATTATCTATAGGGGTGGGATGTTTCTGTTATTGTGATTTTGCTTGTATAGCTATTTTTAAGAGCTGTTTTCTCAGAGCTCTTTGGTGCCTTTGCAGCCTTGCTTCATACTTGACTGTTTTCTAATGTGTATAAACACACACGAAGAAAATCAATCGATATGTAATCCATCAATTATATAAAATAAAAAGTGCAGTTTCATCTAGTAATAAAGATTATGCATTGTTGTTGTTACTATCCACCAATTGGTTAAGTTAAGTATAACTTGTTTACAGTGACTTGATTAGTGTATACTCTTTTCTTTTCAGATTTTGTGGTTATTGAGCCATTACTTCTTGGATATTTGCAGTCTTCAGTTTATCATTTAGCCCCCGTTTGGTTCGCTATAATCTAAGATAACTCCAGTAATCAAATACCTGGGAATCTGATGCCAGGGTAAGGGTATTTGATTACTGGTAATCTTAGATTACAGTGTTTGTTTAACTTATGAGGATTCCTGGTGATTTGTAGATTACTGTGTTTGTTTGATAGGAATTGTATAGGGAAACATGATATATTTATGTTTTTCTCCAAAATACCCTTATTTATAATTTATACATTATTTTACATAATAGTTAAAATATATTCATATTAAATTCCATATATTTCCAACTTGGCAAATACTCATGTTCATGATGATAGTCTAAGAATTATAAAAACATTTTAAAAATATATTGATCAAAATATAAAAAAGAGAAGAGAGCGTGAAACTGGGAGAAGATGAAAACGTGAGTATTTATATATTCTTTTCCTTTTTTTTAACTTTTCCTAATTAAATAGGGTTAAAATGGAAAATGGAAGATTACCTCCTAGTGGGAATCATAGAAAGCACCCGATTTCAAAGGTAATCAAATACCCTCATATATGGGCAAATATAGATTTCGGGAATTTCATATTACCCATATATTTTTAAATAACCTCCAAACAAACAAAGTAATTAGATGCCCCTTATAAGGGAATCTTAGATTACAGCGAACCAAACGGGGGCTTAGAGTAATTCATTCACTGAATTTGAGATGGAATGATATGTCATAAAACTTAATTTCGTCTTCCCCCCCTCTCCCTCCCACTCTTGCATACTCATGTTTTTTACTTACTTCATATATATATATATTAATGTAAACCAGTTTAAAAAAATCAATATAAATAATTACTGACGAAAATGTCTGTCTTTTTTTTATAATAACATTTCTTGTTCCTTCCTCAAGTGCCTTGATTTCATCAAATATATTGTTTCTCATCTGACTGCTATTTCACCTGTGATACAACAATGTACCTTTGATGTATTTTTCCATGAAGCATCACTCTTGGTTCCCAGAAGCATTTTATCATCACTCGGCAGTTTAATCTCTTGTAGTCATCCACCTTTATGATCAAAGTTCTATAAAATCTCATCTTTCAGTAAAGTAATCGAATGTGAGCTAGAATATGAAACAGATTTAAGTGGGATGATGAAGTGGTTTTTCTCCCTCGTTACTTCTTTGATATCCGTTAAGTGAATTCCTAATATAGTTGTACTAGGAAAAAGAAATTCAGTTTGTTTACTTATGATTTTCAGCTACCTGATTGCTTCAATGGGTCTGCAAGTAACCTGGAGTTTTGTGCTGGCGTTGTTAGATGCATATGCTTTGGCAAGAAAGAAGTTGCTCCATAATCCTATTTTGGTCAGCCTCTTTGTAGTTGGGGATTGGGTGAGCACCTACAGAATTCTGAATCATTGATATCTGTAACTTAGTGATTACTAACTGGAGGACTACCATTTTTGTAACTATTTGGTTTGCAGGTGACGGCAACATTGACTCTTGCAGCCGCTTCTGCCTCTGGTGGGGTAGCAGTATTGTTCTTCAATGACTTGGGACACTGCAGTTTTGCAGACGAATGCCGACAATACCAAATCTCTGTTGCTTTAGCCTTTCTGAGTTGGATAACCATAGCAATTTCATCTCTGATTATGCTCTGGATACTGGCTGCAAGTTGAAATTCATTCAATTTATGAACAGGCAATTTTGCATCTCTCTCTTACATCTGTTTCATAGTAATTTCGTTCTTTTTCTTTTTTTTTCGTTTGTTTGTTAATGAAGAAAGGGAATCATTAATCAAGATTGATAGAATGACAATACTTTTACAGTAGTTTTCCAATTAAAATTGTTTTAACATAGAAAGGTTAATTTGCACCTCTTGAAGCTGAATAAATCAGTGGCTCAAGCTAGTTAAATCTTCCATTGATGGGGTTTGAAAGAATGGATATCCATCTATCAGCATCCCATGGCTGTTCAGAGACAAGTGGGGTTAAATTATATGGCGCCTTCTGCAGATTCTTTATAGAATCTTTCCTCGTTTTCTTCTATTGGTTGACCATCTGTTAGATAGAATACAGCATCGCTCATCTGTTTGAGCCACCTCATTGATGGCCATTTTCTCTACTTTTTTACATCTGAAGTTTCACATCTGCACTCAGCTGATCTTCAATCAACCAGTGGGTGATGTACCATGGGATTGAGTGTAATGACTTCACCTCAACAAAACACACTAAATAGAATTACGTTTTTACATTGGTAAATACATTCGATAGATGCATCAAAACATCTCAACTAGATTGACATGATCGAAACACTCGTCATTTTGTTGATGGAAATGCAATTAAATACATTAATATTTCTAGTTATTTATATACTTTGCCATGGATTTTCAGTTATCTTACACCATTGCTTGAATTAGAAGGATTTTTTTTTAAAAAAAAAAAAAATCACAATTTCAATTCTAGGATTCTTCTCCTGGATTTCCAACAACAAAAAATGAAAATAAAAACATACAACCAATAAATCGTTCTAATTATATCAAATCCATAAATATACAAAAGCAAGATGAAAAAATTTTTGAGAAAAAAATGATGCTTTGCTTGATTCAATCGTGCAATGACGGAATGAGCAAGGACAAATCTCCATAATTGGCAGTAGGCGATGATGGATGATGTAGGTGATAACAGTTGGTCGACGTGATTTTCCGACGATTTTCATATGATGGAGAGATATAGAGAGTTTTGTTTGTTTCCTCCATGATTTCCATGGCTTCTTCTTGGTATGTTTTTTTTTTTTTTAAAAAAAACTTATTTAATTGCTGAGAGAAATAAATGCTTGGAGAGAAAACAGGTGAAAAATCTTGAGAAGATCCAAGAGTTTTAATTCATTACTGATATAATTTGTTCTTTTTCAAATATCTAATTTTTAATTAAATAGACAAATAGGGTAGAAAAGTAAAATCAATTAAGTGGACCTAACTGAATTCAATGAAAATTGAATTACATAAATACAGATTTAGGTATTATTGATATTTTAAAACAGATTGGTCATTTTTTAAAAATAAGAGTCTAAACTCGGGTACCAATGAAATCATTTTCCCCTTTGAAGTGCGGTTTTCAAACATAAGAAAAAAATAATTCCTCCTTAAATTAAATGTTTCACCAAAATTGAAGCATTGTCATTTTAGAATTTTCTAAACTTCTTAGGCCCTGCGTCATAAAAAGGTTTTAAATTACCCATGTAATTCCGTTCAAAAGTTCGAAAGTTTGAATTTTCTCTTTTGGGCCCTGCGTAAGGTTAACCGTTCAAGCGAAGAGGCGAACCCGGTCCGGTATTTAAACACCAAAGCCCATTTCATATCCAGGAAATCGAATTATGCAATTAAGAATAAACAGAAAAGAAAATGAGAGAAAGGGGACAAAAATGAAAGACAAATAAATGATATGGAAATCTTTTAACATTAGGGATAATTGTTCCAATCAAAGGAGATCCAGCTTCCCAAAAAACAACTGTGGGGCATCTCTCTGATTCTTTGCCAACCTCATTCTTTTTCTTTTTAATTCTTTATAGGCTGAAAAAATAAATGTTGCAATCAATGTCAGTACGAGTTTATTAAAAAACAAAAATCTTCAATTCAAGAGAGATATAATTAAAAACAATATAAGAGATGTGGCTAATTAAAAGTTCAAATTTTGAGTTTCAACTATTTCAATATTTAAACTTTAAATTTTTATTTTTTTCACTAAAAAGAGTCAAATCAGTCATTTAAGTCAATGACATATTAGCATAGCAAAAGGTATAAAATTAGAAAATTTTCGATAATTCAATCATCTAGATTCTTAGTGATAATAAATAATCATATGAAAATAATTAAAAGTGATATATCTCACTATTTTTTAATGATTAGTAATAAATATCTATAGATTCGGTTCAATTTTTTTTCCTTCTGAATTATATGTCAGTTCGGTTTAGTTTTGGGTCGAAAACCGAACTGATTTCACTCCAACTTCACCCAAAACATGAAGAGACAAAACAAAACCAAAGGAAAGAAATTGCTCAAAAACCAAAAGAATATGAAACAATATTATCATCCCAAAATGCTATGACCTATACCATATTACAAGATCTAAAACAAAAGAGAGAGAGAGAGAGAGAGAAAAATAAACTAACGAAAAAGACTCAAACTTTAAGGTTCAAAGTAAATGGGTGAAACAGCATTTCTTGAGATTCTGCCGCCATGGCCAAAAGAAAAGAAAGATCTTCGAACTCTGCTACTACCCTCAAACGGACTAACATCACTACCACCCCTCTTCTGCACCGCCTCTTTAATCGCCAAATACAAATCCCGATCAGCCGACGAATCCATCGAAAACGATCTTCTAATTGCTTGAATTGAAAATTCCTCATCATTATTCCTCATATCAATAAACTCATCTCCCATACTTGTTCTTTTCTCCAATTTTCTTCCATATTTCGATACATGTTTTGAACTTAAGGGAATCTCGGTGGATCTCAGCCGTTCACGGTTGTTATCAATTTCAATGACAACAAAATCCTCGTCGGCGGTGGAGTTAAGGTTGTCGGAAAATGGGGTTGAATCGATAGGAGATGGATTTGGAGTAGCAGGATTATGATGACGATGATGAAATGAAATGGAGGTTCTGCAAATTGGGCAATTGGAATTGTTTTGAAGCCAAATATCAATACAATCAATATGAAAGAAATGGCTACAATTTGGTAACTTTTTAAGCTGTTCCTCTTCTTCAAATTCACTCAAACAAATTGCACATTCACAATTTACGCTTCTAATTTCATTCTCGTCTGTGGGTTTTTGGTATTGGATTAATGGGATTGATCGAATCACCGACGGGTCTAATCCTCGAATCTCCACCGGAGATTGGAAAATCAGTGGCTCTTCACGACGGCCGGAGAGAGAAAACCGTCGTAGGAATTCAATTCTCTGCCAATTGAGACAGCATTTAATGACGAAAATATAGTAAGTGATGAGTAAGAAAGCGGTGGCGCAGATTCCGATAACGCCAATGGCTATAATGGGGAAACTAGAAACGGGATTTGAAGAATGAAAAGGACTAGAAACTGGGGAAACAAGGTTTTGAGCCATGGAATCAAGAGAAAGAAATAAAGCCCTGTTTTTGAAACATGGAGAAATTTGCAGAGTGTGAGAAGAGAATTTGGGTTTGAAGAAATGGGAAACTTGTGGAAGACGAAGACCGAATTCGGAAGATACGTTGAAGTAGGTGACTTTGATTTTTTATTTTTGGTTTTCCACGAGACGTTAATTAGGGGTTTTGGAAATTTGATTTATTTATTTCGATAATTGTATATATTGTGATTATTTATGTAACAGAAACTTTAATAATTAGGTAATATAATAAAGGTTGGTTTTATTGTATATTTGGTACAAGACAACGTTAATTTAGAGAGAATTATAGTTCAATTATTACATGTCAAGATGCGATTAATCTATGTTTTGGTTTCCTACCTAAATGGTATGATTTATTTGTATTTTTGCCTAATATGATATCTTGTAATAATGATATTGTATTTTTTTTAATAAAGAATTTATCTCATTACTTATATAATATTTTTATTTTTAATAATTATATAAATCAAAACAATAAATTATTAAAATTAGATTAAAAATTAAACTGTAATTGATTTATATTAAAATGATAATTTAATTTCTAAAAATTCATTTAGATAATAATTATTAAATCAAAAAACAAAAGTTTAAAATAACATATATAAAAAGTTAATTATGCATGTATTTTCAATAACTTATTGAAATGAAACCAATTTATTATTCAGTTTAAAGTTATGCCATGTCATATAAGAAAATTATATATTATTATTTTTGTAATTTTCATTATTATTTTGTTTTAATATAATATGTGGGGATGAGATTAAAACATCTAATATTATAATGAAATATCAGTGTCTTATCACTATGCTAAACCCTAATTAACTCCAGTATCATTTTGAATCAAATTTTGATTAGAATAAAAAAAAATGCAGTATTTCTAATACAACTAAGATCGATATTCTTAAAATCTAATCAGGTTCTGCTTGATAGTAAGATATATATATTCTCATTTTTAAGTGAAATTGTATAAAAAATTAATATTTTTTAGTAATAATTTATAGTATCAAGTAAAAAAGTCATGAAATTTCGTTGATATTTAGTGTTAATTAATTTGTAAATTTTGATGATCATAGTATTTATTATTATAATATTTCATTTCAATTTAATTAGCACTTAAAATAAATTTTAATTAGAATAGTGTTGACGGTAAATATATTTTTTTAATTAAAAAAAAAGCATTGGGAAGTCATTTTCAATGATATAAACTCTTATTATAAACACAAAAATTAATTGCCTTTTTACAAAATCAGAAATAGTAAAACAAAATAATCAAATATGACGGAAAGCTGATAAAAATGATGGGAAAGAATCAAAATTATAATCTTTTTTGTGTTTTGGATTTGGATACCCACAACCAACCACCACTAGCTAGTCTTATACTTTATAGAGGGGTAAAAGGCCAAAAAATTACATAGCTTGTCTGTTTTCTAATATATACTTCCATATTTCAAATTTCAACAGTATAAACATATTAATTATTAAATTTAAATTTATTGTACAATTACTAATTTACCTAATTATACTTTTATATAAAACTTTTTTTTTTTTTTTTTTTTTTAAAATTTATATACCAAATAAAAAATAAATTGTTGTCTATATACATAAGGTTAGTTAATTTTGCATTTATAGATTATTTATTTCTAATTTTAATTAAAATTTAAGAAATTATATATTTTTCTCTCTTTATTTTTAAACTTCAAAATATTTTTAATTAAAAAATTTAAATTTATTTAAATATTATACCATTACTAATTCAATAAATTACATTTGTGTAGTTTTTTTAATCTTAACTGTTTTTTAAACAATTTAAGTTTTTTTTTAATATTTTTAAAAATTAAAGCAAGTCACCTTTATTAAATCATTAAATATTTGAATACTTAAATATAATTTATTTTTCATAAATTGGTGATAAATCAAACAATAAATTCATTTTAATATCACATTCATTTTCATATGTTGACTTGTTTTTTCAATTATTTTATAATTTGATCTTGTAAAACAATAAAAACCAAGAATTTATCTAATAAAATTGACAATATCTTATTCAATGAAGAGAAATATTTTATTAAAAATATAAATAGTCATTTAATAGATAGTGGAGATAAAAAAATGACATTTTTAGTAATTTGAAGGTTTTAAAAGTGGGGTGGGGGGGGGCATGTTAGTAATTTTAAGATTTTAAAAGAGGATAAAGTCCATCCAAAAGTTTCAACATCACCACTTTTATATATTAAGGATATACTTCCATATTTCACATTTTAACAGTATAACGATTTCACTTTTACAGCTAAAACAATTAAAAACCATTTCTTAATAAACTCAGTTAAAAAAAAATCTTGTTTATTTTAGGGTAAAATACCATTTTGGTCCCTGAACTTTCACTCGAGTTTCGTTTTCGTCCCTGAACTTTCAAAAATGACGTTTTTCGTCCCTGAACTTTTCAAATCGTTTCATTTTCGTCCTTCCGTCCATTTTTCCATCTGAACATTAACAGATGCTTACGTGGCTTTTTTTAAATAAGGTGGCATGTTTAGTTCTTTAAATAATTTTTTTTAATTATGTGGCATTTTTTATTCATTTTATAATTATAATCTCTCTCCTCTCTTTTTCCTTTATAAGCAAACCCTAATTTCATCTCTTTCTCATTGTTTACTTGAACCAGCCGCCGCCCCACCTCTCCCCTCTTCATCCCTTGTTCAACTTGAAGCAGCCGCCACCCAAATCAACCATAGTAGCGTTGTCGTTTTCTTTGCCATACGCTAACCACCGTCGTTAGATCTATTACTCTATTTCTATCCAAGATCGTGTTCACGATTCGATCTCAAACCACCGTGGCTTCATCTCGCAATCATCAAATCGTGGCTTCACGAGTTGATCTCAGACCACCGCGGCTTCAAGAGTCGATCTCAGACCACCGTGTCCAAGATCGTCAAATCATTTTCATCTCGCACTCGCCTTCACGTTTTTGTCCAAGATCGCCTTCACGAGTCGATACCGTTTCTGGCCAAGATCACCTTCACGTTTCTGTCAAATCGTCTTCATCTAGCAGTCGCCTTCATGTTTCTTGCTTTTATCTCTTTCTCTGTTTTTTTTTTTGCCTTTCACGAGTTTTTTTTTCCTCAGATTCAACTGAAATTGTGTCTTTTTTCTTTTTTTTTGGATCTTGTGTAAATAAGAAGCCTTGAGTTTTCAATCTTAAGAGGGTTTTTCTTGTTTTAGCTTTTGATTATTATTCAAATCAACTTCTCATAAGCAATCTTTGAATCACATTGCAATCATTTTAAATTTCTTACAATGGATGTGGATTTACAATCTTCTAAATCCCAGATTTAGAAATGTAGTTAAAGAACATGTTAGAAAAAACTAATTTCTAAAAACGTAACAAAAATTGATATAAAACAAAAGTGAAGAAAAAATATAATAAATTTTCTAATTTTCCAACTTTTATGAGTTCCATTACAATGGCTATGAGATCTTAAAAAATCTCAAATTTTTATCCCTTAAGTTTCTAGATCTGGGTTGAGAAATGGATGTGATGAAGCTTGAGAAAACTGAAAAAGTATTCATGGTGGTGAAAAAATGGATGATGGAGAAAAGTTAGAGAAGAGGATGATATGTAGGAGAGAGAAAGACGAGGGGTGGGAGAATGGACGAGAGAGGCTAAAATAATTGACACATAAGCATTCAAGATTATTATAAATTAAAATTGATATTAAAATAGTAATAAAAAAGCCACGTCAGCATCTGTCATTAATGTCCCAGACGGAAAAATGAACGGAAGGACGAAAATGAAACGATTTGGAAAGTTCAGGGACGAAAAACGTCATTTTTGAAAGTTCAGGGACGAAAACGAAACTCGAGTGAAAATTCAGGGACTAAAATGGTATTTTACCCTTTATTTTAATTTTATTATAAATTAAAATTTTCTAACAACGTTTAGAAGGTGTCAAACTCACTGGTTTGGACTAGGAATTTAAGTTATATAAATCTAAAATTCATTTATCTACCAATTTTATAATTTTGAATGATGTGTTATTTAAACTCATCATTCTCAATAAAATTAAATATCTTTCATGATTCAAAACACATATAAATAAATTTACCATCCGTACAATTCAAACACATATTTAACAAACCCAAATTTAAACCCTAATAAACTCAGTTTAATCCTGCTAATCAAACACTAAGAGAAAAAATTTCTACTTCTTTTGACAGTTATATAAATAATAAGTAGTGGTTTTTTTTTAATCTTGTTTTATGGAACTGTGGTCCAATACCATCCTTTTTTGTGAGGAGAAAAAAAATACATAAAGAAACAAAGTCACATCTAGTTATAAAAGAGGTTGGGCCGTTTGGTTGTCAGTTTAGATAGTGAATTGAGGGTTACACAACTCAAATCAATATTTATTTTTTTTAAAACCTAATATGATGGGTTTGTTAACCTATCTCTTAATAAATTTATTTATTTTTATAATTTTAACACATTTTACATTTAACAAATTCACTGTTTTGCACAAACCAAACACAGTGTTAACAACTCATTGTTTAACAACACAAATATGGCAACTAGATGATCTTGCATTTTTTTTTTTTAAAAAAAAAAAACTAAAAATAAACCCACGCATGGGAATCCCAATTGAAAAAAGGTTGAAAATCAAATATTGTCCCACTAATTAGAAAGGAAAAAAAAGTCCCAATTATTCCAAAAAAAAAAAAAAAAAAACTGTGAACTTCTTCTTGTATTTGATACATATATAGATTTTTTTTTTTTTTTAAAAAAACGTTGAAAGGTAGGCGTGCAAACCGATTTCATTTTAACTGTTTTGTGTGTGATTCAACTTTTGAAACCAAAAACAGAATCGACAGAAAAACAGCTTCCTCCTATTGTGCAATGTTTCACGATTTTGTGGAAAAAAGCAAAGCATAGCATGGTTAAAAAAATAAAAAAAACACTGCCAATTAAGTTTAGTTTGAAGTTTATTTTGGTTTTGGAAAAAGTGGAAAAATTGTTAGTCAAAAAGATGAGTTTTGATGAGGAATTTCTCCATCCAAACTCCAAAGTCCTAACCCGTCTTTTGGTCCCAAAATATTTATCCCCACTCCCTAATATTCGTTTTCATATCATTATCACTCACCAAACTTTTTTGAATTCTGACCAAAAAAATCAATTAAAAAATATTTCAAAAATGTTTTTTTTTTTTCACCTCATGGATTTTCAAACCATATAATCTTTAATAATTCGTAATATTTTGATCTTAATTTTTTTATGTTTGTTTCGACTTTTGTATAACTCAATCGTATTTAGATTTAGATTTGGCTGATATGAAGTCTATCATTTTCATTACTTAACTTCACACATAGGTTGTTTTTAAAATATTTTCAATAGAATTTTTAGAAGTACATGTACATATTAAAATATTATTTTTAAAAATTTTAAACACTAAATCTAAAAAAAAAAGTTGGTTTTCAAAAATAGTATTTTAAGAATTGATATTTTCAAAAATAGTAAAAGTTTTAAATTTTTTTTTCCAAAAATAACATTTCTCACTAATCTCTGATATTTGTCTAGTCTCAGACTGAAAAATGATAATTTTCAAATATTTCAAAACATTTATTATTTTCGAAACTATTCATATAAAAAGTGTCATATGTTGAATTTTTTTTAAAAAAAATTGCAATGACATGAATGTTTGATATATTTTACATAATTTATTAATAATAGAAATTAATAAATATATCAACATTTTTTGCTAGTAGTGAATCTATCTTTAACGATATTAATATAAAAAATATAAAATCTTAATATTATTATTATCCATCTCAAGTAAGAATGTGTGAAAGAAAAGTTTAAAAATAAACCAACAAAATTCAAAAGATGTTGCTTGCTACGATATAATAAAATCTAAAATAAAATAGGTATATAAACATGGCAAAGGGGGGGATAAATATTTTTATAATAACTTGAATTGAGTTACTTATCTTATCTTATTATAGTTAGTTGTGACAAAGAAATGGGTTTGTCTTGCAAAGTTACCTGAAATATTCTGTAGATGGAACTACTACAACAATCCCATTCCCAGCTGGTCAATCAATGTAATTCAAGATTCTTCTCCCTGTTATCTCTTTTTATTTTAATATTTAAACAATGTCTTACTGTTTTCACCTAAAAAAACACTTCAAATTTTCTCACCTATTATTGACCGCATTTTTCTCAAACTAAAATAAAATAAAATAAAGAAGCAGCAACCTCTTTCATTCATTGAAAAAAATTAAATTCTTTATTCTATAAAATATGTACACATTATTAATTAATATAGAAAAACAAACCATCGATATCAAATAAATTTTCATAACTTTAGATATAATGTTTTTGTGTCAATGATAATTCACATCACATTTCGATTCTTAAAAATATTTATTTTTATGACAATAAGAAATCTTGAATTTTGATAAACTTTAAGATAATATTAAGAGTTGTGTAAGATTAGATTAGATCTATTGTATCGATATTAAAATTTAGAAATAAAAAAAAGGCAGATTTTTTTAATACAAAAATGGTGGGTTTATTGGCCAGTTAAAACAATTTGAAAAAAAAAAAAATAGAGAAATAGACTCTGAGAAAATATTTAGGAATTTTCTTTTCTTTTATTATTATTATCTTGCTGTTGGATTATTTTAATGTTTTGAATTAGTTAGCTAGTAAACCCCAAAAATGGTGGTAGAGTACAAAATCTACCTCATTACAAATGAGTGATTTTGTCATTTTTACTAATACTTTCTTCATCAAATAAGATTTGTTGATTAATATATATATATATATATATAATAAAATAGACCTACGTCATAATAATTATAACATGAAGATATATTATAGATAGTTGGAGATAAAATAAATATAAAATTAGCTTGTTGATTTGGCGTTCAAATGTAATATACAGAAAATTGATATTTGGTTTGAACAGTTGAAAAAATGAGACATATCACATGGATGCAGCTGCCGTTGAATTGAATGACAGTTTTCTTGGGGTGAAAAGAGTTGTCTGTCAGATGATGTGAAAATCCTTAAATATTTATTTTTACTGACACTCTTTACATGTTTGATAGTTGACTCTACATTTTCAATCCTTTTTTTGCCCTCTCTTTTAGATTTTGGATTTGGATTTTGACCGTCTTAAACCATACGATTTCTGGAAAATCAAAATTTTTAAAAACCTAAACTAAAACTTGACTTATCTAGGGGTTGTTTGGTTCCAGGTTTGGGTTGTTAAGCAGGAAGTTGTTGAACAGGAGTTTGTTAACTCTGTGTTTGATTTGTATAATAAGTTTGTTAAGTATAAAATATATTGAATTTTTAAAAATAAATAGATTTGTTAAAATATGAGGTTAACAAACTAATTATATATTAAGTTTTAAAACTGAAAAACAAACAGCTGGTTAGAGTTGTACTATAATCCTTAATTCACTACCCAAACCTAACAACTAAATGACCCCTAAAATGTTTGATTGGAAGTTTAAAAATGTGTTGTTATGAAATATAATCCTTAAGAATGTGATATCCCCATTCGTATATAAAAAAACTAAGGTGAGAATGAGTTTATGAATTATACCTCATTCACGTTATATTGAAATTTTCAAACCCGAAACAAAGTGTAAATAGGGTTTTTGAAATAGAAGCAAAATGAAATAAATGGACAGGAAGTCTAGTTTTGACGAGGCAGAGTGAGAGAGACAGACAGCAGGCCTTTAGAGCCAAAGACCAACCGCACCGCACATGACTCTGCACGTGTGTGTCCCATCCCGCGTTTTCATACGTTTGCCACCTCATCATCGGGTTTCGGACACGACAGAATAAGTCAGATTGTTCACATTCACAAGGTTGGGATTTTTTTTTTAATTAAAAAAAAATTCTCACTTTTTATTCATTTTAAAATAAAAGTAAAAAAATGAGAATAACCGTTAAAGTAAGAATCGAATGGGTTTAGGCTTTTTCAACGTAAGCCCAATCCGTTGTTCAAATTGCGGATTGTTCGGGGGCTTGGGTTTAAGCCCACTCGGTCCTTACATTCTCTTGGATCCGGATTGTAATTAAGAAAAAATAAAGGGTAAAATACCATTTTGGTCCCTGAACTTTCACTCAAATTTCATTTTCGTCCCTGAACTTTCAAAAGTCACCATTTTCGTCCCTGAACTTTCCAATTCGTTTCGTTTTAGTCCTTCAGAAATTTTTTTCATCTAGGACATCACCGAAAGGGCTTATGTGGCATATAATTGATGATATGACATTATATAAATATACAATTATGTTAAAAGATGTAGAAAAACGAATATACAATGAGATTTAAGACTGGAATTAAAGAGACAAAGATGAGATTAATCTTTCTTTATATTCGTTTTTCCATGGTATTTAACCTTACGGTATATTTCTATAATGTCACATAATCAATTACTTGCCACATAAGCCCTCCATTAGTGTTTTAGACGAAAAATAAAATCTGAAGGACCAAAACGAAACGAAACGGAAAGTTCAGGGACGAAATTGGTAACTTTTGAAAGTTCAGGGACGAAAATGAAACTTGAGTGAAAGTTCAGGGACCAAAATGACATTTTACCCAAAAATAAATTTAGGGCCCGTTTGGTAACTGATGTGGATCAAGATTGTTTAATTAGTATATGTTTATTTATGAGTTGTTAGTAGGATATTAGTTTACTTTAATGTATTTAATTAGTATAATTAAATAGTATTAGTTTCTATTTAGTTTAGTTAATTTTAGGGTTTTTATTGTAAGATTATAAATAGTCATCTTAGGGTTCATTTAAAAATAGAATCTTATCTTTTATCCAATTTGAATATCAATCAAATAGAGAGAGTATTTCTCCTCTTTGGGTTTCAACCCTTTGTTCTTGGGATGGATTTCCCATTCAAGCATGGATTTGCTTGTTGAGGCCGTGGACTCGGCCTCGCCCTACATCAGTAACCTTCCTCGTTTCCATTTGGGATATATTGGTAGATTGCCCACCAATTAAAAAAAATAAAGGTTTAGGGCCCATTCTAAAAAAATAAAACAAAATAGCCTATTTATATATAAAATACCTAAATCACCCTTACTAAACTTAATTAAGAAGGAAAGAAGAAAGAGAATTAATATTTGAAAAATGCTTAAATCAAGGAAATATTAAATATTAAAAAATCAAAAACGAAAATAAGAGAGAATCAAAAATTTAAAAAAAATCAAAACTAAACAAAAAAAAATCTAACTTTTCAAAACCGATAACTTTTTTTCCAGTGAATCTTCTAAAAATTCTTTCGACGTACATTATATATTGTAATATTGTACGCACATCCAATATTATAAATGTACAGAGAAGATGGTTCAATTTACTTTATATCGATAAAAGGAAAAGCTTTCGTCCCAAATGGGGAGTAGTATAAAAAAATAGAAAAATGATCTCAAATAATACATTTTTTTTATACATGTTTCTATCTATTTCTGTAAACTCTTTTAAAAAAATATTAAAAAAAATAGAAGATAAGTTTGAATGGCTCAAAAAAAAATTTACATGGTTGCCTTGTGCTTTGGGTGACACGTGGCTAGTGAGTTGTAAAAAAAAAAAATTTAAAAACCAAACTGAATTTTTACTGTAGCATCCGAGAGCAGGGAATGAAGGAGAAAGGGAAAAAAAAAGAAAAAGAAAGGAGAATTGGAAATTTTATTATAATAACGACAAATTGTGAAGTGTTGAATTCAATTTGTGGTATAATTACTTATTGGTAAGTGATTTCTTCAACCCAATTTTTCATTTGGTGGATTTTTGCTAAGCTTCAAGATTGATGTTATTTGGTTTGAAAAGTATATTGGAAGTGTAGTAAATTGAAGGAAAAGTGAAACTCTAACCATTGGAATATTAATTGTCATTTTATGTGTTTTCAATATGTTTTTCTAAAATATAAAAATACTAAAAGATTATTAATAGGTATTTTTTTTCATTCAATATATATTTCAGGTGATACGGAGATTGGCACCGCTTATAACCCGGGATCATAAGCGGGATAGTTTTTTTTTGTGAGTGGGTAAAATGTTATTTTTGAATTATCCCTAATTATTTTCTTATAAATTTCAAGTTAGCCTATATATTATAAATATCCTATTATACACATGTTTTTATGGTTTAAAAATAATGTTTATGTGTTTTACAATTACTTATGAATATTCTTATGAAACTGAACAATATGTTATTATGGAAAAAGTATTAGTTTCCATGAATTTATGATGGTTTACAAGCTATATAATGGTTTTCGTAAGCTATTTTCAAACCAATAAAATATTGTACCCACTAGTTTAGCTTTCAGCAGGTATTTAGGACCCACTTTATATATACACATAGACTTTGGGCCGTATGTTAGGGTGAATAGCCTTTTAGGGGCAACTCTGCGCGCGTATGACCAATTTCAGTATAATCAGTTACTCTACTGCATAACTTGATTTATCTTGTGTGTAGTATGACCAATTGTGGGTATGCGTTTGGTTTCGGTTTTCTATTATATGAATATGAAATGATATTATTACGTGAACTCGCCAAATATGAGTTTTTATTATGTATGAAAAGTGATTTGTTAAGAAATATGTTTGTTTGCCAAGGTCGTGTTTTCTACGATATTTAACTCAAAAGTATGTATTAATTTATAAAAGATCATACTCACTGAGTTTTTGCTCATGATTTTTCATGTTTTGTTTTCCCTCCTCCAGGTAGCTCCTGAGTTTTAAGGACAAGCCTTACGAGAGACTTTTGCACCACCAGTTCTCGTTTCATCTTCACCTAACCTGTGTATGACATTTTGCATGTGATTGTATATATTTGTTTATAAGTGTCAGTGTTAGATCGAGTAAGTGGTTTTATAATTTTTTAGGCTAGTCAAGTAGGTGGAGATGTTTATAGTGAAACAACCGTGTAAGTGTTTCTCTTAATTGTTATTAAAATAAAAATTACTGTCTTTGGCTGTTTTGAGTTATTTTCTTAGGGCAGGGCCAGTTATAATATATGCAGATTTATGTTAAATGTATTCACGGGTTGGTTTACTCGAGAAATAAACGAAACTGTGCCAAAATTTCCTTAAATATTTAGAAGTTAAACTATGATTAACTAGTTATTTTAGTTCCACTTGATGGTATGCGTTGACATTAGCTTTCGCTTGCCATCAGCATGTGTCGTCTCGAGTGTTTAGGGGGTTATTTTATGAGTTTTAATTTATGGAAAAAAAACTCATTTAATTAACAATTATTCAACCAAAAATAAAAATAAAAATAGTAAATATTAGAAATTATGATGATTCAGAGTTGTTAAGTCTCCATATCATTAGTTCGAAAGATCGGTACCCTCAGAAGTAAATATGATTAACAAATTGTACATTTATTTTTAAAGATTTATTGGAATTGAAGCATTAAGCAATATATTATTTCGATAAATTATTGAAAGCTATGTTATATATATATGTTAGGTTATTTTGACAATTCCCTATAAAAGTTAAATATAATAGTTTTACATGATAATAATTTATTTTCATAAATATAGTGATTGACTTAAAGATATATATTAAATATTTGATCAAATTTATAATTTAAAAAAAAATATTTATAAATAGATTTCTAATAGCACTAAAAAATATTGGTCAAACATTAACCAAGACTTTGACTATAAGACTAATTTGTATACAATCATCGAGAGTATTCAAAGATTCAATCATATTTCTTTCACAGTAATATGTAATTTGCACATTAGCCATTGTCATCCACTTGGTTATTCAATTTCCAGTCTCCATCACTTTTCCTCAACAGAAACAATAAACACAAAAACAGAGCATTGAATCTTACAAAAACAGAGGAAAAACAGATAATACTTCTCATACTAATCAAACTTTTTAACATTAAAAATGGGAATTCCGACAGCAATTCGGTTGTTTAGGAAGAAGATTCGGCCTGTTTTTGCCGTCTTTTATTTAATTATGTTGCTTCTTTTTTTTTTACATTTGGTTAATGTATCTGTTGGTAAAAGACAACTAAAAATGTAAAGCCCAACAAAATGGAAAAACCAAAGCTGTTTATTATGAACCACGAAATATTAAACACAGACATCATTTAATGATTTGGACTTCGCCTAAAATGTTTGAATTTTCTCACCTTTTTTTTTTTTCATAGTCAATAAGTTTCGTTTTCCTTATTTTACGCACGATACTTTCACTTTCAAATAATTCTATTAGAATGCTAACAAAATCCTATATTGATTAGGAAAAGATATGATAAATGAAGTGACACGTCTCCATTGGAATGAGATTTTACGAAGACACTAATGCATAATATACTTTTAGAGTGGAGATGTGGAAGTCCCTTAGATCTGACAAATTCATATTTATATATATTTAATAAAAAGGGGAATCACGTAATTTTTTTTGCCTTCAATTAACCTAATAAGATGCCCTTCGTGCTCTAGATTCTTTCTGGTCCCACAGTAATTGAGTGGGTGGGGACCCAAGTGATTTTAAAATTTAGTAAACGAACAAATTAAATTATTAAAAAGTTAAAAGTGAGAATATAGAAAGAGAAAAAAAAAAAAAAGATGAAGAAGAAGGTTGATTTCAAAGCCATCAGCTTGACCAATCCAGATACATTGGACATAACATGAATTTCTGATTCTTAATGGTCCCTTCTTCCATTTCCTTTTAGAAACTTCTAAAATTTATAACTCACGTGCTTGCTGGTTTTATTTTAAAAAATTATTTATTTATTTTTGGCTGCTTTTTGGACACATATATAAGGGATGTCTTTGAATTAAGTTTAAACCATGCAAAAATATTAGCCATGGACGAGAACCAAAGAGGCAATAGCAATGATCAAGAGGGTGAAGGTGGTGGAGAGACTCGATACCGGGGTGTTCGACGTCGACCGTGGGGGAAGTTCGCGGCGGAGATTCGTGACTCTTCGAGGCAGGGTGCTCGTGTGTGGCTTGGCACTTTCAACACGGCTGAAGAAGCTGCACGAGCATATGATAGAGCTGCTTATAATATGCGTGGTCATTTGGCTGTCCTGAATTTCCCAAATGAATATCCATCGTACGGTGGTAGCTCTTCTTCGGGTTCCAGTTCACGACGGGGAAATGCGGCGGAGAGAGGTGGTGGAAGGCAGCAAGTGATTGAATTTGAGTATCTGGATGATAAGATTTTGGAGGAACTTCTTGATTATGAAGAGAAAAGGAAGAAGTAATTAACAACACTACTATAATAAGCCTCAACATGGGAGCGGGAATGCCTATCAATAAGTAATTGTAATTCCCCTAATCTCTCTTCCATAAATGGGAATTAACCATAACTATGATAATATTTCAATCTTGTTTTTGGGAATTGAAAAATAAGTGAGTTTGTTAGGTTAATTACCTGGTTTGGGTTAAATTAATGATGCAGTCAATTTCTAGCAGAGCAAACAATTTTGTTTGCTTCTTCAACCATTTGAATTCTGGTAAGACTTTGAGTATCTGTGTTACTCAAATAATTATCAAGTATGTAATTTGTGACAATTCAATCGGTTACATTATTAGTTCCTCTCATTGTTTTTAAGTGTTTCATCTAAAGTTAATTCTCATCTACATCTATTTTTTTTTTTTTTAAAAAAAAGGGATATTTATTGGTCTGAGGAGCTCCTTACTTTACTACTTATCACATTTTTTATTAAATAAAACATAAAAGTGGAATCTATGTTTATATTATAAAACAAGTGAAAATTTCTGATAGATTCATAGTAGTTACTTCTATACTCGATGTGAAAATGTTTCAAAACAGTGGACACTCTTAAATCGGCTGCTCAAGTTGTTGGGCTTGACAAATTTAATTCATTTATATATTCTTAAGTCTCTCTTATGTGTGAATTCAGATATTTGTACTAGATCTAATCACATGAAATATTAATAGATGAGGAAGTAAATGATTATGCACATGTTTTTTTTACTTTGATTTTAGGATTTCCACTTTGATACCATGTTAAATCACTAATACATCCAAAATCTTAATCATTGGTATATTCTTAACAAATTTTATTACTTATATCGTTGATATATGTGTGTGTCATAACATAGATGAGAAGAGTATGATATATTTTTTTTATATACAAATGAAGTATGGAAAATATTCTCATAAAACTCATATAATTATTTACCGATCACTATGTTTTGTACCATAGACGTGAGATATAAAAAAGGGTAAGGAGATATATATATATATATATATTAAGAAATTTAATATATGTGTTTTCTTCAAAATATTTTTATTCCCGATAGTATAAAAACAGGGTCAACCTGGATTCAAGTCATATGACATCAGATTTCTCCTTTTAGACATTTGACCATTTCTTTACAATTAATATGAAAGTGGATCTTGAATGAAAATGACTCATCAAGCAAATGACGAATTCACTTGCTTTGACTGCGATTTTTATGTGTATTGCATTTTTGCTCAAAAGACCTATTTTTTAAAAAAAATGTGGATGTTGTTTTACTTAAACTAGTTTCCCAATTTTCATTTTCCCACACGCAATTTATCTCAATATTTATTTTTCAAAATTGAAGGGGCCTAGCTCTTGTTTTTTCAAATTTTTTTTTTTTAATTCAGAAGTTTACTTTGACTAATCAATGCGAGACAAAAATAAAAGCCGGTCTAGAACTCATGCTTACGGGCTATGTTTTATTTTAGTTTCTTCCTTTTATTTGATATATTATTAAAAATATATATATATATTACGTCAAATTAAGAGGAGATTGACTAGCCACTTAAACTATATTGAGATTGACATAAATCATAGTGAAAGTTTCATCTCCTAATTTATTTATGAACTTTCATATTTGCTCTCATGTGAGGGTTTCAATTGGATACTAAAGCTTCCAATTTTATTTTATTCTTTTTAATATATATTTATAGTTTTTTTTTCCATAATTTATATCTTTAGATAAAATTCATGATTTTCACATTATCAAAATTTTATTAAAATAAAATATTTTTATATTCATAAGACAACTAAATATAGATAAATATCAATCAAATATTTAATAATTTTTTTTGTTATACTCAAATTATTCCGAAATATTATCAAAGTTAACCTGTTTGTGTAAAAATAAGAAAGTTTCATGGAACATTGAAATTTTTTTATTACATTTTATCTATTTTATCACTCTTTATCTTTTAAAAATAGGAAAATACTTGTTTGTCAGGGGTGCTTCTCCTAACATTTCTATGTGTTCATTTTCGGTTGGTTAAAAGTAAATAAGTGGGTCTCATATAATAAATAAAAAAATATCAATGTTCCTTTATTATTTTAATCAATAGAAAGAGAATATTTAAGAAGATAAGGTTATAAGTATTCTCTTTATACTTATTTTTATGAAATTTATATCCCTTGGAAATTCTGACTCCGCCTAAAGAGAGATCAGAATTACTTTAAAAACAAAATGGAGAGATGCATGAGAGTGACAAAGGCCGAGAAAATTTGTGGCTTTGGTAGAATAGTGAGACCTGGATGCAAAACTTAGGGTTAATTAAGAGAGAGTTTTAGGAGTTAATTAAGGGGACCGTGGATCCAATTTTTTTGTAATAAATGGATAAATTCATCGTGACATTAAATTTTCATCGTATAATTTATCATGTGATATTTATTTATTCGATCAAATTCTTGGGTGATATTTGTTTGGGTGAATTTCACTAATAATCAAAAAAATTATTGATATATCAAATATACAAGATATTTTTATTAAATATCAATAATATCCAAAACCGCCACAGACCAAATGAAATTACATTGTGAAAGGACAAACATACCCCTGATTTAATTTCTCCTTAATTTGTGTAAAATTTAGGGAAAATTATAAAATCTTTTAAATTTTACAAAATTAATGGAAAAATCAAATCTAAACAAAAATAAAAACTATAACAAAAGATAAAATAAAAATCTTCAAACTTCTAACTTGTTCTTCAACCTTCTGACTTCTTCTTCAAGGTAAGATCAAATGTCTTTCTTGTTCGTCATCCTAAAAAATACAGAGATAAAAAGTAAACAGTTTATTAATGTGCACTTAAAATTGATACCGGACACAAAAATTGATGAAACACTTTTGAAAACATATGTAAATAGGCTTTTAAAATAAATATTGAATAAAAATAAACATTTTACTAAAAGTAACTTATCTACAAAATACATAGAAAGCGAGTTCATCGAGAATTGAAAAGGTAATTTTTTTTATAAACAGTTTACTTTTAGTAAACATTTATTTAGGAAAATTCAATTGTTCTTCCTGATCGTCCTCTTACAAAATACAGAGATAAAAAGTAAAAACGAAAAAGAAAAACAATTCATTCAGATATAGAGCGAAAGCACAAAATTGGAGATGAAAAAGAGATCAACGTTTCTATAAATATGTAAATAGAAAATTAAAATAAATGTTGCACAAAAATAAACATTTTAAAAACAAACAAATTCAAGTGGGGGAGTACCTAAAAATTTAGAAGAATAAGAAAAAGATGAGTTTTTTTTTTATTAAATTCTGGGGTAAGAGAATAAAAATGGTTTGACCACAAATCCATGTTTCTATTCCACAACCAATCAAATCACCAAGAAGGGTATGAATATAATACCCATAAATTCCAAATGAAGATCAAGCAAAAAAAGGAAGAAAAAAAAATATGTATTTGGTTTCTCCAGGTCGAAACTGTGGTTTCTCGACTATAAGACCTCTTCCATGAAATCTTCTCCACTATAAGACATCTTCCATGAAATATAAGACCTCTTCCATGAAACTATAGTGATTTCTCCAGGTCGAAGCTCGACCGTAAACATTTATTGATCACCCTATTTCACAAACGAAGAAGGATCTCTTAATGAATCACCACCATTTCTGGCGCGAATTCCGATAGTGCCGCCACTGGATTTTCCCTCTTCCATAGAATTACGATAGTTGATGGTTCGATGAAATTAGGGTTACAGAATCAATATTTATTTTTTTAAAACAAAAACAATATCCTTAAGAAACTGTATAATTAAGATTTGGTTACTGCCAAATCAAATTCAAATTAAATGGATAAAAAAGGCAACAAATAACGTAAATAAATAAAATCCCAATAATCACGGACAGACATAAATGATTACAGGATTTTTAAAAAAGTAAAAAATAAAATAAAATGAATAACAAAATAACGAAGGGCAAAGATGTAAACGGTATCATTAATGTCAATGGTTGCGCCGCCTGAATATGTGTTATTTGGGTAAAAATGAAATATAATCTTAACAACCGGTAATATTGAAATTGGGTGAATTATTCGGGATATTAGTGATATTAATCTCTATTTGTTTTGATAAACAATTTAGAAAAATATCTTTATAAGTATTTGTTTATAAAATGTTATTAATTATTTTTGAAAATGTTATTTTCAATAAAGTTTAAAATTTTATAAATTTATTGATTTTTAAAAAGTTTGTTTAACTAATATTTTGGGCTTATTTAAAAAATATATATTAAAATGTTTTAAAAATTTGTCAACATTTTTAAAGGCGTAATAGATCACATCATATTCATAACTAGGATTTACCTTTTTAAATAATATCGTAGTTTTAAAAAATAAATTGATAAAATAGCATTGTTTTAAAATTAAGTTAAATAGAGGCTTTGTTTGTTTGTTTTTCATAAACATGTTTGGAGTCGGACTTATGTGAATTCACTGTTCACATATATGTACCACGTTTTTTTTTTTTTGTCTCATCATGTGAATTCACATGTTGACTTTAATCACCAAATGTCCAACTTTGAATAACAAAATCTTTTTTTTTCCAAGTTCATAATTATTATTATTACAACTACCACATAGATTGAGCGGCTTCATCATTCTGAATTATTCATTCTCGATTCTAATTTTTCATAAGATCACAAGCAATCAAAATTCCTTTCGTATATATTATTAATCATAAATTATAATATAACTCAACCAATAACTTTATTAAGAAATGACAAGAACGGTAAAAAAATTCGTCATTAATTTTAAAGTGTTTTAATGATAAGAATTATAATCATTAATTTGCCAATACAAACATAGTTTAATGGTTTAAAATCTGCTTCATTACAATTAGATCAAAAGTTCGAGTCTTCCCTTCCCCCAATTTAATATAATATCTCAAAATGGTATAATAATTAATTTTAAAAGTACACCACTTAAAATAAGAGGTGAATAACCCCAATCTTTGTCTAAAAACATGTGTTTTTTTTTTAACAAGAACATAAAATATATGTACAATCTTTTATATTGGCCATCAAAATGATTTCAATCAAAACAATTGGACTATCCATATAAATTCCTTTTCAAGTAATCGGCCGTTTCCTTAGAATGAGTCAGACCAAAGTGCAGAGTAAGCCTCTTTTATCGCACCGGCCCATATTTCCGAGGTTAACCAAGTCCATCTGTGAACTGAGCCAGATCCAGCAGCTCAAAAAAGGTAATTCCATCATTATTTCTAAAATTTAACTTTGGTAAAGTATTTAAAAATGTTTATCAATAAAGAAAATATTTTTAATAACTATTAAAAAAAATACTTTAAACACTTTTAAAAGATATCTCAAACGAGTACTTAAAACAAAATTTAATTATTCTAATACGAAACAAGATTTTCTCTTTAAAATTATTAATTTACTTATTATTATTATAAATATTTATAGAGATGAGTTTCCAAAGCTCCCGTCTTGTCTCAGCTTTATTATTAACTCTGATTCCAACACTACGTAGGGTCAGGATGAGAAATTTTCTTCTGATCTCGCCATTTCCATTCTCGTTGAACGAGAGATTTTTTCCTAATCTCTATAATGATTTTTGAAGATATAATTTCAAATTTTATGTGGTAGTTTGTCGTATTAAATTTTTAGAGTGTTAATGGTTCAAATTGAATATTTTGAAGTTGTAATAATCACAACCTAATAGTTCAGAAAATTTTGCGTTTTTTTTTATTCATGGACAAGAGAAAAATTTAACTGGATTTAACATTTGTCTTTCCCTAAAAAAAAGTAACATAGAAAATTTTAAAATTGAACAGCTCGAAAAAAACTCAAAAGAAACAACTCTAAACGAGACAAAACGCATCAGATTGAGATTCTCCACTACTAGATAAATTAATTGAACCTGAAAATCATAATTTAGCACCAAAAAATCGTAATACTTTGGTCGCACCGTTATATCATGAAGTTACACCATTTGTCTCTTTTTCCAAATAAAAGCCTACACCCTATTCTACGTGCTAGATGCTAAGGCAATTATCACATTCTTTCTTTATTATTTTCCCCCCTTTCCCATCTTTTTATTTCAACACATGCATGACATGGAGATGGGTGTTATTGTCCCACCATGCAAGGAGAAGTCGTTGTCCATAGAAATATAAAACATTAAATTAACGGGTATCGACAGATATTCAGATAAAAATAATGGAAGCGATGGAAACTTACATGAATACTTAGAATTGATCAATAAAACTTGAACTACTCTTTAAATAAGTCATAATTAATCATATAAGTAAGTTTTACATTTATAAATGATATTTAACATTGAGAAAATATAAAAATACAATAAATTGAAGAGAAACGAAAATAAAATAAATTAAAAGTTTTAAAAAAATTAAAGAGATAATGAAATGAAAATTAGTAATAAATTAAATAGAGATAATGATTAAAATAAAAAGTTAAAAAAAGAATAAAGTAGAGAAACTGATCAACGATAGTTGTGTACTAGTTCGATGCAAATGTCGATAATTTCGAAGATATTGTTTATCCCTGTTTAAAAAGTCAAAGCTCTATTTTAGAGACATATCCCTGTTTAAGAACTTGTAACAGCCTTGGTAAGCATATCTGAAGGGTTGTCATTCGTACGAATCTTAGTTATCTCAATCTCTCCTTCAGCAATAACACCTCTAATAAAGTGCATATTTATGTCTATGCGCTTATTTCTCTCGTGGAACATTTGATTTTTTTTATAGGTAAATTGCCTTTTGGTTATCACAATGTATAGTGATTGGCTCTTGAGATATGTCAATTTCCTTCAACAACCCTTTGAAAAACAATGCTTCCTTTACTCCTTCAGCTCTTGATATGTACTCAGCTTCAGTGGATAAAAGTGAACTACATGTTGTAGTTGTGATTTCCAGCTAACAGCTCCTCCAAAAAGTGTGAAAATGTATCCTTATAAGGACTTTCTCTTGTCTCTATCACCAGCAAAATAAAAATTCACATATCCTTCTAAGATTTTGCTTTGATGTTCAAAACTTACATACAACAGACCATCACTTGAGGTGTCAGACAGATACTTCAGAGTCCATTTTAAAGCTTGTCAATGTTCACTTCATGGATTGTTCATATATATGCTCAAGAGACTGGAAACATGCGTGTCTTCTTTTGCAAATGTGACATCCCTGTTTATGAAGCATTTTGGTGTCTTGCCATCATCACTCCAGCCATTGACACCATTTGGGTAGCCTATTAAACATACATTTCCTTGTCCTTTGATCCAATTTCCATTCCTTGACATAAGCATATGCTAAATAGACAAATACTCTCAAATTTTCAAGTTGAGAAGGTGATCCATTCCACAATTCTTTAGGGTTCTTAAGATCAATTGCAGTGGAGGGACATCTATTAATTAGATATGTTGCAGTGGCCACATCAGAAAGTTTATTTTTTTGAGAAGTGTACCTGACTGTTTTGTGCCTCATCATGCCCTCTTCAATACAGAGTTTGTCAAATGCTTCATTCACAAATTCAAGGCCATTATCATTCCTCAACTTCTTGACTTTCTTCCCTGTTTGAGTCTACACCATTTTCTCTCATTCGCATAATTGGGTGAAGGCTTGGTCTTTGGATTTAAGAAAGTAAACCCAAACTTTCTTGGAATGATCATCAATGAGTGATATCTTGGTCTTTGGATTTAAGAAAGTAAACCCAAACTTTCTTGGAATGATCATCAATGAGTGATATGAAGTATTTGTTACCTCTAAGCCTCATCATATGGATAAAGCCCGTGGTGCCTAACCCGACCCCAACCTTGGCTCGCTACCAAGAAGTCAACGGTTGACGGGCCAGGCTCGGCCCGACCTATAAATCTTTGGGCTGGATATGGATTATGCATTTGAGCCCAAGCTCGGCCCACAAGCTTTATCCATAGGGCCCCTATTAGGCCCAGCCCGAGGCCCGTTAAAAAATTATTAAAAAATATATATAAATTTAATATATATAATTATAAAATATAATGTTAATATTTTATTTTATTTTTAATATTTAAATATAATCTTATATATAATTATAAAATATATTATATTATATTTTAAAAAAGAAATGGAATAATCTTTACTTTACTTCATTATTATTTTTTTATCCATTTTAGTTTGTCACTTTTTAAGTTAAATTTTAAAAAAAAAAAATATAGTCAAATTAAGCTAAAAGAATGATAAATAAATTTAATTTAAAAGTTTAATAAACCATATAAAATAAAATATAAATAAAAAATATATATAGTAGTAAAATAATAAATTAACTCCAACAGTTTAGAATTAAGTATAAGTTTAATAAACATATAAGAACAAATATAAATAAATAATGTAAAAATTTAAATTAACTTTTTTTACATCACATTAGAGTTAAGTTTAAGTTTAAAAAGTTAAAAATACTTTTTTAAAAATACAATTAAAAATTTAATGAAAATTTAATTAAATAAATAAAACTTTGAACGGACTGGGTCAAGCCCGGCCTGACCCGTATTTTATCTCATGGGTCCAAGCCCGTGAACTGGGCTTGGACTTACAATTTTAAGTCAGGCCCGACCCTGCCCATTTATTGACCAGGCCTTGCAAGCCCGGTCCAAGCCCGGCCCATTGACGAAGCTTAGTTACCTCCATTTGATTCTACATTGAATAGTCCTCATAGATCAGAATGGATGTATGCAAGTGTCTCTTTTGATTAACATACTTCATAAAATAAAATAAAAACTAATCCATTTTTTTTTAATTAATAATCTTCATTTCTTCTCCTACTTATTAAAAAACAAACATAATTAACGGGACTCGTCTGATTCTTATATTCTAAAAGTAAAAAGTATAATCTTAAAATATGATTATAGTAATATAATTTTTTTCCAGTCTGTAAATTGAAAAATACCCGCCACGACATCATTTTTCTATATTTTTTGGTAATTCAGGCAGATTAACTTAATCTCTTAAAGTTATAAATCAGATTCATGTACCTGATTATTACATGATTAGCAATTGAATAAGATTAAGGATTAAAAGTCTTGTGACAATATATATTCCAAATCACTAACTTTATCTTGTTAATTTAATATTAATGTTAATAACTAAGTTTAATTATGCTTCATTAACAAATTATAATTATTAGTAGAATAGAGAGAGACGTGGGGTTCCAATAGGAAGATTTGATAAGCACTCGGGTTGGCATTTGGATTATAAATTGCTATAATCTTCGACTTATTTTATTTTATTTTTATAATTAGTTTAATTAAAATATTTATTTGTTTTATTGATTTAAGTGTTTTGCTAGAGTTAGACGTAACTTAACCCAATCGCATTTGTTGAGGAAAAAAAAAGGTTAAATTATGTTATCCTTTTGAGGGCCAAACTTCTTTCTTTCTTTTTTTTGTCGAATTTCTAAGTCAAATTGATTGGAAAGTGAAGTCTTTCTTTCAAGCCTGCCAAATACCATTCTTTTCGTCCTAAAATTCTCCAACTCTAATTCATTGTTGATTGATTTTCTTGTTGATTTTTTAAAAGGAGAATTGGGGAATTATCAGCTATTGAAAGTTTGAAACAATTTTTTTTTTAATTATATTGAAGAGGCATTTTATCCCCACGCCATATACAAGTGTAATGAATTTGAGTGCCCAGTACAAACTTCACATATGGAAATCTTACACGTATATGTACCCTTTATGAAAGTGTATTGCTAAGGGTAATTACATGTCTAATTCGATGATGACAATCTATTTCTTTCTTTAATTTGACTTTGAGGATGTCTAAGAACATCTTTCATATTATAGTGTATGAATGTAAAACTACAAATATATATAGGGGTAAAATCAAGAAAAATCTTATTGGGTAACAAAATTGTAATATTACATGTGTGAATTTAAGCATTATATACTATATTTATAAATCAGTTTTTGGGTTGTTATTTTTTTAAATATTGGACAGCCCAAAAATCAATGAAAAAAAATGGGTTTGTGTGATTCTGAAGTAAGATTTTAGGTAAAAGAAGATTGTGTTGATTATCTATCATACATTCCAAGTAAATAAACTTTAAATTTTATTTTAAGTGAGATTGTTGGTTATAAAGATGTCTTTTATCTTTATATGTTAAAATTGTGAGATGAATACACGATGCTACCTTAACAACTAAAAGTACCACCGTTTTTAAAATTGAAAAAACTTAGTTGCACCAAACTAATTGGGTGCACCCGAGTGTTGATTTTATTTTTTTGCATATTTTTTACATTTCGCTGCAGCACCCAAATATTTCTCTTTGAAAATATTATATTTTTTAGAATATATAATATTTTAATTAAAAAAGGGGAAAATATAGTGAAAATCAATTGAATCTAACCAGATGGCTGTAAACATCAGCACTTGCCTAACCACAAAAGTCAGACAAAAAAAAAGATTTTTGATTTTTGGATCTTCATATAACTTTTAAATAAAATTGGTTTGGCCAATGAGGATTGGGCTTCGTTTTCAACGCCCTCTTCTTTTTACTATGGTTTTTTTGTCATTTTTGTAGTGATACTGATGAGTAAAGAAATGTCCAAATAATCACCAACACAATCTAAACCAACTTTCTCATTTTTTATTTATTTTATGTTTTGATCACGTGACAGAATATGAGACAGTTTGGCTTTTGTGCCCACCACTACGATTTCGATTACTCAATTCCAGAAATGACATGGCATTTTTCTTTTTTATATCAACATTCAAAGCAAAGTTTGAATTTTACTTTCTTTTTTTAACTCCTTTTGAATATTATTATTAAAAAAGAAACAAGATTTCACATAATGGCTCAAAAAAAAATTTACATGGTTGCCTTGTGCTTTGGGTGACACGTGGCTAGTGAGTTGTAAAAAAAAATAAAATTTAAAAACCAAACTGAATTTTTACTGTAGCATCCGAGAGCAGGGAATGAAGGAGAAAGGGAAAAAAAAGAAAAAGAAAGGAGAATTGGAAATTTTATTATAATAACGACAAACTGTGAAGTGTTGAATTCAATTTGTGGTATAATTACTTATTGGTAAGTGATTTCTTCAACCCAATTTTTCATTTGGTGGATTTTTGCTAAGCTTCAAGATTGATGTTATTTGGTTTGAAAAGTATATTGGAAGTGTAGTAAATTGAAGGAAAAGTGAAACTCTAACCATTGGAATATTAATTGTCATTTTATGTGTTTTCAATATGTTTTTCTAATATATAAAAATACTAAAAGATTATTAATAGGCATTTTTTTTCATTCAATATATATTTCAGGTGATACGGAGATTGGCATCGCTTATAACCCGGGATCATAAGCGGGATAGTTTTTTTTTGTGAGTGGGTAAAATGTTATTTTTGAATTATCCCTAATTATTTTCTTATAAATTTCAAGTTAGCCTATATATTATGAATATCCTATTATACACATGTTTTTATGGTTTAAAAATAATGTTTATGTGTTTTACAATTACTTATGAATATTCTTATGAAACTGAACAATATGTTATTATGGAAAAAGTATTAGTTTCCATGAATTTATGATGGTTTACAAGCTATATAATGGTTTTCGTAAGCTATTTTCAAACCAATAAAATATCGTACCCACTAGTTTAGCTTTCAGCAGGTATTTGGGACCCACTTTATATATACACATAGACTTTGGGCCGTATGTTAGGGTGAATAGCCTTTTAGGGGCAACTCCACGCGTATGACCAATTTCAGTATAATCGGTTCTTCTCTTGCATAACTTGATTTATCTTGTGTGTAGTATGACCAATTGTGGGTATGCGTTTGGTTTCGGTTTTCTATTATATGAATATGAAATGATATTATTACGTGAACTCGCCAAATATGAGTTTTTATTATGTATGAAAAGTGATTTGTTAAGAAATATGTTTGTTTGCCAAGGTCGTGTTTTCTACGATATTTAACTCAAAAGTATGTATTAATTTATAAAAGATCATACTCACTGAGTTTTTGCTCATGATTTTTCATGTTTTGTTTTCCCTCCTCCAGGTAGCTCCTGAGTTTTAAGGACAAGCCTTACGAGAGACTTTTGCACCACCAGTTCTCGTTTCATCTTCACCTAACCTGTGTATGACATTTTGCATGTGATTGTATATATTTGTTTATAAGTGTCAGTGTTAGATCGAGTAAGTGGTTTTATAATTTTTTAGGCTAGTCAAGTAGGTGGAGATGTTTATAGTGAAACAACCGTGTAAGTGTTTCTCTTAATTGTTATTAAAATAAAAATTACTGTCTTTGGCTGTTTTGAGTTATTTTAGGGCAGGGCCAGTTATAATATATGCAGATTTATGTTAAATGTATTCACGGGTTGGTTTACCTAGAAATAAACGAAATCGTGCCAAAATTTCCTTAAATATTTAGAAGTTAAACCGTGATTAACTAGTTATTTTAGTTCCACTTGATGGTATGCGTTGACATTAGCTTTAGCTTGCCATCGCATGTGTCGTCTCGAGTGTTTAGGGGTTATTTTATGAGTTTTAATTTATGGAAAAAAAACTCATTTAATTAACAATTATTCAACCAAAAATAAAAATAAAAATAGTAAATATTAGAAATTATGATGATTCAGAGTTGTTAAGTCTCCATATCATTAGTTCGAAAGATCGGTACCCTCAGAAGTAAATATGATTAACAAATTGTACATTTATTTTTAAAGATTTATTGGAATTGAAGCATTAAGCAATATATTATTTCGATAAATTATTGAAAGCTATGTTATATATATATGTTAGGTTATTTTGACAATTCCCTATAAAAGTTAAATATAATAGTTTTACATGATAATAATTTATTTTCATAAATATAGTGATTGACTTAAAGATATATATTAAATATTTGATCAAATTTATAATTTAAAAAAAAATATTTATAAATAGATTTCTAATAGCACTAAAAAAGATTGGTCAAACATTAACCAAGACTTTGACTATAAGACTAATTTGTATACAATCATCGAGAGTATTCAAAGATTCAATCATATTTCTTTCACAGTAATATGTAATTTGCACATTAGCCATTGTCATCCACTTGGTCATTCAATTTCCAGTCTCCATCACTTTTCCTCAACAGAAACAATAAACACAAAAACAGAGCATTGAATCTTACAAAAACAGAGGAAAAACAGATAATACTTCTCATACTAATCAAACTTTTTAACATTAAAAATGGGAATTCCGACAGCAATTCGGTTGTTTAGGAAGAAGATTCGGCCTGTTTTTGCCGTCTTTTATTTAATTATGTTGCTTCTTTTTTTTTTTCATTTGGTTAATGTATCTGTTGGTAAAAGACAACTAAAAATGTAAAGCCCAACAAAATGGAAAAACCAAAGCTGTTTATTATGAACCACGAAATATTAAACACAGACATCATTTAATGATTTGGACTTCGCCTAAAATGTTTGAATTTTCTCACCTTTTTTTTTTTTTGCATAGTCAATAAGTTTCGTTTTCCTTATTTTATGCACGATACTTTCACTTTCAAATAATTCTATTGGAATGCGAACAAAATTCTATATTGATTAGGAAAAGATATGATAAATGAAGTGACACGTCTCCATTGGAATGAGATTTTACGAAGACACTAATGCATAATATACTTTTAGAGTGGAGATGTGGAAGTCCCTTAGATCTGACAAATTCATATTTATATATATTTAATAAAAAGGGGAATCACGTAATTTTTTTTGCCTTCAATTAACCTAATAAGATGCCCTTCGTGCTCTAGATTCTTTCTGGTCCCACAGTAATTGAGTGGGTGGGGACCCAAGTGATTTTAAAATTTAGTAAACGAACAAATTAAATTATTAAAAAGTTAAAAGTGAGAATATAGAAAGAGAAAAAAAAAGAAGATGAAGAAGAAGGTTGATTTCAAAGCCATCAGCTTGACCAATCCAGATACATTGGACATAACATGAATTTCTGATTCTTAATGGTCCCTTCTTCCATTTCCTTTTAGAAACTTCTAAAATTTATAACTCACGTGCTTGCTGGTTTTATTTTAAAAAATTATTTATTTATTTTTGGCTGCTTTTTGGACACATATATAAGGGATGTCTTTGAATTAAGTTTAAACCATGCAAAAATATTAGCCATGGACGAGAACCAAAGAGGCAATAGCAATGATCAAGAGGGTGAAGGTGGTGGAGAGACTCGATACCGGGGTGTTCGACGTCGACCGTGGGGGAAGTTCGCGGCGGAGATTCGTGACTCTTCGAGGCAGGGTGCTCGTGTGTGGCTTGGCACTTTCAACACGGCTGAAGAAGCTGCACGAGCATATGATAGAGCTGCTTATAATATGCGTGGTCATTTGGCTGTCCTGAATTTCCCAAATGAATATCCATCGTACGGTGGTAGCTCTTCTTCGGGTTCCAGTTCACGACGGGGAAATGCGACGGAGAGAGGTGGTGGAAGGCAGCAAGTGATTGAATTTGAGTATCTGGATGATAAGATTTTGGAGGAACTTCTTGATTATGAAGAGAAAAGGAAGAAGTAATTAACAACACTACTATAATAAGCCTCAACATGGGAGCGGGAATGCCTATCAATAAGTAATTGTAATTCCCCTAATCTCTCTTCCATAAATGGGAATTAACCATAACTATGATAATTTCAATCTTGTTTTTGGGAATTGAAAAATAAGTAAGTTTGTTAGGTTAATTACCTGGTTTGGGTTAAATTAATGATGCAGTCAATTTCTAGCAGAGCAAACAATTTTGTTTGCTTCTTCAACCATTTGAATTCTTGTAAGACTTTGAGTATCTGTGTTACTCAAATAATTATCAAGTATGTAATTTGTGACAATTCAATCGGTTACATTATTAGTTCTTCTCATTGTTTTTAAGTGTTTCATCTAAAGTTAATTCTCATCTACGTCTATTTAAAAGAAAAAAAAGGGATATTTATTGGTCTGAGGAGCTCCTTACTTTACTACTTATCACATTTTTTATTAAATAAAACATAAAAGTGGAATCTATGTTAATATTATAAAACAAGTGAAAATTTCTAATAGATTCATAGTAGTTACTTCTATACTCGATGTGAAAATGTTTCAAAATAGTGGACACTCTTAAATCGGCTGCTCAAGTTGTTGGGCTTGACAAATTTAATTCATTTATATATTCTTAAGTCTCTTTTATGTGTGAATTCAAATATTTGTACCAGATCTAATCACGTGAAATATTAATAGATGAGGAAGTAAATGATAATGCACATGTTTTTTTTACTTTGATTTTAGGATTTCCACTTTGATACCATGTTAAATCACTAATACATCCAAAATCTTAATCATTGGTATATTCTTAACAAATTTTATTACTTATATCGTTGATATATGTGTGTGTCATGACATAGCTGAGAAGAGTATGATATATTTTTTTTATATACAAATGAAGTATGGAAAATATTCTCATAAAACTCATATAATTATTTACCCATCACTATGTTTTGTACCATAGATGTGAGATATAAAAAAGGGTAAGGAGATATATATATATATATATATATTAAGGAATTTAATATATGTGTTTTCTTCAAAATATTTTTATTCCCGATAGTATAAAAACAGGGTCAACCTGGATTCAAGTCATATGACATCAGATTTCTCCTTTTAGACATTTGACCATTTCTTTACAATTAATATGAAAGTGGATCTTGAATGAAAATGACTCATCAAGCAAATGACGAATTCACTTGCTTTGACTGCGATTTTTATGTGTATTGCATTTTTGCTCAAAAGACCTATTTTTTTAAAAAAATGTGGATGTTGTTTTACTTAAACTAGTTTCCCAATTTTCATTTTCCCACACGCAATTTATCTCAATATTTATTTTTCAAAATTGAAGGGGCCTAGCTCTTGTTTTTTCAATTTTTTTTTTTTTTTAATTCAGAAGTTTACTTTGACTAATCAATGCGAGACAAAAATAAAAGCCGGTCTAGAACTCATGCTTACGGGCTATGTTTTATTTTAGTTTCTTCCTTTTATTTGATATATTATTAAAAAAATATATATATTACGTCAAATTAAGAGGGATTGACTAGCCACTTAAACTATATTGAGGTTGACATAAATCATAGTGAAAGTTTCTGTTAGGACCTATTTCTCAGATTTAATAAAAATAATTCGTATGCTTAAATTGAGATTGACTAATCAGAATCAAATCTAAGGGTTTCGTGTGTTATAACACTAACTGCTCGATAGAACCAAAAATACAGCAGGATGTAAATATACAGTTCAATTATGCAGAAACTTAAAACTCGGAAATCAGCGTTGCAACGTTTGAAGCAGAGATAGGGAGCAGTAAGACAGAATTATAAGGAAAGGGAAAAAGATCGACACGATGATTTGATTAACGTGAGAAACCTCCACTGGTAAAAACTCACGGGGCCAAGCCCAGAACAAATCCACTAGAATTAATTAGTCATTCAATACAAGAATGTAAACCGAAAAACACAAATTAAAAGAACTCCCTTCTTTGTTTGTCTTTGGTTATTCTTCGCAACGACTTCGTCTACAATGGATTATCACAAGCTCCCCTTATGGGAAAGACGTCCCGAACAAGATCCCCTTGTACAGAACTTTCACGAGAAACTCCCTTCCTCGATTTGTAGTTGTAGGACTTCTTTTCTCAAGAATCCTTCAACTTGAAGCTTTGTTGAATGAAGATGAATGTGTCACTTTGATGAACACTCAGTAAACGAAATCTTGCCACAACAATGATGCTCAAAACAGAATCAAGATTTAGAATTAAAAAAGCTTAAAAACAGACCAAGCAGCAGCTCATCTTTTATAACCTTTTCCGAACAAATCTTAAGAGAAGAGCCGTTGGAAGGGCCAGCTAAGAACAACTAAATTAGCACAGTCAATCCCTAAAATAAAGCAATCAATTACCTGGAGATTTTTCCCTAAAAGAATGCAATCAGTAAGCTGGACAATCAAGGGTATTTCGTGGGTTTGCAAGAGAGAGAGAGATACATACAATGGAAGCAAATAAATGGAAATTTAGAAATTAGGGAGGAGAAAGGGGGATTTATAAAATCTGTTTTTCTATTTAAGGGTAAAAAGAATTAAAATGATTTTCTTTTTTATTTATGACAAAATAAAATGCCAAAACTAAAGGTTAAGAAAAATATCCTTTTAAAATAATTTTTTTTCAACAGTTTCATCTCCTAATTTATTTATGAACTTTCATATTTGCTCTCATGCGAGGGTTTCAATTGGATACTAAAGCTTCCAATTTTATTTTATTCTTTTTAATATATATTTATAGTTTTTTTTTCCATAATTTATATCTTTAGATAAAATTCATGATTTTCACATTATCAAAATTTTATTAAAATAAAATATTTTTATATTCATAAGACAACTAAATATAGATAAATATCAATCAAATATTTAATAATTTTTTTTTTTATACTCAAATTATTCCGAAATATTATCAAAGTTAACCTGTTTGTGTAAAAAAAAGAAAGTTTCATGGAACATTGAAATTTTTTTATTACATTTTATCTATTTTATCACTCTTTATCTTTTAAAAATAAGAAAATACTTGTTTGTCAGGAGGTGCTTCTCCTAACATTTCTATGTGTTCATTTTCGGTTGGTTAAAAGTAAATAAGTGGGTCTCATGTAATAAATAAAAAAATATCAACGTTCCTTTATTATTTTAATCAATAGAAAGGGAATATTTAAGAAGGTAAGGTTATAAGTATTCTCTTTATACTTATTTTTATGAAATTTATATCCCTTGGAAATTCTGACTCCGCCTAAAGGGAGATCAGAATTACTTTAGAAACAAAATGGAGAGATGCATGAGAGTGAGAACAAAGGCAGAGAAAATTTGTGGCTTTGGTAGAATAGTGAGACCTGGATGCAAAACTTAGGGTTAATTAAGAGAGAGTTTTAGGAGTTAATTAAGGGGACCGTGGATCCAATTTTTTTGTAATAAATAGATAAATTCATCGTGACATTAAATTTTCATCGTATAATTTATCATGTGATATTTATTTATTCGATCAAATTCTTGGGTGATATTTGTTTGGGTGAATTTCACTAATAATCAAAAAAATTATTGATATATCAAATATACAAGATATTTTTATTAAATATCAATAGTATCCAAAACCGCCACAGGCCAAATAAAATTACATTGTGAAAGGACGAACATACCCCTGATTTAATTTCTCCTTAATTTGTGTAAAATTTAGGGAAAATTATAAAATCTTTTAAATTTTACAAAATTAATGGAAAAATCAAATCTAAACAAAAATAAAAACTATAACAAAAGATAAAATAAAAAATCTTCAAACTTCTAACTTGTTCTTCAACCTTCTGACTTCTTCTTCGAGGTAAGATCAAATGTCTTTCTTGTTCGTCATCCTAAAAAATACAGAGATAAAAAGTAAACAGTTTATTAATGTGCACTTAAAATTGATATCGGACACAAAAATTGATGAAGCACTTTTGAAAACATATGTAAATAGGCTTTTAAAATAAATATTGAATAAAAATAAACATTTTACTAAAAGTAACTTATCTACAAAATACATAGAAAGCGAGTTCATCGAGAATTGAAAAGGTAATTTTTTTTTTAAACAGTTTACTTTTAGTAAACATTTATTTAGGAAAATTCAAATGTTCTTCCTGATCGTCCTCTTACAAAATACAGAGATAAAAAGTAAAAACGAAAAAGAAAAACAATTCATTCAGATATAGAGCGAAAGCACAAAATTGGAGATGAAAAAGAGATCAACGTTTCTATAAATATGTAAATAGAAAATTAAAATAAATGTTGCACAAAAATAAACATTTTAAAAACAAACAAATTCAAGTGGGGGAGTACCTAAAAATTTAGAAGAAGAAGAAGAAAAAGATGAGTTTTTTTTATATTAAATTATAGGGTAAGAGAATAAAAATGGTTTGACCACAAATCCATGTTTCTATTCCACAACCAATCAAAGCACCAAGAAGGGTATGAATATAAGGAGAAAAAAAAAATATGTATTTGGTTTCTCCAGGTCGAAGCTGTGGTTTCTCGACTATAAGACCTCTTCCATGAAATCTTCTCCACTATAAGACATCTTCCATGAAATATAAGACCTCTTCCATGAAACTATAGTGATTTCTCCAGGTCGAAGCTCAACCGTAAACATTTATCGATCACCCTATTTCACAAACAAAGAAGGATCTCTTAATGAATCACCACCGGAACCACCATTTCCGGCGCGAATTCCGATAGTGCCACCACTGGATTTTCCCTCTTCCATAGAATTACGATAGTTGATGGTTCGATGAAATTAGGGTTACATAATCAATATTTATTTTTTTAAAACAAAAACAATATCCTTAAGAAACTGTATAATTAAGATTTGGTTACTGCCAAATCAAATTCAAATTATATGGATAAAAAAGGCAACAAATAACGTAAATAAATAAAATCCCAATAATCACGGACAAACATAAATGATTACAGGATTTTTAAAAAAGTAAAAAATAAAATAAAATGAATAACAAAATAACGAAGGGCAAAGATGTAAACGGTATCATTAATGTCAATGGTTGCGCCGCCTGAATATGTGTTATTTGGGTAAAAATGAAATATAATCTTAACAACCGGTAATATCGAAATTGGGTGAATTATTCGGGATACTAGTGATATTAATCTTTATTTGTTTTGATAAACAATTTAGAAAAATATCTTTATAAGTATTTGTTTATAAAATGTTATTAATTATTTTTGAAAACGTTATTTTCAATAAAGTTTAAAATTTTATAAATTTATTGATTTTTAAAAAGTTTGTTTAACTAATATTTTGGGCTTATTTAAAAAATATATATTAAAATGTTTTAAAAATTTGTCAACATTTTTAAAGGCGTAATAGATCACATCATATTCATAACTAGGATTTACCTTTTTAAATAATATCGTAGTTTTAAAAAATAAATTGATAAAATAACATTGTTTTAAAATTAAGTTAAATAGAGGCTTTGTTTGTTTGTTTTTCATAAACATGTTTGGAGTCGGACTTATGTGAATTCACTGTTTACATATATGTACCACGTTTTTTTTTTGTCTCATCATGTGAATTCACATGTTGACTTTAATCACCAAAATGTCCAACTTTGAATAACAAAATCTTTTTTTTTCCAAGTTCATAATTATTATTATTACAACTACCACATAGATTGAGCGGCTTCATCATTCTGAATTATTCATTCTCGATTCTAATTTTTCATAAGATCATAAGCAATCAAAATTCCTTTCGTATATATTATTAATCATAAATTATAATATAACTCAACCAATAACTTTATTAAGAAATGACAAGAACGGTAAAAGAATTCGTCATTAATTTTAAAGTGTTTTAATGATAAGAATTATAATCATTAATTTGCCAATACAAACATAGTTTAATGGTTTAAAATCTGCTTCATTACAATGAGATCAAAAGTTTGAGTTTTCCCTTCCCCCAATTTAATATAATATCTCAAAATGGTATAATAATTAATTTTAAAAGTACACCACTTAAAATAAGAGGTGAATAACCGCAATCTTTGTCTAAAAACATGTGTTTTTTTTTTTAACGAGAACATAAAATATATGTACAATCTTTTATATTGGCCATCCAAATGATTTCAATCAAAACAATTGGACTATCCATATAAATTCCTTTTCAAGTAATCGGCCGTTTCCTTAGAATGAGTCAGACCAAAGTGCAGAGTAAGCCTCTTTTATCGCAGCGGCCCATATTTCCGAGGTTAACCAAGTCCATCTGTGAACTGAGCCAGATCCAGCAGCTCAAAAAAGGTAATTCAATCATTATTTCTAAAATTTAACTTTGGTAAAGTGTTTAAAAATGTTTATCAATAAAGAAAATATTTTTAATAACTATTAAAAAAAATACTTTAAACACTTTTAAAAGATATCTCAAACGAGTACTTAAATCAAAATTTAATTATTCTAATACGAAACAAGATTTTCTCTTTAAAATTATTAATTTACTTATTATTATTATAAATATTTATAGAGATGAGTTTCCAAAGCTCCCGTCTTGTCTCAGCTTTATTATTAACCCTGATTCCAACACTACGTAGGGTCAGGATGAGAAATTTTCTTCTGATCTCGCCATTTCCATTCTCGTTGACAGTAGAGATTTTTTCCTAATCTCTATAATGATTTTTGAAGATATAATTTCAAATTTTATGTGGTAGTTTGTCGTATTAAATTTTTAGAGTGTTAATGGTTCAAATTGAATATTTTGAAGTTGTAATAATCACAACCTAATAGTTCAGAAAATTTTGCGTTTTTTATTATTCATGGACAAGAGAAAAATTTAACTGGATTTAACATTTGTCTTTCCCTAAAAAAAAGTAACATAGAAAATTTTAAAATTGAACAGCTCGAAAAAAACTCAAAAGAAACAACTCTAAACGAGACAAAACGCATCAGATTGAGATTCTCCACTACTAGATAAATTAATTGAACCTGAAAATCATAATTTAGCACCAAAAAATCGTAATACTTTGGTCGCACCGTTATATCATGAAGTTACACCATTTGTCTCTTTTTCCAAATAAAAGCCTACACCCTATTCTACGTGCTAGATGCTAAGGCAATTATCACATTCTTTCTTTATTATTTTCCCCCCTTTCCCATCTTTTTATTTCAACACATGCATGACATGGAGATGGGTGTTATTGTCCCACCATGCAAGGAGAAGTCGTTGTCCATAGAAATATAAAATATTAAATTAACGGATATCGACAGATATTCAGATAAAAATAATGGAAGCGATGAAAACTTACATGAATACTTAGAATTGATCAATAAAACTTGAACTACTCTTTAAATAAGTCATAATTAATCATATAAGTAAGTTTTACATTTATAAATGATATTTAACATCGAGAAAATATAAAAATACAATAAATTGAAGAGAAACGAAAATAAAATAAATTAAAAGTTTTAAAAAAATTAAAGAGATAATGAAATGAAAATTAGTAATAAATTAAATAGAGATAATGATTAAAATAAAAAGTTAAAAAAAGAATAAAGTAGAGAAACTGATCAACGATAGTTGTGTACTAGTTTGATGCAAATGTCGATAATTTCGAAGATATTGTTTATCCCTGTTTAAAAAGTCAAAGCTCTATTTTAGAGACATATCCCTATTTAAGAACTTGTAACAGCCTTGGTAAGCATATCTGAAGGGTTGTCATTCGTACGAATCTTAGTTATCTCAATCTCTCCTTCAACAATAACACCTCTAATAAAGTGCATATTTATGTCTATGCGCTTATTTCTCTCGTGGAACATTTGATTTTTTTTATAGGTAAATTGCCTTTTGGTTATCACAATGTATAGTAATTGGCTCTTGAGATATGTCAATTTCCTTCAACAACCCTTTGAAAAACAATGCTTCCTTTACTCCTTCAGCTCTTGATATGTACTCAACTTCAGTGGATAAAAGTGAACTACATGTTGTAGTTGTGATTTCCAGCTAACAGCTCCTCCAAAAAGCGTGAAAATGTATCCTTATAAGGACTTTCTCTTGTCTCTATCACCAGCAAAATAAAAATTCACATATCCTTCTAAGATTTTGCTTTGATGTTCAAAACTTACATACAACAGACCATCACTTGAGGTGCCAGACAGATACTTCAGAGTCCATTTTAAAGCTTGTCAATGTTCACTTCCTGGATTGGCCATATATATGCTCAAGAGACTGGAAACATGAGTGTCTTCTTTTGCAAATGTGACATCCCTGTTTATGAAGCATTTTGGTGTCTTGCCATCATCACTCCAGCCATTGACACCATTTGGGTAGCCTATTAAACATACATTTCCTTGTCCTTTGATCCAATTTCCCTTCCTTGACATAACCATATGCTAAATAGACAAATACTCTCAAATTTTCAAGTTGAGAAGGTGATCCATTCCACAATTCTTTAGGGTTCTTAAGATCAATTGCAGTGGAGGGACATCTATTAATTAGATATGTTGCAGTGGCCACATCAGAAAGTTAATTTTTTGAGAAGTGTACCTGACTGTTTTGTGCCTCATCATGCCCTCTTCAATACAGAGTTTGTCAAATGCTTCATTCACAAATTCAAGGCCATTATCATTCCTCAACTTCTTGACTTTCTTCCCTGTTTGAGTCTACACCATTTTCTCTCATTCACATAATTGGGTGAAGGCTTGGTCTTTGGATTTAAGAAAGTAAACCCAAACTTTCTTGGAATGATCATCAATGAGTGATATGAAGTATTTGTTACCTCTAAGCCTCATCATACGGATAAAGCCTGTGGGCCGGCCCAACCCCAGCCCAAGCCCGGCTCGGCCCGTAAGTCAACGGTTGACGGGCCAGGCTCGGCCCGACCTATAAATCTTTGGGCTGTATATGGATTATGCATTTGAGCCCAAGCCCGGCCCACAAGCTTTATCCATAGGGCCCCTATTAGGCCCGGCCCGAGGCCCGTTAAAAAATTATTAAAAAATATATATAAATTTAATATATATAATTATAAAATATAATGTTAATATTTTATTTTATTTTTAATATTTAAATATAATCTTATATATAATTATAAAATATATTATATTATATTTTAAAAAAGAAATGGAATAATCTTTACTTTACTTCATTATTATTTTTTTATCCATTTTAGTTTGTCACTTTTTAAGTTAAATTTAAAAAAAAAACAATATAGTCAAATTAAGATAAAAGAATGATAAATAAATTTAATTTAAAAGTTTAATAAACCATATAAAATAAAATATAATTAAAAAATATATATAGTAGTAAAATAATAAATTAACTCCAGCACTTTAGAATTAAGTATAAGTTTAATAAACATATAAGAACAAATATAAATAAATAATGTAAAAATTTAAATTAACTTTTTTTACATCACATTAGAGTTAAGTTTAAGTTTAAAAAGTTAAAAATACTTTTTTTAAAATACAATTAAAAATTTAATGAAAATTTAATTAAATAAATAAAATTTTGAACGGACTGGGTCAAGCCCGGCCTGACCCGTATTTTATCTCATGGGTCCAAGCCCGTGAACTGGGCTTGGACTTACAATTTTAAGTCAGGCCCGGCCCGGCCCATTTATTGACCAGGCCTTGCAAGCCCGGTCCAAGCCCGGCCCATTGATGAAGCTTAGTTACCTCCATTTGATTCTACATTGAATAGTCCTCATAGATCAGAATGGATGTATGCAAGTGTCTCTTTTGATTAACATACTTCATAAAATAAAATAAAAACTAATCCATTTTTTTTTAATTAATAATCTTCATTTCTTCTCCTACTTATTAAAAAACAAACATAATTAACGGGACTCGTCTGATTCTTATATTCTAAAAGTAAAAAGTATAATCTTAAAATATGATTATAGTAATATAATTTTTTTCCAGTCTGTAAATTGAAAAATACCCGCCACGACATCATTTTTCTATTTTTTTTTTGGTAATTCGGGCAGATTAACTTAATCTCTTAAAGTTATAAATCAGATTCATGTACCTGATTATTACATGATTAGCAATTGAATAAGATTAAGGATTAAAAGTCTTGTGACAATATATATTCCAAATCACTAACTTTATCTTGTTAATTTAATATTAATGTTAATAACTAAGTTTAATTATGCTTCATTAACAAATTATAATTATTAGTAGAATAGAGAGAGACGTGGGGTTCCAATAGGAAGATTTGATAAGCACTCGGGTTGGCATTTGGATTATAAATTGCTATAATCTTCGACTTATTTTATTTTATTTTTATAATTAGTTTAATTAAAATATTTATTTGTTTTATTGATTTAAGTGTTTTGCTAGAGTTAGACGTAACTAAACCCAATCGCATTTGTTGAGGAAAAAAAAAGGTTAAATTATGTTATCCTTTTGAGGGCCAAACTTCTTTCTTTCTTTTTTTTGTCGAATTTCTAAGTCAAATTGATTGGAAAGTGAAGTCTTTCTTTCAAGCCTGCCAAATACCATTCTTTTCGTCCTAAAATTCTCCAACTCTAATTCATTGTTGATTGATTTTCTTGTTGATTTTTTAAAAGGAGAATTGGGGAATTATCAGCTATTGAAAGTTTGAAACAATTTTTTTTCATTTTTTTTAATTATATTGAAGAGGCATTTTATCCCCACGCCATATACAAGTGTAATGAATTTGAGTGCCCAGTACAAACTTCACATATGGAAATCTTACACGTATATGTACCCTTTATGAAAGTGTATTGCTAATGGTAATTACTTGTCTAATTCGATTATGACAATCTATTTCTTTCTTTAATTTGACTTTGAGGATGTCTAAGAACATCTTTCATATTATAGTGTATGAATGTAAAACTAAAAATATATATAGGGGTAAAATCAAGAAAAATCTTATTGGGTAACAAAATTGTAATATTACAGGTGTGAATTTAAGCATTATATACTATATTTATAAATCAGTTTTTGGGTTGTTATTTTTTTAAATATTGGACAGCCCAAAAATCAATGAGAAAAAATGGGTTTGTGTGATTCTGAAGTAAGATTTTAGGTAAAAGAAGATTGTGTTGATTATCTAGTATACATTCCAAGTAAATAAACTTTAAATTTTATTTTAAGTGAGATTGTTGGTTATAAAGATGTCTTTTATCTTTATATGTTAAAATTGTGAGATGAATACACGATGTTACCTTAACAACTAAAAGCACCACCGTTTTTAAAATTGAAAAAACTTACTTGCACCAAACTAATTGGGTGCACCCGAGTGTTGATTTTATTTTTTTGCATATTTTTTACATTTCGCTGCAGCACCCAAATATTTCTCTTTTAAAATATTATCTTTTTTAGAATATATAATATTTTAATTAAAAAAGGGGAAAATATAGTGAAAATCAATTGAATCTAACCAGATGGCTGTAAACATCAGCACTTGCCTAACCACAAAAGTCAGACAAAAAAAAAGATTTTTGATTTTTGGATCTTCATATAACTTTTAAATAAAATTGGTTTGGCCAATGAGGATTGGGCTTCGTTTTCAACGCCCTCTTCTTTTTACTATGGTTTTTTTGTCATTTTTGTAGTGATACTGATGAGTAAAGAAATGTCCAAATAATCACCAACACAATCTAAACCAACTTTCTCATTTTTTATTTATTTTATGTTTTGATCACGTGACAGAATATGAGACAGTTTGGTTTTTGTGCCCACCACTACGATTTCGATTACTCAATTCCAGAAATGACATGGCATTTTTCTTTTTTATATCAACATTCAAAGCAAAGTTTGAATTTTACTTTCTTTTTTTAACTCCTTTTGAATATTATTATTAAAAAAGAAACAAGATTTCACATAATTAAAGGGTATCGGGTTCAATTTTTGTTATTTGTGTTAGTTGTGAAGCTTCAAATTGGAGATGACCATTCAACATCTACATTGATATGATAAGATGTCATAGTTATCAAAACAAAATGAAGTCCGTTTAGGTCTAAAAAAATAATACTATATTTATGTAGAGATTCCGATTGAACCCTTAATTATGTGGGTAATTTTAATCTTTAATTTTACTATATTATTTATATCATATGTTTGTTAAATCACTATTATTTTTAGAGATTTATAGTAGATGTGGGTGTGTAGTTGGATGAAGTCATGTGTGGATATTGATTTCTATACCTCTGATAAATACTTTTTATGATTTGATTGAGGTATTTTTGTGTTTGGTTTGAGCTTTTCTTTTCTTTTGATTTTTTTTTTAATTACGATAGAGTATTTTATGATTTAAATTGAAAACTTTTGTGATTAGGTTATAAATGTTTAGATGCCTTGTTGCCTTATTTTTTTTCCTATTGATTAAGTTTTGGCAAGTTTTATATTTTTAAATTAAGACTATTATCACATATAACCAATATTGGGACCTAGCTTTCAAAAAAATCACAAATATTGAAAAATATCAAAATTACCCAACACATGAGAATGTGCGTATATGGAGACATGAGTTATTACCATAATATCTAGGGGTGAACATGGGGCGGGGTGGGGCGGTGTCGGGGTGCCCCGATTACACCCCGACCCCGTTTAAGCCAAAAAATGGCACCTCAACCCCACCCCAATTAAGTTTTACCCCGACCCCCACCCCATTTAATTGTCGGGGGGGGTAACCGATTCCACCCGTTTAAAATAAATTAATTAATAGAAAAGGAAAAGAAAAGAAAAAAAAGAAAGAAAAAAAAAAAAAAAAAAAAAAAGGACCATGTCCAGTGGGTGGGGTTTTGGGGGTGGCTGGGTGGGCCTTGCCTTGGGGTGGGAGTTAAAAAAAAAAAAAAAAAAAAGAAGCTACTAATGGGCGGGTACCGCTGGGTCAGGGGTCCAATCTCATCACCCACCCCCGCCCGTTAATAAACAGGGTATATTATCTCGACCGGGGGGGCCGGACGGGGGGTTAAACACTTAAACGGGGGGGGGGGGGGGGGGGGGGGGGGGGGGGGGGGGGGGAAGGGGGGGGGGGGGGGGGGGGGGGGGGGGGGGGGGTGTGGGGGGGTGATTACCCCTAATAATATCCTTCTTTCATAATTAACCTACAATTTATGAATATTTGATTATACTGACTGAATATATATTATTGTTGTAAATTTACATTACTAATTATTCTAGAATTTACACATTGTTGATGCAAATTTAATATTATTGTTGTAAATTTACATTATTGTTGTAAAATAGATACCTCTGATATAAACATAAAAGTGTGGTGTATATGAAAACAAGACTCAAAAGTTGGCTACACGCATAATTTTCCTTTAAATTAACGAATGTATTAAATCCACCGCTTATTAAATTTAAATTTAAAGTTAAAATCGACAAACCATATTTCCGACAATAGAGAACCGTTTTAAACAAATATAGATCAATCTCAATGCCCTGCAGGCTGCAGTCACGTAGAAGTTGCATAATACATATTTCAATTTATGTAAAAATATGATATCTAATGTGAAAGAGACAGAAATGGAATAATCCTATTTTGAGGCCTTGCCAAGAAATTTCATATGAAGAAAAGGAAAACTATTGCCAATTCAAAGATGCCTTCTGCTGTTAATTTCTCTCATGGCCCCAAATAGTATCCTTTCTTTCCGGAGGATTTCCAAAAAAAAAAAAAAATCTTTTTGAAATAGAGAAAGAAAGAGACAGAGGGTTTCAAGGGGGTCTGTATTTGGATCAATCAAACCCCACCAATTCAGAAGGAATTTTCATTATATTTTATTTATTTTTTTTTAAAAAAAGGATGATTTTGATATAAACCAAAAGAAATAAGAGTTTCTTGAAGATGTTTTGATGAATAAAATTTGAAGGGTCAATGTCATTTAGGCAAAGGATTTTAAAGGTAGCAAGTGAATATGAGTTGCAATTTTTGATTATTTTATGGACCCTTTCACATGAAACCTGATGCTTTTCTGTGCCCTTTTCACAATCAAAACAGAGAGAGAAAGAGTCGTGAAGAATATGCTTTATATTGCAGTTAATCATGTTAATTCATTTTTTTTAATTTTAAAATTTTGGTTTAATTATGAATTTGATCCTATGATTTGACGTCCGTATCAATTTAACTCCTATGATTTTTAAAAGTTTCAATTTGATTTTTATGATTTTTGTTCGAGTCAATTTTATATTTATAGTTTTAGAAGTTTCGATTTAGTTTCTATAATTTGATAAAATTACACAAAATATCCTTGTCATTAGCATAAGTTAATTACCACATTAAAAAAAACAGTCACAAAACTGATGTGATAACTCTTAGTAATGGTCGTTTTTTTGTCAATTTTTATCACAAAATCCCACATTGGTTAAGAGAGAGGATGATCATGAATGATAAGGAAATGACATATCTTCATCGATATAAGGCATTTTAGGTGAAACCAAAAATAAATCTATGCCGACGTCAAAGTGGACAATATCATACCAATATATAATTGTGGAGCCCGTTATTGCTTAACAAACTATAAAAATTAAATTGATACAAATTCATATTATAGGGCTAAATTGAAACTTTTAAAATTAAAAGGATTAAATTTATAATTAAACTTAAAAAAATTGAATTGGGTTTTTTCTCTCGATCTCAATAATTGTCAGCTAATAAATAAGCTCCGAGGAGTACTCTGAAGTTGGAACTGTTTGTCATAATTATTTTCAGTCTTCCATTTTCCCTTTATACAAATTTTGTCAATTCAAACCTCGTTTTTCCACCATAAATTTCAAAATGGGCATGAATTTTAATTATTGAGAAGTGGCGAGAAGGAGAGAGAAAGAAAGGGTATGTAAAAGAAGAAGAATCTGAACTTGAACTTAAGGTTCATCTTGTTTGTGATGCTAATTCATATTATAGACTCAGAGATCGAATATTTTATTAGGAATAATATTATATTTACAGGCCAAATAAATATATACATTTTTTATCTTACAAGTTAATTTTCAACATCCATAATGGACAACTGAAATTTTAATCTAAATTAATTGGTTTATTTAAAAAAAAAAAAAAACCCACTAAGGTTTCCTCCATCCGTCCACCCTATCTAAGTTAGACCTCCGCTAGATTGAGAATTCAAGACTCACCAATTCATTCGGCGTGATTCTAATATCCATTTGTTGGGGACAATGAACACTCTACAACGTTCACGTTGATATGTTATTGTCCATTTTAGACATAACCCAATTTGATTTTACTTTCAATTCTATTTAAAAAACCTCATACCAATAGATATATTATATTTTTTTACAAACTTAATGTCATCTACAATTTTAACTCGTGTAGGATTTTGTTTACAACCCAATCAATAAGAAGTTTCATTATGTTGAATAGTTATAACTCGTAATAAGAAACAATTATCTAATCCTTTATTTTCTAGATAAATTTGATTAAAGTGTTAATTAACGTATTTACCTCATCAAAGTGATTGGACCTTTGATTTTTTTACTTGCGAAAAATTCAATCAATTTTATCAACGTCTTAAAATTGGAATGTTTAAACTCTGAGATTTTAGTTTTCAAATTTATCTTCAAATATTTATTTCCAAAAGTCTTCTAGAGTTTCAAAGTCTTCTTTACTTTATAAATGTGTTTAATGAAACATGTGAATATGGAATGGTGAACTATCCATTATATTTATAATTTTTTCGATGAACCTCATATAAGTTTAGCTAGACTTAATTAATTTAGACCCAATCAATTATCACATGACATTTTGTCATTTAATTTAATATAGAGAAACATCTAAAATTAAAAAATTTAATCTCAAAGTTTATTAGTAGATTAGACGAGGATTTATAATTAGTTAAAAATTCTCAATCTATGATTTCTTTTTTCTATTTTAGATAATTTGATTCAAATTGTTTAGAATGTGTATTCAGTTGAGGGTTCACATGTTTCCTGCCTAACTGTCGCTCAAAATCCCCATTCATCCAACTTGTCCACATTAATTGAACACAAAATCCACATCACCTCCCACCATTGACACGTGTACAAACCAATCTTAAAAATAATAATAAAATAAAAACATCTCATATCCGACAATATTGAAAGGTCATCACATGACGTCATCCCTTTGTAACTTTGACTTAGCCGCCATGGCTCCTATTGACCCACGTGTTTTAATTAATTAACCAGCTTGAATGCCGTGGTCTGTAAACAAAAAAAAGGAGAGAGAGAGAATAGTGTGTGTCTTGTCTATCGAGAAAAACCAATATCCAAAACTCATCTCTCTTTAAAAAAAATATATTATTAATTAAAAGATAAAAGATAAACAATTCCCTTATTCCATCCATTGATTTTTCTAAAAGACAATAATATCATCATTGCTCGTTAACTACATTAATTATATTTTTATACACAAATATGTGGTTTTATATTTAATTTATACAGTACATGTGATAATAATATAGTAATGTTAAAATTGATATTATTCCAAATAATTAAGAAAAAATTGATTAAAAATAAAGATGAAAACTTCTTTTTTTTATTACAAATAAAGAGGAAAACTATTGTAAAAAAATAACAAACTTATTGATTTTTACGGATGAAACAAGAGAATAAAAATTGGGGATTTTAAGGGAATAATTTTTTTAAAAATATATAGAGAACGATATAAAATTCATATGTATTTTGTAGTAGAAAATTTCTAAAATTTTTAAGGTGGTGTTTTTTTCCTTCAATTTTTTAGATTCACACATATAGGACTATCCTCTTCTTTCCTTATTTATTACTATTCATTTACTTAAAACATGTGTGGACCTTTTAGGTATTGATATTTAAGTAAATTTTAAAAATCTGTATTTTTTTTTATATATATAATACAATATAATATGAAGAAAGGCTACTTTTATAATTTCTCAAATTTCATCGACGATTTTTATGTGTATTAGCCATGTTATAAAATTTATAAAAAAAATATATAATTCACTTTGTAGTTTTTAATAATTATTTAATAACACGTTTTAATAATTACTCAAACATAATATTAATAATACAATTCAAAATGATTAATGTATTAGATAATTTATACATTGCATCAATTTGATTATTCATAATTTAAGAATGATTTATTTAATTATTAATGTGAATTATTTTTAATAAATTTTTAAAATTATTATTTTTTCCCTTAGTCAAAAGCAAGCATAATATACAAACCACACATCCTTTTAGAAAAATGTAATTTTTGAAATTTTATTGTTTTAAAAATAGTTATACAAAAATACCCTATACTCAAATTTGAAGTTATTTTGATAAAAAAAAAAGTTTGATATCATATTTATAATCTTGTAATTATAACAATAAAATTCTATTTTCATATAAAATTATTGATTTGGTAGAATCTTCATTATAATTACTAATAATTTTCCTTCATCCTATTTAAAGCCATAAGCTCTTCATAACATTTTCTCACTAGAAAAACAGAGCATTTTACTAAAAAAAACAGAGTAAGTAGCTTCCTCCATTAATTCTTCTTCTTCCTTGTCTTCTTTCTTCATGAATTCTTCATTTTTTCACTCCCAAAACTCTGATTTCTCATCAGAATCTTCCTTCGGATCATTGGAATCATTTTCCTGGGAAAGTTTTGGATTTGATCATAATCAATCTCTACCTTTCAATGAAAATGATTCTGGAGAAATGCTTCTTTTCGACTTAATTTCCACACAAGACTCATCGAATCAAACTCTTCATCGGAATCCGATCAAGGAAGAAGAAGTAAATTCTCTCAGAGAAGAAGAAACCCACAAGGAAAAATCTTACAGAGGAGTCCGGCGGCGGCCATGGGGGAAATTCGCTGCGGAAATAAGAGATTCAACGAGAAATGGAGTTAGGGTTTGGTTAGGAACATTTGATAGCGCTGAAGCTGCAGCTCTGGCTTATGATCAAGCTGCTTTTTCCATGCGGGGTTCCGCCGCCGTTCTCAATTTTCCGGCAGAAAGAGTTCAGGAATCGTTGAGAGAGATGGAGATGATGAATTCCGCCGCCGACGGTGACTCTCCGGTGGTGGCTTTGAAGAAAAAACATTCAATGAGAAGAAAGTTTACGAGGAAGAAGAGTAAAGAGAGAGATAATGTGGTTGTGTTAGAAGATTTAGGACCTGATTATTTGGAAGAACTTTTGGAGTCCTCGGAGAATGTTTAGGTCATGGTGTATAAACTATTGACCTACCCGAGATCGAGAAATTATTCAATGTGGCTGGAACGATAATGTATCCGCCCTCGATTTTTGGATAATTTGTTTATACTTTTCTTTAATTTTCATGTAATATAAACTAGGAATTACTATTCTTATTTAAGATTATTGTATAATTTTTTCCATGCCTTTTTTAAGCAAGGAAAGAATAAGGAAATATATGGCCTTTTGTGTTTTCATGTAAATACATAAAAAAATAAAATTAACACACACATCCACTCGTATTTAGGTTTTTGGTGTGTCGTATTTTGGGGTTAATATAACATATAACCTGTTTAGGACGTCAAAACCGATCTATCAGTTAGTTATGTATTTTTTTTTTATTTTATAGTCTAAATCATATTTTCATGTACATTTTAAACATGATTTACCCTCAATCGTATTAATTTTTTTTTATATACAATAAAAGTAGGATTCACTAAGAAGCAGCTTTTATCGGTATATTTATAAGCTTTCCTGCATAGTGTTTTGCCATTAGTATAGTCATAACTAACATCGAACTTTAAGCCTTTGGGAGGAAAAAATCTAAATCCTATTTCAATCCAACATTCAGATCTTTATTTTGGCCTCTAGCCTTTTAAATATTTTATTTTAGTCCTTAATATTTGCATTAAAGAAATAATTATCATAAATACTTAAAACAAATTATGGAACTAAAACCTCCTATGAAGTATGATATGTCTTTCATCCAACCTATGAATGCATATCTATTTGTAAGTGATTTAAGATACATGAGTAGTTTGAATGTTAGATTTTACCATGGACATTAGGTTTTTTTTAAAGGACTTTAAAAAAAAATAATGGCTAGGACTTGAATAGTTTTAGGTAAAGTTAATGTCTACTAGACGTTTGAAAGTTTAGGGATTATAACGAAATAGATATAAAAATTAAAAGGTTAAAATAGGAAATAATATAAGATATTGTTTTTTTCTTTTTCATATAGGCTAAAGTTTGTGTTTTCTTCCTCTTTCTTTTATTTTTTAAATTATATTAGTAGTGCTCGTTGCTTGGATAAAGTGGGAGGTTTTGACGTCTCGATAACATGAGGTTCTATCTCAAAACCAATTACTAATGAGAAAAGCAGTTATGTATCTTATAAACCTTATAAGTTCCCACAATCTTTCCGATGTGGGATTCTCAATATGGCGAAGTAATGGACATTTTAAAAAAAAATAAGTAAAATAGAAACCTCTTACAACGTTTATGTAAAATAGAACATATATTGATCATTGACTGAAAACGTAAAATAATTTAACGTTTTTATTTGCCAGATCAGAATAGAAAACGTGATATCATTTCCCGTTTTCAAAGAAATGATATTTTTTTTAATATATTTTTATTGAAATTTTAAACTCTCTCTCCCTGGTTTTCTCCTCTCCCTGTATTTTTCGCCCTCGCCTCCTTTCTCCCTTTCATTCAAACTAGATGGTTGTTTATATGGCATAGTTTAGGTGATTTTCAGGCTTATTGCAACCCAAGAAAACAATTCCCCCATGTTTCCCTTGAGAAAACTTTAAGAACTCACATGGAAATGTTATGGGTTCTAATCCCAATCACATTCCTTTTTTAGGGTGAAAACTTAACTGAGTGTATATATGGAAGAAATTTTTTATTTTTAGTGGAATCTGATGCCTCTCAATCCTCAAATGTGTTTTTACTTCAGTTTCTGTTTTTTTTTTTTTTTTTTTTTTCCTTATTTATGAAGTTTTAAAAACCAGAAAAGGGGAGAAAGGGAGATGGGATTGAGCTACCGAAGAAACAAGAAAAAATAGAAAAAGCGAATCAATGCCAAGCCATTTACCCTCGGTATTTATTAGAAAAAGAGTCGATGAGTCTTGAAACCTGTGTTTTGTTTGTGTATAAATGGGGAATCAGACGTAGATGGAGAGACCAGAGAGGGGACGGGATCGAACTGAGAGGGAGAAATAAGTTTTTTTTTTTTTTAAAAAAAAAAATTAAAATTAAAATCACATATAAAAAAGACTGAAATTAGGGTTTTTTTAGAGATTTGATGAGGAACGATGCCGTGGAAACGAGAGTTTGTGGCCGCGGCGACGGTTCGGCAGAAAAACTACCAAGAATAGTTTATTCTATTTTGATATGTTTACCTTATTTATCTTATTACATGTGTTTTATCTTATCAAAGGAAATAAGATAAATAAGGTAAACATATCAAAATAGAATAAACTATTCTTGGCAGTTTTTTTGCCGAACCGTCACAGCGGCCACGAACTCTCGTTTCCACGGCATCGTTCCTCATCAAATCTCTACAGTTTTTTTTGTTTTTCTTTTACTGGAGCAGAGTAAAAACTCAACAAAAACAAAAGAAAGAGGAACTACATGCCCTCACTAAAAGAACAAATCCAAGGTTGGAAATTCCCGACCCATAAAGACGATAAATCAGAGCTTGAAGCCCTATTAGCTATGAGATGAGCCAAGCCATTTCCTTGTTGCCGAACATGCCAAAAATCCAGAATATTCAACTCGTTTGCAATAGAAATGATCGCCTCATAAGGAATTGAAACCTCCCTTAAATTTATTGTTTTTGTGAAATCATGGGTTTTTATAATAGTATATAGAAAACGTTAAATCATATAGTTAGATGGTTGACTAGTCAACTGCAACTGTCACATCAGCAAACTACCCTATTTTATTTAAAATGTTGCAAACTTGAGTAATTTACTTATTTGTTTCATTTTAAAAATTATTTAAAAAATAAATGACTTTTTGAATCCAAATGTTATTTCACTTTAAAAAAATAACTGTCCCGTCTTAACAATTTTAATTAAGTGATAAAACCGAATTCAACCCTCATAACTTTTGGATTTGGTTCAAGTTTATGGTTTTAACAATTGTAAAGAAATGGAAATTTAAAGATTAGGCAGTCACTTTTTATACATTATTTTTAAAATACAAGTTTTGACTTGAATTAATTATTTGATAAAAAAAAATGTTAGAAAGAACACAAAATTTAAAAGTATTATTAAGTTATATGAAATTATAAAAATACACGTAAATAATTTGATGGAAAATATTAGACTAGTTCAACTAAACTCAAATTATGTCAAGTCAATATAATTTCAAATTATTTAAATTAAATTAAATTTAAAACTCAATCAGTCAAACTATGATGATTGGTCATGTGAATAAGGGTTTTTGGGTAAATCAAAATTTTGAACACTCCCTAATAGTAGAGATAGGTTAGGACTAGACAATTGATTGGTTAGGAATATTAATTTTAAGAACCATGTTTTTAGTATTGACACGTGAAACTTGAGAATGTAGTTATTAATGTTGAATTTGGTCAAATAGTCTATGTCGAAAAGGTAGTCAAATTCCTACCAAATCATCATTGAAAAACATATATAATTATTTTTCATGCAGTTTCTAGAAACTTAAGGAAGTGTTACCCTTTTAGCATATCAAATCTGCCATTTCTCTTTATGAAGCTATTTATTTATTTTTATTTTTTAAAAAAATCAATTTACAAAAATAGGTTTATCCCTTAATGATAGTCAATTTGACTGAAATTCAAAGTCATGTGAATTTTCCCCCCCGCTCAAAGGACTTTGAATTATAGACTCTCGTGTTCGATTTCATTAGAGCTTTTATAGTCCAACAGTATATCGACCATATTCAAAGTTAAGATTATTAATTTAATTTCAGTTAATATTTACTTCATTTGTGATTAACTGGGAATAATCAATTACCTGATTGAAAATATCAATAATAAACAATATATCATGGGAAAGGTAGTTAAGTGGTGATATTTATTGCAATTCATAATTCAAACACAGTTTTAACAACCTCTGCTTGATAAACTAATCTAAACTCTCGAGACAAATGAGCCCTTAAAATGTAATCGATAATGTAAAATTACTAATTGTTTAGAATAAGATATTCATGTTTAGTAAGAGAGGGCAAAATTAGACAACATGTGCTAAAATAAATAAATAATTTAGGGAAAAAAAAGAGTTAACATGCGACTCTTCGCAGGCGAGTCACGAGAGGCCAAGCCTTCACGCTCTATTGTAAATAATTAGGCCCACTGGGCCATTTTATGTTCTAAAGCGGGTATCAAAAGAACCAAGGCCCAATATCATTAACCCAAATTTTTAAAACGAATATTATTTTTAAATTTTTGATATAATTTATAACCATGTTAATACTATAATAAAAAGAATATATAAAAGGGTAAATATCTATGAATTAAGAAAATACATGTCTTCTCATTGCTCAGGTAAGCTTCTCTTGATTTTTCTATATGTTTCATTCCTATGAGATAAAACATATAAGTGGGTCTTATATATTTATTAAAAAATAATAGATTTATTATCCATTAATATGTTTTATCCCAAATCAATGAGACACGTAAAAAAGTTAAAAGAAGTCCTAGTGAGAAGGTAAATATTTTCCCCTGAATTAAATCTAATGATCAAAAGTACCCTCAACAAATAATTTAGTTTCCTTTTTATCCTTAATATTTTAGTAGAATTTCACCTATTAATCAACCATCTATTATTAATTTTGAGGTAGTTTTAAAATTTCAGATGTTTTCTGTTACATGCATGATTTTTAGATAATAAAACTTAATCAGAGAAAATCATTTTAAAGTAGTTTTGAAATTTTTTTATGGGATAATTTTTATAAACACTTTAAAAATAATAATTAGCAAAAATAAAAAAAAAAATATATATTTTACTAATTTCTTTACTGCTTTTTAGATTAGTTACTTTTACATAATCATTAACCGCATTTATATATATAAAATTAATTTTTATATGTGATATGTTAAAATTTATACCTAGAATAAGTTAATAAAATTCTTAAATATAAAATTTATCTTTATCAAATAATTTTAAAATTAAAAACAATAATACATAGTTTATTAAAAAAAAAAATAAACACGATTTTTTTTATAAAACTCACCCAAACAACCCCTAGGGTTTAACACACGATCTTAAATATAAAGAGTATAAATTAATCTTTTCCCTAATAAAATTCTTTATCATCTTCCTTGACCCCGAAGTAACATATACTCAGAGAATCTCATCGATTATCGTTAAAAAATGGCCGCCCTCACAAAGCTTTTGGGCCCACCAGCTGCCGCCAGACTTCTCGCTCAGCCAGGATCATCTTCGCCGGCAATGCAAACTTCCATTGAAGACGATAATATGGATTCAATAGTTTTCCAGACTGAGAACCTCCAACTGGAAAATCACTCTAAACCCTCTTCCGCTATCATCGGACTCACCGAAAACTCCTCTCCGACGTTCTTAGCTAGCGGAAACCCTTGTCTGGACTTCTTCTTCCACGTGGTTCCATCTACTCCGGCGAACGATCTTATCGCGCCGCTCAAATTGGCTTGGATTCACGATTCCTTGACGACTTTGAAACTCATTTGTAATCTTCGAGGGGTGAGAGGGACTGGTAAATCTGATAAAGAGGGATTTTATAATTCTGCTCTTTGGCTACATAAATTTCACCCCAAAACCCTAGCTCTCAATCTTAAGGTTTTTGCTGATTTCGGTTATCTTAAGGATTTGCCTGAGATTCTCTATCGCATTCTTGAAGGGCCGGAAATTCGAAGTATCGTGAAGGGGGGAAGAAAGAATCGGAAGACGAAGAGACGTAAGAAAAGTTCTGTAATGTTCAAGCGGGAAACTTCGGGTAAATTATCCATGTCGGAGAAAGAGAAAGTGGGATTGTTGGAAAATTTGGAGGAATTGGGGGATAAAGAGAATGCTCGAGCATTAAGGAAGGCGAAGGAAATTGCAAAGAGCAGAAAGGCTTCGGATAGGTATCGGAATGATTTAGATTATCGTTTTTTGTATGATTGTGTATCTGATGTTTTTGCTGAGCTTTTGAAGTTAGATGTTGGGTTTTTGAATTCTGGTGATGTTTTTAAGATCAGTTTTGCTTCCAAATGGTGCCCGTCAATGGATTCGTCGTATGATAAGGCAACATTGATATGTGAGGGGATTGCAAGGCGGATTTTTCCTCGTGATTGTGAAAAGGATTATGAGGGAATTGAGGAAGCTCATTATGTTTATAGGATAATAGATAGCCTGAGAAAGCAGGTTCTTGTTCCATTACACAGGGCATTGGACTTGCCTGAGGTTTATATGAGTTCTAATGAATGGAATACCCTGCCTTATAACAGAGTTCCTTCGGTGGCAATGAAGAATTATAAAGGATTGTTTTCGAAGCATGATGATGAGAGGTTTGATAATTACCTTGAGCAAGTGCAGAGTGGGAAGGCAAAGATTGCGTTGGAGCGTTGCTTCCTCATCAACTTGTCAAGTCCTTAAACAAGGAAGGCGATAACAGAGTCACGGAGCTTCAATGGGCAAGAATGGTGGAGGACCTCACCAAGAAAGGAAACCTCAGAAATTGTATTGCAATTTGCGATGTTTCAGGTAGTATGCATGGTATTCCAATGGAAGTGTCTGTGTCACTAGGCCTATTAGTTTCTGAACTAAGTGAGGATCCATGGAAGGGTAAGGTGATTACGTTTAGTGAAGATCCACAGCTGCACTTGATTAGAGGAGACTCTCTAAAATCAAAGACAGAGTTTATAAGGAAAATGGATTGGGGTGGGAACACTGACTTTCAAAAAGTTTTTGATCGGATTTTGGAAGTGGCTGTGGAGGGAAATCTGAGTGAAGATCAAATGATAAAGAGGGTTTTCGTTTTCAGTGACATGGAATTCGATGATGCATCCGTGAGCGGGAACCATCGTTACAATTGTTACAATTATGATTCAGAAAGTGATGATGATGACCAAAAGCAGGAACTTGAGAGGAGTTGGGAAACCGATTATGAAACAATATTGAGGAAATACAAAGAAAAAGGTTACAACAAAGTTCCGGAGATTGTGTTTTGGAACCTTAGGAATTCGTCATCAACGCCTGTGCCTGCTAAGCAGAGTGGAGTTGCAATGGTTAGTGGGTTCTCAAAGAATCTCTTGACTCTATTCATGGAGAAGGGTGGGATCGTGAACCCAGGAAGATGTGATGACATTAGCCATCTCTGGTAATGAATATAAGAAGCTCGTTATTTATGATTAAACATTATTTTTACACTGATGGTTTTGCTAGTTTACATGTGTTAGTCTTTCGAGCTTTGATTCTAATAAAATAAATTTCTCTTTTCTGTCTAATGAACTATCATACTCAATCTCATTTCAATCAATAGAGAACCTGTGTTTCAAAAATCATAAGGGGAGGCGGCAACAAACTGCCTCTGTTCCTACGCCTCTGGAAGGTGAGGCGTACGCCTTGAGGCATGAGAGGCACTCTTGAAAATGCATATTAATATTGCATTTGGATATTGGGCTGTGGGCCCAAATAGATTATTTCTTAACAGAATGCACCGAGAAGCCAAAAGGGAGACCACCGCTTGGACTAATTACTTTTATAACATTAAACCCATTATTTTAATAATATATGAAATCTCAAAAACCAAAACACCCTATACTTGTCGGTTGAAACTGCTGAGTTGTTTTTCTTCTTATATTTGTCCTTATTATTATCCTCATATTTTATTTATTCAACTATCTAACAGTTTTTTGATTTATTTTATTTATACAAATTGTTCTATAAAGCTATATATTTCTTATATAAATTTGATGTTCTCTAAACCTATAATTTTCTTGTTTATTCCTTATATTTAATTATATTTTTTCATCTTCATTTTCTGATTTTTTTGTTTTAAACTTTTTTGAATGTATTTTTGCCGCTATTTTCCCTATAGCAGCACAATAGGTTTTAATGTAAGGTTTTACCTTTTTATAAAATCTTTTTCTATATAAAATGAGGCTTATGTCTCGCTTCTCCATAAGAAAACGCCTCAAGGCCATCTTAAGACTTTTAAAACATTGATCCGAACCAAATTTAGCTGTTGACTTATAAGTAATCGGGCAATCCTGCCAATAAGATTTGGCCGTAAGCATAGTTATCATCTGGTTATAACTAAGTCAGCAGCTAAGTTTGGTTCTTTAGTTATATCTGCTCCTTCCGTGATAATGTTTCATGTAATATGATCTAAAAAAAACTTAAATTATTGTAAACTTAAATACTTTTTACAATAATGTTGAGATGCTGTTTGAAGGGGAAAGATGAAACTGGATATTCCTTTTTTTCTTCACAAACGATAAATTTTTGTAGGTTGTTTTTACTTGTAGAGAGTTAGATGAAAATATTCATGTAAATTTCCATCAGAATAACTTACTCCAAAACCAAATGGTTAAGCAGTCAAATAAGAGGATTCCCGTCTCCTACACTGATCATGTGAAGATAAACACAGAAGTTCATTTCCATATCAATATTACAATACAACACTGGCACATATTTATATCAGAACAAGATGAAAATAAGTAAATAACTTTCTTTGGCTTCAAGGCAACTTTAAGAATCACATAGCCTAGTGTAGAATGGAAATGTAGCTTTTAGTAAATGGCATCACATCCATTCCTGCTAATTTTAACATTATACAATAATATTGAGTTGCCTGAAGCTCTTATTTATGGAAAATAGATTCAACAGAACTTAGTTGGATACTGGTGGCTTGTAAGGAGGCTTGTGGTATGGCTTGTGACTGTAAGGAGGCCTATATGGGTAAGGTCTCTTCTTATATGGCTTACGGTCATATGTTTCTTCTTCTACATTCTTCAAGGCTGGTGGATGATCACCATATGGTGGCTTGTAAATTGGCGTTGGTGGTTTATAAATGGGAACCACTGGGGGTTTTGGTGGGTTGTAAACGGGCGTCGGTGGTTTATAAATCGGAACAACCGGGGGTTTTGGTGGGTTGTAAATTGGCGTTGGTGGTTTATAAATCGGAACAACCGGTGGTTTTGGTGGGTTGTAAATTGGCGTTGGTGGTTTATAAATCGGAACAACCGGAGGTTTGTAAACTGGAGTTGGTGGTTTATAAATCGGAACCGATGGTGGCTTAGGTTTAGGCTTTTCATCATAATCTCCAAGAGCTGGTGTGGTGAAAACCACAAGAAGTAGCCCCAGAACAAGAGCTGAGAAGTAGGAGGAAGACATGTTTGTTGTGATTTTGTGAATGAAGAGAAAGCAGTCTATTTATAGGAACAAATGAAGCATCCCATATACATATTTTTCCCCTACACTTTGATGCCTGAAAGTCAAAATAAGTTCTCAATCACAATCAGAGACAAAGGATGAGAGAATTTTCAACGAGTCGGTGAGGCTGTGTAGAAAATTGAACTGCTTTTGTCAAAAGAAAGATTATTAGATGTAGATCTAGTAATTTCAAGCCACAATTTTTTTCAAGTAAATCTGAGTTAAGAGTGTAATGCTGTTCATACATATTATGGATATTTAGGGTCTTATGCTCTAGTAACGTTTTTATATGCTACATTACTATAAATTATGATTTTCAAATGGTTAATGTTCGTACTGTTTTACTAGAAACAAAAAATTGTACAATTTTATCTTTTTTTTTTTGTCTCACTTTTGAAGGTTTTAATATTTCCATAAACAACTGATTTTCTTAAAAATAATTTTACTAAAAAGTTAATTATGATCTTGTAAAAGCTAGTTTGGAATAGCTTTTAAAAATGTTTAAAAGATTAAAAAATATTTGGTTTTTATACATTTTAAAAGTTATCACAAATGTACACTAAGTTTATATAGTTTCAAATTATTCAAATACAATTAGGACTATATAATGGTTACTTGTCCATAAATAAGTTGTTATCTTCATATGAAACGTTACAAAGAATAATTGCATTTAGTTGTTTTAAGATACAGTACTCAATAATGATTAAATCCTATAAAAATCAGCTAACAAAAATAATATGCAATTTCTTTTAATAATTGTTGAATATTTTCTTAATAAACTTTTTATAGAATAAAACATTATTAACAATGTTATTAAATATTTTTTATATTAATTATCACATGTAAAACATTTTGTAAAAAAAATTATCACAATATAAAATTAAACTAATTTAATTTAATCATAATATGATACGTTACTTACTTTTTATGTACTATTAAATTCTATAATTATAAATAGAGAGTTTGTTGATCACTATTATTTTTATTTTTTGCCGAAAGACTAAAGGATGAAAGATGGGTTTGGGCTTTATATGAATTTTGTTTCTGAGATTGGGCCTTATTTATATTCTTTCAATACAAAAATTACATTTGAAAATTGAAATGGTAACATCAGAATAAAGCTTGATTGCTCATCAATAAATTGGAGCTCATTCTTACTTTTATTTTTAGAGGAATTTGTTTAGATAACGAAATTTTTCGTAATATTTAACAATGTAACATCTTAAAATTATTTGTAAATATGATATTTTAAATTCAAGTTAATTATATCTCAATAAAAAGAAACAAGTTAATTATTAATTGAGTATAATTATGGTAATTATTTCACGTGATAACTATTGATTTTCTTTCTATAATTGACTTACATATTGATTGATAATAATTTATTAAATCACTATTGAGAGTGTCCAATAAAATAACATATTGATAAATACTATAAATGTTTTTGCAGACTGTATTTTTTTTCTGTTTTTTTCACCCTTTTTTATTTATTCTATTTCTATTCAGTTATCTTTATTTTTATATTTAATAAATGCATCATTAATATCTGATAAAATTAAAAATAATGATGAGTTTTTCCTTAATAAACGAATTATAGCTTATTATTTGACACAAACTTTTAAAAAATAGTTTATTTTTTTTTAACAAAGTATTTATTAGTATAAATAGTTTAAATTTTCATTTTTTTTCTTTTAAAATTATAATAAATACTCAAGTATATAACGATGTTATATTTTAAAATAATTTTGAAAGTTATTTATAAAAATTATTTTTCAAACAGTGTTTTTTTCTCAATCGAAAATGTATAGAGACAACTTCTTTCGAAAGCTTCGTTAGAGAGGTATGGGAATGGACTATTGGGGCCGTGGCCGTCGGCACTGGACAGTGGAATAGTCATCGCCCGCCCGCCCATAGGATAACGACAGTATTTAAAAGATTCCAAATCTGTCATTGTCCTATTAAATTTAAACGAAGACAAGATGGTCCCAACTCGTCCAAATTTTTGACTAGTGCTAATACACATTACCATATTTTATTCTCGGTAGGTATTATCGACTTTAACTTTAAAACTAATCTTAAAAAAAAAAGAAAATTTTAACTTTTAAACTTTAAATGTTATCAAATTTAATTTATAGATTATATAAGTAGTTGTGAGTTTAACCTTATGTTAACACATTTTTTTATTATTTACTTCAAATTTAATTAGTTTTTTAAAATTTAAGAAATAATAGGTCATAAAACTACATAAAATAACTATCTAATTTAAGAAAATAAACTCGATGAATTATCAAATTACATATAATACTAAATGCAACTTGTTCTCGTAAATTCTTATGAACACGGGCTTCAATTTATATATTTCTTTTCAAATTGTTTAAATTTATTGTTACCGTTTATATTAAAAAAAAATTACTTACAGTTTACATGTGAAATCGTTAACAACTGGTTAATAGAAGGTTAAATTTACTTTTTTTAAAAAAATAAAAATTAATATATTAAAAAAACATAAAATATAAAAATAAAATCATCATATACGATACAAGACTTTAATAACTGAGAACAAAAGGTTGGTTGAAGTTTCAAAGGGTGTGATGAAATTATTGGAAAAGGTTTGAAAACATGTGGTTTTGTTTCCATAATAACGTCATGCATGACTTAACTCAGCTAAGTGTGAGATTGGAATTGGATGATAGATTTCGTTTTAGTAAACTGAGTCAATACACTGAAAATGACACCACAAAACAAAGTCCAATTTGGAGTGCTCTATTTTATTAATTATTTTTCAATGGTGGATATGGATATCACATTATTGAATATGATATGAGATCTCTTATCCTTCGAATTTCCGCATTACATTCTTTTTAATAATTAAAAAAAGACTCTTAATCATATCTTATTTTCGAGTTTATAAAACAATAAAATTGAAAGGGATATAATTAAATATACCATAAGAATATTCTTTCGTAGTGCAGTTGTCATGTCCTATAAAATAGCTTCATTGATAAAAATTAGTTGGTTTATAATATGTAATTCATCCTAGGATCAAATTTCCGCCCTAAAGATAATAGATTTCTTTTTATTATTATGAATTTAAAATTCAAGCAATTGCAAATTTGTTAAAATAATAAAAATTAAAAAATATATAATAAAATATCGATATGTCAATCCACAATTGTTGTGAATCGAATTAATAAATTATTCCTCGAAGTGATATCATTCATCAAAATAAATAAATAAATAATTGTTATATTTTTTAAAAAACTTATATTTGTAAGGGTCTATTTTCAAAAATGACATTTTTTAATTAATAATGAAAGTTTCAAAATCATATAAACTAATAAAACTTGAAAATTTATTGAATTTTAATTTAAAACATCTCAATTAAAAACATAAATAATAATAATAATAATAATACGAGATAACAAAATAAAGAAAAAATATATATATTTAAAAATAAATTAAACTTTTGCCATTTTTTTTAAACAAGGCAGAAAAATGCTTTGAGTAGTAATATCTTTAATTATAATTACTTTTAAAAATACTATATTTAAAATTATTTTTTCAAAAGGTTATATGCACAAATATTTTTAAAACTTTTTACAACTCGCTAAAATTTTCCTTAAATTTTGTTTATAATTTGTAAGAGAGAAAAAACCATACAAGGAACTTTTTTATGGTTTTTTATTTATGTTTTTTTTTTTTTTAGTTTGAATAGTTGAACTTGTTGGTGACACCGACACATGTTCACTCATGTGAGGAACAGCATGGAAGTAACAATTTCTCTTGTTGCTTTTTTAAATCGAACAGTGATTTAAAAAAAAAGGCGCTCAACTTTAAACTTTAGTTGAGATTTAAAAAAATAATTATATAGAAGAAAGATTTTATTAATAAACAAATTTAATTTTTATAATAAGAAAGAAAATTAGCACTGTGCACATAAATTTTAAATTTCACATAATCATACTAATTGGTGAAAGCTAGTGGATATAAATAAGGTTTGGAGTACACGAAATCACAAATTGAATTTTGAGACCATATGAAGAAAATCTTACGTTTTAATATTTGAATTTTTCAAATTTATCCTCTCTGTTTCAAATCTAATATTTCACAACAAAGAAAAACCATACAATTTATACACTCAAAGTCAAGTCACAATGAAAACCTAATTGACGAAGACTTATTGATGTAATTAATCTATTAATATTTGTCAATATTTGATTTAATTTTGAGATCACTAATAATTTTTCTAATGTCACGAAATATATATTAGATGCAGTTACTTAAAAAACGCAATGCAATTTTTAAGATAATCATTCATATGTTTTTATAATTTATCTTTCCATTTTTAAATTTAATAACGGACCAAATAAAAATGACTAAAAATAAGGAAAGTAGAGAAATTATATTGATTGAAAGGATAGATTAAAGTTGATAGAAGAAGGTGGTGCATAATACATAGCTAAAAATGGCATGCACATTGCCATATTTAGAATATTACACACTGACTGATCATTAATTAAAAATATATTACAAAGAAAAGCCAACAGCTTGAAATTGCATTATCACTTATTTCTTGGCTTATAACACACATTTCCATATACTTGGGACGTACTCAATCAGATGTTGGTGGTTTATACGGTGGTTTGTATGGTGGCTTGTATGGTTTGGTTGGTGGCTTGTATGGTTTGGTTGGTGGCTTGTATGGTGGTTTATATATTTTCTCATCCTCCACTAAAGGCTCTTCGGTGGTGGTGGTGGTTGGTGGGTGGTGATACGGCGGTTTGTAGTGGTGATATGGTCGTTTGTAGTGTTTGTCGTCCTCTACTAGAGGTTCTTCCGATGGGTCGGTGCCTGTCGTGGTGGATGGTGGGTGGTGGTATGGCGGTTTGTAGTGGCCGTGATATGGTCGTTTGTAGCCGTGCTTTTCATCTTCTACGATAGGATCTTTCGTTAGGTCGGCGGTGTCGGTGGTTGGTGGGTGGTGGTAGGGTGGTTTGTAGTGGTATGGTGGTCGATGGTAACCATGTTTTTCATCCTCCACCGCGGGGTCGGTGGCGGAGGGCAGATTTTCGGAGAGAGCATGAGTGGCAAGAAGCACCACTCCAAGTGCAAGGAAGAGCATGTATTTTAGAGACATTTTGGCTCTTTTGGGCTTTCAGTTTACCCTATGTTTATAATTCATTACTTTGGTGCCTTTTTATAGCCAAATTTCCCCCTAATATTTTATTATTAATAGTGAGGAAATGAAATTAGTACTCGTAAAGATTAAAGGACAAAGACTATATAATTTGACATTTTGGGGTGAAAAATTATTATATATATTGAATTAGTGCGTTTGATTTTACTTTTGATTTGTTTAATCATAAATGCATATCAATAATATTGATTTGATTGCTTTATGATAAACAATTATCTTAAAAGTGGATTAAAAAATTGATAATGAGCATATTTAATTTTTAAAATAGAAAATAGAAGAAAAAAATTTATACTACTCTAAAAAGTGCTTAAATCCGAGAAATTTTCACTTCCAGATTTATTCATACTTTCAAATCTTATTTCAAGTTTGCCATTTATAATTACCTATACATTTAATTGTTATTTCAAGTTTGTCATCTATAATTATTATTTCACTTTCATATTTGAATCAAAATAGATAAATATCATATAAACTTTTTTTTTTCTCATTTAAAAAAATATTTCGAATTATTTATTAAAAAACATATAATATAAAAATAGTATGAAAATTTATTAAATAGTATATTATTATTTATAAAAAATCTCATTTAAAAAATATTTTGAATTAATTATTAAAAAACATATAATATAAAAATAGTATGAAAATTGATGAAATGATGGTAAATTATTTATAAAAATAGTATGAATGAGTGTTTTTCAATAATTGTTAGAACATATAATATAAAAATAGTATGAAAATAAATTAAATAGTATATTATTATTTAAAATTATTTATAAAAAATAATATAAAAATAGAATGAATGAGTATTTTCAATAATTGTTTATAACCATTTTTTCAAGTTGTTTTAAAAACCAAATTAAATACAAATTATTTATAAAAAAAATGTTTTTTTTTATAAATCTAACTATTTTATAATAAATATTTGGTGAGAAAATATTTAGATGAGTAGTTTTTACCATTTTTTCACGTTATTTTAAAAAATCATTTTTTTTCTTTATGAATTAAAAAATATATATATTTCAAATTTTTATATAAAATAAATAAAAAAATCGTTTTTCTTTTCAATTTAAAAAAAAAATATTTGGAATTATTTATAAAACATATAATAAAGATTTGTTGAGTATATATTTGAATCAATATATTCTGATTTTAAAAAAAAGTTGAATTATATATAAAAAATTATAATAAAGATTTGATGAGTATATATATTTAATGATTAACTAAATCATTTAAATTTCATACTATCATTTATAACATATTAGATTTGAATATTTTTAATTATAGATTAAAATTAAATATAATAGGTTTTGCAGATACGTATTTTATTTATATTTAAAATTATTTAAATTTTATATTTGATTTTCATTATTTAAATTCACAAAAAATACTTCACCTTCAAAATATTATCATTTATAACTTACTGTGTAAAAAATATTAGATTTGAATTTTTTTTTAAATAGATTTTGCAAATACGTTCAAATTATTATCATCTATAATATATTAGATTTGATTTTAAATTATTATCAATTATAACATATTTGATTTTAAGTTTGTAAACCTATTTTCATGATTTGAGTAAATTTGAAATTATTATTCAAAATTATTTCGCTTTCAATTTTATATTGGTTTACCATGTTATTTCAATTTCTTTGAATGATGTTGGAAAATATAAATGTATTTTTTTTCTTTTTATTTGATTTAAATGCTTGGCAATTTAATTTGACAAAAACCTATTTTGTTTTGGTGATTCCTTGGCCATTAATTTACTCATATAAGGTATATTTTGATTTGATTAATTGATTGATTTTTTTTATGGAATCTCTTAGTTGTCTCCTTGCATAGAATTGACATTTTGAGAATAATTTTGTCACTCCTTAATTCGAGCCGAAGACGTTGCAATGGTTATAGCTGGCAGATTTCTGATTTCCAGATTTCCTTATTTGAAAATTCAAAGTGTTGCCTATAAATTGAAGTATTCTCTTTTAATTTGATTCACCCAAACTTTTTATATTTGCTCTCACTTTTATTAGCCTATTGTGCTTATTATAATATTTATGTGAGAGTGCATTTTGCAAGGTTTATATTTTATATTGTAATTGTTTGGAGAGTGATTTGATTCATCGGGAGGAAGAAGTCATCTTGCTCACACATCAAGGAAGGGAGTTTCTTGATCTAAATCCGCAAGGGGAGCTTGTAGTATGATCAAAACAAGAACGGGAGGTTCTTGAATCAAATCGTCACAAGGGGAGCTTGTGATCGAATCCATTGTAGACGTCTTCATTGCAAGAAGAAATCAAAGACAAAAACAAAAAAGGGAGTTCTTTTTATTTTGTGCTTTTTGATTTATATTTGTATTGAACGACTAACGATTCTAGTAGACTTTTTATGGGCGAGGCCCCGTGAATTTTTACCAGTTGAAGGTTTCTCACGTTAATCATTTTTGTTGTCGATCTCTTCCTTATTCTCACTATTTTATTAATTCTGTTTACTGCCTTCTTGCATCGAGCCCACACTGTCATAACAGTGCAATCCGTGGGGTTTTAATCAAATAAGTAAAACAGTGTTAATTTACATCCCTAAACGTAACCTAATTGAATCAATCATAAATAAAACTGAGAAATAGGTCCTAACAAATGAAAACTTATTTATTATTATTTTAAAATTCATAAAAAATTATTTATGAAGAATTACAAAAAATATTACAATCTGATTTATTTAGATGATAAAATTCAAACAAAATGATATAAAAAAAGTATAAAAAATAATTTTTGGCTACTTAATTTAAATAATAAAATTCAAATAAGATAATATAAAATAGTATAAAGAACATATAAAGATATTAGAAAAAGTATGAATTTTCATATTTAACTACTTATTTTAAATAATAATTATAACAATAACAACGACTGATTGGAGTCGAAAATGCGATTTAGATAATAAACCAAATTATAATTTGATTTATTTAGATTACATAATTCAAACAATATAAATATAATCATTTAATTAGAAAAAATAACACTAGTATTTTTAAAAAAATGAAAGAAATTTTAATGAAATTTTTTTATTTTATCAAAATATTGAAAGGAAAAAAAAATAAAAAGCTAATCTTTGTGATACTGGTGAGATTGAATCTTATGTAGATACTGTTATATTCTTTTCAACCCTATAAATCATCCAAAATTTTATTTTTATTTATCTAGATATCAAGCTTAACCAAATTTTTGCCATTCAAACGTTTCATTTGGCAACTTATAAATCTTTTTGGTATTCTCCTCGTTCTTTGTTTATCGAACATAGATTTTTCTATTTCCAATTAGTTTTGGTTTGTTTTATGTTTTCCAATGTTTTCATAATTATGTGTTCTCTTTACTTTATTTTATGTTTTTTTATTTTTTTTCCATGTTGCTTTTTGTTCAAATTAATTTCTATTGGTTAACTTGCACGTTTGGTTCATTTTCAGTCCATTAAACGATTTGATTTATTTATGTGTCTCTAACTCATCATTATCTAATAGATAAATGTGATTTCAATCTCAGTGAGTTCTTAATTACTTTTTTTTTCATTTGTTTTAATTTTTCCCTTTTAAAAATCAAGGTTTTTGGTTTCACGTTTTCAAAAATTATTGTATAATGACAACTAATATGATTCCCTTATATAACCTCACAATAAAAAAAGTTTAGAATTTGATATTGTGTGGGCTATTTCTCGTCGGAGACTCGTTCCACACAGATGAGCACGTCGCGTCACGTGCTGTTCCTTAGCGGCGGAGCTACCTGAAACACTCAAAGGGGAGACAGTCAGAAGGGCACCGGTGTGGTACCGACCGAGAACCCTCCGACGATCAAGTTAGGTGGTGGTAGGTGAGATATGCCTTGCGCCGCAAGGATTAGGTCAAGAAGCTCTCTGATTGAAGGTTCTTGTTTTTACACATACATGCGTACCTGATTTGATAAGTCAGGTGCCTTTTATAGTTCCTTGATCGTGGGCATTTCGGCCGGCCTAGCGTGAGACTAGGCTTAGTGGGCTTTCAGTCGGCCCAAGAAGGGTCGGCTCCTTCAGGATGTGATTCGGATGGGCCTGCCCCCATGTGAATCGGCTCGGTGTGAGCACAGCCCATGAGAGGGCTATTTTTACCCTTTACAGATATATTTCCTTTCTCCATATTAAATACTAATTGATAATGAATTAGAACATATTCGAATGAGTATTTTTCAAAATTTGTTTCTAACTTTTTTTTTACCAATTTATTTTAAAATTAATTTTTTTTTTATTTAAAAAAATATTTTTATAGGAATTATTTAAATAAAAACATATTTGTTTTTAAAAAACTAAATAATTTATAATAAAGATTTAGTTAGGGCATATTTGAATGAGTTGTTTCTAATCATTGTTCCAATTTATTTTAAAATTTCGTTTTTTTCTTTTTGATTAAAAAAATATTTTTATATGAATTGTTTATAAAAACATATTTGTTTTTAAAAATCTAAATAATATTAATAAAGATTTAGTGAGTACATATTTGAATGAGTATTTTAAAATATTGTTTATAACCATTTTTTCAATTTATTTTAAAATTTCATTTTTTCTTTTTGATTTAAAAAAATATTGTTAGAGGATTTATTTATAAAAAAACAAATTTGTTTTTAGAAATCTAAATAATTTATAAATAGTTGAAATGGTAAAATCTAGCTCATATTATTTTCATCATCTTATATTTTACTATTGTTTTCCAGTGGCAACCATTTTGAATGCTTCTACTTTTTGAATTTAAAAATACAAGTTAAAAGACCTTTGGCTATTCATATTTTCATTGTCAACTAATATTAATACTAAAAATTCAATAATTACACAACAAAATAAAGAACATAAACACGTACTTAAATGACTAGTAGTATGAAATGCATTTTGAAACAATGAATTTTATTAATGAAATAATAATTACGCACATATGTTAATAAAAATAATTTAATCAATAATAAATATAGTTTAAACTTGAAGTTATTTAAAAGTCCTGTCAATATCCTTTTTAATTTTACATAGTTTAATAATAAAACTTATTAGTCCAAGAGAAGGAAAAAAGGTGTTTTAGATAATTTGATTTTAGCATATTATTCTTAAACAACAAAGAACATATTTCTCCAAATAACAGAGAAAAGAAAGAGTAAATTTGATTAACACGACACCCAAAACCAAGTGGCTGACAGTGGCACACGTAACGTTAGTTAGTTCCTTCCAGACTTCCAAACTTTCAATATTTTTTATTTTTTTAATTATGGATATTCCTTCATTTGATTAAAGGTTTGAAGCAGTCCTACTGAATTTCAATATAGTATTTTAAAATAGATTTGATTAAAAGAATTAAGACCCAAGTGGCTGATCAGTGACAGTGACAGTGACACGTGTCAGTCTTTTTAAATTTTCCAAATCTTGTCTTCGCCGCCCTGAATAATCTATCGAGGACCACACAACTATTTTTTCAATTAAATGAGGCGGGCTGAGATCGAAATGCAATAATTATAAAACAAAGCTTTCAAATTTTCATTTTCATTTTGAATTTTGAAAAGAAAAAAAAAACTATAATATATATAATAAAAATTTGTAAGAATGGAAGGGAAAAAAAATTTACATATTTATTTTACAAAATAAGAACTTATTAATGAAAAGAAAAAAATAAAATTATTATGAGACAGTCTATAATTATCTCCTTCAATTTGATTCTGTCTAAGAGCGGAAGGGAGGGTGGTTCCAATCCCATTATTTGAAATTAATCAAAAAAGAGAATGCTGATAGTTTTTTTTACTCTATTTAGATAATGGTTTCAAAAACATTATTTTTTTTCCAAATAATTTTGATATATAATAATCAGCCCAAATTGATTATATATGATTTATATAATTCAGTGATAAATTTAAATATAATTGACAATAATTCTAATAAATCATTAATTTATAAATCCTAATAATTTATTAAATTTATAGTTATTTTAAATTTTAATATTTGGTTTTTACAAAATTTACGAAATACTGTCGGTTACCAATACGGCGGCTTCGTACACAAAACAAAACGAAGGAAGAAAAATCAAACATAGTCACACTCATAAGCCCTATTATTTAGGTATTCATTTAAAGTACCCAACAAGATATATCCACGTGTCAATATCTTGGACCCTCAACTCTTAACTTCATATCTAAATCTAACTTATAATTTATCTTACTTCAAAAATAAATAAATTATAATTTATCTCTATTTAGTTAATTTCTTGAATTTATTCAACCCATGCATGATATCAAATAAATTGACGAATTTTATCAGATTCTTGGAATTCTGACCACATTCATTATAGATATTTTTTTAATCACTTTATTCTTCAATTTTGATTTATGGAGGATTTTTTTTATGTTGAAGTAAAATCATTTTGTAAAATATATATCTCTACTTAAGAAATTAATAGTACAATATTTTTTCCCATAAAAAAATCAAAATTTTCTAATAAATACCAGTAAAAAGAAATTTAAGCCCAATTAGATGTATTAATATCCTTATCCCCATATATATATATATACGCGGAGGAATATTTGAGAAATATTTTTAGACTATTATATCAATTTTAAAATCTTGAAATTACTATAAATGTCATTATACATACCCTTTTAAAATCTCAAAATTATTAAACTTGTCATTGTTATTTATACTCTATTTTCTATTAAACGGGTATTTACATTTTTAGACTACTATACCTACTTTTTATCTTCGAATTACATGCCACATTTCATATTCTCTAAGAAAAATACAATTCGGAGTTGTGAAATTAATAGGTTTACTATGTAAAGTAACATTTTTTTGCATAGTGATGTTAGATGTACCTTTTTTTCCTCTTCATATTTATATTTTTCTTATATATTAACGTAATTTGATTTTTTTCCTCCTATTTTTACATCAATTTTTATTTAATAAGATAAAATATTTATCTTCAATGAATAAGAAATTATCAAATTTTTTTAATAAATTTATTGACTTTTTATTACTTTTACAACATCAAATTACAAAATAGTTGAAATTTTTTAGTACAACATGTGAAAATGATTATGATATTAAAATGAATATCTATTCATTGTTTAGATTTATCACCCATTTATGAAAATAAATTATATTTACTAAATGATTCAATATAGGTCATGATGGTTTAATTTTAAAATAACAAAAAAAAAAAAACTTAAATTATTTAAATCTTAAATAGAATATAATAAAATTAACTACATATAATTTAGTGAATTAATATAGTACACGATAATTTAAATCTTAAAAGGAATATAATAAATAAAAATTTAATAAAACAAAAAAATTCTGAAAAAAGATTTATAAAGTATGAAAAAATCAAACAAATTAAAATATGTTAAACCTTTAATATTTCTAAACTAGAAAGAATATCATGTACGACTAGGTGGTAAAAGACTAGTTCTAATAAATTGAAGTGAAAGATGATAAATGTTGGGGCCCGGTAAATTTATAGACACCAATAATATGTAGAACCACCAAAAAAAAAAATTGAAAGAGTCCAAATCGGTAAATGTAAGAGAAAGCGAATACACAATATAGAAATTAAATAAATAAAAATTTAGAGATAAGAGGGAAGTGTCATAGATGATGGATGGGATGTATGGTCTAGATCCAAGATAAATGAATTTATATTTTTAATATTCTCGTTGTACTAAATATTTAATTAGATATTACTTTTCCTTCTTATCACCAAACTGTAAAAAATGGAAACTTTTTTATTTCTCATTTTTATTTTATTTTATATAGAAAGCTAAACATTTATCACCAGTTATTGTATACTTTTTTTTTTTTTAATTATACAAACAAAAAATCTCTTAGGTGAACTCAATTAAAATATATAAATATATTTTAAAACCGACAATTTTTCTATTTATTTTTTAAAATTGTAAATTATCGTTAGGCATATCTTTATAATTGTCGGTATTTTCTAAACCAAATTATTGATGATGAATTTTAACCGTTTGGGAAAAAAAAAAATACAAAACTGCTGTTCATTTTCACATTAATAAAAGAAGAAGAAAAATAAAATCATCTTGAATTTGGTTTCTTTTAAAATTAAAATGCATTTTATTTTCGTCATCCACCGTTTCCATTAAATAAACAAGTGAATCCAATGACACGTGTCACTATGTAAAACAAAGGTCTCATTAGTCCGGGATCATGGAATAATCTCACTGAAAATAAATTTATTGCATATACTCTCTTCAATTATACTTATTTTTTAGACATAAGTGTTACTTAATTTTTTTTAAACTTATACAAATTTCGATGGTCCAATTTGTATAATTAATGTATATTTTTTACATATCTAATATAACTCATGTCTGTCAACTCAAGCATAATTCAATTAGTTAGACATATACTCCCATCATTTCTTTTAAATTCGAAAGTTCAAGTCTCTTCTCCCCAATTTAATATGATATAAAAAAAAAATGTAACTCATGTCTAGAATTGGATAATTAGCACTAGCTATAAGGTTGAAAACATATATAATTTAATAATAATTTTAAAAACTTATGTACAAGTTTATTTATCTTACACATGTTAAAATATCTGAAAAAGGGGGAAAGTAAAAAAAATTAGATCTAAGAGTAAATTTTGAGTAAGATATGTTAATTGGGCACGTATACAATTATTTTTTTTCCCTTAATAATTTCAAGTATCTCCCGTGGGACAGAAAAATTGACAAATATTAAATGGTAGAAGACTATTCTAGCAAGGTTCTCTCATCCTTTATTAATTTAACAAAAAGAAAAGAGAGCTTAATTTTAATACTATCATACTGTGAGGGCATTTATGAAAATAGATGGCAGGAAAAGGTAATAGAAAACAATGCATGAGTTCTTTATAAATTTATTATTTAAAAAACATATTTATAATTACTTCATTTTTTTAAACATGATAGTCATTAAATGATTGCAATAGATGATAATTACTTTACGCGATAAATATTTTTATATAATTTAATGATTAATTTAGATATTGGTTAAAATAATTATAGTTTGTTAATTGACGTATTTAATAATTTACTATATTTGTAATTATATATTAAAAATAGGAAAATTTTAATAGATAGCATTTTATTAGATAATCACTCATATGTTTTTATAATTTATCTTTCCGTTTTTAAATCTAATAACTGATCAAATAAAAATGACTAAAGACAAGGAAAGTAGAGAAATTATATTGATTGAAAGGATAGATTAAAGTTGATAGAAGAAGGTGGTGCATAATACATACCATATTTAGAATATTACACACTGACTGATCATTAATTAAAAATATATTACAAAGAAAAGCCAACAGCTTGAAATTGCATTATCGCTTATTTCTTGGCTTATAACACAACACACGTTTCCATATACTTGGGACGTACTCAATCAGATGTTGGTGGTTTATACGGTGGTTTGTATCCTTTCTTTGGTGGGTAGTATGGTTTGGTTGGTGGCTTGTATGGTTTGGGTGATGGCTTGTATGGTGGTTTATATATTTTCTCATCCTCCACTAAAGGCTCTTCCGATGGGTCGGTGCCTGTCGTGGTGGATGGTGGGTGGTGGTATGGTGGTTTGTAGTGGTATGGTGGTTTATAATATGGTCGTTTGTAGTGGCCATGCTTTTCATCCTCTACGATAGGATCTTTCGTGGTGTCGGTCGTTGGTGGGTGGTGGTAGGGTGGTCTATAGTATGGTGGTCGATGGTAACCATGTTTTTCATCCTCTACGATAGGATCTTTCGTTAGGTCGGTGGTGTCGGTGGTCGGTGGGTGGTGGTAGGGTGGTCTATAGTATGGTGGTCGATGGTAACCATGTTTTTCATCCTCTACGATAGGATCTTTCGTTAGGTCGGTGGTGTCAGTGGTCGGTGGGTGGTGGTAGGGTGGTCTATAATATGGTGGTCGATGGTAACCATGTTTTTGATCCTCCACCACGGGGTCGGTGGCGGAGGGAAGATTTTCGGAGAGAGCATGAGTAGCAAGAAGCACCACTCCAAGTGTAAGGAAGAGCATGTATTTTAGAGACATTGTGGCTCTTTTGGGCTTTCAGTTTACCGTTTACTTTGGTGCCTTTTTATAGCCAAATTTTTCCCTAATATTTTATTATTAATAGTGTGGAAATGAAATTAGTACTTGTAAAAGATTAAAGGATAAAGACTATATGATTTGACATTTTTGTGTGAAATTTATTATATATATTGAATTAGTGGGTTTGATTTTTTACTTTTGATCATTTGTTTAATTACAAATGCATATCAATAATGTTGATTTGATTTCTTTATAATAAGCAATTATTTTAAAAGTGGATTAAAAAATTGATTGTGAACAAATTTAATTTTTAAAATAGAAAAAAAAAATTATCAAATGTGCATACTGAAACAATGATTTTTATTAATGAAATAATAATTAGGCACATACGTTAATAAAAAAAATAATTTAATCAATAATAAATATAGTTAAATATTGAAGTCTTTTACCCTTATTTAGAATTCCTGTAAATCTCCTTGTTTTCGACATTTTAATTTTTCATAGTTTCATAATTAGATAAAGCTTTTTTATCCAAGAGAAAAAAAAATCTTTTAGATAATATGATTTCAGCATATTATTCTTTAAACAACAAAGAAGATATTTCTTCAAATAATAGAGAAAAGAAAGAATAAATTTGATTAACACAACACCCAAGTGGCTGACAGTGGCACACGTAACTTTGGTTTGTTCCAGACTTCCAAATAAGAGACAGGCTAGCTAAGACGACAAGGACAACTCATTTTTCAACCTTTCAAAAAAAAAAAAAAAAAAAAAAAAACTCTCCCTTTTCAAATTATATGAAGGAGGCAAATCGAATTTAAAAAATTTGCACAAATAAATAATGATATAAGTGCCATTTCTAATTTTAAATTAATGAAATCATTATCTAAATTTTTTTATTGAGAATTTGAGAGACAACCCTACATAATTTAGGTTGAAAAATATTTATTTTTTTATCCTCTAATTTTATTGATATAAATACAAATGTATTATCATTGGCTAAATCCTAACAATAAAAAAAATTTGATCTTTCGTTATTAATTTTATTTTCCTCTGTTTTTCCAGTTCTCTTTCTAATTTTAATATTATGGTATTGAAATTGAAAAAAATAAACCCAAATTCATATATATCTACTAACATGAAATTAAATTAACATAATTCTAATCATTACAAATAGAAAATCATTCAATTGAAAATCTGCAAAATGTATGTATATGTATGTTGTAACAATCAATCACGCAGTGACAAAGAGAAGAAAAAAAACTTTCCATACAAGAAAAATATTTCATCCAAAAATTGAGCTTCTCAAAACATAATAATTGTTATCAATAGTAAAAAATATTAGTGGAAAAAGTCTTTAAATAACTAACATATATTGATTTAAAATAATCAACCAAAATCCACAAATTTCTCAAACTTCCCATAATTAAATTATCATTCAATCAATTAATATTCAAAATAAATTAATCAATGCCAACTAATTAATGATGAAGCAAAAGAAAATAATCTTTTAATAAAAATATGTATGCACAAAATTAAGAAATTATTATTAAGTTTTTTGTCAAAATAAAATGCCAAAATAAATATTAATTATAAAACAAATATTTCAACAAATATATTTAAAAAAAATAGAGATAAGGGATGAATGGAGAGCGAGGTCTAGATTTGTAGGTAGTTTCCTCGTCTATTGGAAACCTTGCATGTGTTCCTCTACAACCAACCCCAAATAAATAAATTTATTGTGTTGGGCCCTGATTTAATATTTAATCCATTGTCTTAATATTATGTGGATATCATTATTCCAAAGATGCCCCTCCCAAATACACGTAGAATTTTTACCAAATTATTGAATGAAAATACTTAAAAGGGGTCATATAAATTTGATATTTCAAAAGATACATTTTTTTAATAATGAGATTTTTTTCCTTTCTGATTAAAAGTATATGTGAAGCTCAAATCAAATCATACATGCCTTTGAAAAAAAAATGCTATTTTTAAAATTTTTAAAAACATTTACTAATTTTGGAAGTAGCTATAGAAAGAGCATTTTTTTTAAATGGGTGCAATTCTAAATGATATAATTGTAAATACATTAATAAGAAACTTTGACATATTTGTAATATTTTTATTAAAAAGAGTCTAGAATTTTGTATATTTCAAATTTGTATCATAATTACTAGCCATTTTCGTAATATGATATTTAAAAAAGAAAACAAATTTACACTCTAATTCAAATCTGATTAGTTACGTATTTGTATCAAACTTCTTTATAGAGAAAAATTGAAAATCTCTTTTAGATAATTAGATTTACCATATTTTTAATTAATGGAATTAATTTCTCCAATAATTGTAAAGAATTTGTCTCAAATAGGATAAATCTACATATTAATTATTAAAATGTCAAAACTTTTTAAAAATTACTCAAATATCATAATTATAGTTCAATAAATTTATTGAACTATTTTTTATGGGGATTTTTAATGAATTTGTTTGTTTTTTTTACTTTTTAAAGTTTAAGTTCAATAATTTATGAAATATTATCAAGAATATCCACATTAATTCACATTTATTCACTAATACCGGTTGTGTTTTTTTAATATCAATTTTGACCAAAAAACACCATAAATGGCGGTGATCCCACGTTTTCCGTTTTGAACAATTACCATTATGCACTTTCCTTAAATGTTGTAGACCATAATAAATAGAGGGCAGAAAACGTCTTTTCATTGTTCCCTTAAACGGCGCATGGAGTTAAAGTGGGTAAGTTTGCTAATTTATAAAACATATAAGTATTAATGCTATTATACCTATTTATTATGGTCTAATATGAAATTAACCCATAATTTATTGACTATTTAATTATTTTCATTATTATTTTCAATGAATTTATTAGTTTTTTTTTTACTTGTTCGATAAATTTATTAAACTATAATTATACTATTTGAGTAATTTTTAAAATAATTAATGTGTAAAAATATATTATTTCAATAACTTCCCATTAATTATATTAGAGTGGATTTAAATATATTTTTAATCTATTGCTTAGTATTACTTTTCGTTTTTTATACCATATGCAAGAGTAAGATTTGAATAATAATTTTTTTATTAGGCGTATTCCTTTTCATTTGATTAATGGTTGAAGTAGTCCTAATAGTATTTTAAAGAGATCTAAATACATTTGATTAACATAGTTAAGACCCACGTGGCTTACAGTGACAGTGCAGTGCAGTGCAGTGACACGTGTCTTCGCCGCCCTGAATAATCTATCGAGGACCAGACAACTATTTTTTCAATTAAAAATGAAAATAAATGAGGCGGGCTTAGATCGAAATGCAATACTTAAAAAACAGAGCTTTCAAATTTTAATTTTAATTTTAAATTTAGACAAAAAAAAAAAAAACAATAATATATATAATAAAATTGGAAGGAAAAAAATAATAATATACATATAATTTTACAAATAAGAACTTATTAATGAAAATAAACAATAAAATTATTATGAGATAATCTATAATTATTTCCTTCAATTTGATTCTGTCTAAGAGAGGAAGGGATGGAGGTTCCAATCCCATTATTCGAAATTAAAAAAGAAAAGAAAAGGAATGCTAATAATCAAATTATTCTGTTGAGGAGTACTCTATTTAGATTTTGGTTTCAAAAACAATGTTTTTTTTCCAAATAATTTTAACATTTAATTATTATTTATATTTAAAATCATTAATCACCATCTATAATTTTATAATTAAAAATAAATAAAAGTCGAACAAGAGTAAAAAATTAGGGGTTATTTGTTAATTATGTTTGTAAGATGGGGTGTAAGAGCTACTCTATAAAGAGTCATGGAATATTTGAGGAAATTAAATGGGGTAGTAAATTTTTTATTTAATATTTTAAAATATATACAGTTTTTTAAATAAATATTGTCAAATATATATATTTTTTAAAATTAATAATTGATTAAATTAATTTTGATATATAATAATCATTAATCATCCCAATTGATGATATATGATTTATATAATTCAGTGATAAATTTAAATATAATTGACAATAATTTTAATAAATCATATATATTTATAGTTATTTTAAATTATAATATTTGGTTTTTAAAAATTTACGAAATATTGTCGGCTACCTCTACGGCGGCTTAGTACACAAAACAAAAGAAGGAAGAAAAATCAAACATAGTCACTCATAAGCCCTATTATTTAGGTATTCATTTAAAGTGCCCAACAAGAAATATCCACGTGTCAATATCTTGAACCCTCAACTCTTAACTCATATCTAACTTATAATTTATCTTTATTGAGTTAATTTCTTGAATTTATTCGATGCACGCATGAATATCAAATAAATTGTAAATATGGAAATTCATTCAATACATTTTGGATATTACGAATTTTATCAGATTCTTGGAATTCTGACCACATTCATTATAGATATTTTTTTTTATCACTTTATTCTTCAATTTTGATTTATGGAGGATTTTTTTTATGCTGAAGTAAAATCATTTTGTTAAATACATATCTCTAGTTAAGAAATTAATAGTACAATATTTTTTCCCCCATAAAAAAGGGGAGAAGATAAAAAAAAAAATCAAAATTTTCTAATAAATACTATTTTTTTTCCCATAAAAAAGGGGAGAAGATAAAAAAAAATCAAAATTTTCTAATAAATACTATTTTTTTTCCCGAAAAAAAGGGGAGAAGATAAAAAAAATCAAAATTTTCTAATAAATACTATTTTTTTTCCCATAAAAAAGGGGAGAAGATGAAAAAGAAATCAAAATTTTCTAATAAATACTAGTAAAAAGAAATTTACGCCCAATTAAATGTATTAATATTCTAATAAATTGAAGTGAAAGATGATAAAAGTTGGGGCCAAGAAAAATTTATAGACACCAATAATATGTAGATCACCAAACAAAAAAATAATGATATTGAAAGAGTCCAAATTGGTATATGTGGGAGAAAACAAATACATATATAAAAATTAAATAAATAAAAATTTAGAGATAAGAGGGAATGGTCATAGATGATGAATGGGATGTGTGGTCTAGATCGAGATAAGTTAATTTCTTTTTTTAGTATTCTCGTTGCACTATAGAATTAATCAGTTGCACATAATATATTATTAATAGGGAACAATTATCTACTGTGAGAGTATTAGAAACTTTCCTTTGTGTACAATAAATGTGTACCCATCTCCACGTGACTCCAATCAAAATATTCAATATTTTTTTTCCCGATTTTGACCCAACTCTGATCAAATTAAAGATTCAGTAACCAATGAATTTTATTTAAGAGTCTGCCCCCACAAGAAGAAGGTTCCTCGAGTATGAGTATGTGTGTTGTTGCGCACGGCATTGCAAGCTTGGCTTCAGCTGAGCCTCAGCTTGCTACCCCTCATCGGGCACGCTTACGGGCGTGTGGATAGTGAGGTGTCACTTGGACCTGATGCGTACAACGTGTGAGTGGTGCTTCGGTCGTTTGGGTCGGCAGGCTCGGTGCTGAGGCATTGAACTTGTCGTGTCCTGAAGTTTCCGGTGGCCCCGATCGGTTCTTGGGTCCCTTTATGTCGACGTCCTTAAGGGTTGCGCGATGAACGATGAAGCCCGTGTAGCATTCTGTCATCACCAGTCGGGCAGGGTCCCAGTCGTTACACCAGTTTCTCAGTCTCTCGGATGTGATACATTCTTGTTGTCAAGAAATTTATTGCATTTACTCTCTTCAATTATACTTATTTTTTAGACATGTGTAACTCATTATTTTTTCTAACTTATACGAACTTCGATGGTCCAATTTTGTATTAATATATATTTTTTTACATATCTAATATAACTCATGTCTGTCAACCCAATCTTAGCTCAATTAGTCAGACACCTACTTCATTCCCTTCTTTTAAGGTCGAAAGTTTGAGTCTCATCTCCTTCAATTTAATATAATATCTTAAAAAAAACATAATGATAACTCATGTTTGGAATTGGATGATTAGCGCTACATATAAGGTTGAAAACATATATAATTTGATAATAATTTAAAAAATTTATGTACAAGTTTATTTATCTTACACATGTTAAAAGATCTGAAAAAGGGGGGAAGTAAAAAATTTAGATCTGAGTAAAATTTGAGTAAGATATATTAAGTGGGCACGTATACAATTGTTTATTTTCCCTTAATAATTTCAAGTATACAATTATTTACAAATATTAAATGGTAGAAGAATACTCTAGCAAGGTTCTCTCATCCTTTATTAATTTAACAAGAAGAAAAGAGACCTTAATTTTAATATTATCATACTGTGAGGGCATTTATGAAAATAGATGGCGGGGAAAGGTATAGAGAACAATGCATGAGCCCTTTATAAATTTATTATTTAAAAAATATATTTAAAAATATTAATTTTTTTCAACATGGTAGTCATTAAATGACCATAATAGATGATAATTCCTTTATATGGTGATTATTTATTTATATAATTCAATGATTAATTTAGATATTGGTTAAAATAATTATAGTAAGTTAATTGACGTATTTAGTAATTTACTATATTTGTAATTATATTTTAAAAACAGGGGAATTCCATTAGGATATATTTTTTATGAGTATTTTAAAAATATTAAATTTTTTGAAATATTTTTAAAATAACATTTTTCACACTGAAATTCCACCAATTTCAATCTGAGATTCTACCAATTTCACTATAAGATTAGTGAAAAAATATCATTTTTAAAAATTTTGAAATTATAAAAATATCAATTCTTAAAACGTCTTTTTTGAAAAACCCCTTAAAAATATTATATTTAAAATATCGTTGATAATTTCCATAGATTTGCAATCAAACCGTGCATTCGTTGTGTGAAGGGCCCAAATTTACAAGACAAGCCCACTATCGAAACGTTATGTAGCGATCAATTCAATATTCTGAAGATTCCCTCAATGCACTCGTACGGCGATTATCTAACCTTAGACTAGTTTGGTATTTGCAGTCAGCTGTCTTGCAGAAAAAATCAGCTTTATCATTAAACAGATTAGTGTTTGGTAAATTCAACTTATAAACAAAAGTTAGTGTTTGGAAAATTAAACTTCTAAAATTATTGTGAGATATATAAATAGTCAAATTATGTTTGTTTAATTAATATAAAGGGAAATTATATATTTTTATAATGTCATAACAAAATATTTAAATTTTAATTTAAAGCTAATATGTATTTTAAATTAACAAATAATAATATATGTATGTATGTCTTAAAGGAATGTTGGTAAAATTTATTATAATCAAACTATGATTTATATTAATTTAATCATTAATTACACCTTATGATTTGATTATACCTGAAGTACAATATATGAAATTAAAATTTAAAATATACAATTTCATAAAATCGTTTTAAATTTTTAATTATGATAATTAATAGATGTAAATGAAATTAAATCATAATACTCAAATTGCCAAAACTAATGACAGGATAGTGGTCCCGAATTTTTTGGCCCATAATGTGGGAGAGATTATTTGATAATCGATTTTGAAAAGCAGCTACTCCTCAGATTCTCAAAATCAGGCAGTCAGTAAAATTGATTTTTTTAAAATTTGATATTTTATTTTTACCAAACAATAAATGTAGTTAGAATTTTAGAAAAAGCACATCAACCTCAATGCCAAACGGAGCCTGAGTTATGACAAACATTAAATTTCATAATTATTTTTAATAATTTGTTTTATTTATTATTATTATTTATTTTATTTTAGTTTTTAAATTTTCAATCTGCATTGAATAAATTGCAAAAAATATTAGTTATCATATCTAATTTATTTTCTTGATTTAGATTCTCTATATAGACATGACGAAAATATTTCAAAATCATTACCGTCATTTTCCTTCAAACATCTAAGTTAATAGTATTTTTTTGTGCTGTATATGCATTGTTTTTTTTTTTGGTTGAATATTATACAAAATAATAATTGCTACTTAATAATTTAAAGAGTAAAATGCAAATGAGACCCCTATGGTTTTTTCCAAATGCACGAAGACCCTCTGTGGTTTGAAAATGGCAAATCACACCCTTGTGCTTTCAAATTTTTTCAATCAGACCCCTCCTCTTCAATGCCAAAAAAATTTTTTTAGCCATAACTTCTTCGTTTGAACTTCGATTTGGATTATTCAAAATATTTTGGAATCCTCATTTTAGGCTCTACATAATAGTCACTTCGAAACTATGAAATGATTAATAAATAAAAGAGTTTATTAACATCAAAATACTGGGTATGATTGACGCCGTTAACTCTTTTGTTTATTGATGATTTAGAAGTTTTTGAGTAACCATAGCGTAGATACCGAAATAATGATTCCAAAATATCTCGAATCATCCAAATCAAAGTTCAAACGATGAAGTTATGATTAAAAGAAAATTAATGACATTGAAGGGGAGAGGTCTAATTGAAAAAATTTGAAACCATAAGGGTGTGATTTGCCATTTTCAAACTAAAGGGGGTATTCATGCATTTGAATAAAACCACAGAGGTCTCATTTGTATTTTACCCTAATTTAAAAGGTTACATCCCTTTCTTGAAGTGTATATAGACAACTTTTTGTTCCACCTTCTTTAGAGGCCTTTGGACATGTCGGCAGTGCATAGATTAAATTCTTACCAATAAGAAGAAAATATCACGTTTCAATATTTATATGGTTAAAATTACATAACAATAAATGATAAAAAAGAAAGGAAAGAAAAATGACACTTCAATCTATGTAAAAAATTCTATTAAAAAATTTTTATAGGGAAACACATTTTCTCAAGAAATTTCATTTGGTGATATTTTTTAATAGTTATTTTAAAAAATAACATGATTTAAAAATTGAAATGAATGAATTTTATTGAATTTAGAATTGTATTATTTAAATTTGTTAGATTCAGTTGTGTTTAGTTTGAAGATTTAAAATTTAGAATTGAGATCTAATAATTTATAATATGTGTTTGATTGTATATTCAAAAATTTGGAAAATAAATTGTAGAATTAATTACACTAATAACCATTTTAATTTACCTAATTTTAGTTTTAATGGTTGTTTCATATTAATATCAGATTTACCCATAAAACACCATTTATAGTGGCGATTCTGGCGGATTTCGATTTCAGTGTTTACCTTATTACCCTTTTATCTCTCATAATAACTATATCTCATTAATTACATATCATTTAATTAAGGAAAATTTATCTGGGTATGTTTCGTCTTTTCACAATGTAATTTAATTTTTATGATGGTGGTTTTGGGTAGTTTTGATATATATATATATAAAAGATTGTGTTTTTTCGAAATAAACAACATTAATTTGTCGAATACTTTAAATTGAATCGCGTGTTTCCAATCCTTCACCCCTAACATTGACCGAATTTTTATCGTCGAGATTTACTTTAATAAAAACTGAATCTCGTGTTTTCAATTTTTTCAGATATTAAATCTGAATTCTACGAAAACGTCAATATTCAGAATCCTGATTATAAGCCCTCTTTTTGGGTTGAATCCAAATCCCATTTTCAAATAAAGCCCAATCAAACGCAAATCCTTTTAACCAATTGAATTTTATGTATCCTTATTTATAAAGTTGAATTTGAATTGGACACCAAACAGAGCTTAAATGTTTTTAAAATTTTCAAAAGTCGCATTCTCTTAGAGATTTGTCAACAATATTCTTAAAAAAATTGAAAATTTTTATTATTTAAAAAAAATATCAATTCATAAAATGTTATTTTGAAAAAAAAACCCTAATAACTCACGATAAAAATTGGTACAGTTTGATTTAGAGATAGTCGCCATTTACGATAGTATTATAACGGAATAAAACTTAAACTAGTTGCACACCATAAATAAATTTGTGTTGGGTGTCGAGGGATCCGATTAATCACTTAAAAAGTCACATCAATAAGCTTTTCAAGCTGGAATTTATTAGAATTCTTTTGATTGGTATGTTACTTGACTGATGATTCAACTTCATTAGAGTGTTAAAATATGCCTATCGGATGCTGTAATTTCCTATTTAGAAATTGCAATGTTAAATTTCTTATGGTGAGCACAGAAGCAATAATTGTTGTTTTAATGAGTTTCCATGATGTTTGAGCTCCATATTCATTGATGGGAATGGAGGCTTTGTTTTATGAAAGGCAAAGGCACAATGTTAATTGCACAACAGGGACATGAGACGATGACGATGACTATCACCCGATATGAGGTAACTTTTCTAACTCCATGATTTTATGAATTTAAAATTTGATAGAGTAAGAAAAGTGAGGGTGGGAACTTGCATATGAGGGATAGAGAAAGACCAAAAATAAGAAAGGAGAAAGAGAATAAATATGTATGAAATGCATGTGTAAATTTGTGACAGTGTTGATGTTATTCTGATAGTTTCTCTTAGGAAGCCAAGGTTGAGTGGGTATGTTTTTGGGGACGCCTAACTTTCATAAGAGACACTCATAGATATTGGTTTTGGTTTAGTCACTAACCCAAGTGAATGGATTATGGGTTTTATTAGGTGTTTTAATATGAGTAGGTGGGTTGGCCATCTACCTGGTTGGGTTGAGTGACTAGGAGGAGATGACCCAGGGAAGAAACTTTGTTCACTTGAGACTTTAGACTCGGATAGCCTATTAGGTTTGAGGTGGAGTGCTAAAGGTCACTAAGAGGTTAGTGAGTGAGACTCAAGTCTGGCCTAGGAGACTTGGGGTGAAGTGAAAAAAGAAGGTTACTTGATAAGGTGGGTTTTATAGATGTTCACAAGTTGAGTTTTGGAACTTTGCGTGGAAGACATCTATGGAAGTTTATCGAGTTGTTTTCAACATGGTAGACCCTTTATGTTACCCTATTGATGATGGTAGTTCTAAAAGTTTCATTGGTATTAATGATACTTTTAGGGAGTTGATATATTTATGAACTGTTTTAACTATTTGTTTGAGCGTGCAACGTGGAAAGGTAATGAATAGTTGCAGGTGGAGGTGGAGCTTATATACTCTTGATGAACTTTGAGAAATCTAGAGAGGATTTTGAGGTTGTTCATGATAGAGTTGAGTAGAGAGACCTCCAGGTGATATCAACTCACACGAGCACGAGAAGGTAGGAGACAAGATCTCCTAATAGGTTTGACTTTGTTTGATCTCATATCTTATGTTTCACTTTATGGTTTGATGTAATTGCTTTGGTAATGATACCTTTGTTTGAGAAAATTTTCAATGGTTAGTTTTGAAAAGTATTATTTGAAACATGTGAAATCTGTTATAACACCTATTATGTTTCATTTCAAGTTATCTATTGATTTGTATTACTATTGAGATATATGAACTTGAATGCTAAAAGACCCTTATGCTATTTGTGTGCTGTTAATATCATTTGTGATGGTATTTTTCAGACTTGAGTTTAGCATATGCATTGAGGTGTTGGGTTAATCGGTTTATGTTCAGTTGGTATGGTACATTGGAAAGCTATAAAGTGTTGTTTTACATTATATGTAAACTGTGATTGAATATATGATTTATCATATTATGTAAGTTTACTGATGATGAGTGTAGCTTGGAAAGCTAGTGTGACTCTATTTTACAGGTGGTTAAAGATAAGTGGAGATCGTGATTTATTCGAGTTTGTAGGCCATGATAGAACCTGTAGAAGCTATTTGAAGCTTGGAATTCAACAACGTGTGGAGCTCTTCTATGGTAGATGGAGGGTTGAAGCATGTGTTTTCACAGCGGGTCGAAGCACATGGAGGCAAAAGGTTGTATGTTGAAAAGTCATGTTAACGATAACTTGGTTTATCATTGTCTAACCTGTCCAAGATTTAAAACCAAACAAAGTTTGGTGGTTGGATTGACACGTCAATACACTAGATAGATAAGTATAATAACCAAGGTGGAGATTGTTAAATTTGGTTATTATAATTAGTAGTTGTTTATCTATTAATTGAGTTTAATTAATAGGTGTCATTTTGTATTTACCTTTTGTATATAAGGTGAGTTAAGAGATTAAGTTCATTATTATCATGTGAGGGTGAGAAAGAGTGTAAATGGCTGGGTTCTTGGTTAGAGTTCTCATTATTATGCATTGTATTTTTTCTCTTGAGTTCTCTCCTTTCTAAACAAATATATCTAGTGGATTGGCTGGTTAATCCTAGAACTAGACGAACGAACCTTCGTGATCGGAACAAGTATACTTCTTGGTATTATTCTCTCCCGATTTCGATTTCAAGAGGAAAGATTCACAACAGTTAATTTAGTCATCACTCCTGGTAATAAAGAAATGAAAAAATTCTATCTAATATAGAATAATTTAAAGGTTTAACATACTTTTTCTTCTATAAATATTTTTTGAAATAATTTTTCTTTTATTAATTTTTTTAATTATTAAACGTATTATTATTTTCTATTTAGGATTTAAATTATTGTATACTTTACTAATTCAATGAATTATATGTAGTTGATTTTTCTTTTTATTTAAGATATTTTTTTTCATATATACTACCAAATAAAAATAAACTGTTTGTTCTAAATATATATACTTCTTTTTTTAAGTTAATTTATTCATTTCTATTTTTAATTATAATTCAATAAATTATATTAGTTTTTTCCGGTTGATTTTAAATTTATAAATTTTTATAAATATTTCTTATTAAAAATATAAAGTTTATTTTAATATTATAAAATACTATACCCTTACAAATTCAATAAATTATATTTTGTTGTAATTGCTTTTTTATGTTAACTTAAAGAACAATTTATCTTTTTAGTTATTTTAAAATTAAATCACCATCACCTTTATTAAATCATTTCATTCTTAAATATAATTTATTTTTTATAAATGGGTGATAAATCTAAATAATAATAGTTATTCTAATATCACATTCAATTTCACATGTTGTACTTTATTTTTCAATTATTTTGTAATTTGATGTCGTGAAAGCAATAAAAAGCCAATGAATTTATTAATATTATTATATAGAAAATGTCGTAAAAAGAAAAAAAAATCAAATTAGGTTAATATATGAGAAAAGTAAAAATATGAAGAGGAAAAAAAGGAATCATCATTATCCAAAAAAATGTCACTTTACAATGTAAACCTATTATTTTTTACATCTCCAAAATTTATTTTTCTAAAAGTATATGAAATTTGGCATGCAATGGAAGATACAAAGTGGGCATAATAATCTAAAAATGTGATATTTAATAGAAAGTGAGTATTAATAGTAATGGCATATTTAGTAATTTTGAGATTTTAAAAGGGTATTTATAATGGCATTGTAGTGATTTCAAGATTTTAAAAAGGATATAATTGTCGAAAAATGTTTCTCAACCTTCCCCACTTTTATATACTAGGTTTTTCACACGTGCCATGCACGTGGGGCACGTGGTTTGTCTTTAAAATTTTATAATAAAAATGTCAATATTATTATGAAGTTATTTTCTTAACTAATATTTTGATAATTCAAATTTTATAATGAAATGGAAGAAATTAACGCAACCCATATTAAAAAATGTCTTTAAGATGAAAAAAACCTTAAATTTCATGATTTTATATCATCTTGTTACTCATGGATGATGAGTACATGTGGATGACTGAAGATTGATTTTATATCATCTTTACCTAATATTCATTTCCTTTCCATAACTCTATCCTCAAACATCTATTTTTTGTTTTTTAAATTGGTGTGTTAGTTCATCTCTATTTACATGTGTATATATATATATATATATATACATATATAGTAAATTAAAAGTGAAAATTTCAATAAATTTTTAATTCAATTAGTGAGTTACAAAACTTTTCTACTACTCATTTATTTGAGGTGTTACAAGATGGTATGCTATGTTCTTTGGTTTTGATCTTTTGAAAAATAATCACACTAACGTAATTATATATTTAAATTAGAGAGAGAATTGTTTTAGTGTGTGTTTTCCCCTACTTGACCTAGTCTTAATATAATAAAAAAATGAATTAGGAAGGGAAAAGTTTGTTAGAGAAAATAGTATACAAAAAATTATTAAAAATTAATTTGATTGTTGGGTTTGATTTTAAATTTAATAAGTCTATGAAATTGTTTATTTTTTGAAATATTTATTGAATGAAGAAAATTTTAGTTTATTGTATTTAATTAATTTAATAATAAGAAAATATATTTAGAAAAATTTAGATAGTATAAAATTTGTTTATTGTATTTAATTAATTGGTAATAATATTCAATTATTAATAATAAGAGAGTATATTTAGAAATTTTTTAGATAGTATAAAATTTGTTTTTTTGTATTTAATTAATTTAATAATAAGAAAGTATATAATGAAAAATTTAGAGAGAATAAAATTTGTTTATTGTATTTAATTAATTGGTGATAAAATGATTATTAATTTTGAATGATGGCATTATAGAAATTTAAATGAATTATAAGGGTAAAAATAGAAATCAAAAGTTTTTCCTCTAAGCCACTTTTTAGATAGTATAGATATAGATATAGATTAGAGATAGAGATATTTTAAAAACAAGGAAATTCCATTAGATTATATTTTTTATGAGTATTTTAAAAATATCAAATGTTTTAAAATATTTTTAAAATGACATTTTTTAGAATGCTGAGATTCTACCGATTTCACTCTGAGGTTAGTTGAAAAATGTCATTTTTGAAAATTTTAAAATTTTATAAAAATATCAATTCTTAAAATGTCTTTTTATGAAAAAAAAAACCCTTAAAAATATTATATTTAAAATATCGTTGATAATTTCCATAGATTGGCAATCAAACCGTGCATTCGTTCTTTGTTGGGCCCAAATTTAGAAAACAAAGAAATTTTATCATAAATACCCCTTAATGAAGTGTGGTTTTCAAAACTACCCTAATAAAAAAATTAGTTTCTTTTCTACCCTTAATTGGTAGTTTTTACATACTTAGTTATGGTATCTCACCAATCAATTGTAGCCACTTGTCAACTTTAGGGTAGTTTTGAAAAGTTTAAAAACATTAGGGTACTTTTGATAACTTAAATCATAAAAATGGTAGTTATGAAAATTACCCGAAAACAAACCCACCATTTGAAACGTTATGTAGCTATCAACTCACATCAACGCACTTGTACCGTCTATCAAACCCTATGACAAACATTAAATTTCATAATTGTTTTTAATAATTCGTTTTTATTTATTTTATTTTATTTTTATTTTTATTTTTATTTTTATTTTAGTTTCTGAATTTTCAATCTGCATGGAATAAATTGTAAAAAAATATTAGTTATCGTATATAATTTATTTTCTTGATTTAGATTCTCTATATAGAAATGACGAATATATTCAAAATCATTACTGTCATTTTCCTGCAAACATCTAAGGGCGATTTGGTGACATATAACTCTCCTAAAAACGTTTTGAGTTAGAGATACTAATTAAGTGTTTCTTCTAAAAATACTTGAGTATGCTAAAATGTGTTTTTGGAGAAAATACTTGATTTGTGATTCTTCCAAAAATGTTTATAAATAAGTATGCTATTTAAAATATTTCACTCAAGTGTTTTTAGATTAAACACTTAATTAGTATTTCTTTTAAAATCGTTAACTCAAAAAGTTTTTAGGAGAAGCTATGCCAAACTTGACCCTAAGTTAATAGTCATTTTTTTGTGTTGTATATGCATTGTTTTTTTTTGTTGTTGTTGAATATTATACAAAATAATAATTGCTACTTAATAATTTAAAAGGTTACATCCCTTTCTTGAAGTGTATATAGACAACTTTTTGTTCCACCTTCTTTAGAGGCCTTTGGGTATGTCGGCAGTGCATAGATTAAATTCTCACCAATAAGAAGAAAATATCACGTTTCAATATTTATATGGTTAAAATTACATAACATTAAATGATAAAAAAAGAAAGGAAAGAAAAATAACACTTCAATCTATGTAAAAAATTCTATTAAAAAAATTATACGGAAACACATTTTCTCAAGAAATTTTATTTGGTGATATTTTTTAATAGTTATTTTAAAAAATTACATGATTTGAAATGAATGAATTTTATTGAATTCAGAATTGTATTATTTAAATATTTTAGATTCAGAATTGTGTTTAGTTTGAAGATTTTTTTTTTTTTTTTGAGTGAGTTTAGTTTGAAGATTTAGAATTTAAAATTGAGATCTAATAATTTATAATATGTGTTTGATTGTATATTCAAAAATTTAGAAAATAAATTTTATCGAGTGTTTCCAATCCCCAACATTGACCGAACTTTTATTGACGAGATTTAATAAAAACTGAATCTCGTGTTTTCCATTTTTTCAGATATTAAATCTGAATTCTACAAAAACGTCAATATTTAGAATCCTGATTATAAGCCCTTTTTTTTAGTTGAATTCAAATCCCATTTTCAAATAAATCCCAACCAAACGCAAATCCTTTTAACCAATTGAATTTTATGTATCATTTATAAAATTGAATTTGGATTGGATACCAAACTGAGTCTAAATGTTTTTTTAAAATTTTAAATAATCGCATTCTCTTAGAGATTTGTGTGAATTTGGGTTTCCCATTTCCTTTGGGTGAAGAAGAAAAAAACAACGATATTCTTAAAAAATTTGAAAATTTTTATTATTTAAAAAAATATCAATTCATAAAATGTTATTTTTGAAAAAACCCTAATAACTCATGATAAAAATTGCTAAGGTCTAATTTAGAGATAGGCGCCATTTATGATAGTATTATAACGGAATAAAACTTAAACTAGTTGCACACTGTAAATAAATTTGTGTTGGGTGTAGAGGGATCCGATTAATCACTTAAAAAGTCACATCATTAAGCTTTTCATATTGAACTTAAATATAATTCATTACATAAAATGGCAATACTGTATATTTTTATAAGGTGTCTTCTCTATTTCAAATCTGATAGTGGTAAAATAAAAAAAAAAAAAAAAAAAACAAGCAAATCATCAAACACAAATTATATTCATTGAAAACATAAGAAAGTTGATAGAACAAAGTGGTGCAATTAATACATAGAAAACATGACACATGCCATATTTAGAATATTGAAATGAACAAATAAAAATGTAATTAATACACAGGAAAAGGAAAGCCAAGTTGAAGAACATGCAGTCTCTTGCTTATTTCTTGGCACTAACAAACACACATTCATCTCAAACCTTAGACATGGGAGACACAATTAGTTGGATGTTGGTGGTTTGTATTTATATGGTGGCTTCTTGTAGTATGGACGCTTATAATATGGTGGTTTGTAGTATTTGTGTTTCTCATCCTCTACTATAGGGTCTTTTGATGGATCAGTGGTGGCCGCGGTGGTGGTGGTTGGTGGTTTATACTTATAGTGCGGGGGATGTTTATAGTACGGCGGCTTATAATATGGTCGTTTATAAGGTCGTTTATAAGGTCGTTTGTAGTATTTCTCATCCTTTTCGACGGCGTCGGTAGCGGAGGGGAGATTTTCAGAGAGAGCTTGAGTGGCAAGAAGCACCACTCCAAGAGCAAGGAAGAGCAAGTATTTTAGTAACATTGTGGATCTGTTGGGCTTTCACTTTACCCTATATTTCAAAACTGAATACTTTGGTGCCCTTTTTATAGCAAAAGTTTGCCTCATTTTTGGTTCATAATATTTATTATTTTGTGTGAGAAAATAATATTGGTCCTCATGAAATGGAAAAGATAATGTCTAGGATTTGACATGTTTGAAACAGATTCATATATTGAACGGTCGTTAAATTATTTTTTTCTTTAAAAAAAATATCTTAATAATTGAATCTCAACCACTATAAATAAATAATAGAATTATTAAATGTTAAGCATATCGAATTGAAAAAATAAAAGGAAACTTATATGATTTATAAGAAATGAAATCTATAAACATTAAGATGGAGATAAATTATTAAACATTATCTATATAACTGAATTTGATTTGTTTTAAAATGGTTAGTAGTCGTAATCCATGTTTTGCTTTAAAATGGTTATATAGTCATAATCCATGTTGGTAATTTTGATTTGACTCTGATTTATTTATGCACAAATGTTAATGAAATTTATTTTTTAGCAATTAATTTAGCTAAATACTCAAACCTATGTTTATATTTATCTTAAACTCTATAGTTAGAGCTGGGAATCATTAAAAATTTATAATAGAGAACACAACTCTATTGTTATGAGATGTTTTGTTAAAAAATATATATATAGTGGTAGGCTAAAATGTACATTTAAATTAAATTATAATTTAATTTAAATTAACTTTTCGATAATTTTCAAATAAAATACGATTAGACATATTTTTGTGAAACTTTTTTTACTAGAGAATAATAAAAATGTCTTTTTGGGGTTTGATTTCAACCATATTTTTAGTTAATTTAGTACATCGCTCCTGGTAATAGAGAAATGAAAAAGTATATCAAAATAAAATTGATTTAAAACTCGAATGGCTTTAGATTTATATTATTTTCTTAAGTGGCTGATGCACACGTAAGACGTTAGTTCCCCACATCTCAATGTCTCTTTAATTTCTATCAAGGACAGACAGCTGTTTTTCAGCAAGGCTTTCAAATTTTATATTTTGAATAAAATTTTAAAAAAATAGTAGAGAATTTGTAAAAATTGGACAAGAATTTTTTAAATTTAAATATAAACAAATAAAAATTATTTAATAATTTTTTTTAATCATTTCTAGAGATAGTTATTTTCCTCAACTTGATTCTTCTATGTCTAACAAACTAAGGGTCCATTTTTAAAAAAAAAAATTATTAAAATCATTCAAATGTAATGTCGAAACCGGTTTTGTAGCTCGTTTGAATTACTGTTTTTATCTTTTTTAAAGTTTATAATATATAAATAGGAATGGAACCACTTATTTAAAAAATATAAATATAAATCTTATATAATTAAACTATGCCCCCAACTAGGGGCGGTCCTAACACTGTGCGAGGAGTGCGGCCGCCCAGGGTCCCCAATTTTGGGGCCCATAATTTTAGAAAAAAAAACCAATTGTTTTTTTTTTTCATTTAGTTTGTAATATTTATGCTTACAACAAAATGGGCCAAGCCCATTCGGGCTTACTTGAATCAAACGATTTGTTTTATTTATATAAAAAAAATAAAAATAAAGTACAATGTTAGTGGTGGCAGGTAGACAACGGGTAGAAGAAATTTATGTGATTTAGAATATTAAAATCATCTTTTTTTGGTGGGGTAGTAATAAAGAAAATTTGCAATTTATTATTATCGGCTATATATACTCAATCTAATCTCAATTTTTTTGTTTATTTTTATCATTTGATTTTTTAAAACATTTATAATTTTAAAATAAATTCATGTTAAATATCAATTGTTCTTGATTTTATTGGTTTCTAATAATATAAATTAACTATAATAATTAAATTTTATTACGATTCTTCGATTTTGTTATCTAAAAAATATCAATCTAGTTCTAAGAAGCGTAAAAAAAAATTGAGCAATTGACTCAATCTCAAAAAGGATCTTTTGATAAGTTCATTACAATACGAACTTGTGTGGGTGAATAAAAAAATGATGTTGACAATCAATTAGTAGATGATCATGATATCAAGGTAACTATGAGGATGATAAAAATTTAAATGGTTATGACATTAATACTTACGATCAAGTATGTCACAAGAGAAACTTAATGGATTGACTTTGATATCAATCGAGTGAAAACTTTGGAACACATTGATATCAAAAGTTTAATAGATGACTTTTACATCTCAATATTCAGGAGAACATCACTTTTTAAATGAAGGTATTATTTTATTATTATTACTCATTGATTAAAGTTCATAATCTTTTATTTTGTAATTGTGTCGTATTAAAATTATTTTCTATAGGGCCCAAATTTATTTTTTGCACCGGACCCTAATTTACCTAGGACCGGCCCTACCCCAACGGATTTCTTTCTATTATTAAATTTACTTTTAAGGGTAAATGTATAAAAATATATATATATATATATATATATATATATATATATATATATATATATATCATATCATATCACAAAGAGTACCAGACAATAGTTTTCATATGTCAACATCTCGGACCCCTCGACTATTAAATTCATATCTAACTTATAATTTCTCTTTATTGAGTTACCTTCTCGAATTTATTCTTATACATGTATATTAAATAAAATTTGTATAAAAAATTAATATTCTAGAAATAATTTATAAACTTTTCAACATTATTAAGTAGATACTGTAAAATTCTCCCCCGCCATCTAATAATTGTTGTAGTGATTTTTATTTTTTTATTTTAAATGAAAAATCCATATTTTTAATTCACGATTTTTTATACATTTAGAAAAAGTTAGCTAGATATCTTAGATTAAGCTTTATTTCAGTTTTGAAAAAATATTTGGAAGGGCTTCAACAATGATTTGACCATGTCAATGGGAAGTCAAAAAGGATAAAAACAAATATTATTATTAATAAATTGAAGTGAAAGGAAGGAGAATAACATGCTTGAAGGTACGAAAAGGAAAAAACATAACTACATATTTATAAGCCATTAATCTCCTTAATAAAGAATAAATTTTTAAAAAAATAAAAACAAAAACAAGAACAAGAACAAAAATAAAACAAAATATATTAAAAAATATCATATAAATAATATTTAGGGAAATTTCATTGGGTGACAGATTTTTATTTAATATTTGTAAAATTATCAACTCAAAAAAATATTTGTAAATATAGCAATTTTTATCATGTTTATCAGTGATTAACAATGATTTATGTGTTTATCAGTGATAACTTAGTGTAAAAATATGTAATTCAATGTTTGTCACTGATAAACTTTATTAAAATTTGCTATATTTACATATATTTTTTTGAGCTTTTATTTTTACAAATATTACTACAATTTTTGCTAGATTTGCAAATTCCCCTAATATTTAATTATGAGTACTTAATTAAATATCACATATTTAAATTAAATTATACTAATAAATATGGTAAAATGCAAATAAGTTCACTGGGGTTTTTTTCTAAATGCACAAACACTCCTTGTAGTTTGAAAATAACAAATCATACTCATGTGATTTCAAATTATCTATGAGACCCTGCCCTTCAACGTCATTAATTTTCTTTTAGCCATAAGTTCTTTGTTTGAACTCTGATTTGAATGATTCAAGATGTTTTGGAATCCTCATTTCGAGTTATAAGTTATGGTGAATTCAAAACTTCTAAATCATCAAGAATGTAAAAACATTAATGGTATAAATCATACCAAGTATTTTGATGATAATAAACTCTTTTATTTATTACTGATTTTGAAGTTTTGAACCGACTATAACTTAGAGTCTGAAATGAGGATTCCAAAACATCTTGAATCATCCAAATCGAAGTTCAAACAAAGAAGTTAAGGCTAAAATAAAATTAATGACGTTGAAGGGGAGAGGTATCATTGGAATAATTTGAAACCACGAGGTATGATTTGTCATTTTCAAATCACAAGAGATGTTGATGCTTTTAAAAACCACAAGGAAGCTTTATTTTTTTATTTTAACTATATAGTTAATGATTATATAAGAGTAATCAATATTAAAAAAAAAAGAGTAAGGAAAGTGTTTATTATTTTTATTTCAAAATTATTTCATCAAACAAATTTTTTATATACACAAATTTATTCTTAATTTCGATGACATAAAAGTACTTAAAAAAAATTATAAACACTCTTTAAATTGCTAGGTTTCTTTAGAAGAAAAATGCAGGACCACCAAAATAATAAATGAAGCAAATAATAATATAGTAGGAGTCCAAGTGGCCCGACGAGTTAATGTGATAGAAATTTTATTAATTGATTAAAAATATATATTTATTAATTAGAGATAAGGGAAGGGTCAGAAATGGCGGGCTAAGTCCTGGTCCAGTTCCCACGTCAGATCCGGTAGACTAATGCCTTTCTCCGTGACTCCATTCAATTATAATTTTTTCTTTCTTTCAAGATCCCTTTATCCACTGGTATTTTTCCCACATCTACATGCTATGTAAAGTTGAATTTACTATTTTCATGGAATTTTCTTGTTGTGGGGTGAAATTGGATTACAGGTGGAATTTTACAACTTGACAAAATTTGTCTACGCGCTGCCTCGATCATTAGCGATGCAGGGACCTGGTCCAAAGCACCCTGGTCCAAGACTTACCTACTGGGTGCAAAGACTCCTGGTCCAAGACTCGTCGGCCGTCGTCTACCAGGCATAAAGTCCATGCACCTGAAAAGACCAATTCGCGCGATCTTGACATAGACCTAATACTTAAGATTGAATACAAGTATCCACTTGGGAAACGACACGTGGCACAACCCCACAAGCGACACGTAATTGAGAAACAACACATGGCCCAATCTCAAAGCGACACGTGGCATGATGATGTCATCAACCTAATCTCCTATAAATAGGAGAAGAAATTCATTCATTAGGTAACTAATCTCTACGACTACTCTCTGGCATACTAGCTCGCTTGCTCCGACTTTAGCATCGGAGGGTGTTAGTAGGCCTAGGACCACACCTGCTCTTTTCCTTTCTTGTGCGCAGTACCTATGCAGCAGCCGTCGAAGCAGCAGACTACCTCCGACTCGTCTCATAAATTAAGTTCGTTGCCTACGTGGAAGCCATCCATTTTTAGGTAATAACATTTGGCGCCGTCTGTGGGAAGAGTATATAACTAAGTGCTCTACCATCAAGGATGGGTCGTAGAGGTCAGGAACACGGTGATGTTCTCAAGACGGTGAAAACCGTAACCCTCGTAATACTGAAAAATCAAACTCGTAGCACTAGGGAGCTACAACAAGTTGATGAAAATCAAGAAGTGGAAAGAGTTGTGTCAATGCCTGATGGAAGGGTTGATGCTCTAGAAGAACAAGTCCGAGGTGTGAATCGAGATCTTGCTAAAGTACTCGAAATCCTTACACGAAGCCGACCATCAATCCCCTACCGACAATCAAGAAGTCCAATCCAAGAAAGATAAAGAACCTATAGAGGAAGTCAAATCTAAATATCCAGGACAATTCCTCCTCCTCTTATAACTCTTATCGCAACAAGCAACCAAGTCAGAAACGAAGGTCCGACCTCAGAGAAGTTCTCAATCAAAAGAGAAAAGAACATTCAGATGTTGTGAAGTCTACTGCAGAAAGTGCCCAGCCTTGGGCACCAGAATTGAAAAAACTCCAAGATCAACTTGGTCATATGAAGAAAGAATATAGAGGAAAGTGAAGGGATGATTTACTAAATTAGCGGAATTATTTAGTAACACAAATTAACACTTAATTTAGGATCTATTAATATCATGCAATTTGTGATAAAAACATGTAGATTCATGCTAGTTTTTCGAAAATTAAAACCTTTTACTTACATTGAGTAAAATATGGAGAATCGGTTGGAGGTTTCTTTACAGCATCAAATCCTCAGCAACACTGGATCTTCTACGCTATATCCCGATCGATCAAACGAAACCCGATTGTGGGATCGAACTTAAGAATAAATTGGGAAGAAGAAAAAAAATATTTTTCTTCCCAATGGCTAAGGAAAATCGGCAATGAGGGAGGGAGAGGAGGAAGAGAGAGTTCCAACTTTCTATGGAATTAAATTGTATGATTTATGAATGACCCAACCCTCCTATTTATAGAAAAATAGGAATCCTAATCCCATTAGGATTAATCTATAGAGATAAATACAAAAAGAAAAAAGTATTCTCTTTCTTTTATCTTGCAATTTCGAAAATGCCATAGATAAATAGGAGATTATTTTCTTTTCTTTATTTTATTTATCTTGGGTAAATAAATCTATGTAATTATTTTAGGATATAATTCAAGCAATTATCTCTTCCCAAAAATACATATATAGCCGAAAATGCATATATTAATTAATAAATAATTCTAATTTATTTAATTAATTATTTTAGCCAATTCCAATTGGGTTCATTAATCCAATTGGGCTAGAAATTCTCTCTTAAATTAATAAGTCCAACTTAATTAATTAATTTATTAATTACCATTTAAATAAAATATTTTATTTAAACAATTAATAATATTAATATTTTCTCCCGACTAAATATTATCAAATTATATTTAATTATTAATTTCCATTTAAATAATTTTCATTATTTAAATAATTAATAATAAATATTTTAATTATTAATTTCCATTAAATAAACTCATTATTTAATTATTAATTTCCGTTTAAATATAATTATTTAAACAATTAATAATTGTTAATTAATTTCAAATTATTAATTACCATTTAAATATACTCAATATTTAAATAATTAATAATATCTAATTAATAATATTTCATTATTAATTTCCTGTTTAAATAAACTTATTATTTAAACAATTAATAATGTTTATATTAATTATCGTTTAAATATACTCAATATTTAAACAATTAATATTGCCTATTTTAAGTAATTCACCTTACTTAAAATTTCCATTTCTTCTACTTGATTTCGCGACTACGATATTTGGGCTAGCATAGGGACCCGATGGACCTATAGATCATGGGCTTAATAATTAGTCAATTAAGTGATTAACACATAATCGGTTAATTACTTATTATCTAACTATGAATAATTCCACTATAGATTCATACCTGAACTCCCTCACTATAGATGAGTTATGTCCATTTAGTTTATCATTATTTATATCTCGTGATATTATCCTTCACGTGGAACCCTCATAATTACAAGGGATAAATTTACCGTTTTGCCCCTGTAATTACCGCTTTATCCTTGTGTTCCCGCTGATCCTCCAATGAACTTTATCTTTAGTCGAACTAGAGATAAGATACTTCGTGATCAATAGAAGTCGTGACGTCACTTGTTCATGTCTCGAATCGACACATCGAGGAGTTTCCTAAAGTTCCTAAAATGTTTAGGTATCGCACCGATACCGGTTAATTTATAGGAAAGTTATGAATTCCATCTCGTGAAAATGAGTTCCCACTACTTATCTAGTCATGTTCCCAAAACAGGAGTGTATTGAGCGTTCTTACAGATCGCTTCTCAACTATGTGAATCAAAGAACATAACTCCATAAATAGGAGTCCGCATTTCACTCAGGATTGAGATCTATCACGGTTGATAAACTTAGTTTGATATTCGATTATTTCTCGTAAACGGTACTAATGAGAAATTTGATCGAACATCGTGGTCCTGTCTTATACAATCAACATTGCATATGATACTTCCATTTCATGTCTCCCACATGAATGATCAGGATTCGATCATTTGTCTATAAACAAAATGCGAAGCTATCAACAGTGTTACCAGGATAAGGTTCCCAAATGTTATCCGTTTACTGTAGACACGTTTAAGTTACTCATCTCGACTTTAATCCTCTTGTATGACTCACATACTAAGTCGTGATTTCATAAGAGTAACTTAGGGTTTACTATTTGAATGTTTGATATTTATATATTTCCATATATTCCTAATATCGTTAATTGAATCAATCTAGATAATATAAAGAACTTATGTTTATTTATTTAATTTATTCTTAATAAATTATTATTATTAAATAATTACAAGTTCTAGGACACCATTCCTAACGAAAGACCCCTTTGCACTAGAAGATCTACTCGAGCAAACCGAGCCTCCATTCGGTGATGACATAATGGAGGTGGAGCTTCGACCAAGTTTAAAATGCCAACTATGACCACGTATGATGGTTCAAAGGATCCAATCGAGCATGTCGATACGTTTCGGACCTGGATGGAGCTCCAGGGAGTCCGGGATGCTATCAAGTGTAGGGCATTCCCCCTTACATTAGGAGGCCCTGCTCGCGGTTGGTACAGATACGGCTCAAGCCGGGGTCTATCTCTTCATTTAAAGACCTCACTCGATCTTTTGTAACTCAGTTCTTTGGTGGAAAAGATCATAAGAAACCGGCCACGCACCTTTTGACTGTACGTCAGAAGTCAGAGGAGAGCCTCCGAGACTACGTAGTAAGATTCGACAGTGAGGCATTGAAGGTGCAAGGTTACAGTGATGACATAGCTCTAACTGCTATGATGGCCGGCTTAAAAGATGAAAAATTCTTATGGTCACTTGGTAAAAAGACACCAGCTACGTACACCGAGCTTCTTGCTAGGGCTCAAAAGTACATGAGTGCTGGAGAATTACTTAGTGCAAGAAAAGCTTCGGATGAGGGAGGTATTAGCAAACAATCAGAGCACAAAAAGAGAGACAGAACAGAAGACCTTTCCCGGAGTACTGAACGTCATGATGACGAAAAAAGGAAAAGGTCAGGAGACCAACTTGATAAACAGAATCTCCCTCCTAGTAAATTTAAAAAATACACTCCTACCACAGTCCCAATTGAACAACTACTCATGGAGATCCAAGACAAAAACATAGTGAGGTGGCCCGCTAAGATGATGGCAGCGTCAAATAAGAGGAACAAAAACAAGTATTGCCTCTTCCATAAAGACCACGGGCATACCACCTCTGATTGCTTCGATCTCAAGGAAGAAATTGAAACTCTAATTCAAAAAGGGTACTTGAAAGAATTTGTAAGAAGTAAAAGAGATGAGGAAGATCAGGACCGTGATGATCAAATTTTTCAATTGGAGAAGTAGGAACCATATTCGGCGGCCCGACTATTGAAAAGGAGTCCAAGCTTTCAAAAGGACCATGCTGGGTCACTGAGGTATTGGCCTCATCTAAAAGACTCTACAATACCTATGAAGATGTCAAACAACATAGATTTTATTTCAACAATTTAATTTATTGCAATTTTCATTTCCAATAAAGTCTTCTATTGTAAGAGTTCGAAAATAAAATGAATAAAATTATATTTTTTCTACTTATTGCATTCATGAGAGTTAGATCATTTGAGAAAAATTAGACTCGAGCTAGACTTCAAGACATAAAACTCTACTCGAGTGGGGGCCAACTATGTGATTCTACTGCAACAAAATTAAAAATGTTCTGAGTCCATCAAGGTGGAAGAGCGAAAAGTTCTAAGTCCGCCTAGGTGGAAGAACAAAAAGAAAATGTTCTAAGTTCACCAAGGTGGAAGAGCAAAATAAAAATGTTCTGAGTCCATCAAGGTGGAAGAGCGAAAAGTTCTAAGTCCGCCTAGGTGGAAGAATAAAAAGAAAATATTCTGAGTCCATCAAGGTGGAAGAGCAAAAATTTCTAAGTCCGCCTAGGTGGAAGAACAAAAAGAAAATGTTCTAAGTCCATCAAGGTGGAAGAGCAAAATAAAAAAAAATTCTAAATCTACCAGGGAGTGCAGGGCTCACACGAGCCGCACCTGGTAGAAGAATTTAAAACGACTAAAAAGTTCTAAGTCCGCCACGGTGGAAGTGCTAAAATAAAAAATTCTAAGTCTACCAGGGAGTGCAGGGCTCGCACGAGCTGCACCTGATAGAAGAATTTAAAATGACTAAAAAGTTCTAAGTCCGCCACGGTGGAAGAGCTAAAATAAAAAAATTCTAAGTCTATCAGGGAGTGCAGGGCTCGCACGAGCCGCACCTGGTAGAAGAATTTAAAACGACTAAAAAGTTCTAAGTCCGCCACGGTGGAAGAGCTAAATAAAAAAATTCTAAGTCTACTAGGGAGTGCAGGGCTCCCACGAGTCGCACCTGGTAGAAGAATTTAAAACGATTAAAAAGTTCTAAGTCCGCCACGGTGGAAGAGCTAAATACAAAAATTCTAAGTCTACCAGGGAGTGCAGGGCTTGCACGAGCAGCACCTGGAAGAAGAATTTAAAACGACAAAATAATTCTAAGTCTACTAAGGAGTACAAGGCTCGTAGAGAAATTAAGGAAAATCTAAGTTTACTAAGGGTGTAAGACTATTACACCTACAAAGCAACACTTAGAAAATTTAAAGAAGAATCAAACCATATCAAGACTCAACGAGAATTTTCAACTCTTAGAAACAAAGTTGAGCTTAAAAAAAAAAAAAAAGTCAAAGTCAAAGTCAACTGTTGACCGGTCAATGGCTGACCCTTGACGGGTCGGTCTTTTACCCGTGGAGCAATGTGGGTCTGTCTTTTACCCACTAAAAAAAAAAAAAAAAGTGCAAAGCACTTTGACTTTGTAAAAGGGAAGAGAGAAAAGAAGAAAGAAAGAAGGGGGGGAAAAAAAAACCGCGGGTCAGGTTTTGACCCGCGGGTAAAACCACCAGCAGGTAAAAAAACAAAAGGGTTTTTGTGAATTCCACGCGGGTCAAAACCTGACCCGCGGGTAAAGCAACAGCAAAAAAAAAATTAAAGCTGCTGCATGACGCAGCAGCTGTGAGAAAAGGCTGTTGCGTCTGACCCAGCAGCCAAGTCAACAGTGAAAAAAAAATAAATTAAAAGCTGCTTCAAGACTTTGGAAAAGAATTTTTTTTTTTTTATGTTAATTCCATATACTTGACAACTTATTTTTTTTTTGCTTAATTCCAATTCTTTCTAACATTATTAAAATGGAATGATCTACAATTTTGATTTAAAGAGAACTTCTACTCTTAAAATCAAAGGGGGCGAAGTATGTGATGATTAAGCGTGACAACTTGGACATACAACTCAACTCCAAAACGATCAGAGACAGAAAATTCAACCTACCAAGCTTCAACACTTAGTATTTTCTCAAAAAAAAATTATGACAGAAAATTCAAGTTATAGAGGAGAAAATTCAAGCTACAAATTCAAGTTACAAAGGAGAAAATTCAAGCTACAAACTCTCAAAATTTTGACGAGTGCAACGATAGAAAATTCAAGCTACAAAATTCAACACTTAGAATATTTTCAGAAATATCACTAAAGAAATATTCTATTTCTAAAGAATACTCCCAAGCAGCATTGAACTTACATCTCAACTCAACTCGGGAGTAGGGGGCCTCTGTTGTGGGGTGAAATTGGATTACAGGTGGAATTTTACAACTTGACAAAATTTGTCTACGCGCCTCGTCTGACCGTAGTACCAGGGCACCTGGTCTACCGTGGTACTTAGGCACCTGGTCCAAAGCACCTGGTCCGAAGCACCTGGTCTAAAGCACCTGGTCCGAAGCACCTCTACCTGGTCTAAAGCACCTGGTCCGAAGCACCTCGTCTGACCGTGGTACCTAGGCATAAAGTCCATGCACCTGAAAAGACCTGGCTACGCAGTCTTCGACATAGACCTAATACTTAAGATTGAATACAAGTATCCACTTGGGAAACGACACGTGGCACAACCCCACAAGCGACACGTAATTGAGAAGCAACACATGGCCCAATCCCAAAGCGACACGTGGCATGATGATGCCATCAACCTAATCTCCTATAAATAGGAGAAAAAATTCATTCATTAGGTAACTAATCTCTACGACTACTCTCTGGCACACTAGCTCTGCTTGCTCTGACTTTAGCATCGGAGGGTGTTAGGCCGGCACCACACCGGTGCTCTTTTCCTTTCTTGTGCAGGTACCTACGTTGCACGCCGTCGAAGCAGCGCACTACCTCCGACTCGTCTCATAAATTAAGTTCGTTGCCTACGTGGAAGCCATCCATTTTTAGGTAACAACATTTCTTTTGCAAGATTTTAGAGCGGGGATTAAATCACTCTCTTGAAGCGGTGGAATTATGTAGGTTATATATGTAGCCTTAAATATTCCGAAGATGCCCCTCAGAAATCATCCACAAATCCAATGACAAAGACAATCATGAGAAGAGTAAAAGATTCCATTCAGATAATCTTTTGGAAAAGTAAACGGTATCAATTCAATTCTTAGTCTATGAGAGCTACCGATTATTCAAATAACGAATAATCATAAATTATATTCTTGTCATTACTATAAATCACATTATTTTATTAATTAATTTTAATTAGGTTGAGATATAAATTTATTTTATGTCCGCTTCCCATATGCTAATTTCGTTAAAATTTGATAAATCATGTTATTAACAAGGTATAAATCTATAATACATTCATCTATTATTTTTAATACAATTAAAAAACATAATAGACATAAATAAATATGTGATCTTAATTTAGGTGAAACAAAACTAAAGAAAGTTGTGTTGCAATTTACAAATCATATGAGTATTTGAAAAAGTATTTTAAATTACAATGGAATGATTTATAATTTTTTTTATGGAGGAATGATTTACAAATTAAGTAAACTGTATGAATATGATTTATAATTAACTCTCAACATTAATTATTTGATTTTAAAAAAGGTATTTGGAATAAAGTTTGACCTGTCTTAAATAAGGAGTTAAAGTTACTTTTTCATCACCTTTCATCATCATTATCATAAAGATGGTTCATAATAGTGATTAATATAATTTAATGATCTGTAAAATAAAATGTATATGCAAAAATTAGCTACAAAATAGTAAAAGAAAAAGCATAACACATTTTTATCCTTGAATTATGAATTGTGTCTAATTCAGTCCTTGCGCTTTTAATTTTGTGAATGTGGTTCTTTTGTTTTAGGCATTTCATATACATATAGTCCATGAGTTTTTAATTTATGCCTAAATATACGATGAATTATTAAAAATAATTTAAATAATTTGTTCTTAATTTATAACTTATTAACAGAATGTCGACTTAACGCTGACATAAAATGTATAATTGATCAAGATAGAAAATTAGAAGTGATGCTTGAAAAAAAAAAAAAGTATCAAATTATGCATAATAGAAACATTCCATATTTAGATTTAATAAAATGTAAATATATATTACATAGAAGCAAACATGACGTTCATTCTACGATATGACCATAAACATATATAAACCAAGACCATTAAGTTGCAGGATTGCTTTATTATTTATATATATAATATAATATATAAATATCATATCATATTATCAGTTATCACTGAGAACTTGTGATTAGGCAGTCTGGCTTTTAGTGCTGAGATGGTGGTGGTGGTGGTCTCGGGTAGCGCCGAGGACCGGGACGATAGCGAGGAGGATGGTTCCGGGGAGGGATCTTGAAGGGGGGAAGGTGTCTGGGTGGGAAGTGAACTGGGGGAAAGTGGACTCGACAAAGAGCCTGGGGGGCAAGAAGCAACACTCCAAGAAATAGAAGAACCAAATATTTCAGAGACATTGGGACTCTTTAGGATTTGAGAGTTTATTGAGTTTAGGGTATTGCAAAACTAAAACTAAATGGGTGCCTTTTTATAGCAAAAAAACTAAGCTCTTATCTTAAAATTCTTTTGATACGTATGCATGGTGTTACATTTCACAGTTGATTTTTATTTTTTTTACTTGTTTTTTACGAAAGAAACTTAATTTTTTTTAAAAAAATAGAGAGACAAAAATAGTAATCAAATGAATTTTTAAATTTTAAAAAATATATATTTTTTTAAGAATTTGTTTCAAATTCAACAATACTACGTGGGATAAATATATATATATTTTTAAATTAAATTATATTTCTTATAAAATAAAAACCGATCTAAATAAATTGAATTAAGAAATCATGACTCTAATATAATAAAATAAATAACCTTAATTCGTGTAGCTAATTTTATTCATTATTATGCTAACAATGGCACATAATCGTTATTAATTCTCATTCAAGACTAGACTTTTACTTCCTTAAAAAAAAAAAAAAAAAAGACTAGACTTTTACTTCCTTAAAAAAAAAAAAAAAAAAGACTAGACTTTTTCTGTAGATCATTGTTACAAAGTTTCCATGAGAGACCCACCAGAAATGGCTCTAATTGATTTTTCTCGTCTAATTTGTTTAACTCGGAATCTTCTCTGATTTTGACTTGTGTGAGAAAAAAAATGAATTCTACGGTCAACATTGAAAGAACTTTAATTGGAATTTGGAAAGAACCAGGCAAGGCCATTGGCAATTTGCCAAGTGGCCAATTTTTTTTTTCTTTATTTTTTTTCCCTCTTAGCAGCCACATGGCAAATTGCCAATGACTTTAATTTGAGCAGCCAAGTATGGTTCATTTGGAAACTCATAGTTTGGTGAAAAAAATGAGGCTAATTTCACTGCTTCTGCCCCCTAATTGGGTTAATTTCTTACTTACATAGACTATATATATATATAAATTTGTTCTTACATAGACAAAAAAAACACTATAAGGTCGCAATCCGAGATGAAAATTTTCTAAATTGTAGTGTAGGGTAGACAAATAATCAACTTATTTAGTGTCTGTTTGGGTTGAATTTTAAAAATGTTTAAAAGTATTTTTGATAACTATTAAAAATAACAATTTTAAACACTTTCAAAAGTTATCAGAAATGGACTCTTAGTGTGTGTACTACTCATAGCTCACTTAGGCTATGATTCAAGACTACATGACGTTACTTTTACTCTCTTCAATTAAATTTTAAAAGAAAAAAAAATCAAATTGATAAGGTCATCGAAATTACGTTGAAAGAGTGTTCATTAGAGAAGAGCTCGCCATTGATGAAACGAAAAAAGCTTACTCTTTTATGGTTGTGTGGCTAATACCCAGATGAGATTTGTACTTGATTGCATAATTGATTAGAAATATGAGGAAGAAAGGTGATGACAAAATTGAATGAAGTGTGGAAAACGAAGTTTTTGGTTTTAGTTTTGGGTAATTGAGAGAAGAATATTATTTAAATGTAGAAGATGGAAGAAGATAATAGAAGATTGTAAAATTTAAGGTATAATATCTTAAATCAAATTGATAGTTTTATTTAAAAAAAAAATATGCGGACTAATTTAAGGATATATCATTTAAAGAGTATGTTAGAAATAAAAATCTGAAAATGACTAGTTATGAATTTAAAAAAGTCTTTTACTATTTTTGTAATTGAATGTTTCAAAAGTGGTTATTTATGAAATTAATCCAAAATCATAACTACATATTCGTAGCTATTAATCTCCTTAATAAAGAATAAATTTAAAATTATGAGATCTTCACATAAATTCTATATATCCAGTGACCTTTTTATCATATTTTTTTTTTCAAATTATTTAATCCAACCAAACTCACATACCATAGACATGATGTTGTGAAAAAATAATTGAGTTGGATTTTGATTTGTTATCTTATTTTAATTCTATTTTGGTAATTTTATAAATTTTGTTAGGTCACTCGTCTTTGATATCAACAATATATGCTTATAGCAACTAAAATGGAAATATTACCTATTAGGTTGCATGATCATACATATAGATATAGAATATTTATCACTGAAAATTACATACATATATATGAAAGAAAGATAAACTCATTTTTCTTTCCGGCATTTTTCTCATCCTTCGGGTTTTTTCATATATATGAAAGATAAACACATTGTTTTTAGCTCTTTGGTTTGGCTTCCTCCTTCCAAGTTAGATCTTTTATTGACTTCATATCCTTGCCTTTTATAAAGGAAGAAACTTACCTTCTCATCATTAAATAGGAGCTCCTCATTCTTTTGCTTTTCTATTTGATCCATTTATATCATATATTATTGTACTTTCCTTTATAAAAAGAGTAGGACTTATGTTATTTCTTATAAACTAATAAAGATTATCGAAAAATATTTGTATATTTATCAATGAGTACAATCTATTCATAACTTTCATACGTGTCATATTTATTTTGAATAAACACTTAAGTCTCACTAATTAATATAAATTATTTGATACTATATAAATCACACTTATGAAAAATCAGGAAGAACTTTTATTCATTAAGAGCATCTAAGTAATTTTCTAGAAAAATTTACCTGAACTGTTTTTCTAATTTTTATTTATTTATTAATTAGCTTATCTCTAAGGTTGATCGATTTTTGTGAAATCATGTTTTTTTCCTTCATGGGCTAAAACGCATTATGCAAATGGCAAAATCCCACTCTTTTTTTTTTTTTAAATGTTATTTTGATCCATGGAGTCTTCCATATAATGGAAAAATAATAAACTATCTTGGTCTGGTATGGGTGACCTCCAGCAACCAAACCTACTCGAGTTATTAAAAGGAGTAAGCAACTCGATATTTTATCGTTTTAATTTTATCACATAATGTAATGGAAACACTATCGATAGTTTCTAAGTTTAATGCGACGTTTTTTTGGGTAGAATAAAAAATAAGGTCACGTGAAGTTAAATAATAAGTTGGAAATGTCATATCATATTAACATCCAAGATAGGGACGAGGCCACTTGATAGGTTGGTCGCATATTATACATGTACAAAAATTTTATGGTAGAAATATGAATCGTCATTTTTAATATTTTGTTGGTAAATTGCCCTCTTAAAATGAAATTTTTAAAATTGCTCCCTCTGGTAATTATTTTTTTAAATGATCCCTTAATCCCTTATGAAAAATGATATCTTGCTAAATTAAAAAGCTAGTTTAGTAAAAAAAAAAAAAAAAAAATTTAATTCGTTTATATAACCTACTTAAATAAATTTACTTATTAAAATTAAAAATTAAACTCATATTTATTGGTATTATAACTATTTTCATTTTTCATTTATATAATTAAAATTAAACTAATTTTAAATTTGTTTTAAATTTTTTTATTTTATACTTATTAATTGTTATGAAAATTAGTCACGTCATTCTACATATAAAATTTAATCAGTTTAGATTGTGAGTTTTAATATTAGTTTTATTAGAATGAAGAATTAAATATCGCAATAATCTTAGAGACAAAAACTAATATATTTATTTATAATTATTGAAATTAGAAATCTACTTTTTCGTTGCTTTGAATTATAAAAATTATTATTCAAATTGGGAAAAACTAAATCAAAGGGAGTTAATAAAATATTTTATGGAAACTTTTTATTGTGAACACAAAAGATATAAAAAAAAACAAGGAAAATAAATTACAAAATTTATAATATAAGGAATGAAGTTAAAAAAAGAATTATTTTAAAATGTGTCTATATTGTAAAAACGTATTTTAACAAGTAATAGAAATTCTTTAGAGTAAAATTATTGAGTTTTAATAAAGTAAAAAACCAAAAAAAAAATCCAACAATCAACTTTAATAAAAGAAAATGGTTAACTTTCGATTGGTTTGTAAACTATAAAATAGATGTTAAACCGATCCGCTGATACCACTTTCTCTATAAAAAAATTTTTGCCCCTCGTCCCTGAAGATGGGCTTTTCCATCTATTGGTCTGGGTCGAGCCCAAGTTTCATTAGTGATCTTCTGGCTTTTTCATGCCAATTTTTGTAGCCTTGGCCTTTTTTTTTTCCATGCCAATTAAAGTCTATTAGGTAGTAAATTAGGGCAGGGCAGTGTATATACAATTAATACTACAAGGGAAGGGAAAAGTTAACCTAATTTATAAGTGCTCATATTGGAATAATTTTTAGCACGGTTTTAAATTGTTTTTTGTGTTAAAAATATTTGAAGTTTTAATCCAAAATCATACTTAGATCATCCTGAAAGTTTTCCTAAACGAGTCCTAAGAGCTAGCCGATGAAAGGTTGAACGGATAAAAACCCAATCTAACAAAACAATAATCATATATAGGATAAAATGCAAATAAGCCCCTGTGGTTTTTATCAAATGCATGAACACCCTTTATGGTTTGAAAATGACATACTCTTGTGATTCCAAATTATTACAACGAGGCATATCTTCCCTTTTCAACGCTTCTTTTTTTTTAACATAACTTGCTTTGGTTTAAACTCCGATTTGAATGATTAAAGATGTTTTGAAATCCTCATTTCAGGATCTAAGTTTATATCAATTCAATACTTCAAAATTGTTAATAAATAAAAAGGGTATAATTTACACCATTAACTCTTTTGATTACTAATTATTTTGAAGCTTTGAACTAATCATAACTTAGAACCCGAAATGAGGATAAAAAAACATCTTGAATCATCCATATCGGAGTTCAAACAAATAAGTTATGGCTAAAAGAAAATTAATTATGTTGAAGGGAGAGGTCACATTGAGATAATTTGAAACCACAAGGGTATGATTTATCATTTTCAAACCACAGGTTGGCAGAGACCACATGGGTCTTATTTACATTTTACCCTCATATATATAAATCATAATAAATTGAGATTCGATCCAACACACTCGGTAGCAAAGTTGTTTTTAATATTAATTTATAATAATTTTTATTTTAATTATTACACTGTAAATAGAAAACCAGAGACTCAAACTTTAATAAAAATAAAAACAGAGAACATTAATACTCAGCGCATGCAGAGTATTTATTCATAATAATAATAATAATAACGACGGGAGATGATAAGGATAGAGGACCGGAGCTTAGGGGGTGGTGGTGGAGGGTTGAGTTTGAGAAGGGTTTTTTGAATCATTGTTTGGAGATTTTGTAGAGGGATCAAGAGATGGTAAAGTGTCAGTTTTGGCATTTGGATAATATGGTGGTGGAGAATAACTGCCATAAGGTTGAGGATATTCTGGGATACTATTGCTTGGAGGGTTATAATAACCATAATATTGATTTGGATGGACAAACGGCGGCGGAAACCGAATCGATTCAGTTTGAATCAGATGCAGCACTGAAAGAAGAAAGAGCAACGTTAATAATTTACCAGACATTATGACTGAGGTTTAGGCTGTGTTTGTTTTTCTTTTAACCCTCACTTGATTCAACATGAAACCACTTCAGGGGTATTTATAATGTGAGGATTAGGACGATGTCATATTCGTAATTAACCAAGCTTATATCTAAATATCTAAGGTTTTCATATATTTGATCTATACTCCCGTCATTTAAAATGCTCAATTTATTAATGATATTGTATTGTAAGTGTAGTAAAATAAACTTAAAATCATTTCTTTTATTAAAGAAATTTTAAAATTTTTTTATAAATATGATGTTTTAATACATTAATAATTATAATATAGTAAAATATAAAAAATATTTAAATACATTATTTTTCAACGGATAATGTATTTAAACTAAATATAAGTTAGCTTCTAAATTTCATGACTTTTTTTTTTTTTTTTGTAATTTCATGATTGAATTAGTTTAATGCTAAGAAAAAATTTATTATTGATCTATAGTTTCTTATCATATCAAATAAATAAATTCCACTACTTGAATGAGAAAATATATTGTACTTTTACATCTCAATTAAACAATTCTATCTTAAATAGTAAATATTAGAGGAGAAATCAATTCAATTTCTAGGTTCAAACTCAAATCAAGCCGACATATAATTTGGAATATAGAAAAATTGAACCCATAGATTATTAATGGATTCGGTTTGAATGTGATGCCAGCTTAAGGGAATGGTTTAGATAGGTTTTAGTCGATTTTTATTTGGTTTTATCTTTTTTTAGGAACCAAACCAATTATTTTATTTTTTTTTATATGAAAATATAAACTTAAACCAATTAAACCGATCAATTTGGTTCAATTTCAATATGTTCGATCAATTGGTCAATATTTTAGTTGGTTTTTTCAATTTTAAGTTGTAACCCCACCCCAGTAAATATATCCTTAATATCCAATTGAATGTTCTTATGTAATTAGTCACACTAATCTATCTTGAATATTCAATCTTTAATCAGTTGTTGTGTGTCAACAAAAAAGTACCACAATTTCCACGTGAAAAAGATACAGACTTTGAACTTTGAAGTCTTAAGAATTGGTAACACGAAGAAGGCGGCAAATATTGTGGTGGGTACGTTGACTGAGTCAATAGACAAATACGCTTCCAATTCTCAAGCTCAATTCATCCTATTGGAAACATAAAAACTTAATATTTTCATCAATATTTTAAAAAGGTAAAATACCATAAGCATCGGGTGAATTAATTTTCAATTCGAATGTAGCTCAATTTAAGCATGGATAATCACTTTTATACAATTATAGGTTCAGTCTCATTTCCTCCGTTTCATATAATATTTGGAAAAAAACAAAAATAGTACATATTGACTTGAAGTCGTCGATATGATTCATTAATTTTCAATTCAATGCTAACTCAATTTATTAACCATCAATACTCATTTTTATATCATTGGTTCAATTCTAATTTCCTTCTGTTTGATATAATATTTGAAAAAAAAAAAAATAGTACATATTGACTTCAAGTCGTCGGAGAAGCTTCCAAATAAAAAAATCCACATCAATCAAACTGTTTAGAATGAGACGACATGTGGCCAACCCAAAAAGAGAGCTCCACAATAAATAATAGCTTCAAAGAAGTTTTCTGGCATTTTCCAAGTGATTTTTCTCTTTGGTTTCCGTTTCCGTTTCCTTGTAAATTTATTATTTGTTTCCAAAACATTGACATGATCTGGGCCCTTCATAATTAATTATTGAATAAAACCTTGTCGTGAGATTCAGAAATTGATGAGAAGTTTATCATTTTGTCAATGGTCCATGTCCATGATTCTTGTAAATTTCCATTTTTGAAAAACCAAATTAAATTTCTATCAATGTAGATATTTTCGACAAGAAGAAAAATCTTCCTCGAGAGAAGAAAAAATTCTGCCCATCTTTTTCTTCCCAACCTTAAATTTGTGGCTCATGGCTTATTTTTAATGGAAAGTGAGAAGTGCAGTAAAGTAATATATCATTGTAATATTAAAGAAATAGAAAGAGTAGAGTGAATTGGGATGGGTTGGATTCATTACCCTAACCTTATGTATGTCGGATAGGTTTAATTATGTAGAGTTTTAAATAGTTAAAAGTGAGGGTTTGTTAAAACTTTTTTAAAATAATTCGCAACACAAATTTTATTATGAAACTTTTTTATGAACACAAGTTGCATGAACCCTACGTTTTAGATACTCATACTCTCAAGTCCCAATACATCTGGTCATAGACTATATAAACACGAGTTTCGCAACTCGAAACTACACAAATTTAGGTTTAACACAACTCTTTAAGACTTTATATATATATATTACATATTTAAATATTTTGAAAATATTGGAGTCTACGAACTATTCTTCAAAATAAGAAAACTTGTACACAGTATCTACGATTTTATAGTTTAGGAAGATAAAAATAAAAATTTAAAATATTAAAATGTCATTGAAATAGATTTTCGTTAATTTATCTTAAATGGTATAAATTAGGGTTTTAATTGATCGTCGTATTGTCATGAGTCCAACACCACAAACAGATAGTTCTTCCAACTCACAAATTATTTCAATTTACTTCAATGGCATTTTCGTAATTTAAAACTTTTCTAATTATTTTCCCACTTAACTTTGAAATCAAATACTATAATTTCACCTTTTATAGGTAAAATCGGATACCTAGTATATAATTTACAATATTTTCGAAATATTTTTAAGATTATTTGGGGTTTTTTACCATAGAAACTACCCTAACACCAGCTTCTCCGGCCAAATATTCATTTCTATGAAATGAACCAACAATAAATACTAACTAATTAACTGTGTAAGATAATATTTGAGCTAGTAGGGTACCATTCGATTATCATTTTTAATTTTTAAGTCACGTCTTTTAATATAATGATTTTTCACTAATAATTTTTTTCATCTTGTTTCCAAAATTAAAAGAATTTTAGTCAAATTTTAAAATAAATAACAAATTTTGACAACTACATTTTTTTCATAATTTTACAAAGATTTCAATTAAGTACTTTTAAATACTTTTTTTTAATTGTTAATAATTAAGTTAAATTTTTAGAAATAGACAAAAAAATCCAAAATCGTTTACAAATATATACTAAAATATTATTATTTTTAAAATCAGAATACAAATTATCAGGGTCGGTCCTAACAAAATAGGGGCTCAGTGCGAAAATTATAGTTTCGACCCCTACCATATAATTTTTAATATAAAAAAATTAAACAAATCTATTTTTTATAATAATGCAATAGCAAGAAAATTATAGAGTTTAAAGATTTTAGAAAATGAATTTTTTTTTCAAACATACTATATATAATATTTTTTTCAACTTATTTAATAAACTCTATATTGAATATTAATAGATATATGATTTATATTCAAAAGCATAATGATGGACGATCTACATACATAATTAAGTGTAATTATACTGCTGATATTTTAAATGATAATTTTTTCAAAGTATATTTCAAATAATAACATAATATTTTAGAATGTTATAAAATGATATTTTTTGAACATTTAATGAATAAAAGTAAAACATTAAATCAATAAAATTAAAATAATAAATCAAACTAACAAACTTAAAAAATAATTAATTCAATTTTAAAATATACCAACAATGTGATAGGTTAATCTATAATATTAGAGAGAAAAAAAATTTAAAATCAAAATTTAGTTAAATTCGAAATTAAGATTAAAATCTAATTGGGCTATATTTTTCATTATATAAAGTAAATTTGAAATAGATAATGTGAGAGGTAAAAAATTTAATCATATTTAAAATTTTATTTTCTAAAAACTATAAATAATAAATAACTAGCATTAAAAAATCTAAAAAAAAACAAAACAACTGACATCCAACAAGGATCGAACCGTGAGTCTAAGGGAGGCATCTCAAAGTGGAAGGGTAAGTAGCCAACGCGTATTTTAAATATTTATTTAATATCATAATAATTTTAAATATTATATAGACCCGTTCCTTATTTTGAGCCCTCGATATTTGGGGGCCCTGTTCCGTCACACATGTTAAACATGTCCAAGGTAGGCCCTACAAATTACAAAACCACGAAAACAGACTATTCAAATTAACTGGCTAAAATATTATTAAAAAAATCAGAAATTTCAACTTTGAAGATATTTCTATATCATTGTCTTGATAATCGAGTTTATAGTACAACTATTGCCCTTTACCTCTTGGCTTTTGTTTTTGTCTTGCTAATATTTTTTTTTAAAAGGTAAAATATACCTCTGCACTCTTAAATTGTTGTAAAATATATCCTTACATTAAATTAATAGTAAAATATACCCTTACACACTTTAAATTTTCCAACTTTACATATCCCTATATTAATTAAGGGTTAAAACTAACCTTAGGTTGTTTTTTAAAAAAGAAAAAGAAAATATCTTCTTCTTCCCATTATATTATTTCTTTATCACCAACGGGTTTGCCCAATCATAAACAGAACCAAAATGAAATATCAGTTACGCCACTTTTAAAGCAATTGTGGTGACGATAGACCATATATCGGATGCGTAGACGAACTAAACCATTATATATTTTTTGTCAAACTGTAAATTTCTATTTTGAATCTCCCAATACATCTTTATTTCTCAATTTAAGCTTGTTATGTCTGATTTACCATTTCCATCTACACAATAACAGTGCTGTTTTTGGTGATGAAAAAATAATAATGGGGAGAAGGTATTTTTTTTCAAACCTCATATTAGTTTTAAGCCTTAATTAACATAGGGGTATATAAAATTGAAAAATATAAAGTATAGGGTTCATTTTACCGTTAATTTAATGTAGGAGTATGTTTTGCAACAACTTAAAAGTGTAGGAGTATATTTTATATTTTACCATAATTTATTTTTTCACCCTAAGAAGTTGGAGAGATAATTACGAGGAAACTTGACATTAAACAATGATTTTTTTTTTATTTATAATAATTTAAAAGTATATTGCCGTGTGGTCTAGCGGTGTCTCAGTGACACAAGTTATTCCATGAATATGCCATCGTTGAACATAACATTGTTTATGTATAATATTTTTTAATAATATAATGAGTTATACATCAATTTATTAAGGTGTCTTATAGTCTTATAAAATACATAAATTATTAAGATCCGTTTGATTACACTCGTGTATTTCATATTTTTGGCTTCTTTCTTTTTTTAAAAATAAAATAAATAATGATGTTTGAGCCCCTTTTTTCTATGCTTTACTTTGAAATAATGTTTAAACTATTTTTGAAAATATTGGAAAATATGAGATTTATTCGTACAAAATATTATTTACTATAGTTTTTTTATAGGCAATATTCATAGTTACAACGTAAAATAAAAACAATAAAACCTTTCACTATCAAGTTCATTGTTTTAATTTTTAACACCCATATGATTTATAGAATTGTAAAACATACCTATTTATCAATTAATTTTAATAAAATTAGGACATATATTTTTTTTACATCTGTCAAGTGTTCTAATTTCATTGAATAATCAATGACTTGAACAAATATTATGAATTATAGAATTTACTTTATTAACAACGTATTTTATAAAACTACATCATTAGAATGACATGCGAAGAACGTAAAATAAGCAATATCTAAATTTTGTTAAATTTAATTATCAAAATGATTAGTTTTAACAAAATTTTACAAACCATATAAGTATTGATTTTTAAACTATTAGAGCCATTGCAAAACATATATGTGATGAGAGGTTGTAGTATTTTAAAAACTCTGAAACATATAGTTTGAGAGTTGTTTTAAATTAACTATAAATAGTGGTCGATTATGTAATTAAGTGGATAATCAATCACTATATATAAATAATTTAAATGAACTCTCCGATTTTATGTTTAATAACATTAGCGAATCACCAATTTAAACTTAGATTTACTTATTATGTATCAATATTCTTTTCTCATGAAGTCGAAAATTTAAGTCTCTCCTCTTTAATTTAATATAATATCTCTAAAATAAAAATAAAACTAGAATCGTTGATTAAACCGCTCCAACATTCCTGATTTCTTGTAGAGTCTAGATAAAGGACCTCTATAGATCTAGTAGTAGTTCAAATATATGTAAATTATACATTCTCCATACAAATAAAGTAAAATATATAATAAACGTAAGAGCACAAATAAATAACCAATTAATAATTGCTCTAAACTCTAGGATGTATATCAGGAAGGAAAAAAAACTAGGATGTATATAATATAGTGAAAGTCAAAGATGTGAAAGTCAACAAACTCCACTCACGCCATTAATTAGTTTAAAAAAATTATTACTTTATTCATTTAGCTGTTTTGTACCGCATGAGATTGAGAAAGATTTTTTTCTTCTTACACAATGGACCATTTAATTAATTAACCTCAACAATTAATGCTAGAATTAGATATTAATTAAGATTTTTTTTTTAAATGAATATAGAAAGAAAAAAAATTATTAACAATTGCCAAGCTGGTTAGGGCTGTCAGCACGACCTTGATAACGCGTCATTTGCCACGTCACCAAATGTAGGACAAAAAAATTCCATTAAATTCTTTACAAAAATGTTAATTCTTCATGTTATTTCCAATTTGAGATTAATCGGTCGCTACAATAACTTTTTTTTAAGTTAAGGTTAATAATTCATTTGTTTTAATTTCCATTAAAAAAAGTTGTTTGCTTAGTCAAATTACTGAAAAATAATTTTTTTTAATGAAATAGATTTTAAAGTTACTATTTCATAGCTTTTAAAAGTTGTTTTTAATTTTTACTTTCAAAATAACTTGAAAGAAATTTATTTAACAATACTTGGAGTCGGTATTCATAAATCTATAATTCTAAAAGATAGTAAATAATTTAGTTTTTTTTTAAAAGAAAAAAAAGTCATGCATGAAAAAAAGGGAGAATAATTAAAAAAAAAAAAAAACAATCATCCAAGCATATTTTCAAGGTTTTTTTTTCTCAAGTACCATTAAATCGTTCATGTCAAGTTTCCATGTAATCAAATTGTAAAATGTTAATTATATATATTATCTAATACAATGAAAACTTCTTCCCTCTTTGAGAATTTCTATAATATTAGTAACTTCTCTATACTCTTATTTATTTTGGCAAATATTTAATCGAAATCGTATAAAATTAATCAACGGATTTTTTTTTTAAACACGGATTTTATCTATTGAACTCACTATGAAACCGTTTTTCCAGTAATTACTTTCAATAAGACAAAAGTAAATGATTAAAATGGATAAGAACATTCACACAAGAACATTAAATACGTCATTGGAAGTATAAACATTGGATGTATCTAACTTTGAGCATCTTAAATATATTTAAAGAATTCGATGTTTGAAAGAAAATGTACCTTCTTTATATATATATATATATATATATATATATATATATATGAAAGCTGTAAGTTTTGATTTCCATGTCCTAAATAGCAATAAATTTGAAGAAAATAAAAATAAAAATTTTATTTATGGGATAGTCATAATGTTACCCTTAAAAAAATATAGTTTTTATTTTATTATTTTGTATAAAAAGAGAGAGAAGATTTCAACCTCGACGTAATCGAAAAATTACAAATTTATATCTTAACATTCCATTAAATTTTAGTTTTTTTATATAAAGTATTGGAGTGAGGATTAATCCACACTCTTAGTAGGGAGCTTAATTCTAAAGCTCATGCTCTTGCTCATAGAGCAATTAACTCTTGTAATATGTTTTAATCTTTAATTTAAGTCTATCTTTGGAAAAAAAAATTAATGGGTTAATAGAAATTTTAATAAACAATAAATTTGCTAATGTTGAATAAATCAGCTTTTCACTTAATTTTTTTTTTTTTTTATTTCATCTTTATTGTTCGTGTGGATAAAATGTGGTATTAATTATTATAAAACTGAAATTTCCAGGAAAATGCCATCTAATTTCCCGCAAGACGAGAGGATTCACGCCATGTTATTGGGCCAAGTGTGCTGGCTATCCAATTTGACATTTCCTGTTGATATTTTAAAGCTGTAATCTAATTAATGCTTCACATGATCTCATACCCAAAATATCTAATCCGTAAATGCAACCTATTCACGTTTATTGCTATATGTATATTTTTTTTTAATCAATAAAAACCTTTTTTTTTGTTAAATTTTTAGTTTTACGATTGACAATTCACTTTTTCTTTTTGGAAAATAAAAACAATTTCACATTTATAAATTTATAATCCACTACGGCCACAAAATACCTAACAAGATATGTTGGAGGAAAAAAATATTAAATTACCATTTTTTTTATATTACATCAAATTAGGGGAAGAGAGACTAGAACATTCAATCTAATGCGAAGATAATAGGTGTCTAACCACTAAAGCTATGCTCGTATTGACAAAATTATCATATATTCAACCAGTTGAAATATTTTAAGTTATTAGGCATGTCTTGGGGACCTATAATACCATTTGGTATTAAAATTTTAAAATAATTTATAATAATAAAAAATTTAATTTTAATATTTCATTTTTAATTAGAAATCATTGATTTCAAATTTACAATTAAATAATTTTTTTAACAAAATATTATAGATCATACAATTTTAATTTTAGATCATTATTTAATTTATAAAAAATATTGATTAAATAAAAATTAAAAATATTTTACAAATTTCATTTCATACATCATACACTGCCATCTAACTCTCTTTCTCATTTACTATTCATCTCTAAACAGTAATTAATAAATCAATGTGTTCATTTAATATTATTATGTAAAAGTAGTTACAAGGTCTTCAATTAAAAAAAAAGTTTTTGCGAGTGTCGACAACAGTTAAAATCAAAGACCATAAATCAAGCTTTAATTTAGTGGTAATTTGTATTTCCTTTTTTTTCAAAAAAAAATTTTTTTTATTACGTTTACCAAATTGGAGATTCAAAATCGTCTATATACATATTGTATGAAAAAACATTAAAGAAAAATTAATCAGAGTATAGTCCATTAGTTAAATTATTGTAGTTCCATCTTTAAGAGAGTAGTTCAATCCCCACCTCCAACACTTTATAAATAAAATAAAATAAATAAACTGCCTTTTTTAGTTAAAAATTTTTGGTCAAGATTTCAAGGACTTAAAAAAAGAAATAACTTAAAAGAAAAATTACAAATCATGACTTATTTTTTTTCAAAACAAGAAGTAAAATGTATATCGAAGTGGTACAAAATAATAAAAATTAAATAAAAAATGACTATATATATTACAAATTTGTTGTTTTGTGAGATGACATTATTGTAAATTTTTAACAAGAAAAACATAAATTAGAAGACAAAATACCTCATAATCTAGAGGTTTGATCTATAGCTCTGATACCATTTAAAATTGGGTATAATTTTATATGATTGTAATTATATGATATGAATGATTTATATACAAGACTAGTAATCTCTACTTGTATAACCAACTAACTAACTATTAGTTACACTCTTACTAACCAAATATATTAGAGAACTATTTAATATAATAACTGTTATGGGTGAAAATATCGTTAAGAATGAAGTGACCACGTGTCGAGCATACGAAGAGACACGAGGAATTTCAAACTCTTTCGGCCTACGCATGTGAGCCTAGTTATATGAGCATGCCACGCATGACGGACCCGACCTCCACCACTAGCGGAGAACATACCATCAAAAGAGGTGCGTGTAGACGTGGACCCATCTCAAAGAGATATAGACTAAGTGTCCAAGAAAGAAGCTCCGCTATTGCGCTGCGCGCATCTACCCCCACCTCAGAGAAGCGTAGGTGCACACCACCTACCTACGCACCTACACACCTACCTACATACCTACCCACATACCTACACACCTACCTACATACCTACCCACATACCTACACACCTACACCCAATCAAGACCCAACACATAGACCAATCCATGTGTGACACGTGGCTTGATGACATCATCCATTTCCACTCCTATAAATAGGAGATGAGAAATGGCCAAAAGGTAATTCATTTTTCATTCCTTATTTGCTTTAACCACAAGCTCTGCTCTGCTCTAACTTAAGCATCGGAGGGTGTTAGGCCGGCACCACACCGGTGCTACTAACTCTACTTGCGCAGGTGATCACCTACGTACCAGGACACCCACGCAAGCTATCTCCAACGCGGATCTTCGCCTCCGACTCCATACAAATTTATTGTTCGTTGCACACGTGGAACCAAGAGCGGCATTGGCGCGGAGCACGCCCGCGCGTCATACTTAGTACCATTTCCACGCAACAACAATAACAAATATATTCTAATTTAAATTAAGACTACAAAAATCAAATGTCTTTTATATTTTACAATATGAAATTGACATAATAATAGAATCAATGAAATTAAAAGCACGTCTTAAAACAATATTAAGTATTTTATTTCTTTATCAAATTTCAACTATTCTATTTTTGAAATACCGCACTCAGTTGAATTTAAGAAACACCTAATAGTATCATTAGCATATATAAGAACGTCTTAACAATAATATATATCAATTATAATTTTATAACTAAAAAGACCATAAAACGTAAGACCATGAATTCTTTGCCTTGTAATAATAATATGAAAATATCCAGATATTAGTTAAACGATAATAGGTCAATTGGGAAATTGAATAATAATTAGGGAAATTATATAATAATGAAGCAAAATGTGGACTTTATGGAGTCGTTGACTTTATAAGCCACTGTGTTCAGTATATACCTACATAGATGCCTTTAGGGACAAATCTGGAAATTTAAAACTTGCTTCAGTTATACTAAATGACTATATAAAAACAGGGGGCCAAGGCCATGCCTTTTCGTCTTCTTCATCCATCATCAACGATTCCTTCTCCATTTTCCGGGAAAATTCAGGTACACCAGCCCTCTCTCTCAAGAGTTTTTCTTTGGAAATCGATATTATTTTAGATAAGTTAGGACCGTTTGATAACATTTCTACTTCTTATTTTTTATTTTATTTCTAAAATTTTTGTTTATTTTTTAGAATGTTTCTTAAAAAAGAACAAGAACAGTTATTCAAACACAACTTTTTCATAAAATTTAGAAACAAGAAACAGTAACACAAGAAACAAGAACGTCATCAAACGACCCCTCCAAGAAATGGTTTTCTCTTGCTGAGGGCATTCATAATATATGAACCTTATCTTCATCCTTTCAAAAATTTTCCGTACAAAATCAATATTATGGGACTATTCATTTGGTCCTTTTTTTTCATCCTTTAATTTTAGTCGAGATTTACAATATCACAAGTGATTAATCAACACTTTTCTAACATAAGTACACATTAATTAGCAGTCATGGCTCTTTTCTTCTCAAAGAATAATATTGTGGTTACATATGCTTAAATAAGTAGGAAATGGTAATAAATTTCTTATGTAATTGCCTTATTTTTTATTAGGTTATATTTTATTAATTATAATATAAACGAAAAAGAAAATATGCATGAGAAAGTAGGAATTGTTAATGGGTGTAGTCAAGTTTTGTGTACCATATAACTTATGTGAAACCATTTTAAGTTACTTTGATGATTGTTTATTTTATTTACTAGGAGTTCTTTATTATTAAATTATGAATATTTACTAATTTATGACTTAAAAATATTTGAAATGGACTCAATATTATTTTACCCCTCTATTCAAAAAATAAACTTTAAAAAAAAAAACAGTCGAATGTGTTTAAAATATTTACTAAAAATACGTCCTCTCATATTTTAAATTAAATGGGGTTGGAACAAATATTTTTATTATTGTGTAAATATTAAAAGAAATATATGTGTAATACTAAAGAGTCGTTAACTAGTTATTTTCTTAACTAGTTATTGGGAAGGGATGTGACGTTTGACTTTGAAAACTTTTGAGGAGAAAAAAATATAAAGGTTTAAATCTGACTCATATGGCCAAAAATGCTTTTACACTAAGCTTTCATATATATAGATACAAAAATAAACATCTTAAAAAATACAAAAATAAATAAATAAATAGTGACTAATGATAATATTGATCATTTTATATTATACAAAATAATTCCTCATAAATAATATACATGCAAAATGACAAAAGGTGGTTGGTCCATTCACCTCATCCATATGTTGCTTAATTGACAGCCGTTTCTTTAAATAAATATCTTATGGAAAAAGTCAAACGATTTGGTTATCTATTTTAATAATACATGCATGTTTCACTACTTATCCGCATTTTCATATATTTTATTTTTGTATTGGTTTATGACTAATTATAATATAGATAATCCAATACAGAAAAATACATATAATATAAAAGAAACAAGTATTATTCATCTAATTATTTTAGAAAATTTGTTGACATAATTTTTTTTAATTCAATTGTGAAATTAATTCTCATGTGTGTTGTATATGTTTATTTAGTCTTTCAACGCCTTATTCACGCAACCATCATAGATTTATATGTTACTTTTTTATAATAGCAAAAATATTTTATGATATTTTTATATAAAAATATAGGAATTAAATTAATAAAAATCATACTTTTGAAACAAATTGACTCAAACCTTAAACTATAAGATTAACTTTAATAACTAAACCTACAAAAGTCAACGTGAGCATAACTCAACTTGTTTGGTACCTACTTCATTTCCTTAACGTTGAATGTTCGTGTCTCCCCAACCTCAAATTGATGTAATATATTTAAAAAAAAAAACTAAAAAAAGGTAGGTTTGACCATTTTAATGTTGGTCGAGCAGGATAAAATTTTCAGTATTTTAGAGAAGAAAGTGAGGAAGCCATAGCTAAAACATGAGTAATCAAATCGGAGTGCTAAGCGCACTCGATCTCGCAAAGACTCAATGGTACCATTTTACTGCAATCATCATTGCTGGTATGGGATTCTTCACCGACGCTTACGATCTCTTTTGTATCTCCATTGTTACCAAATTACTCGGTCGAATTTACTACTATCAAGGAGACCCTAAAAGACCCGGTTCACTTCCTCCCAACATTGCCGCTGCCGTAAACGGTGTCGCTTTCTGCGGTACACTCGCTGGACAACTCTTTTTCGGCTGGCTCGGCGATAAACTTGGCCGTAAAAAAGTCTACGGCTTAACCCTTGTCCTCATGGTCGTCTGCTCTCTAGCCTCAGGTCTCTCCTTTGGTCATTCACCCAAGGGAGTCATTGCCACGCTATGTTTCTTCCGATTCTGGCTCGGTTTCGGTATCGGTGGCGATTATCCTCTCTCCGCTACGATCATGTCCGAATATGCTAACAAGAAGACTCGTGGTGCATTCATAGCGGCTGTGTTCGCCATGCAAGGGTTTGGAATATTAGGTGGTGGGATTGTTGCTCTTATCGTCTCCACTGCTTTCCAAAACAGATTCCCGGCTCCATCGTATAGCGAAAACCCTTTAGGCTCCACCGTGCCCGAAGCCGACTATGTATGGCGAGTAGTGTTGATGTTTGGAGCAATCCCAGCTGCCTTAACATACTACTGGCGAATGAAGATGCCTGAGACAGCTCGTTACACCGCACTCATAGCGAAAAACGCAAAACAAGCGGCAGCGGATATGTCGAGAGTTCTTCAAGTTCAACTAGAAGCAGAAGAAGAGAAGGTAGAGAAAATGGTACAAGAACCAAGCAATAGCTTTGGTTTATTCTCAAGAGAATTCGCAAAAAGACATGGACTTCACTTATTAGGAACGACCACAACTTGGTTTTTACTTGACATAGCATTTTACAGTCAAAACCTTTTCCAAAAAGACATTTTTACAGCAATTGAATGGCTTCCACCAGCAGCCTCAATGAGTGCTCTTGAAGAATGTTTCAAGATTGCTAAAGCTCAAACACTCATTGCCCTTTGCGGTACAGTTCCCGGGTATTGGTTTACGGTTGCTTTCATCGATATCATCGGAAGATTCTTCATTCAATTGATGGGTTTTATCATGATGACTATTTTCATGTTTGCTCTTGCTTTTCCTTATAATCATTGGAAGCAAAAGCCTCACCGTATTGGGTTTGTAGTTATGTATTCCTTAACGTTTTTCTTCGCGAATTTCGGACCGAATTCGACTACTTTTATCGTGCCGGCCGAGATTTTCCCAGCCAGGTTGAGATCAACATGTCATGGAATATCAGCAGCTGCTGGAAAAGCAGGAGCTATTGTTGGAGCGTTTGGTTTCTTATATGCAGCACAGAATAAAGATCCGGCATTAGTAGATCCGGGTTACCCGACCGGAATCGGAGTGAAAAATGCTTTGATTTTATTGGGATGTGTTAATTTCTTGGGAGCTTTGTTTACTCTTTTGGTGCCGGAATCTAAAGGGAAATCGTTGGAGGAATTGACAGGTGAAAATGAAGATGAAAGTGGAACGGGTCAAGGTCAAGGTGCTTAGGGTTTAATGTTATTATCATATAATGAATCATGATCCTAGTCTTTTTTTTTTTTTTGGAAGGATGATCCTAGTTTTTTGTATAATAAAACTATAAAATTATAATTACGGATATGGATCTTTATTTGAATCTTGGATTCAAATTGGGAAACATATTAATTTTATTTTTTCCCAAACATATTCGCATTTTGTCTTTATCGAGTTTCTCTCTATTTTCACAAAATAAATAAAATAAAGATAATTATAAATTATACCCGAGTGGATTGTTGATTTATAAATCACACCCCTTTAATTTTAAAATGATTTTAAGCTCTTTTATGAATTCAATTAATCTTAATGAATTTGAGATATGTGGTTCTACGTCTTTTCTTTCCAAATCTGTTAAAAAATAATTTTTTAAGATGGGTCCAATTGGTAGAATAAATTATACTATTTAACAAGAAAAAAAAACACACATGTATTTATTAATAATTCATTTAAAAAAAAAAAAACTAAATACTTTCGACATCAGTGACGATCTTCAAACTTCAAAGGAGTTTATAAAGAAGTCAGTAATAAAGAAAGTATTCTGACGTTTGATTATTCCGTGGTGTTACATTATTGATTGAACAATTGTTTTATTGAAAAAACTTATTATTTAATTTGATTGATCATTGCAAGAAAAAGATAATTAGATTGGTATTTTAATTTTCTTAGGTTACGAAGTGAGTTTTGTTTGATGGATATAAATATATTATTACTTTTTGAGAGGGGAGTTTTTAATGAGTGACAGCAGGGACGGATCCAGGATGTTATATTTGCGGGGCCGAAATATATATATATATATATATATATATATATATATATATTAATTTTATTAATTTAATTGCATCTTAACTTAAAAATTATATTTGAATTATAATATAGTCAATATTTTATTTGATATTAATATTCTTTTATACTTGTACTAATTAACTATTAAAAACTATTTGAGATATAAAAATATTTTTATATATATAATAATTAATATAGACATTATTTATTAAATTATATAAAATTATAACCAATAAAAGAAATTTCAATTATTATTCTTATTTTTTAGGTCAAATTATACAAAATACCATTAATATATATTGTTGGTTTCAATTTTGCCCTTAATCTTTTAAAAGTTTCAATTCTACCCTCAACTTTTTATTTTGTTTCAAAAATACCCTTTATTGAGAAAATTAGCATTTAAAAAATATAATTTGTGTGCATTTAAAGCTAAATTTAATGAAAATTAAAAGATTAAAGGTATTTTAGAAAGAATTATTTTGATAAAAATAAAATTCCTGAAGATATGATATTTTGAAAGAGTGGTTTTTCTAACAAATGGTATTTTTTAAACTAATTAAAAAGTTAGTGGTAGAATTAAAATTTTTAAAACGTTTGGAGCAAAATTGAAAGAAACCCCATAATAGAGGGCATTTAGTATTTAACCTATTTTTATTAATAAATTATATTATTTAATATCAACTTTTTAAATAATATCATAATTATAAATTAAGATAAAAAAATAGATCTTATCACAAGCATTCTAATAAAATTATAAATATAAAAATAATATATATATATATATATATATATATATATATATATATATATATAAGAAATTAAAAAAAAAATTGTCTCTGTTTGTATATCCGTCCCTGAGTGACAGAATTTTGTCTCTGTTTGTATATATGTTAACAAATATAACTATGATTTAGATTTATCTTGAATATGTAAAAGTGATTATGTATAAAGTGAATAAGGTTAAAAACTAGTAATAATTTTATAATATATTACACATAAAATTGAGCTTTATACTATGTTGATAAAAAAGTTTTGAACTGCAATTTTTTTTAATAAATATTAAATATGATGATTTTTATTCTTAATTTTTAATTTATAATTCAAACTCATTTACTATTAGAATCATCCAAAATTTTATTTATTTTTTAAAAGTAACAATCTACCGAGGTTTAACCTAATAATAAAGTACTTATATTCCCTCTCTACGAAATTTAAAGTTTGAATCCCAACATCCACTAATTGTATTAAAAAAAAACTATAAGGTAATTAAAAAAAAAGGTAAATTGCAAATAACACTAATGTGGTTTCGATCAAATTCATGAACCCTGAAATTTAAAAATGGCAAATCACACGTCCTGAAGTTCTAAATTATGCCAATAAAACTCCCTGTCCAACGTTATAAAGCCTTCTTTTAGCCATAACTTCATCGTATGAACTCGATTTAAATGATTCAAAATGTTTTGGAATCCTCATTCTCATCTCTATGTTATGGTCACTTGAAAACTTTTAAATCATTAGTAAACAAAGGGGTTAATGACTTCAATCATCCTAATATTTTGATGATAATAAACTCTTTTATTTATTGACAATTTTAAAGTTTTGAAGAAGCAATAACGTAGGGCTCGAAATGAGAATTACAAAACATCTTGAATCATTCAAATTCAAGTTCAAACGAAAAAATTTTGCTAGAAGAAAGTTTACAACGTTGAAGGAGGGGGTCATATTGGCATAATTTGAAACAATATGGGTGTGATTTGTCATTTTTAAACTTCAAGAGTTGTTCATGAATTTGACCGAAACCACATGGATGTTATTTGTAATTTAACCTTAAAAAAATATGGGTAAAAAACCTCTCATCCCTATACCCTCTCCAGTTAAATTTTAAATTGAGATAATTTAACACCCCTGACTGCCTTAAATTCAGTTCAAACATGGTGGTCCATTCCCTCAGCCACAAATGATAAATCAGTGCAATTACACTTTGAAGGTATCCAAGCTTCCATTGACCAAACTACATCAATTCTGAAAACTTTTCTATTTTAATCTTAAAATTTCAAAATCTGTTCTAAAAAAACAGAGAAAATTTTGAAATATATATGAGCTTCAATACCTGACATGGTTGAGAAACTCAATAAAACTTGAAGAAATTGCAATGCCTAACTGCAAAATTGTTTGGATAAAGGTTGCACAAAAAGTTGTGTACACTTTTATGCACTACTATAATATATCTGTTTATATGTACAGATAGTGGAACAAGGCATCTTAACTAGTTACCTTGAGATTGAAAAGTATACCAAAACGATCAGCACGGTAGAACTCGAGTCACTTGATGGACACATGAAACCATTATCATTTTGTAGCTCCTGCATGAATTTGATGTATAAACTTGCTCTTAGAACAGATCAGAAAAGTTGAGATTCACGACTTAAGAGTAAGATCAGGTTCAAGAACGCAGAATTTGAGCACAAGATATATCCGAAGAAAAGTTTGCACGTCAACAATGCTGAACGTACCATATGCAATGGTTCTTGATGTAGATTTTAAAACCATGTAATGATAGGCATTTAGTCATTAGATCCTGAAGGAAGTAACAACTTACCATCATTTATTGAACTCTCCTCCATCACTATTTTCTTCATATGATTGTTTCTCCTCAAAAGGCTCATAATCTTGAAATATCGTCTCTTTTGATGAGGAACAAAATTGTGGTACAGAAAAGGAAGTTCTGCTGGTGGTTGGCTTCTTAACTGGTGATTCGGCAGTAGAGCATAAATCCTCATCTGGTCTCGAGGTCCTAGCTTCGGTGTTTACGTTGCAGATATTGTTGTAACGTGCCCCATTCCCTTCCATGACTTTGGCCCGCTTTCTACTCTGTGGATTTACCTTTGAATTCTGAATTGTGGGCACCTTCTGATCATTAGAAGAAATAGTCGGACAAGCTTTTGCCTCCAAGACAACATTTGTAGTCGTAACCGAACATTCATTTGCATTTGCATTATCCACAATAACTTCATTTGTACCATTTGAGTTTGCTCCAGCGGCTGCTTCCATTTCCCGCATTTTGATTATGGCTTGAGTTAAACGTTCAACAGCCGAATCTAACTCAATTATCGGTGTAGGATAGTTTACACCTAACTCCACCCCTGAGGCTTGCAGAACACTGAGAGGTGCATCCCAAGGGTGATGTATCCACTCGGTAGGTAATCGTGCAAGCTCAGGCAGCCAACGCCTAATATATTCTCCAACTGGATCAAATTTGGAGCCTTGAATCTGATTCCAAAAATTTAAAATTACGCCCGATGAGGTAAAGAAAGGTAGTAATATACTGACAGATTTAGGAACAAAGACTGATCTCATTACCGTTTCTCTGTATTATGCCAATCAGTAATCTTCTTCTTTCTTTTAACTTGACTAAGAAACTCAACTATTATTAAACATTGTTTATGTACAGGAGTATGAGGAAATAAAGACTACAAGTAACAAGACGGACTCCAACAGTCTCTTTGCAAAAATTTACAGAAAAATATAAAAAAGCCATCAAAACCCTAAAGGATTCCAAATTAATGATAAATTACACTAAACTGATGCAATAAACTGATAACACAGAGTTCAACAAACTTTTACTTCATTATTTAACAAGGTCCATGAATTTTTTCTTCTAAAAATCAGATCAAATAAATGAAAGATAGCTAGCATGAGAATTGAATGGCACCTGAACCATGTCATGTTTAGTTATCACATTCACAGCAAAATAACAATAATAAGAATGAAGTCATTCATTGGAATCCTTGAACAAAGTTGCGCAAAGAAATAAATGATCCGTGCTCTACTGTGGTTTGCAAAGCGAAGCTATGTATTGAGTAATGCTTATAGGCAAAAATCAATTCAAGTCAATCTTAATATAGTATAGCGGTTTAATGGACAAGTAGAATTTAATCACAAAGACATTTAAGTGTGTCTAGGTGCTTTTGATCTTTCTAGTATACTATTAATGCTGTTAAACTCGAGGAAACCAAATATACCTGTGGATCATCCAATCTCTCAAGCTCGTGGCCATCTGGCAAACTCCCAGAGATATATTGCCAACCTAGGATATCACTTTCCAAATCTGCATCTAAAAGAGTGTCCCAGAAGTACTTCATCCCCCATTTCCAAGGAAGAAGCAAAACTTTCACTGCAAAACTCGAAACAATCACTCTTATTCTATTGGGTATCCACCCAGTTGCCCAAAGCTCTCTCATTCCTGCAGGTCAACCAACGGGTAACCAGTTCGACCTTGCCTCCAAGCCTTAAAGTTATCCTGGCTGGCACACCAAGGAAAGAACTTCAAGCTGCTTACTAATGATCTTTCGTAGGTGAACGGAAAGTTAAAACATAAATAGCGGGAATATTCTCTAAGCCCAATAGCCCTGAGAAAAAATAGAGTACTTTGTTCTCCTGCAGAGTTCCCCTCTCTTGCCCACAAGATTTGTTTCATCCTCACTTTTTGGAAAACCTTGCAGACACTTAATTCTCCAAAGTGTAGATATGGCGATAGTTGAGATGTGGAACTACAACCAAGCTGTTGCCGGTTCTTTGCATATTCTAGCAGATGATTTTCTACAAATTCAGCCAAAACTTTATCAGCATTACTCCATCCTGGAGACCAAGCTCTAGCTAACAAGGCATTGCTGGATTTATCCAATTCATCTTCAAGACCTAGTTCCTCAATGGAACATTTTTGCACCGTTCCTGTCAACATTAAAACAAGAGAGAAGATCTCAAATAATGCTATATTTGATTTTCTAAGTTTTACAATAAGCTTCTGTGCAATTGCATATGAATAAACAAACAAATATTTCAGAAACTAAGCATAGAAAAGGCACCTTGACCATTCTGTTGACTCTAAAATTTGTAGTAAACGTATGTAACTTCTTTCCACATATTTTAATACTGAAGCATTAGAAAACATATAATCCGAAGGAACAATTTTAACTATCGTATACAGTAAAAAAAATGTACCTGCAGCTTGCTGAAGTTTCCATGGAGGAAGACTTGAAACAAATTCCTCTTGCAAAAGTAGGCATTTGTCCCAATATCCCTTGAAGCTCGTAAAAGCATTCCCACTTTCATCATATACGTCCCATGGCTCATATAAAAGATCTGCATTGTAGCTATGCACAGAAATTCCCAGCTCAACTAGTTTTTCTTTAATGTTGTGGTCTCGGACAAGAGAAATAGGATCTGAGTAAGAAAACAAAAAATATTGTCTGAGTAGAATCATCTCGCCATCCCTTTAATTTAACATAGGCACTATGCTGAACAAATAGGCAACAAGAACAGGTTTAGAACTATTTATTTGGCTCTACATGATGGAATAGAAGTTAAGGCTATTTTTTTTAAAAGGTTCCAAAATATAATTTTTCTGGATGAAGCCTTTCCTAGTTGTGGGGAGATTGGAAGAATGAGATATTAGACATTTCAAGTTTCCAATTGGGGTACCTCTTCATCAGTTATATGAAGATAATTAAATATCATGATTGGTGTATTTTTTACAATATCTACCTTGAATTCATGGTGTTTTAAGTTGGCCCATACTCATTGACGGCATCCCTACAAATTGAACAGAGTATTAGCTTGCCTTCCCTACAATTTTTTTATCGATTTTTACCCTCGTGGAAAGAAAATATTTCATTTACTATCACAAAGTAACATGCTTAAGAAAACCCGTAGTGGTATGATGATCTACTACAAAACTACATTTCAACTGCAACACTTATCTGGTAAGGAAAGGGAACATAAACACAAGAATTGCGGTTTTCAATTCAATGGTAATTCATGTACATAGGATTTATAGAGTTACATGATGCACATTAAAGAACACTCAAGTTTCAAGAAACGGAAGATAACTGCTATCGAAGAAAGGAAATATGAGTACCATAAAGACGATTAAACGCTACTTTTGTTGCCCCAGTAGCATTGATGCATTCCAGAAGAGAGGAAAGAGTACTTTGAGTTTTGATGAGCACAAGTTCACCACCAAGGGATTTTAAAGACTGTCCTAAATGGGCAAGGGATTGCTTCAACCACCACCTTGATACCCGACCGGGAAAGAATTGTCCCTCCTCATTAGGGCACCATATGTACACAGGGTAAACAAAACCATCCCTAGCAGCAGCAGTTAAGGCAGGGTTATCTTCAATCCTGAGGTCTCTCCTAAACCATACTATGGTCCTGTTGGTACCCATATTTGGTTTCAAAACTTCCAGCATCCAATTATAATATCAAAATGGTTATAACTTTCACAACACCTGAAAAATCAAATTCATAACAACCGATCATGGATTACTCAAATTATATAACTAATCAAAATCATCACATCATAGAGCAGTCAATTCGACCGATGATTTAAGCCTAATCGAGAGATATTCCAGAGGCAAAAAAATACACGAAGTCCAAAATATCAGTAGAGAAATACGTAGTGTAAAGCATCAAATCTAAGGTACAAAAGATCACGAGCTCAAACCATCCTAAATTGACAATCACTAGTTAATAGAAAGAGAGACTGAGGAAATAAAAACACAAGAAATTGTTTCAGATATATGATCAGAGTAGCTTGAAGAGTATAATAGAACTGAGACAAGAAATGATTCCAGAAGCTGAACTCTATCAAGGGTTTTCAAAATATCCAATTTTCGACAAGATATAAAAAAAAAACCCACTTACCCCAACCCATCAACAAACAGAAAAGGTTGAAACTTTAAATCCCAATGACAGACCCAGAGAGGAAAAAAAAAGAAAAAAAACAAGAACAGGAACAGAAACAGAAACAGGAAAGAAAGAAAGAAAGATATCCTACATTGAGGTACGACGAATTAGCCTGTTTCTAACACGTAAGAATTAGGCAAAAAAATGTTGTCTTGACATGAGGTAATTGAAAGATCCATTAGCTGAAAAACCACATGGTTTTGCTGAAAGTGATGGAGTTTTCTTGTCATCATATTGATTGTGAGTGTGAGAGCCCACTGCTAAAGAGATAAGCCTTCTCTCAAAACTCAATCATGTGCTTCTTGGGATCAAAATTTTAGACTTTAATCTCTTTGATATTTCAACTTCTTTGTTTCCCAATTTGATGCAAATTAAAAGATCACTAAAACAACAAAAAGTTGTCGATTGCAAGCAAGATATTATAGTTTTATTAGATCACCATTAATCAAAAACTTAGGTTAATGAGTTTTTAATTATTTATATACTCAATACTCTCTTCTCACACGTGTTAGTTTGAATATTTGCATACAATCATGTGAAATTTTTAATAAACTGAGTAAAAATACCATTACAAATGATCAAACTTAAGATCATTTATTCTATACTATTTTAAATCATCAATAGATACAAAAATTAAACTTATCAATTAAATAAATTTAATCATTTATATATTATAACCAATTTTTTTAAAAAATAAATTGGCTCTCATGGAAAAGTGAGATAAAGAGTCTATTTCCTAAATGGGCCTGAAAATTTGAATTATTATTTATTTATTTTTTTGCATAATCTTCTTCGTTCAATCAAATTGGATTTTCATTCTACGACAGAATTCCCACGTTCAATATGCAAATGCAAATGCATGCACAAGACAAGAGTGTGCTTGTGTCGGTTGATAAACTTGAATACTGTGTTGAATTGGAAATGGAAAGAAAGCTGAAAACAGAACGTTAGAAAACATTGATTAACTTTTATCTCTTTTTTTCCATGTCTTTTCACCTCTATTTTTCACAAAGCTTGCTTGAGTCTAAATTTGTAAGAGAGGAAGATTCATATGATATATTTTGATATAATCAAAAGTAGAAAGGATTTACAGCGGTGAGTTTTTCTTATTTATGAATTGCACAATTTTGATTTAAAAATACTTTTTAACACCCCTCTAGTTTGATAAAATTACATATCACACTCTATATCGATTAGTTTATCAAAACTTTGGATACGTGTTTATTCTACATGTATCATATATTTCAATTTTATTAAAAATAACTAAATTCTTTTAATAAGTGGGTGTAATTTGTAATATATGTCATTGTCAATCAAATGTAAAATCTAAAAATTCGCACACATTTATTATAATTTTTATTATTATTTATATGAAATTGGAACATGTGACCGACGTAAAATAAACATGTGTTTAAATTTTGATAAACTAAATAAGAGAGGGGTTTGATTTACAATTTTACCAAACTACATTAATATTTAAAAATATTTTTAAACTACAAGACTGTAGTTTATAAATTAGGCAAATCGCAGTGGTGTAATTTATAAATATCCCATAAATCATGACGGTTAATAATATTAAGATTGGTGTTATGTTGAAAAAAAAATGAAAGATTATCAGCATGTTATCGATTTTATTATACTTTAGTTAATCATGATTATAACATTAGTGATAAATTTGATTATAAATAGATAGATTTAAAATAAAAATAAATAAATTAAAATTAATAACCTATATTATTCAGACACATCGCATATAAATTAACTCAGTTGGAGTTGGATCATATGAGATTGAGAAAACATAATATTCTGACAACGGAAAAAATATACACAATCTTTGTCCACCTGATTAAATTCTAAAAAAATTTGTCTCAAAATAGCATAAATATGCATATTATTTATTAAAATATCAAAAAAATTCAAAAAATATTTAAATTGCATAATTATAGTTCAATAAATTTATTGAACTATTTTTCATATGTATTTTTAATGAATTTGTTTTTTTTTTTTTTTTTTTTTGAATTCAAGTTCAATAATTTATCGAATTATTTGATTATTTTTCATTATTATTTTCAATAAATTTATTAGTTTTTTTAAAACTTTTTTAATTCAATAAATCTATTGAATTATAATTATGTTATTTGAGTAATTTTTAAAAAATTCTGACATTTCAGTAATTAATGTATAAAAATATGTTATTTCAGTAATTGTCTCATCATTCTAACCAAAATTTAAAAATTATAAAACAAATAAAAAATGTTTTCTTTCAAAAATATTTAAAAAAAATTATATCAGAAAGTAAAAGAAATATTATAAATAATCTTGTTAACAAAATTATGGTCTAAACTAGTTTTTAGTTCAAGAGCAGGTAGAAAGATATAAAAAGATTCAATCAATGTGACCAAAAATAAAGAAAGTAAAATGCCCTTTTTGTGACTACTGCGCAGCCAAAAGCGTCGGCATGATTCACGGGTTCAATTGCCAGCCCGGCACTTTATAAAATATATTTTTTCAGAGGTACCATTTTTATTTTTATTTTTTTTATTAGGAACAAAACAGAAAAGAAAAACGACAAAAAAACAGATAAAAAAAACTCCTCGTTGCAAATGCGATTTGTATGTTGAAAGCTAAAAGACCTAGCATTACAAATCTAGCAAAAATTTCTATAATATTTATAAAAATATCATGATTTAAAAATATTTATAAATTAAGTAAATTTTGAATTGGTAATATTTGTAAATTAATCTAACACTTATTTATTAATTAGGTAGGTTTAATTACTTTATATTTAGTTTTCTTAAATCCATAACTTTTAAATAGTAAAAAGTGAGAATTTATTAAACCCTTCTAATAACACTTAAATTTGTCTACCAAACAAAAGATATATTTTAAACTTTTACTAAACACATTCAAATACATGTTACATAAATTCGAACTTCACAACGTTAAACTATACAAATTCAAAGTTAACAACTTCCCCTACTAAAACATCTCAGTCGTTTGGTTCACCGTTTCGTGTAGCAAGTTTTACACAATCTTAATCAGTGTTTGTCTCTCAGGTTTGTAACTCAATGTGATAAGCGTTTATCAACTCTCTCTTAAGATACTCATCTATTTTCATAATTTCAACACATTTTCAATTTAAAAGACTCAATGTTTTGTACAAATCAAACACAACACAGTGTAATCAACTCTCTACTTAATAACACCTGCTAAACAACCCAACTTAACAACCTAACAGCCCAAAGCTCTCTACTTTAGCTTTCAGTTGAAAGCTAGGGTGGCAAAATGAGAGAGTTTGCTAGTAATTAGTTCTTCTCATTGATGAGCTAGTTGAGTTTTCAACTTAGAATATAGATGTAGCTATAAAGTATGATATATAGTTTCACATGCTTTGCGTGTAAAAAGAAAAACATATGTCAGATAAAAGTCCAACATCAACACCGGCTGTTTTTTTTCTCATCTACTAAATAGTTTTTCAGTCTATCCTATGTGAATGCAAAATTTACCCAACACTCTTTTCTACCTTAACTTAGCATATAATATTAAATTTGGTTTGAAATATTTTCATAAGATAACTAATTTTTAAGTTTTTGAATTCTCATTTTGAAAAATTCAAGAGAGAGAGAGAGAGAAAATTGGCCAATGGAAATTGACCTTGGAATATTAAAAAAAAAATAGAGAGAGAGAATAACAGGTAGGAAGAATTTGTAAATAACAAGAAGACAAATTTGTCTGCATTTTCAATTTTAGACGCTTTTGGTGTTTTGATAATAATATTATTTTCTAACTTATTAAATTCTCTATTTTATAAACAAAACCTTTAATAAATATTTTTTAAATCCAAATCAATTTTTTTGAAAACTAAAAAAATGTAGTTTTTATAAACTTTTTTTATTAATTTGGTTAAGATTTAAAAAAACGAGATAAAAAAATTACTGTTGAATAAACTTAATTATAAAAAATATATAAATTATTATCAATCGAAACTTCAGTTTTTTTATGTTATATTCATAATTATGTGGTAAATTGTAAATTATTTATGAAAACATGTATTCTAATTTTCTAGATCTTTTATTATAAAAAAATGTCAATTGTGATGGGTGATTTTAATCTACAATATCGATAATTATATTGATCAATTTTAGAATAATTCAAGTAGTAAGGTGTGTCCAACTTTTTTTATTCAGTATCTCTTTCTTTAATTTTTCGTAGAAGAATATTTGATATTTTCATAAAAATTAAATGTAACAACCCGAAATATTTCCAAATACAAATAAGCATAAAACCAACAGCGGAAGCAATTTAAATTCAACCAATCATTTATTCCAAAAATCAAAACCAAACATTTAGTTTAGACCGGTCATTTCAAAACAAAAACTCCTTAAAATCAAATGAAATAAACATGGAATTAAGAACAATATTCAACCCAAAAAAAAAAAAGAAGTCCAAAACAATAAATAAATCCATGATAAAATTTCAATAGAAACATCATTCGTTTTTGACCCATCACTAAAAGAAAACAGACACCGCCGGCGTGTAAAATCAATCAACCACTCCCTCCACGAATCCATCATTTGCCAGCTTTCTTCTTTCCTTTACCTGAAAAAAAATAATGTAGCATCATGAGGCTACGCCCAGTGAATAGAAAATTGTTAAAGAAATAATTATGTCATAGAAAGGTTTTCCTAAGACTTTAAGTCCAAAAACGTCCTTACCGACATCCGATAAATCTCTCACTCCCAAAGAGTCATAAAACTTGCCTCTAATCTTGAAAATCATCTCTATCCGAATTAGTTTTAAACATAATTTTTCTACAATTTAAAACTAATCGAAAACTTTCCCGTTAATACCTTTAATCTCCTCTTTATTCACATTCAAAGAGAGACTACGCCCTTAAGGAATTTAAACATAATTTTTCTACAATTTAAATCCTTTAGGGATATTCTTTTCCATTGTACTGGATGGAATGAACCCGCCTGATTAGGTGTTATTTAAGTTGTGCACACTAAATAATCTCCCCTAACAGCTATTCTTCATTAGGCAAGGCCTTGCCTAATGTGAACCTACAACCATATTACCCAAGGTATTTTAAGGTAATATGATTTTCCACAAAACCAACCACAACGCTTTACAAGCCAAAAAGATCCAACTAACCCTTTTGAATCGAACTCGGTCACTCCCAAAATCCTTTATAAATCTAGAGGTGAGACTAGCCTACGCTTATGCTATTTCACCCCTTAAGCAAAACTTAGGATCTACTAAATAATTCTAAGGAGAAATCGGCGGCATAACGGCTATATTTTCTTTAACTCCCAAAAGAAAACATAACCTACTCGTTCAAATAAAGTATCACAATTCCAGAATAATACATCCAGCAACAGTATCTAACTAACCGCCTAAGCCTAAACTTTCCTAATTGGCACTATCAAGAATCGACATCTAAGTTAAACAACGAATTTAATAATTTAACCAGAGATACTCTTAATACTCAATAAACATCCAAGGTAAGAAAGGAATCAATTCACAACTGCCAATCATCTCAATCAATATCGATATCTTTCATCTTATGCTCAATTTAAAAGAATCATAATTCTCACTATGCAATACCAATTTCTTGATTTAACTCACATAACCTCAAATGTTCTTTTAACATCCAAATTTAATACCAATTTCAAGAGGTTAAAACTTTTAAAGAAAAAGGAAAAGCAATCATGGAACACTTCTAACTTTAACAACATTCTAGTCACCTTGTACACAGTAAGTGATGGGTGTCGAAACCATCAAAAATAAATACTTACTCTTGGAATTTAGAATTTTGTAGTAGTGGTGAGTAAGGTCGATCTCCACAGGGAAAAGGGAATTAAATTAAAGTTAACTAGGGGGGGGGTTTGAATTGTTGTGTGTAAAAATAAAAATAAAACAAAATTAAAAAGAATAAGAAATCAAATAAAAAAAATCTTCCAACTAAAGGTTAATCTCGGTTATGATTCATAAATTTGATCATTGATTACTAAATATGCATTCTAAATTCATCTCTAGATTGACATAAATCATTAAAGCCTAATTAACAACTTTTATGTTCTTCCTTAATTTGTCGATAGTCAAGATACGATCTAATGACTAATTCCCTAATTGATAGATAACCCTAGAATACGATAATAGGATTTAACCTTTCAAAAGCATTAAGAAAAGAAGAACTATCAATCCTAACCAATAAACACAGTACGACCGATTTATTTAAGCTAGATCATAAATTCCCATAACATAAATCAAAAAGTGTCCTTTATCAATTCATGTTATTATGCTACTTGTATTAGAAATATTAAACAATTACGGATTTAACAGGTTCTAACTAACGATATGCAAAATTAACAATTGAACAACGGGCCCTATTGCACAAGAATTAATCAACAATAAGATATGCAAAGAGAATTCATGAATAAAGAGAAAATAGAACTAAATTAAGAACAAAACCTCACAAATTATGAATCAAACCTCGATAATCCCTTAGTTGGAATAATAAATTTAGCTAGAAAACATGATAAAAACTACCTAAGAGGTCTAAAAAAAAAGGGGAAGAAGGGATTCTTGAATTAGGGTTCAAAGAAGGCTTTAAATAGGTGAAAAATGGATAAAAATCGCATAAAATAAAGAAAATCTGCTCAAATATCTCTTCCAGCCGTCGTCTGTAGCCGTCAGCCGCCTCCAGCCGCCGCCTGATGTGAGGAGAGCCGCACGCTAGCTGAAGAGCCGAGCCGTCAGCCGATATCTGGAGCCGCACGCTCCCTCCCTTGCTTTTTGCTGAGCGACGTGTCGCTCAGGTTGAGCGACACGTCGCTCCCTTCCTCAAATGCGCGCTGACGTCATCGTGACGTCAGCGCGCCACTTTTCCTTCGAATTGATGACGTCAGCGACAGCTTTTTCCATTATTTTTCTATTTTTCTCATCGCCGCGGCGACGGGTCTCACCGCCGCTGCGCCCACTCTCGGGTTTTTGGCCCGGAATTCGATTTTGGTCACCGCCGAGGCCGTAGATCCCACCGCCGCGGCGGTGGGTCTTTTTCAATAATAAAATGGCATAACTTCTTCGTTTTAAGTCCGAATTGAGCGCCGTTTTCGCCTACGTTCATGAAATTCAATGATTAATAATATTATGGATATTTAAATCAATTATCATTCATATTTTAATTATTTTGGAGATAAAACCACTTATAAATATGCGGAATTTACGAGTTATCAGTAAGAATTTTTCAAAATTCTTTATTCCTTCCACCACACAACTACGACCTGAAAAATAAGTTACAATCTAAAATAATTAAACCTACATTTATGCTAAGATAAACATAAAACTGAACGTAGGACAGAGGGAGAATTTTGGGGTTCTGATTCATTCGTTATCTATCAATTCTACATTAGGTTTCAAAAAAAATATGAATCATTACCTCAATTCAGACCGGGAGAGACTCTTCCACAAATCCACCAAAGAGAAATCCTAGGCAACCAATACACCTATAAATCAAGGATTTACAAATCGATTAATCGGAATCGATTTATCTCACAATCGAATGATCAAGGAAGGAGATGAAGAAGGAGAAGAATACCTTCCTTTTATTCTCTGTTTAGGTTTTCACGTGAAACTGAGAGATGAGCAGTGAGATGTCTGTCCCTTTTCTTTTCCTCCCTTTTTTAATTAAAAAAAATTCATTTATTAATTAATTAAATAACTCCCTAAATTTAAGCCCTAAAGTTAATTAAAAATAACTCTTAATAATAAGAATTAAATTTAACACTTTATCCTTAAATCGTTTATGGAATCAAATAGAGAAAATATTTTTTTTTTTTTATAAAAAAAACTTACCGAAAACCCGAGGCGTTACATTAAATAAATATTAATTAATGATCATAGAAAATGAAATTTATGTGCCAAGACACTATCTAAACATATTTATTTATCAAAATATTATACAATTTTCTAGAATTTCATCGTATAATATTCTTAAAATTATTGATATCGAAAGAAAGCAATTGATGTAAAATATTGTGGTGTTTGGTTCATAAACTTTGTCCTCTATTCATATGTGATATGCCAATCAAGAATGATAACTACATTCAAAAACACAATTAATTACCAACATAAACATAACTCAACCGGTAAGACACATACTCTCTGCCCTCGAGGTTTAAAGTTTGAGTCTCTCCTCCCTTACTTTGATATAATATCTAAAAAAAATAACACAATTAATTATATTTATATCCCTTGAACATGGCTAAAGAAATTTGAAAATTACTAAAAAAAATTATTATTTTTTAAACTTATATTAAAAATCATACTTTTCAACATAAAAAATCACAATTTTATCTTCCTTTTCTTTCCCTTTAGATATTTTCATTTCGGCTGAAATCATCTTTTCAAAAGAAATTTTCAACCCTAATGACTACGGGGAAAAAAATCCGTAAACCATCCTTTTTTCTAAATATCTTAAAATATCATATTTCAATATATATTTGATAATAATTTGATTTTAAAAAAAAATAAGTTTATCAATAAATAATTTCTCAGTTATGTAATAAGCTATATAAACACAGTTTTGAATTGATTTTTATTTTTGAAATTTTATTTAAGATTTTTTAAAATCTTATAAAATAAAAAAAGTAGAGAAATTATTGGTGATAAATTTAATTTTTAAAAATAAAAAGCTTATAACAAAACTATTATTAAACTGACATTCAATATTCAAAACCCTAATTTTTTTTATGTACCTAAATCCACACCTTTAGCAAGCCTTGTTCTTAACAATAAGCGACTTTTCATTCCAATAAGTTGTCATTTACTTTGAAAAACCTTGTTATTATAAAACGGATCAGTCAACAAGAGCACCAAAAAGTAATAATTAAATATTTGAAACAAATAAATTGATTTATTTGGAAAATTCAAACGATTTTTTTTATTCCTTATGCATGCATGCATATATATAGTTTAATGGGTACATTGTTTGAGGTTTTGAAGCTGCATAACTTTGAATTTTAAAAAGATTCACATAAATATATATAATTAATTAGCTCAAAGAACATGGCTCTTTGACATTGTCTGTTTGACGGCTAAAAATGAATATAAATGGGGCTTCACATTATTGACCTAAATCAATTATTATTTAGAAATTTAGAGATTTTTCTAATTTCTCTACAAGTAGGCCATATAGAGGGACAAGTTAGTTATACCCGAAAGCATTTTTATTTCACGTATAATTTTAAATATAGTAAATGTTTAGTTTATTTTTATATTAATTATTTTTTTCTTTTATTGAAGTAATGAATTTTTTGTTATTAATTTAACGAATATGTTCCATTATTTTATTTTCTTTTATGAAAGAATAACAAATTGGGATGCTTTGAATTAAAATTTAGTAAAAAATAAAATTGAATTTACTAACTTTTACTATTGATAAACTCAATGATTTCCAAGGGTGATTATAAACCTAGGTGAACATTTTACAATATTTACAAATATGAATTTATAAAAAAAAATTACAAATTTAATTAAAAAAATATAATATTTATAAATATATCATTTTACCCCCTTTTATTTCTTAATATAAGTTTTATGTATTTTTTGCCCATTCATTTTATTAAAAATTGAAAAAATTTATATGTAAAATTGAATTTTTAATATAATTTTTCTATTTTAACTCTGCATAAATTTGTTTTTTGGCTCCGACCCTGTGAGGGAATAATTTTTTTTTTTGGTCTTTTAGTATATGAAAACGGAAATTAATGATGATGCTATATTATATCTTAAACCTCCTATAAATAACTTATGGGTGATATCGGTGCGGTTTATGTCGATTTTATCCAAAACCAAAACTGCACCACTAAGGAGGATAATGGGATGAACCGCACCGCTAAGGTTTTGGAACTATACTGACAAACTATCGGTTTCGGTTCGGTTTTGTTTGGGTGGTGCGAGGTTTCATGGGCATGTGGGTGAGGAGGCTTTGGCTGAGTTGACGAGATAGAGAGACTTGGAGAATGAGAAAGAGTGATTGTGTTGTGACGTGAGGGAGAATGAGAATGAAAAAAAAATTAAAACTCACCTTGGCAAGCGTGGGAAATAAAAGGGTGAAAAATCAAAATAGCCACTTTTTGAGGTTAAAGTTAACAAATGTCCACCTTTTGAGAAATTTAATGGGTAGTCACTTTTAACTATTCAATTTTTTAAAATATCAAAATTGCCCTTTTCGTATAGGAGGTATAGCCTGACACCTCTTGACATTCTGGCACGTCTGTATAGTACGTACAGTCTGACATTTCTGATATTTTTCTTTTCCAATGCAATTTTCTTTCCCAATGCATTCTTTCTTCTCCCAGTTTATGGTATATTTCGTATATTTTTTATAGTTTTTTGGTGGATTTAGTATATTTTGTAAAAAAAAAAGTATGTATTGACTTTATACTACATACTTCGATTTTAATTCAATTTTTTAGATTCATTTTAGTATATTACTCATAGTTTTCCCTCTCATGTAAAATACTTTGTCCATTTGGTATATTAGGTATATAGTCTTCCACTTCACAAGTTCATTTAAGAAAAAGTGTGGATGTATGTACATAATGATAAACATGTTGTTTAATCTACAAATGAAAAACAAAAAAAATATTAATTAAACAAATACTTAATATACAAAAAAAAATTACTTAGTATGCAAACAAACAAAAACAAAATGTATATGACGTATATTACATAATGTACAGATAACAAAAAAACAGAACATAAAAGAAGGGTGTGGATGTATGTAATATACATGTCATGTAGTCTTGAAATGAAAAAACGAAAGGGTGTTAATTAATTAGTATGCAAACAACCACTCGTCATTTCGTATATCACGTGTATTACAGAATATATATTTAGTATGAAGAAAAACACATAGTTATGTATATCACATATATTACAAAATATATATTTTAACAAACCACAGGAAAAAAATTGTATATTACGTATATTACAAACTGTATATTAACCAAAACAGAAATAGAACGAGAAACAAAAACAGTTATGTATATTACGTATATTATAAAACAAACTATATTTAAAGAAACACCACCTTGAAAGATAAATAAAAGGAATATATATTGCATATATTACATGTATCATGTAAAACACTATTAAGAAATTACGTATATTTACATAAAACAATAAATGACATAAATGATAAAAAAAATATAAAAAAATAAAAAAAATTAATACCTTTCGTCCAATTCATACTATATTTGGTTTAGATCTTGAGATTTGGAACAAAAAAAATGGTGAAAAATATTTATGAAAAAAACGAGAATGGGAAGAAATTAAGGAGAGAGATAGTAAATTAAAAAATGTAGAAAAATTGTGAGTTGAACATTTGTAGAAGATAAAAATTGTGGATTTTTGAAAAAGAAAGAGTAAGAAGGATCTCATTGGAGGTTTGAAAGAAAATGATAGGAAATGGATGAAGAAATGAGGGAGAGATGGAAGAAGAAATGAGAGAAAAAATGAAAAAAAAAAAAAAAAAAATTGAGGGTGAGAGGGAGATAATCAAATATATAGAAGAAAATGGGGGGGGAAATGGGAGGAGAATTTTTTTTGAAAATAATTATGAAATGTAGAGAGAGGTATTAGTATTAAAAAAAAAGAAAAAGGAAGGGACGGTAAGAGAAGGGGGGAGAGAGGAGAGAGATGATGATTTGACATGAAAGGTTTTTTGTCTTTTTATATTAATAGGTGACTAACAAAATCAACTTTTGAGATGTATGGCTATTGGTTAAAAGAGGGGGGAGTAGCTATTGAGATAATTAATCCAAAATAAAAAGAGAGGTTGATTGAGGTAGAATGAATGGAAAAACCAAAAATCCTAAACCAATCAAAATATGACTATGATCAATAATAATCACTCTTATTTTTATTTTTTTTATATTCGTGAATGTCCAGGCCAGCTTACGCGCACTTCAACTAATCTCACGGGACAACCACACGACCCTACAATACTTGCGTTTGAACCCATGATCTCAAAGTTTGAATGAAAATCTTTTAACCATTGGGTCAACCCATAGTTAATAATAATCACTCTTATTGATTTTGATTTTGATTGACCATAATTTTAATAATTATCGATTAGTATACTTAATAATTATTTAAAGTTATATATATTTTTTTCTTTTTATAAATACTAGATCTACAATCATATCTCAAAATATGAATTAATTTATTGAATCAATTCTTATAAGTAAATCAAATTTAACTTAATTAATTAATTTATAAAAAAATACAAATAAATTTTATGTACTAAATAAACAGAAAATTATATTCTCAGATATATCATTCTCAATTTCTCATTAACAAAAAGGTGAATAATACTTGGACCAAGCAAAAAAAATTGTCACATCACATCGGTTAAAAATTATAATTCAACTTTTATTTATTGATGAATTGGGATTTGGTGATAGAAGGATCGAATTGTATATGAGGAACAGGGGGTTACAAAAAAGTAATAAGAGAGGCACATAGATCAATCAATCGTAGAAATGAAAAGAGAAGTAATGTTTTTTAACACGGGACACACAATAAGACCACTTAAATCAAAATAACATTCACATAAATGTTCTAACATAGAGTCGAACTGAACATTGAAGAGATTATTTGACAATAGTAAATAGATAGATGCCTAATCCCAATACAGGGCATTTGGAGTGCGGGAATTGGAATTGAATGCCTGGGAATTAGATGTCTGGGAATAAACAGTATGGAATAAAATGGATAGGAATTTGATGCCTGTGTTTGAAGTGTGCTGGAATAGGAATCAAATGCCTAAGAATATGATGTTCGTATTTGGAGTGTGCTGAAATTTAGATTTATGGGAATATGATTATTGTGTTTGTAAGAAGAAGTATTATGTCTGGGAATATGATATTATGCCTGGGAATATGATGCAAATGCCAAAGTCAATGATAAATATATGAGATATTTTGGATGGGAATTGAATGTCAATGTCAATGCAAATTGAGGTTGAACCAAACATTGGAATGAGTATTAAATACCCATTCCTATAGCCAATTCCCGCAAACCAAACGCCTCCTAAAGGACGTATTTGATTATAAACGTGTTTGGGTGGAGTATTGTTTCTAAAAAAAAATATCTAATCGTGAAGAAAAATGTACGGTTAAGCCATTGGTGGGTTAAGTAAAGCCTATTTTGATTGGACGATGCGATTGGGTTTTCCAAATGATTGGTCAAACTAAAAACTAAAAATATATCAAACTCTGACCAATCCAACCAATCACCTTTCTCTTGTTTTGACGAAATTGCTAATTTAAGGGGGAAAAATTTGCAACGTTTCTTTGACTTTTCAACACTTGAATAGTCTTTTGAAAAAAACACACACTCATGCATAGTCAAACCCAGTCAATATATATTTGTATCATTTTCTTCCTTCAAAATTATATAATTTTTATAGATTTTATTAAAATCGTTTGGTTTGATACCCATTTATTTTTTAAAACATAAAATTATTTATCAAATAATTTTTTGTATATTTTATAAATTTTAACTTGATTTAATAAAATTAATTTTAATTTTTAGTTATTCAAAATTAAAAAATTAAAACTAAAAACAAACAAAAGTCATTATTTTTTAAAACTAATAATTATTAAAAATGTACAAATAGAATGATTTCATACGAGTCTTTAGTGGTTTACTCTAAAAAATCACAAGAGGAAAATTTTATTTATGTCTATTTGTAAATTAATAATTTATTTTATTTTATTTTCTTATATTAGAATGTACTTTGATATTTTTTCCAACATAAGTTTTGAGATAACTTTTGTAGCTAAATATACAACCTTGAAAACTCTTTATATTAATTTAATTTTTTAAATGTCAATCATTTTTTAAATATTGAAAAAAAAAAATTTAGTCATCTCCCCACCCATATTTAATAAATAATAATAATAATAATAATAATAATAATAATAAAAAAGTCAATGATGGAAAAAAAATCAAAACTTTCTAACTGTCATTCAGTTAATAAGATGTGATGATATTTGGCTTTTGGTAGCTATCCAGTATTATTTCTCTTTTCTTATCTTTTTATGAGCATTTTGTAAGTAAAAATTGAAATTGTAAAAGGTAAAACTGAATTTTTTATTACATTTTTAACTACTTTATCTATTAAAAAAAATAGCTTCATAAAAAAAATTGTCTCTAAATAAAAATCCTTACTTGTCCTTTGGTAGGACCTTTTCATTTTAATTGAGATGTCCTAATATTTTTATTGATTTATATCATTGATATAATATATAAGAAAAGACGTGCTGATGTAAATCATAACATTAATAGCTAAAAGATAAGATTTAGATACATGTTAATTTATTAGTAGTAGGGGACGAAATGGAATAATTTAATTATAAGATGATAGATTCTAATGAATATTAATTTATATTTTAAATCAATGATTTAGGTTCCATGGCTATGATGTCTATGATATTGATTAAGGTACACGAAAATAAATAATATTTTAAAATAAAAATATGTATATTTTTTAATATAAAATAAAAAAGATCCTGGCTTCAATGTGCCTCCAACTTGGGTACTATAAATCTAATGAGATTTATTAATATATGTAAACAAATTGATAAGCCGATCATACTTTGACTGTGGGCCAAGCCCACTAGTGTCGGAATTTTATTTTATTTTTAATTTTAATAATAACTTTAATAATGAACCATTTATTCCTCGTCAATAATTCCGCCACCTTAAAGTCATGATTTCTTAAGGGGTTTTTTTTTTTTTTTTTTAAATCCTGATTTAACTTTTTTTTTTAATTCACTTTTTAAAGTTACCCTAGAGTGTTGGGAAAATATAATTTTAATACTTATTATAATAACATTTTCTGTTCTGTCATTTTTTTTTTAATATTTCAATGTTTTAAACGAAATAAAAACGCATTTGGTAATACAATATTATTAATTTTAAATCATTTTGTTCATTTTATTTTATCCTGTACATTATGTTATTCAAAATAGTGTTTTAATTTGTGATTATTTCTAACATTTAAAATGGAAAGCTAAAATTATAGTTTAAACTAAAATATTAGGTAAGATCATATATAGTATAAAAAAATAACGTTTTATTAAATTTCACAAAATAGAAAATCATAAATAAGAAATGAAAGACTTTTTTTTTAAGTTGAGTATTAAAAACACTAAAACTATCGTAAGCGTGCAAGTCAATTAAGAGAAAACCTTCTCTAGGATTAATTCTAATGCTTTTTATGGGTTGTTTGTCTTATAACTTGCTATCTCGTATCTCTAAAAAAAAAAAAAAAAACTTGCTATCTCGTATCTTTTAATTTATAAAACATTTGTCTTATAACTCACTATAAACTATAAAGGGTGGTTGAATTTTTTTTACAACTAGTCGTCCAATTTATCATGTCTTTACCCAAAAATAAATGAGTTTTTCTCAACTTAAATATAATTAAATAAAAAAATTAGATTTTTAGAACAGTAACACATAATTTTTAAATTGAGAAAACAAGAAAATAGTATAACAAGACCGAATTTAAACACGTTTTTACAATATAAAAAAAATAAGGGTATTTTTAACACAAGTCTAAGACTCTTAACTTCTTAAAATAATATATATGTATTTACCTAATCTACGAAGACGTTTTGTCACAATAAAAAACCAAATTGAGTCGTTAAAAAAAAAAAAAAAGACCAAATGGAGTGAATGAGATTAAATGATTTTTTTTTTAAAGATAGAGGCTAAATGATTTGTTGTTTAGTTAAAAAGTTTAAAAGAATATACGAAGTTAGGTTTGTTTTATAAGCCAAGTGGATGATGTTTATTTAATAACAACATAATTGAGGTCCCATTTCTGAAATTAATTGCTTTAAAAATTTGACTAATCCCGGGTCTTTATGCATTTAGCTTTACTGTTGTTTGTCATATCATTTGAAATACCAATCTAAATTAATTAATTAATTGAAAATTATTAAAATAAACAGAAAATTTAATATGTAATTATTTATATAGCATAATTTAATTTAAAAATTATTAAAACAGCATATTATTTTTATTTTATAAAAAATATATTACCTTTTAGTTTTTTACTATTTTAACTTATATTTTAGGGTGGAATAATTATTATCTAAAAGAGCTTTTAAGAATTAAAATTCTTATTTTATTATATATTAATTATTGAATTATAAATATGTTATTTAAATAAAATTAAAAATAATGATATAAATAAATTATGATTAATGGACCCACGTGCACAGAAGAAATTAAGAAGCCACGCCGAAGCCTCGGACTGACTGAAGCTCAAGCTAAGTTTCTTGGATGGTTCACACTACGACGTCGTTTTTTACGTAGGATGTTTTTTTTTTTTTTTTTTTTTTTGCCTTTCTCTCCAAGCCTTTTTTGGCTGCTTTTACCACAAGAGAAGAGCCATAATGGAAACTCATTATTCCGCTCGTGTGCTTTTACCAGTCACACTATAATGACAAAAACCTTATTATTATTTTTATTCGTTTATTCATTAAATTTATGTATTACCGTGTATTTTTAATTTGACTGCCTTGTAGTCAAATGCTTTGTTTTAAAATATTGTTATAAATATTTTATTTTGACATTTTCATGTAATTTATTTTTAATTGAAAGCATGTGTATAAATTTGTACACGCATCTCAATTAAATATGTGAGATACAAAACACGTCTAATAAAATGGTAAGAAGTCGAGAGAAGTGCCACACCCTCTTCAAAACTCTAAATTTTAACACGGATCTCATTTAAGTTTATGAGGTGTAAAACACATCTAATAGAGTGGCATTTTTTAATAATAATTTATATAAATAGACTCAAACGATAAATTTATATATATTTTTTTATTTGTGATATTACTTTTGGTTTTTTTTTTTAAATAACATATTATAATTCAATAATTTATTAAAATCAAGTCGGTAAATTATTGATTTAGGAATCGATTATCTTAATTAAATTAACAATTTTATTTATGATAAGTTTAAAGTTTTAGTTCCTAAAAAACTAATTTAAAAGATAATTATTCAATTCAAAATAAAAATTACAATAACAAATATTAAAAATCTACAAAGCAATAATTAAATGAATTAGAAGATATATTTCATTTTAGTAAAATTTTAAAAGTTATTTTCCTACTATTTCAATCCTTCCCCATAATTTAACATTGAAAGAATTTTAAAAAACATTATTATTGAATCAACAGTATGTTTGAAGAATTATTCAATTTACTTTCTACACTCTTTTATATAAATCGTGCCAATAATTTAGAATTATATGGGTGTTATTTGTTATTTTCAATTTGACAAAAATCACTATAATATTATTTACATTTTACCCTTTCAAATATTATCGGAAGCTCTCCTTTTAATGGGAGATAAAAATATAATCAATAAAATAGCTTTTTTTTTGTCTTTTTTTTTATATGTGAATCCTCCTTCGTGGAAATTACCCAACCCCATGTGAAAAAGCAGCTGTTTTCGTCGACTTGGACTATTCAAGGTTTTAGATCATTTGTCTTTTCCATCTTTACTTTATAAATACTCATTTCCTTCTTCTCTTCAAACTTCGAACTCTCATTACAAAATCAGAGAGTTTCTCCTTAATTAAATAAAAACATATTGTTTATTAATTATGGGAAGAGCTCCATGCTGTGAAAAGATGGGGTTGAAGAAAGGACCTTGGTCTCCTGAAGAAGATCAAATCTTGATCTCTTTTATCCATAATCATGGCCATAGCAATTGGCGTGCTCTTCCTAAGCAAGCTGGTACTATAATTTTCCCAATCTTTTCATTATCCATCCAAATAGCTCAAAATATTAACAGATAAAAAAAATTATATTTTTTCTGGTTTTCTTTGAGTTTTTTTGGTGTCCAAACAAATTTTTCAGAAACCCCAGAAAAACCCATGTTCTAAAATCTTCAATTTCATCAAGATTTTTTTTTTTTTTTAATATTCTTGAGATTTATAATAAGTTTTTTCCTAATGGGTTTGGTTTCTTTATGATATTAGGTTTGTTAAGATGTGGGAAGAGTTGCAGACTTCGCTGGACAAATTACTTGAGACCTGATATTAAAAGAGGAAACTTTACTATAGAAGAAGAAGATTCCATCATCAAGTTACATGAAATTCTTGGCAATAGGTAAATATAATATCTTTTTTATTATAATTATAAAAAAAATCAATTTTTTATATGATTAATTAAGCCAAAATTGAAATAATTCATATAATCTGATAAATTTTTATGATTACTGTAGATGGTCAGCAATTGCAGCCAAGTTGCCTGGTCGGACAGACAATGAGATTAAGAATGTTTGGCACACCCACTTGAAGAAAAGGTTGGAAAATTCCAAAATTACAACACCAAAATCTGAAGCCAAACGCAAAAGACAATCAAAACCAAGAATTAATAATAATAATAATAATTCAGATTTTATCGAAATTGTTAGTGATTATTCGTCAATGTCTCCTTCACAACAATCATCAAGCGAGATTTCTTCTATCACAGATTCTTATTATAATAATGATAATATGATGTCGATGGAAGCCGTTCCGCCGATCGACGATAGTTTTTGGTCGGAGACGACGGAGTTGACTGAGAATTCAAATTCCAGCTCGCCGCCATTGGAATTGGAATTGGAATTCTCTGTAGCTGATAGTGAAGTGAAAATGGAAATCCCAGTGGAATCTAATGGTAATTATGGGCAATGTTTTGATGAGGATATGGAATTTTGGTATGATGTTTTCGTTAAAGCTGGAGGAATATCTGAATTACCAGAGTTTTAAAAAATCTATCATATTTTTTTCTAAAATGATTAATTTGAGAGAAATTTGAAATCCCATGCATGGAAAATATATATGTGATTAGAATTAGAAAGCTAGTCGAAAATAGAAGGAAACATTTCCTTTTGCGGCTTTTCTTTAAATTCCTACTTGTATATTCTTTATTCAAATGAATAAATCATTCTTTATTCAAATGAATAAATCATTCTTTATTTTTATTTTTCTATTTTTCCACTTTCTTCACCTTCATATATTATTTAAATCTCTTATTGATCGAGTTGAGTATATTGAAAATATATTTAAAAAAAATATTAAATTTATCTTATTCCGTTATTAATAAATAGCCATGACTGCTCATAGCCAATGGGTAGTAGTAGCTGTGAATGGAAAAATGGAAAAAGAAAAGAAAAAGTTATTTTGCTATTGCCATTGACGGTAATTAGCCGTTAAAGTAAATTTAATTTTTTAATATATTCTTAATAAAATATACTAATGGTATATTTATGTATTATATTCTCAATTTTTTCCCTCTCATTTTTTATACGAATGAGAAATTATAGATCTTATTACTTATCAATTAATAAAAGTAGGAATTTAAAAGGTATTATATGTTTACATTAATGCTAACCCGTATTTTATGTGATTTAAACTTTATAAAGTTTTTTTCTAAGTAAATTCTAGTCAATCCAATAATTAAATGCCAAATTTTCTCAAAAAATATAAATTAAATGCCAAATACTTGGTGATCTGATGACGTATGAAATAAATTTAAGTGTGCTAATGGAGTGTAAATCATTTCATAATTGTTTGTTCATGACTATATGTGTTTTAGTGGGATGGTGAGAGTGGCCCATTCATGGCCAATTAGAATACCCACAATTATATGGATAAAAATTAGGGATAATTACAGATTACATCATTGTGGTTTGTCTAAATTGTAAATCGTACCCATGTGTTTTAAAATACTTATAAACATCCCTGTGATTTGCCTAAATTGCAAAATGCACCCCTCTATTGGTTAGTTTATTGAAATTTCAGACACATACTTATTTTACGGATGTCACATGTTCAAATTCCATTCAAATAATTAAAAAAAATTAATATATGTGTGCGAATTTTAGATTACACTTTGTTGATAATGGTATTTTCTACAAATTGCACTTGTTTATTGAAAATTTTCTAATTGTTTGAATGCAAATTGGAACCCGTGACAGCCATAAAATAAGCACGTATATGAAATTTTGATAAACTAACAGATAGAGGGGACGTTTTGTATTTTACCAAACCACATGGATATTTACAAATAATTTATGAAACCATAGGGGTGCAATTTTTAATTTAGGAAAACGACATGGTGTAATTTTACAATTATCCCTAAAAAATATTTAGAAACTTTGATAGTCTAATCATATTATTATTTCATCTTTTTGTTTTATATATAATTTGTTTATACATGGTGTATCAATTCCTGCACTCACAAACTAAACGACCTTTTTTAGGGTAACTTAATTAAGTTCCATTAATTTTTATTTTTTTTTAAAAAAAGACACTAAGATTTTATATTTCCACACCCTTTTATATCTTTGTTCTTAAGGTAAAATACACCAATTGTTAGGATCTAAGGCAACCCTAGAGGGGGTGAATAGGGTTTTAAATAAATTTATAAAACTTTTTCAATCAATTCAAAAATTAAGGTTTCTAATTAATAAATTAATTAGACTTTTTAAGCTCAACAAATTTATAAGAAATTTATACTAAAGTTCTCTTTAGCAAAGTAAGCAAAAATGATATAATGATATAAAATATTTTATCACAATTAATTTCTAACCATTTAAATATACTTCAATAAATTGTAATAATGAATATGTGAAGCAATAATAAAGGAGTAAGGGTTAGAAAATCTGACACCAAAATTTATAGTGGTTCGGCTAAAAACACGGCCTAGTCCACTCCCCGAGCGCGCCTCTCGAGAATTTGTATTTAACACTTTTTGTGGGAGCAAGTGCAACCCAATCCTTTTCGCGGGAGCAAGATCAAACCCAATGACGACATTTTCCACGGAGCAAGGACAACCGTACAACACACTCTTTTTAGATGAGGTTCAAGAGTAAACCTTTACAAATGTAAATCCTCTCAAAGGATAAATATTACAAATTTGTATCTCACAAATAGAGAGAATGACTCTCAATAAAATAGCCCTTAACAATGGCTAGAAAAACACAAGTGTTTGCTCACATATAGCTCATAAAAATGGTGGAGAAATGAAGAACTCAAGAGCTCAATAAATCTGGAATTTAGCCTATAATTCTTGCTGTTTTAATATGTCAATTTCGTCCAAATATATAGGTAATAAAAAATATTACCGTTTTACTATTCATCATCACCATCATCACCATTTGCATGCATGGCTTCATCTTCCACAAAATTGTCTTTGAAGCTTTGTGCATGGAGGAGAGAAGTTTGGAAGAGGAGATGATTTTGTGTGCATGTAGGAGAGAGAGAGGGAATTTCGAATTTATTAAATAAATTCTGAAATTAAATTAAATGACAAAAGACCAAGACACCCTCATAATTCCATGTGAGTCCAAAATAAAGTAGGGGTAAGTTCGTAACTCCCCATGTAGCAATTAATGCTTTAGGAGACAAGGAAGACATGTGTCACAAGAGGAGTGGTTGAGTAAAAGGTGCTGGGACCCACTTGTCATAAAAGGCAAATATGACTTTAATGATGCATGGAGAGAGAAATAATTGCTCAAGTACATAATTCAAGTACTCTCTCTAAATAGCCTTTGGATCAAAAATATGGACGGCTTAGATGGCGCAATGGAGTGGCTTCTTTATGGACGTTAGATTTGATAAAACGAATGACTAAGATAGAGAGTGACGTCAGCCGAGAGTACAACGGTCATATTTCAGATTTCCTTTTCTTTTTGAATTAATTTATGCTTCAAAATTCAAGGACCGTTGGATGAGAAGCTTTGACGATCTAACGGCTTGAATAAAATATGATTTCTTTCCTTTTCTTTAATTCATAAATCTGAATTAATCTTGACCTTCCATTTTAAAAGTAATATGATCTGACGAATGAAATAATGAGCTCATAATAATAACGATAAGCTCGTCGCATGCGATCCAAACGAAATAATTAATATTAATTCCAATCTTCTAAATTCAATATCTTGCTCGTTTGAAGTCTGATTGAGTCGATTCCAATTGCGTTAGACTCGTTATTATTTTCTCTACAACGTGGACTATCAAAACATAAAAAATTGATTAATAACAAAAACACGTTTGTTATCATCAAAATAAGAAATAAGATTAATTGACTTTGAATGTCAACACCAATGACCCTTGCACTTTCGAGCTTTTTTAATTTATACCCCTGCATTATCAATTTGGTTTTTTTCACCCTTACACTTTAAATATTCCAATTTTTGTCCAATTAAGGTATTAAATCTAACGGCTCTCAATTTTTATTATTTTTATAATTTCTAGGACTAGTGAAAAGACACATTTGACCCATTGTCCAAAAAAAGATGTCTTCATCTTCTTGGTTTTGCTTCACGAAGGAGCTCGTATATGTTCTTCCTCCTCACGATGCAATTTTTTCCTCATAGTTCAGATTGAATTATCCGTAGTTAAAATTAGTTTCCTTTCTTCATTATGTTTCTGAAAATGTATTGAGAAGGACAAACAAGAAAAGGAAAAAGGACGTAAAGGAGAGAAGAAAAGCAAAAGGAAAGAAAGAAAGAATAATGCTCAGCTCAACCTACTGAGACAATCTGTTGCTATTAAATAGGAGAGCTAATGACACTTGTCAAGCATTGATAGGACAAAGAAATAACAACTATAATTAATGAAATAAATACTGTAAAATGAATGTAAAAATGTCTAATTTAAAAGCTTCTTTTCTTCTTCCTTATCATCCCCCCGCAAGCGAATAGGAGATGGTTGAACTGTGAGCTTGTTCCTCATATTGCTGAAACGATGAGAAGATAATGGTTTCGTTAAAATGTCAGCGAGTTGGTCTTCGGAAGGTACAAATTTAACGAGGAGCTCTCTATTCAAAACTCTCTCTCGTACGAAGTGAAGATCTATTTCAACATGCTTGCTGCGATTGTGCATAACCGGATTAGCTGCTAGATATATGGCACTGATGTTATCGCACAAGGTTAGTGGAACAGAAGTTTGAGGAAGGCCAATTTCGCGAAGTAATGACTGTATCCATATAACTTCAGCGGCAGAATTTGACAGTCCACGATATTCCGACTCAGCACTGGATCTTGACACTACTTTCTGTTTGGTGGACGACCACGAGATGAGATTGTTACCTAAAAACGTGCAAAAGCCACTTGTGCTTCTTCTATCATCCGGACATGAGGCCCAATCCGCATCAGTGTAACAAGTTAATGCTTGATTAGAGGAAGGAGTGATGGATAATCCATAGGATATGGTGTGTTTCAAATATCTTAATATGCGCTTGACTGCCATCCAATGAGTGGAAGTTGGATTATGTAGAAATTGACACACTTTGTTGACTGCAAAACTAAGATCTGGTCGTGTAATTGTGCAATATTGCAAAGCACCCACTATGCTTCTGTAAACAGTGGGTTCAGTCAGTGGTTCACCATCATGAGAGGAAAGAGAAGTGCCAATGGCCATGGGAGATGAAGCTGATTTACAATCAGAAAGGGATGCACGGTGAAGAAGGTCTTTGATGTATTTTGATTGTGATAAATGTAATGTATTGTTGTGATGTGTAACCTGAATTCCAAGGAAGTAAGACAATGTGCCCAAATCTTTGAGTTTGAACAGAGTGTTTAGAGAGGAAATGAAGCGGTTGGTAAGACTGAGTGTAGTACCAGTGACAATAATGTCATCTACGTAAATAAGAAAGGCAATGAAATGGCCATTGTGATTGTATAAGAAAAGGGAGCTGTCAGATTTTGCAGAAACGAAGCCCCAAGATATGAGACAGGAACTGAGCTTGAGAAACCAGACTCGTGGACTTTGTAGCTTACAGACATGTGAAGGATAGGTAGAGCTGACAAAACCTTGGGGTTGGGACATGTAGACATCTTCTTGCAACTCTCCATTAAGGAAAGCATTATGAACATCTAATTGTTTGATTGGCCATTTGTAAGAGATTGCTATGCTTAAGATGATCCGGATTGTGGCAGGCTTCACAACAGGACTAAAGGTTTCAAAATAATCAATTCCATATGATTGATTGTACCCTTGTGCCACCAATCTAGCCTTATACCTCTCTATTTGACCATTAGGCTGCAATTTGATTCTATAAACCCATTTAGATCCTATGACCTTGGTGTTTGGCTGCAATGGAACTAAAGTCCATGTGTGGTTATCAATGAGAGCTTGGTATTCAAGTTCCATAGCCTTTTGCCATTCCGGATGCTTCATGGCAGATTTAAAAGAGGAAGGTTCTGCAAGAGGTAAAGAAATGTCACCTGTTGTCATTGTATTCCAGGCTTTTGGCTTAAAGATGCCTGACTTGGAACGGGTAATCATGGGATGCTGGATAGGAGGATCAGGCTGAACAATTGGAGAAGGTAATGTTTGTGTGTGGCTGGATAAAGGGGAAGAGGAAGAATGAGTTGTGTGAACAGCAGAAGAAGGGGAGTGGTTAGTAGGAGTTATTGATATAGGGAATATAGGAGATGGTGTATTGTGTAAGGAAAGAGGGGATGGTTGGTGAGGTATTTGAGGAGACTGTGTGAAAGGAATGGGAGGGGAAATAGCAGCAGTAGACATTGAGAAAGGGAGAGGAGATGAGTGATTATTGTTGATGATAGGAGGAGAAGTAGGAGCAGGAAAGAGAATTGGAGTGATATAATTGTGTGGAAAAGAGGTGATATCATAGTGAAAAGGTTGAATTGGGGAATGAGTGGTGGTGTGAGAGGATATCTTTCTTTGTTATCCCTACCATAGCAAACAAGGGCTATGTGACCTACCTTACTGCGGATTTGACAGGTTGGTCGATTTGAGGATCTAGATGGCCATCTGCCAGGTTGAGTTGAAGGTCTGGGAGTGTAGTAATTAGTTTGGGGCCTTGAAAAAGGGTGATTCTGAGGTATGGTTGGAGGAGGAAGGGATTGAGTAGTAGATGGAGGTTGATGAGATGTAGGAGGCCATGGTGGACGAATGGATTGATGATTCACAGAGAGGTTGGCCATGTTTGCTTGGATTAAATTCAAGGTATCCACAGAATTCTGTCTGTCTAAACGAACTTCATAACTCAAGAGTAGACTACGGATGTCCTCAAGAGAAGGCTTATCAACCCTGTTTTGAATGGAGGTTACAAAAGCATTATAGTCAGCTCCAAGACCATCCAAGATGTAAGCAACATGGTCTCTATATGACAGGGGTTCACCAATAGCCGAGAGTTTATCAGCAATAGTCTTTATTTGAGCAAGAAACTGGGAAACAGACATCCCATCTTTTCTGGATTTTTGAAGTTTGGATCTCAAACTCATGATGCTAGCAGTAGAGACAGACTCATAAACTCTTCTCAAGGATTCCCATACATCAAAAGCAGTAGATAAACTTACTATTTCACTCATCTTATCTTCATTAAGAGAGGAATATAACCAGCCCATCACCAACCTATTGTGCTTCTGCCAAAAAGAATATTCCAGATTTATTTGGGTTTGTTGTGGATCTAAGAATTTTGGGGGCATTGGAATAGTACCATCTATGAATCCTTCAAGACCATTTGAGATTATCACATTTAATAGCTGATTTTTCCAAAGGAGATAATTGGTATCATTCAATTTGACGGTAAGAGAAGATGCTCCAAGATTTGTTGGCTGTTGATGGATGATGTTTGGTTGAAGAAATGGGGATTGTTGAGGAAAGGTTGGTTGTGGAAAGTATTGAGGTTGAAAACGACTTTGTAGATTTTGAAAGGTTTCTGGGCTAGCTCCCAGATTTGAATGAAAATATTGAGGTAGAAATTGGGGATAAAAATTCTGCTGCTGAGTTTGAGGATAAAAATGTGGTCGCTGAGTTTGGGGTTGTGGTTGCTGTCTTTGTGCAGCAGGGGTGTAGGGTTGGGGAAAGGTTTGGTCAGGGAAGATTTGAGTTGTTGGAGTCTGAATATTTGGAGAAGAAAAGACATTGGGCTGCTCGTGAATGACATGTTCTTTTAATTTTTGTCCTGGATTTTCTTCAGCAGTGGAAGATGAGGTCCCAGAAGAGGAGGAAGACGCCATTGAAACGTCTTATCAGTGCTCTGATACCATGAAAATGTATTGAGAAGGACAGACAAGAAAAGGAAAAAGGACGTAAAGGAGAGAAGAAAAGCAAAAGGAAAGAAAGAAAGAATAATGCTCAGCTCAACCTACTGAGACAATCTGTTTGCTATTAAATAGGAGAGCTAATGACACTTGTCAAGCATTGATAGGACAAAGAAATAACAACTATAATTAATGAAATAAATACTGTAAAATGAATGTAAAAATGTCTAATTTAAAAGCTTCTTTTCTTCTTCCTTATCAGTTTCGTTATTAAGGTCTTAATTTAGTCGCTTTGCCTTTATCAAAAAATCTAAGTTGCTTGGCCTTAAAATTATACATTTGTTACTGTGATAATACAAAAGATGATCTAGTTTTGAATAGAATTAATTCGAATGTTGCATTTTAAATAACTGAAAGTTCATGGCTATTTTGTAGCCTTCGAGGGTTTATCGCCTTGGTTGCAGCGGTGGGATCGCCGGAGAAGATTGGTGGAGTTGATTTCATTGTATATTTCTCGGACTTGTATTCTGGCAAACTAAGCAACCAGCTTAAATCATTTCAGTTTTGAGGAGTGTAAGTGGCTGGCATACGAGCTCCTTCGTGAAGCAAAAGGAAGATGAAGACTTTTTTCTATGGACAATGGGTTAAATGTGTCTTTTCACAGCTCCAAGAAATTATAAAAATAATAAAAATTGAGGGGTGTTAGATTTAACAGCCCAGTTAGACCGAAATTGGACTATTTAAAGTATAGGGGTGAAAAACACCAAATTGATAATGCAAAAGTGTATATTAAAAAAGCTTGAAAGTGTAAGGTCATTGGTGCATTTTACCCTTGTTCTTTTAAGACTTTTGTTTTTTAACAACAAATCAAATTTTCCATTTGTATCATCAAATGATTAGTAAATTTATAATCCTTTAGAATAAAAATCATTTTCCCTGTAAATCAAACTATAGTAACACACAAACTATTATATCTTTAGCCTACTCTCACTATTAAAGTTTGTATAAAAAATAGTATATATATATTATCAGCTATTGAATATTTGGAAACTTTCAAAATGAAATTTTTTTAATAGTTATTTTAAAAAAATAATACAAAATTTTATAGTTTTTAAAAATTATACTTTTTTAATGGTATTTTTAAACATTCATTAATTTAATGAGCATCATTAAAGTATCATTTGAAAGTATTCTAATAACCATCCTCAAAAACAATAAAAATGACTGAATTTTAATTTAAAGTACCCTTTTAACCATCATAAAAAATAATAATAAGATTGTCAATTTACAATATGAGAAAATATGAATTAAAAAAAAATATTTTTCAAAATAAATCAAATCGTTGCTATTTTTTAAATTAAGGTAAAAAAGAAATTTGTTGTCTTTGATTATTTTGAATCATGTGATATAGTGATGTCAGTTTTCTCATGGTTTAAAATTCCGAAGGATTTTTTATTAATTTGAATATCGTTGTGAATATGAAGAAATAATCTGACATCATATATATATGTCGTAATCGTATCGCTGCAGATTCGATGAATTAAACGAAATCCATAACAAATATAAAGGAATTGACCCAAAATTTGGAGAGAAAACACTATTACCTTCAATTGTTTGAAATGTCAAAATGTTAAAATATAACCTAATCTGATTTTATATAGCCTGAGACTTTAAAGTCCTAAAAGAAATAAATTAACAATTAATTAAAATTAAATTATTTATCTAAATCACAATAAACTAGTATATTAATTTATCTTATTGTAACTCTAAAACAAATCTAATTTATTTATCCTTATATTTTCCCATACCACATAGTATAAAAGTGAAAGAAAAAAATATCAACTTCCATATTTTAAGGGTTTAAAATTTAGGAATGACAAATTTTAGTGGTATATTTACTGTGAAATGATTAAATTCTGAAAATTACTCAAATAACAACTTTCATATTTTAAAAGTTTTAAATTTAAGTGAGTTGTTGTCTCTAAATTTGAGCTTCCAAATTTTTTAGAATGAAAATTTGCTATTCAAATAATTTTTTAAATAGATTACTATTAGAGTATTTTTTTTATGTTAAAATATGTTATGTTATCTGAGTAATTGTTCCAAAGATTTATTTAAAAAAGAAAAGAAAAAAAAAGAATTGCGGCACATGGACAATTGGGAGAGGAAAAAATATCTTAGATGTGAAAACAAAGTAGTCTTAGGGAGATGAATTCAAATTCATATTATTCAATGGATGAAATTTATTCTCTATTTTTTATTTTTATTTTTGACTTGGACTTGGACTTTCTTATTATTTGTAAATATGTTAAAATGATGGAAACGATGACTTTTATTCATTTGAAAACCTTTTTTTTTTATGTGTCATTTAAATTTTATATTTATTAAAAATTACACAATTTATGAAGTCATCTTCATCCACTTAAACTGGAAATATGCATGCCATGCTGATGCCACAATGGTATGAAAAGTTGGCTTCTATATAGGCCAAAACAAAAAGCATCCAACATGAGGAATAAATATAGAATTGTCTCTACAAATATTTTATGCGCAATTATAATAGTTAATATAAAAATTAATCGAGTGCCTATTTATGAAATATATTTTTTAAGTTTAAATGACAACATATAAAGGTTTGAGTAAATGATTTTTTTTATATAATATATTTTGAAAAATATTGTAGTTTAGAAAATATTTCTAAAAGTATGGTATTTCTCATTTTCTAAGGATATATTAGCAAAACCACCGCCTTCGCCATCCTTGCCAGACACCACGTTCATTTTGATACCCTAAACCCAACTTTATGGTCACGTTAGGTCTTCGATAGTATTGACAGAAACTTTGATTTTAGGAATACAATATTTTCAAAACATAATAGTTTAATAATAAAAAAAGAGCAATATTTACGAAGCTGAAAACCCAACCAGATCAACTACACTTCCAAAAAAAATTAAGACAAAAATCATGGAAGAATCAAGTTTTTCCCCTCCATCAGGACGCCAGGCTTTCTTTTTGAAAGTTGATATTTTAAATTTTAAAATTAAAAAAAAAAATTTCGTTTAATTAATAAAATGGGCAATTACTAAAGTAACATATTTTTACACACTAATTACTGAAATGTTATAACTTTTCAAAAGTACTCAAATTGCATAATTATAATTCAATAAATTTATTGAACTAAAAAAATAAAAATAATAATAAATTTATTGAAAATAATAATAAAAAATAATCAAATAGTTTGATAAATTATTGAATTTGAACTTAAAAAGTAAAAATCAAAAAACAAACAAATTCATTAAAAATACTCATGCAAAATATTCAATAAATTTATTGAACTATAATTATACCATTTGAGTAATATTTAAAAAGTTATGACATTTTGATAATTAGTATACAGATTTATACAAATTCTTTTAAAAATACATGATTTAGTCGTCAAATTTTAATCTTTTTTCATTTTAATCAGGCTTTGTAAGAGATCTCAATTTTATCCCGAATCTCATCCTCATTTTAATTCAACTTGTAAATAACAATTTTAGTTCTTTAATATAAAACCAAATTTAGTCTCATAAGTTATATCAAATCACATTATTATTAACTCGAAAATAATTTTTTTTATGAAATTTATAAACTAAAATTAAAATTTTAGAAGATCAAAAAACAAAGTAAAAAAACAGATAAAAGTTAATAAATAACCAAGCTAAAAAAATTTGAAGACAAAATTTAAAATAATAGAAAGGAAAAAAAATCATAGATTGAAATCAGATTTTACCCCCATTGATAACTAGTGCATGGTACTATAATATTACTGTAAATTATGAAAATATAAAAATAAAAAAAATTATCATCATGTATAAAAGCTAGATGTAAATTCCATAACACAAATGTAATGAACCCATGGCCTGCAGAGAAGTGATTAATTTCTTATTTTTTGACATGATAATTGTTAAATGAAAACTAGAAAAGTCGATTATAAAATATGATTACTTGGAAATACAGTCCAAGAAGGCAGTGCAGTAAATAAATTATTTTTAACCCCTGCAAATAGTTAGCGTGGTGAATAATTTACCTCATCCAAACTTATCCGCCACCAACTCCCTGCTTCTTCCATCACACTATCTACACAATACTAATAAAAATATATGAAATAAGAAATGATGCCTTAGCACTGAAAAGGCAAGGGCGTCACCGGATTTTTCATCCATGAACTATGGCCCTATAAAAAAATTTAAAGAACTAGAAGACCACATTTTCAGACATTTTGAACTGAGAATTATTCTACTAGTGGCAAATATTGTCTGAATCAATCAACGAGCCCATGTAAAACTCACACAAACAGGCAGTTGATGGATTCATTTCCAGTCGGAGCGGCAAGAAATACAAAAATCCTCGACGAAATGGAAGAAAAGGAAATACATAATGAGAAGCAGCAGGATGTCCCCTTTTCACTGCTTCCTATATAGCTCTTTAAAAATGGCATTATTCAAAACTGTAGCCACTCAAGGAGTACGTATGGTAAACAACCCCAGCTTACTACAATTTTAAAGAAGGGACAACTATTTATGAGAGGCACGAATAAGCCAAAGCCTTCTCCTCAGTCAGCTCCTCTGCAGTCAAGTCCAATTTCTTCCTAGAGAATTCATCAAGTGAAAGACCTGGGTACAGAAAGGATGATCAAAAACAAAAACAAAAACATCTCATTATGCAACATAATTGCAGTATATAAATCCTGAATTTTCACCTTGCAATAGATAAAAACTTATTTCATATTTAAGTACAAGATTTTATCTCCAGGTATTCTTATTCATTTGTTGGAAAAAATCTCAACATACTAATTCAAAAAATAGAAAGAAAAGTTGGTGTCTGATGAAAAGTGAAGACTGACCTTGGACAATTGTCCATTCGCCGTCACGGCAGGTGACAGGGAAGGAGTAGATTAGTCCAGCTGGTACATTGTATGATCCATCAGAATAAACTCCCATGGAAACCCAGGTGCCCTGGAATGAAAGCCAGTTTCAATGAGAACTCCAAATCAGCATCTCGCAACATAAAATTAGATAAATTACCAACCTCTGGTGTACCAAGCACCCAATCGCGTACGTGGTCACAAGCTGCACTAGCAGCAGATAATGCACTTGAGAGCTTCCTAGCTTTGATAATTGCAGCACCACGTTGTTGAACAGTAGATATAAACTCTCCATTCAACCTTCAACGAGTAGAAAAAAAAAGAAACAACCAAATTATTACAGTGATTTCATCAAACTCAAACAAATATGGTAGAGAAACAAACTTTACCATGCATCATCTGCCACAAGCTCACGGACAGATTTCTCCCCAGATGGCAACTTGACAGTAGCATGGTTGACATCAGGATATTGTGTAGATGAATGATTACCCCAGATAATGACATTCTTAACTTCAGATACAGGAACATTAAGCCTCTCTGAAATTTGGCCCAATGCCCTGTTATGATCCAATCTTGTCAAGCAACTAATATTCTTCTCAGGAATGGATGGAGCAAATTCCTTCAAGATCAATGCATTGGTATTTGCAGGGTTAGCAACAACCAAAACCTGCATGAGTACGGAAACAAAGAGTCGGTTGAAAAATTCATATTCAGGATTTGATAGTGCACTCAGACCATAAAGTTTCCATCTTAGGAATTGTCAGAAAATTTCTGTGAATTGAGAAGCGGAAATATCGTGAAAATTCATCCCCTGAAAAAGAATTCAATAACATGGCACAGCTTTTCCCAAATGCATCATATTGGTCTAGTTTATTTCCTCTAAATACAGTTAATAGGGGGACTGGAGCTATTTGACCATTCAAAAATAATGACTAAGCATACTTGCGAGTAATTGTAGGATTACTGTTTCAGTTTCTAACGCAATCAAAAGAAAACCAGTTACCTTACAGTTGGCAGCAGCATGCTTTTCAAGGGCAGAAGCTTGAGCCTTGTAGATTGAAACATTTTTAGACATCACATCTTTTCTTTCCATACCTTCTTTCCTTGGGAATCCACCAACCATAATAGCAATATTGACACCAGTGCATCCCTCGACCGCATCAGTTGTAGCAACAACACCTAAAACAAGGAATCAAGCATTTGAGTAGAAGAAAATAAATAAAAATCCAAATAAAAATACTATTAAAAGGACCTCGTTCACTTTCAACAATAGCAGAGAAGGATTGCTGTAATTGTATACCTTTAAGAAGTGGGAAAGCAGCATCCACTAACTCCATCTTAACCCCATTCAATGACTCTGCAGCGGGTGGAATATCGAGCATATGCAAGATTACAGGTTGGTCAGCTCCAAGCAATACTCCTCTGGCAATCATTGGTACAAGAGCATATCCAATTTGCCCTGAAAATCCAACAATCAAATGCATTAGGTGCTATGAAAACATCGAGAAGAACAAGTTGGCATAAGCTCTGATAGAAATACTAAAGTCAAGTATAATAAAAGCACCAAAAGCCGAAAATTCCTATCTAATAATCGACAAGTGCTCAATATCTCTATCCTCGAAACATCCGAAATAAAATCTTAAACAAATAATCACTCTCCGCCTAAATAATTTAATATCCATTACAGCAAACCTTATACACACAATAAGAAAACTCAACGATCGAACAATAATAACAATAAATTAACGATCTTCAAATTAAAAATAGAAAAGGTAAGAAAGCAGGTGAAAACAGAATTCCAGACATAGCAAAGTTAATAAACCCTTGATTTCCGAACATGACAGAGAAAACAGCAATAAGAACAATGAAAACGTAAATGAATCGCAAATTTCAGAACAGAAACATTAAAAAACTAGTAGCAATAAACAGATCTGATGGCAGTATAAATCAAACAACAGATGAGCTAAAGAACAGTATCAGATCTAAGTAAACAAAAAAAAAAAGTTAAAATTGAGAAATAAATACAGTACCAGCAGCACCAGTGACGAGAATTCTGACAGGTTCTTTCGCCATTTGATAAGGAAGTAAAAAGAAGAAAAGAAAATGATAGATTCAGACTCAGAGAAATGTGAGGACGATGAAGAACGACTGATATTTATTCAGTTACACAGCGTGAAACCTAAATGAGAAATGACCAATCCAATGACGCCGTCTTTGTTTGACGCCGTTTATTTAACGGTGTATGTCAGAACATGAATAATTGATCCGTGACCGTTTGTGGTGTCAAAGCATATTCCATTTCCGCCTCTAGAGATGTGTTTCGTGAATGCCCGCCGGTTCAAACCACATGTCAGCGTGGATCATGTCCATCACATAATATTATACTAATTTATCTATTTTTTTCCTTCTCAAAAATAAAATTATCAATTTTATAAATAATACTATCATGTCTTATAAATGGTTTTAAAACCTTTTATGATTTATATATATCTTTTATTCCTTAATTTTGATGAAATTGATATGCTTTTACTTGCTAGAGATTTATATAAATTTTATTAAAATAAATAAATTATAAATTTAAATTGTATGGCTCAAATGATAAGGTATTTATTCCTTTTTCATGAAACTCAAAAGTTCAAATCTCCCCTCACTCAATTTGTTGTAATATCTCAAAATAAAAATGGTATATTTGTGATTTGTTGATTGTACAAATTTATGTAACCAACTTAGAGATGAGAATCTCAGACTACCCAAACTGGTATGACTAAAAATAGAAACCGCTCAGAGTCACGCTTCAATAATTAAATGGTGCTGCAACTTTAATTTATTTGTGTCAGTTGAAAAGCGCAAGGTGTGAAGCTTGCTATTCAACTAAAATGTCAAATAACTTAGAAGTTTCCAGAAGGATAAAAAATAAATCTATTGTCTGAAAAGATGGAGAGCAAGGTGTATTGGTAATAATACTATAATTTTGTACCAACTTTAGGGGGTGTTTCGTACCCGGAAATGGAGAAGTGGTTTATACCCTCAAGAATGTGAAACGCAGTGTAAATAACCATAGTCTCGTAATCACGTAATTGTCTTTGTAGAATTTACATAAGAGTATGGAGTTTTTTACATCTTACAACACTCAAAATCCAAGCAAAGCAAACATATATGTCAGTGAGATTTCACCTTATTAAACAGAAATAGATAGACTGTGATAGCTCACACAGAATACAACTTTATGACTTGACTAATGTTGTGGCGACAAACCGGGCAACCCCAATTCTTTGCTTTGATTTCATTCAGACAAGACATGCATCCAGCCATGTGACCACAGGGAACACAGGCTCCCTCAACAGGAGCATCCAAACATATCACACATGACGAATTGTTGCTGCCTTCTTTCATTTCATTATCAACTGATTGATCAATCTCGGTCACAACGGGTGGAGCTGAGGGGACTACGTTTGGAGAGGGTGTGATTTGGGTGGCAGGGATGCTGTCATTCACAGTTTCCGCATTGAAACCGTGGCGAGCTTCATGCATTGTCCATTGACTAGTACTCAGCTTTGGAGGAGAGGGTGGTTTTACCACACCGCTAGTGGAGGTGCCTGCTTCAGAACTTGAGTTGGGATTAAGAACATGTGGTCCTTCCTGCATAGCTGATTGAATTGAGGCATTCATAGCCATTACCAGTTCCAAATCTTCGACGCCTGGTGGTACAGTTGCAAGATTGGCGGGGGCTTGGTAATTATGCAAAACTTGAGGACGCACCACCTGAAATTTAAAAAAAAGTACTTAAAGTTGTCATTAGCCTCACGGTGACAAACCTGTAAACTTAGCAAAGAAAAATTGCATGACATCCATTTTGAACAATTTTACACCCTAGAAATATTAATGTCCATTGAAAAGTGAAAACTTCATAACGATGGAGAAAATTATTGCAGAACTCTGTTAGGATGGGATTATAGGGGCATATTAGTAAATAATGAAAGAGTTAGTTAGAGGTGAGTTGTTATAAATAGGGAATGAGTGAATGAGTTCGGCCTTTTGGGTGAAACCAAAAAGCAAAGTCATGCGGGCCTAGGCCCAAAGTGGACAATATCATACCAATGTGGAGTTGTGGTGATCCGATTTTTTGAGTGGACTTGTTCTCACATTATTTACTTGGAGCAGCCATTGATGTCGTTGGTAGGAGAAGACGAACAATTAGAGGAAGATCTGAAGCGATTCCAAGTACAAAGTCAACAATCAATTAATGATATTAATTCCGATCGAGCCGTGAAAGACAACAAAGAACGAGTGAAAATCTTACTTCCGGATGAAAGAGAAGAGAGTCAATCAAAGGAGAAATTGATATCACTAGCCGACGATGAGAAACAGAAACCATCAGAGAATGAGAAAGAAGTTGGAAACACATTAGAACAGATGGAAAATGAAGAACTCAAACCTGAGATGATAGGAGAAATAGATGAAAGGAAGAATCGTCTAATCGGAAACAAATTGAAGCTAGAAGGTAGGATCGAAGCTAGAAATTCCAAAATCAGACGGAGGCGATTGATAAGGGTGCTACGAAACAGAAGAAACCGGAGAGAAAGAGAGATGGAGGCGGATGATCACGAAGTTTCGGAAATAATGGGCGGCGGAGGTTGCCGATGATGATTTGGTGGAGACGCCGAAGACGACGGCGGCATCGAATGAGAAAGAAAATAGAAACATTCAGAAAAAAGAGAAGACGTTGGAGGCGAAAATTTCGATGGAATGGCCGGAGATTACAGACTGGAGCATCACCAGGTGGAGGCATCGAATTTCGCGACTAAGTTGGGAAGGGAGGCGGCGGCGGTGGAATGTGTTGAGAAGAAGATAGGGATGAAACCCTACTGTTACACGTGGGAAGCTTTTGGAGTAAGTTTAAGTCATGGGCTTGGAATTGGATTTAGTCAAAAGAAAGTAAAGCCGAATTTTAAAAGGTTCTCTACAATAAAAATAATGGGGTCCGATGGACTGCAGACCAGGAAAACAAATAGAAAATGCCTTTTCCATATTTTGGCCCAGATTAACTACAGCACAGACTTGGTAAGTCATCTGGTAGTGGAGACGAGGAGACCAACAATCAAAACCGATTGGGAGGATTATACATTTTCCTCTCTTCAAAACAGACAATGGTAATTGCTCAAGTTTCCAACGGGGGGTGGCTTCGTAAGAACCAGACTGTAGGAGGAAGGTTATTATGGTTTGATCTACTTAATGAAAAAAATTATCTACTGGTTGTAAAGCAGTTTAAATGGGTTTTGGGAGATGTTGCTGGTCAAGAAAATGGGTTGAGGCTTAATCGATTATCCCAGAGCGTCCTACCTTTTGCAAGGATGTTGCTTCCAAGAACAGAATCAGTTTTTAGATCTGTGGATTGGGCATTATCCTACCTTGTCGAGGAACCAGATAGCAAGGCTGCAACAGATCTTATTAAAATTGGTGGAGTGTTTTTTGCAATTGCTAGAAACTTGAAAACCGTAGATGATGAATTTGCAATTGGAGTTGCTCGGGTGGTTGGGTATCTCACAATACTCTCACATGTTGCTACTAGTTTGTTGGTGCTGAGTATTAACCCCCAGCTACTCGTAAAGAGTTTCGCAACAACCACTAATTTTGAAAGTCAGAAGAATGTTGATGGTTTTTTCACTGGGCTACCAATGACTACTTCAATCTTCAATTGGCTAATTTTAATTTTTTCTTTTGCTTGGCAAGTACTGGGAGGGGTTGGAGTTGTTCAAGTGTCATTACTTAGCCACACCTTGAGAACAAGGTGTCTTTGAGGGGCCGGTAATGTTAGGATGGGATTATAGGGGCATATTAGTAAATAATGAAAGAGTTAGTTAGAGGTGAGTTGTTATAAATAGGGAATGAGTGAGTGAGTTCTTTATCCAAAGTATTGAGTAAAGTAGTCTTTTAGGCTATTGAGGGGAGAGAGCTAAGCCTCTCGAATGCTTAGCAAGTTATTGTAATTCTTCTATTTTCGTATTAATATAGTTCGGATCCTATCAATCTCTCACTCAAATCTTTCTAGAATTCAATTTTCTTGACGCAGAGAGAGGTTATAGGAAAGGGAGACAAGGTGATTTTTCTGGTGTTCCTATCTATTCTCACCCCTTAAGATTTATGGAAGCTCTTAGCTTCTTCAGTATTTTCACATTCACGGTGGTTTCATCATCATATCTTTTTGGCTAGTTATGGGTTGTTTCGTGGTTCGTTGTTGAAAGGAAAGGCTCTTGTTTTATGGTTAAATGGTATTAGAGCCCTCTTAAGGCTAATTTAGTGGTAAAGTTACAAGAGGTTTTTTCAAGATATAGTTATGGACTCTCATGATCCAAAGAAATGGATTTGACTTTTCAGACAGGGAAATATATTTCGACAATAGGTATGTTTAAAAAAATCTGCTACAAAAACTTTCTAATGAGAAAAATTGTGAAGGCATTGTACCTTAGGTTGTGGAATCCCTTTGCAAGCATCGCAAAACAATTGAAGTTGTTGCCTATCATAGTCATTAGCAGGTCCAAGTCTAAGACGTACTGCTGGAAACAGCACAGAAATTAAACATACTTAGCCCACCTTAACTGTTATTTGTAACACCAATAATAATAATTTTTATCTACTAAAAAAATTGAAGGATGAAAAACAGTGGCACATAAGAGGTATTTGAAATACAGCACTTGAAAGAATCTCTCATTTATGTAACAAAAATACAATTTATATAATTTTCAAACAAAAGTACGAAAATAATTGATTTTAAAACAGATGTGATTAAAATCAGAACAACTGAACATGTAAAAAAAAATATTCATACTTAGTCCACCTTACCCCGTGATTTTCGCAACCGACATCTGGCTTCCCAGGAGATGTGATGACTCCGTCTCCGCCTCCTCCCTTTAGATACTAGGCTTGGAAGCAAAGTCAATGACAATAAATACAAAGAAATTGAAGTAGGTATTAACTTCAATTAAAATAGAAAATTCCCCAGCAATAAAGAGTTACTTGGAGAGTTGTCAGCAATTACAACAGATGGATCAGCTTCCTGTAATTTATGATCCTCTAAATTTGATTTCCACAACGGAATAACTGCACGTGGTTGGGCATCCTGCCATCCAACAAAAAATCATTACACGAGCTAGAAAATATGAGGTCTCTTAATATAAGTAGGATGAAGGGAATGATTGGTCCTAAACTGCTCATCGTCAATTTTACATTTCACTTCCAATCTTAGAAAAAACAAGTATTATATCTATGTAACAACAATTAAATATTGGATCAAGGTTTCCTGAACAGGATTTCAATGCATATCATACATAATAATTTGCCAGAAATGGGATAAAAACCTCTAACTTAGATCAGCAAAACATTTAAACGAACTTTAGAGGAAAAAGAAGAGAGAGGCAAATTATATCACGCGGTAATACCTGCGAGCTAGAATATAGGGCAAGCTCCAACCTGAAAGGCTTCACGGCATTTCGAGAACCACATGGTAAAATAACAACCCAGCTGCAGATATAGCATTACGGGCTTATAAGTCATATCATGCATAAAACAAGGAAGAAATCGTTTACAGCATTGAAGAAAAACTAAAAGCATAATTAGGGTCCATTTGGTACAATTTTTCCTAAAAATGCTTTGAGTTAAACATTTTAAAAGAAATACTAATTAAGAGTTTCATCTAAAAACACTTGAGCGAAGTAAGTATTTTAAGTGAAATACTTGTTTATGAACATTTTGGAAGAATCACAAATCAAGTATTTTCTCCAAAAACACCTTTTAGTGTACCCAAGTGTTTTTAGATGAAATACTTAATTAATATTTATTCTAAAATATTTCACTCAAAACACTTTTAGGAGAAGTTGTACCAAACGGATCTTTAGTCTATAAATCTATAAATATACAAAGACTTGACGGCTTTAACAACCAACATATAAAGCAGAAAACCAATATCAATTGAAAAAGGAAAGGGTGCAGATGACTGTAGGTGTGGTCGGAAAAAAAATACTCACACTTTCCTTGAAAGTAATTGGGGAGCTAGTACTTCAAGAAATTCAGGCCCATAAAATTCCCGCATCCAACCAGAGAACAGACAAATATGGTTCTACAAAACATCATAAGAAACATACTCTTGATGACAGAAGTTTGTAAGAACATAAGTTGCTAACTGAGCTGTGTAGAAAGAAAAACAAATTGACTATTCAAAAGCCAAATGTACCTCAATGGCACGAACCACATTGTTGTGCCCTGCTGCTCGCGCAAGTTCTACCGGGGTTTGACAAGCATCATTAATTATCAAAGCATTTGCTGCCATAGAAACAACAGTACCCAATTTTTGAAGCAAAAATGTAAGAAAGTGAAAAACAATGATACTAGTTACCAATAATAAATTCATAATTATCTGACAAAAAGAAACAAACCTCTGAAAGAAAGAAGCAATTTAACAGTGTTTTCCAGGCCTCTTCTAGCTGCATGGTGCAAAGGAGTCCCACCCTGACGGCCTAATTAAACATGAAGCAAGCATCAGAGGCTTGCAGTGAAGCATCAAAGATTTCATTTGAGTAATCAATTTACACCCTTGTACTTAGCACGTGTGCCAATTTAAACCCTAAACTTTCATAACTGGGTCAATTTTTAACCTCATCAAAACAAATCTCAATGTTTTGCTAAAAAAAAATTGTAAATTACCGTAGGAAAATATCTATAATATGATATAAATGTTCAATCTCAATCACTTCCCAAAAATTAAAAAAAAAAAGGTTCGAAACGCGACACCAAAAATAGCTCAATCTAGCAATACAAATATTCAACACAAGCATATAAATCAAATTCTACACAAATGACTTCATCTAGCAACAGATACATCCACATTTAACTAAAAACCTCTTCAAAATAATAGTAATTAAACTATTAACTAAACCACTTATTAAAGCTTATGATACCGGGAGCGTAGGCATTAACGTCGGCACCGAGATCTAGCAAAGTTTTCGCTACATTGTACAGCGAAATATCCATACAAGCGACCGCTAATGGGGTCTTTCCTTCCTTATCAACCCACTACACAAAAAAAAAAAAAAAAATTCAATAGCAGTCATGAATGAATAACAAGATAAAACTATAAATGGGTAAATTTTAAAAAAAATAAACTAATTAAGAATACCTCAAGGTTAGCACCTTCAGCAGAAAGGGATTGAATTCCTTCAATATTCCCATTTCTGGCATGCTGATACAAGACCTCCTCTTTCGACTGTTGCTGCCCCATTTCCAATCCAGAGAGATACCGAACTTTAATTCAGAAATTACAAAGAAAAATTTACAATTAATTAAAATATCCAAATTATATTTAATCGTATGAAAACAAACTTTAAAATCATATGATATGCGTGTTTTACCTTTGCTTGGAAACGAAGAAATATGAAGAAGATGAGAAGAAAGGGGGGAAATTCAGAGAATTGGATTTCTGAGAAATTTCATATCTATCGTTTTCGCAATTTAATTATAAATTTAATGCTTTCTGTCAAATTAGATAAATAATTATTATTGCTACTTCTTCCTCCCAACCAGAATTTAGCAAGTTCGATAGATACGTGTACATGAAATAATCAACGCTTACTTTATATTCTTCACCGCCTCTCCTTCCGTGAAATGTTGGGCCTATTTCTAACGTACCCGATTTCTCAAAATTTTCTTTTATATATGTATAAATATATTTTTTTAAATATTACATCGAATCCAAATACCCGAATTTATACTTAATATAAATAAGGTTTAATCTTATACTTATATTAGTTTAATTTTTATATTGTATAAATGAATAGGTTAAAAAGAATAATGAAATGTATAATTTGATAAAGAAAATATAATCTATATTTGTTGATATGGATGGGATAGGGCTCATATTAAAGTGATAAATATGAAATAGACATGACGAAGGGTGGGGATTGAACTACTCTTTAAGAATTGTAATTACATATCTTAACTAATGAGTTATTTCTTGTTGGATTTCCTCTCAAGTGTTTTAATAAATCATATATGACATTTTTATTTATTTAATTCAATTTGAAAAAAAGTGGTTAGGGAAGATGAACGTCCACAACGCTTTTATGAGAATGGATTGGATTTTTTTTTAACAATAATTATTTAAAAGATGTTACAATTAATTGATAGACTCAAATTTTTAACTTTATCGAAAATATTATGTTTAATTTTAGAGGTCACACACTGTTTAATTAGGTTAATTATATGGTAGGTGTCTTTTTTCTTTTTTTAAATCGTTTATGTTAATTCAGTCTGTAGAGTTTTTTAAAAGGAATTATCTTATCATCAGTGTTAATTCAGTCTTTATCTTTTCAAATATTTTTTTAGACCACATACTTCAGTTAAAAAAATTATAATAGGTCGTGTCATTGGTTTTTTTTACTACTATTAAGACAAAATTATCCGTACTTCTTGATTTTTTTAGGTTTGTTTTCTTTTTAATTTTCACCACTCGTAAGAGTTGTATTGGATCAATTAAATCCTTTTCCTCTAAAAAATAACATTATTCAAGAATAACAATAATCATTAGTAGACTTTAATTAATGTATGAAAATTAAGATGAAATATTAAAAAATACACATCTAGATAGACACGGGTGATAAAATACAAGGATCAAATTAAATTTTAAAAATTATAGAGATCAAAATTGACACAAATGATAAAGTACATTATATAATATATTAAAAAAAAAAATCAATTATATAATTTCAACCCAAACATCTAGCTCTAGGTAAGTTGCTATATCCAACTTTGAAATATCATAATTAATTATCTAAATCCAAATTCAATTAAAAGTTCAACTCTCCACAAAACAAAACAAGTAGTCAGTTTTCAAAATAGATATTAAACAACTTAGTTGATGTGATTCTTCAATTCTTAATCATTACAATTTTTTATATTTTTGACAAAAGCTTGGTTATTATATTAATTAGGGTAAAATGCAAATGAGACCCCTGTGGTTTTTTCTAAATGCATGAACACCTTATACGGTTTGAAAATGGCAAATCACATCCTTGTGATTCTATTTTTTTCAATCAGACCCCTCATCTTCAATGTTAATAAATCTTTGTAGCCACAACTTATTCGTTTGAACTCCGATTTGGATGATTCAAAATGTTTTAGAATCTTCATTTCAGTCTCTACACTATGGTCACTTCAAAACTTGTAAATCATCAATAACCAAAAGAATTAATAGTGTCAATTATACCTAGTATTTTGATGTTAATAAACTCTTTTATTTATTAATCATTTAAAAGTTTTGAAGTGACTATTATGTAGATCCTGAAATGAGGATTCCAAAATATCATAAATCATCCAAATCAGAATACGAACAAAGAAGTAATGGCTTAAAGAAAATTATTGATATTAAAGGGAGGGGTCTGATGGAAAAAAATTAGAACCAAAATGGTGTGATTTATCATTTTCAAACTACAGAGGGTGTTCATGCATTTAAAAAAAACTACAAGAGTCTCATTTGCTTTTTACCCTTTAAATTATATACAACAAACAACCAGCAACTAACCATGCCTCTTAAATCACCCATGATAATAATTCAACACCTCGAGCACCAACTCCCTCTAATCCAAATGAAGGGCTGATAGGATATATTTGCAAACGTGTTTTATATGAAGGGCTGATAGGATAATTTTTTGAAGAGGGATAGTATAAAGAAGGGTAATTTTCATAATTACCCTTTTTATAGTTTAAGTTATCAAAAATACCCTAATATTATTAAACTTTTCAAAACTACCCTAAAAGTAACAAGTGGCTAAAATTGATTGGTGAAATCTTATAATCAACTGTGTAATAACTACCAATTAAAGGCAAAAAAGAAACTAATTTTTTTATTAGGGTAGTTTTGAAAATCACCCTTAAAGAAAGGGCATTTATGATAAAATTTCTATAAAGAAACAAAGTAGTATTATTGGGCCAATAGTTTAAAAAAGCTGGCCCAAAAGTTTAAAAAAGTGGGCTTCATTACAATTTCCACTTAATAGGCCTGTCAGCCACGACACATCGGACAACTGGACCCGACGTGTCGTTCTAATTAGACGAGTAACAATTTCACGGTACATACATACGGACTAAGGTACTCAATTTGTGTCGGCAAGGGCAGGGCAAGGCAAGGCAAAGGCAAACAGCAAACTGCCAACCCAGTTGTCGTGTCGGTGTTGATACGTCTCTGTCTGGGAAACTTTTATTTTTTAATGAGAATGAATCGCATATTGGTCTTTTAAGTTAATCGAGTCCACAATTTATCCATGCTGAAATATTTTTTAACTATTGATTACACAATTAAAGTGATAAAATTTCCGTGGAAGTTTAGTGTCTGTTTGGGATGATTAGTGTCTGTTTGGGATGATTTTTAATGTCCGTTTTGGGATAATTTTTAAAAGTATTTTTTATAACCATTAAAAAATACTTTTAAACACCTTTAAAAGTATCTTAAACGGATCTTTAGAATATAAGTATTTAAAATTGTTTTTCATAACTATTAAAAAAAACACTTTTAAATACCTTTCAAATCCATTCCAAACTGACTATAAATTCATTAAAAAATATATACATGTTCATCTCCTAATCCGTTTAGAAGGAGAAATTATTTACCATTATCTAATTTTCTCATAAATACCGAGTATTATTTGTTTTCCTCTTTGTAAAAATCATATATCGAATGATCATAAACGAGAAAACTATGTTAAATAATTTTTATCATATAAAAGAAGTTTCTTACCTCCTTCATGTATGCCAGTTCTTGCTGAATAAAACATGTTACTAGTATATCTATTTATTAATTGTGATAAGGATGATACAGTAAAAAAATCGTGTTTGTTTTAATTTTTTTTATATGATTTTCTTATGATAAAATGAAAAATAAATTAAATTATGCTTTTAATCAGTAAATTTTGATTTAACTTCATTTTAGTATGATTTTTTAAACTTAATATTTTAGCCTCTAAATTTGATTTAACTATTATTTTCTCTACTGTCTTATTAATTTTAGAGGACGTTATATTATGTTAATGAGTCTATATCCATATTCAATTTATTATTTTACCAATATATATAAACAAATTATGGGACATGGTTTTCCTTCAAACACATGATTGTAGAACGAGAAAATTTAAGCAATTACAAATTGTGACGTGATATTTAAAGCAAATGACAAAATCACCATTAAAATAGAGACTAACCCAAAAAAATAATGTATCTCTAAATTAAATGAAAATATAAAATTGATAAATCAAATAATGATACATATTTTTTTCATAATTATTTGATCACATAAATTCGTCCAATCAAAATGTATAGTGTGGTAATTGAGTTCAAAATTGAATAATCTTATATACTCACCTAAAACTTTATAAATAGAGTAGGTCATACACTATTTTAAAGGGAGAATATTCACTTGAGATTTCAAAGATTAAAGATAATAAATCAATTGATTTTTCATAAACTAAAAAGTCGAATTTCAATCTCATTAAAAATTATCAATATCAATTTATCTTATTCTACATGTCACCTCTAAAATTTGTGTGTGAAGAATAATTTCAATCATTTTGAGGATCACATTAAAAAAATGAAAAGACCTCATCACTTCTACATTATCAATTGATTTTGAGATTGAAGCTCATACTTGATGATATCACAGTCCAACAAAACTCAAACGAACTTGATAAACACAAGACGGGTTATTAACAAAACTCGAAATATAGAAATCTCCGTCTCCTCCTGACCGAGGCAAAAGAGTCCGGTGGAGGATCGAAAGACGCACCTCATGAACCAAGTCAGGAAAGCCATGGCAACTGTTACGTTTCTTAAAAATAAACTCCACACGTATTCTGTTGTCAAACTCATTATGTGTTCCATTCTGCCCCCATGCAAAATATTCCAATTTCAACATATTATTTATTATTATACCACCCATTTGTCATTTCTCAAAACCAAAAAACCCATTCAATTTTCATTTCCCCCCTACTTATAAAAACCCCATCACATTTTCCTTTCTTCTTCACACCAAAATCGATCTAATCCTTCTTCTCCAATAATGGCTCGATTAGGTTCTTTACCAAGTTTACTCTTTCTCGTGCTCTTGATCAATGGCTGCATTGCTCAAATAGAGCAATTGCCTTTACAAATCCAAGGTGGATCTCCATGGAAACAGCATCGTTTCCATACTAATAAACCATGTCGTTTAGAGAAACTGAGAGTTCAAGAGCCTTCTCAAAAGTTTGAGGCCGAAGCTGGTTTTTCTGAGGTTTGGGATGAAAATGATCCTGAATTTGAGTGTGCTGGTGCTTCTTTTGCTCGTTATGTTATTGAACCTAAAGCCATTCTTCTTCCGTCTTTCTCTAATTCCCCTAAATATGCCTATGTTGTTCAAGGTATTTTTTTTAAAAAAAATAGTTAATTAGAAAGTGTCATCGATTGAAATTTCTCTTTTATAAATTATAATATAATTTCGTGTTTGATGAATGCAGGAGACGGAATCCAAGGGGTAGGGATTCCGGGATGTCCTGAGACTTTCCAGACAGATGATCGATCATCAAAGGGGCCTGGATTCAAAGACCGATACCAAAAAATTCGACGTTTCGGCGCCGGTGATACGCTCGTTGTACCATCCGGAACTGTTCATTGGATTTATAATAGAGGACAATCAAATCTTGTCATCGTTGCGCTCTTTGATCTTCGCAATGTGGCTAATCAACTTGATCAAACCCTAAGAGTATGTTCAAAAAATTTAACATATCATATTAAAAACTGAGTTTAACCTCTAAAATATTATCCTTTTTTTTGGGTTCAGAAATTCTATCTCGCTGGATCCCCACAATTACGTAGTGAAAGATCAAGCAGCCGTAGGGGAATTAGTGAGAAAGGAGGCAGTGTTATCAGTGCCTTAGATGACGACCTTCTAGCCGAAGCTTTCAAAATCGATAGGAGTCTGGTTCAGAAACTGAAAGAGGCTGATGAGAGGGATAGAATCGTAAGAGTTGATGATGATCTTGAGGAACTACTCCCTGAGAGAGATGAAGAAGAACGATATGAACGAAGAGGCCGCTATGATAATGATGACAAGAATGGCTTTGAGGAAACCATATGCACACTTAGACTCAAGCACAACATCGGCAGACCCGATCGCGCTGACGTATTTAACCCCCGAGGCGGCCGTATCTCCACCGTCAACAGCCATAACCTCCCCGCCCTCGGCCCAATCCAACTCAGTGCCGAAAGAGGAGTTCTCTATCGTGTAAGCAAATTCCTACTACCATGACATTTGGTCTTAATAAAAACATGACATGTATGAAAGTGAATATGAACTCATCTTTATATGACTACAGAATGCGATGATAGCACCACACTATGTGATGAACGCGCACACGATAATGTACGTGACGAGAGGAAGCGGGAGAGTACAAGTAGTTGACGATCGAGGGCGGTGTGTATTCGACGGACAGCTACAAGAAGGGCAAGTATTGACAATACCACAAAACTACGTAGTGGTGAAGAAGGCAGGAGAGAAAGGATTCGAATGGATAGCGTTCAAGACAAACGATAACGCAGTGTCAAACTGGCTGGCAGGAAGAACATCACAATTCAGGCATTTCCCATTGTCAGTATTAACAACCATGTATGATATTACAAAAGATGAGGCAAGGAGGCTGAAATATAGCCGTGAGGAAATGGTGGTGCTTAGCCCACTAAGGAAACAAGGTAGAGACTGAGTGAGTGAGGTTTTGGAAAAAACTGCCGAGGTAGACAAAACAAACAATGTAATAAACTACCGGCGAGAGTTAGATATATGGAATAATCTCTCAATGATGAAGAATGAGTTTTAATAATAAAGTTATGAATTATAATAAATATATATATTTGCTTTATTTCTTTTCTTCCTTTGATTCTGTTCAATAATATTGGATTTCAAATCCATGTTTTAAAAAAAAAATCAAACTAAAATAACTGGATTTTGTATGATTTCAAATTCATATTTTCTCTCATTTATTTAAAGTTACTGTTCTAATTGAAAAATCAATTCATTTCAAATCTATCTTTTTTAAATAAAACTATAAATTTGGAAGGAAATTATTTAGCTGCTTAAAGCAGCTAAATGTGTTTATGGCTAATAAAAAAATTGCCACATAAACACAAATTGAAAAGAAAAGAAAAATAATGTTAAATTTTATCCATGAATGTAGATAAACTTCCTGCCCTTGAATATTTTTTTTGCATATATGCTCTTTCAATCTAGATTTGCTTTCAAAATAACTCTTTCAAATTTGTTAGTTTATTAATTTTAAATTAGCTTCGATTTCAAATCATAAGTTGTTAGAATTGAATTCTTGTTTTTTGATATCTTTGAAAATTTAAGGATTTTAAATCTTGTTTTTAAGTACAAAAATTTTCCAAACCTAAAATGGTCGGATTTGACAGGAATTTATTTTCAAATCATATTGTTGGATCATTTTCCTTCATTTACTGTTCTTAACCAAACAGAAAAATCAATTAATTTCATTTCAATTCTCATTCCAAACAAGATTTTTGAATTGAAATCATATTCCAGATTTCTAAACAAAAGGGATTTCCAAACTTTCCTATGCCAAATAGAGTTTGATTTTTTTTTTTAGGGTTAAAAATACGTTTTTGGTCCCTATAGTTTCACTTTGGTTTCATTTTCGTCCCTGTACTTTCAAAACTGACTTTTTTCGTCCCTGTACTTTCCAAAACCCACTTTTTTAGTCATTCTGTTAACTTTTCTGTTAGTGGACTGTTAGTCATTGGTGACATGGCATTTTTAATGACGTGGCAGGTTGACTTGATTTTTTTATTAATATTTTTAAATGATGTGGCATTTAAAAATATTTTTTTATTAATATCTTTCCTTTTCTTCTTCTTCTTCGTCTTCGTCTTCTTCGTCTGGCACTTTCGACACAGCCGAATCTGCCGCCAAAGCTTACGACGCCGCCGCTCTTTCTCTCTGTGGCCCTAAAGCCAAAACCAATTTCCCTTTACCAATAATCCCCATCGGATTCTCTAACCTCACCTCTATTCCGATTCATAGACCCACATCCAGTTGTTTGAGCTCCACCGTTGAATCTCCTCCTACTTTGAGTGAGAAGAACGAAATGGAAATGAATAAAAGCAAATCCAAAATCAGAAGCAAACCCACCAATCAAAATCGTTTGGGTATGTACTTGCTTTCCCAAATTTAAATTAAGAACAGCACCACAAGCCTTAAAAAGGGCAGAGAACGTGAAAGAAACAGGACTAATTCCATTCTTTCTCATATTAGTATACAAATTAATAGACTCGGAAAGGGGTCCTTGAACAGCATACCCACGAATCATAGCAGTCCAAAGAAAAGGATTAGGATAATTAACCTGTTGAAAAATCAAACGAGGGTAAGAATCCATTGGGATATCTATCTTTGAAAGCATACGAATAAGTTTGGTAAGAACATAGCAGCATTGATTCAAGCCCATGCGTATAAGTGAAATAAGGGACAATTTCGACAGTGGCTGAACGAAGATCATCAGGAAGAAATCGAAGCATGAAAGAATCGCAATTTTCAATTAATCGAAGCATGGTTTCAATTAATCGAGATGATTGATGGGCAGGAGGAATATCGCCAACCCATTGAATTAGGGTTTCGAGAATCAAGAGGATGGAGTTAATGAGGTCAGATTGGTGACCAAGATCGGAAATTTCCCTGCCACGAGTGGATTCAGAGAGAGAAACGATGAAACCCATAAATTTTTTCCCAGAATTGGATTCGTGGAAGTGACAAATATCATCGGGAGTATGGATTTTCTTGGAAGGGGTTTGGAAATGGAAAGGGGGAAAGATGATGGAAACGTGTTGAGATTGAGGGATTGGAGCGAGGATTATGGATTGGTTGTTGGGAAGAAGATTGATCGGACGATATTGATAAGATGGAGGAGACGAAGAAGACGAAGAAAAGGAAAGATATTAATAAAAAAATATTTTTAAATGCCACATCATTTAAAAATATTAATAAAAAAATCAAGTCAACCTACCACGTCATTAAAAATGCCATGTCACCAATGACTAACAGTCCACTAACAGAAAAGTTAACAGAAGGACTAAAAAAGTGGGTTTTGGAAAGTACAGGGACGAAAAAAGTCAGTTTTGAAAGTACAGGAACGAAAATGAAACCAAAGTGAAACTATAGGGACCAAAAACGTATTTTACCCTTTTTTTTTTATAATACGACTCCAATTAATTAATTTTAAAAATTAAGAAGGGTTGACAATTGACATTAGTGCGGTATTTATGACTCTTATCTTTAAATATTTAAAATTTCGTTTAGATCTTGAATTTTGACAGGGCTCTGATTATAGAAAGTAAGTCTATTCAATACTTTAATTAATTGAAACCCAATCTAATAACTATTTATGGGAAGAGGCATGTTTATAGCTGTAAAGTATCTACATAGCTGAGATCCAGATTAAATGGAAATCATTATTATAAATTCTCAAAGGTAAAAAATGCCACATATTCAATACAACAAATAAGCAATCTCATAGAGAGAAATAAAAAACAAATTTTACATCAAATTAGAGGAGGTGACTCAAATATTCGAACTCATAGAAAAAGAGTAACGGTCAAATCACTTGAGCTATATGCTCGCCTCTCGTCTTGATTACTTTTTCACAAAAACAAAATTTAATTTAATTAATTATTGATCGATTTAGTAGTTAATGGATTAATTTTAAACTAAGGTTTTATTTTATAAAAAAAAAACCCAAATGATAATGGTATTGAAAAAACAGTTAAATAAGAGTAAATTCCCAATAAACCATATAATGATTGACCTCAAAAGCAAGCAAATGATAGAATTTAGGAGAAATCCTAGATAGATATGCAAGATCAAAGTAATTTTGATAAATCCGAAATAAATTATTTTATTTTTTTTACCCAAAAACCAAAAATGATAAACCCTTATTAGCGATGTGGACGTAAGAGTGAGTGAAATGAATAACACTCTCTTTCATTTTATCTCTCTGGCAGAGAGTACTTAAGACCAGGTCTCTTCCCTTCCCTTCCCCAATTTAGTATTAAACCTTTAGATCTGATTTCTCTTTCTGTCTTTTGCTGAATCTCCCTCTCTCTTTTTTTTCCCTTCTCCCAAGCATTTTCGTTATCGTCTCGTTTTCGTTTTCCGATTCGCTTTCAGTAAGATTCTTCTACTGTTTAATTCATTATCTCTTTCTCTGATTTGGATTTGGACTTGGATTTTGATTTGTGGTTGTGGTTGTGGTTTGTTCGGATCTGAATTGTTTAGTTCTGGATCTCGTTTGATCATTTTGATTTGCATCGATTTCGTCTCGAATTTTTTGATTTTTTTTGTTATTTGTTTCGGAGATTTGATAATTCTATCGTTTTTTCTTGATGCATTTATGAGCCATTTGATAGTTTTTTTTTTTTTTTTTTTACTTGTTCGTTTTGTTAGATCTGTGAGTTTGCTTATTTTTAATGAATGCACCGACACACATTGCTTTCATCTGTTTTGACTCTTTCATTGTTTAGATTTCAGTTTAGTAACGAGATAATCTTGCATTAACCGTCTCTGCTTCAATTAAGTATAATCTTATTTTTATTTTTCATGAACCCTTCTGGTACTGGATAGAATTTTCTGTTTTGTCATATGCGCAATCGTTAAATGAAGATGAGGATTTTATTTATGTTTTTTTTTCCCTTTCAAGTTAAAAGAATTTTTTGTTGCTCATACTCACGAAAACGACATGGTTTTTGAGAAGAAGAAAAAAAAAGTTTTTTTTTTTTTTTCCTTTTCTGATGGTTTAACTTTCTGCCCCATTTGTATGGATAACGCATTGCAGGTTAAGTAATTATCAGGTGTTGACACTATGTGCTTTTGGAATTTTGAACCTTTGATGGTTTTTTAGATTGGGTTATACATGACTGGAACTATGCCAATTTAGTTATTTCAAGTAAAACGGTGTAATATATCTCTTTATACTTTGCATAATTCTTCAATGGCTGAACATTGTGCTTTGTTGACTTTTTCTTACACAGGCCCATCTTTCTGGTTCTTGCTTGTATGGTAGTTTCTATAAAATTTTCATCTTTTTTCTACGGGACCTTCATCAGGGGAGGTTAACCAATTTCTATTGAAGTAATACTTGCAACATTACTTTCTATACTTAGTCAAGGATTGAAAATCTTGAAAGCTTAATAAATGATGAGGGGAAGAGCTGATGGAACGCAAAAGAAGCGCTTAATCACTGCCCTTATTGTTGTGGCAATATTTCTTGGGTTCCTTTATGCATATTACGGATCCATTTTTGGCAATCAAGATGGTCCATCAGGTCTGCAGCGTGGCAGCAAGTCATTGAGCCATTTTTCAATTGGGAATGAAGACTCTGGTGAATCTTCTACCACCACAATTGAGCCGGAAGATGCAGAAGATGATCTTATACCTAAGAGTTACCCTGTAAGTAACTATCTTGCCACAATAGGTGCTCATGACTCATGAGGACAACTCCCTTTTTTCCAACGAAAAAAAGAAGACAAAATCTAGATAAGAATTTCATTTTCTTTTTGTTTCTCCAATTCAATGTTGAATATTTTGAGTCTTGATGTGTGTTTTTATATATATATGTATATATAAATTCATGAAGTTTCGCCTCTTATCTTAAAGGTTTGTGATGATCGACATTCAGAACTAATTCCCTGCTTAGATAGAAATTTCATCTACCAAATGAGATTAAAACTGGACCTTACTTTGATGGAACACTATGAAAGACACTGCCCACCACCAGAGAGGCGGTTCAATTGCCTGATTCCTCCTCCAAAAGGATACAAGGTAGTAATTCGTAAAATTGAGCATTGCCTGAAAATTTGCTGATTACTACCTCATATCTGAGTCTTTGGTTTCTAACTTTTAATTGTCAATATTGTGTTGTTGCAGGTACCAATCAAGTGGCCAAAGAGCAGAGATGAAGTGTGGAAAGCAAATATACCTCATACTCATCTTGCACATGAAAAATCTGATCAGAACTGGATGGTTGTCAAAGGTGAAAAGATTGTATTCCCTGGAGGAGGTACTCATTTTCACTATGGAGCTGATAAGTACATTGCTTCAATGGCAAATGTAAGATTTTTGAGTTCTTTTCTATCTTCTAGAATGGCAAAAGAACACAATTTTTTTCATCTCAAACAGACAAATAACTAGGTTATTTTTTTGGACGAGAATTGAAGGGAAATTTTTATATAATGACTCAAATTTTGGACTTTTGTTAGATTTTAGCATATTTCCGTCTCCCTCCACCATTCATTTTTTGGCTCAAAATTATTGAAATTTCATTCAAAATTGTAATTGAATTGAACAACTGATTAGTTGATAATACCGTCTTATGTTGCAGATGCTTAACTTTTCAAATGACAATCTAAACAATCAAGGAGGATTACGTACAGTTTTTGATGTTGGTTGTGGTGTTGCGAGTTTTGGGGGATATCTACTCTCTTCTGATATTATAGCCATGTCCTTAGCACCAAATGATGTTCATCAAAATCAAATTCAATTTGCCTTGGAAAGAGGAATTCCTGCATACCTTGGTGTTTTGGGAACCAAAAGGCTTCCTTACCCAAGCAGATCCTTTGAACTTGCACACTGTTCTCGTTGCCGTATTGATTGGCTTCAAAGAGATGGGATTCTTCTTCTTGAGCTTGATAGACTACTTAGACCTGGTGGCTATTTTGCTTACTCATCTCCAGAAGCATATGCACAGGATGAAGAGGATCTTAGAATATGGAGACAAATGAGTGACCTAGTTGGTCGTATGTGTTGGAGAATCGCTGCAAAGAGGAATCAGACTGTCATTTGGCAAAAACCTCTTACAAATGATTGTTATCTGCAAAGAGAACCTGGTACTCTACCTCCTCTTTGCCGATCTGATGATGATCCAGATGCTGTTTGGGGTGTCCCAATGGAAGCTTGTATCACTCCTTACTCTGAACGTAAGTCCATTTTTCAAAAGCTGTCCTTGATCTCTGATTTTTTATATGACTAAATGCATTTTTTTCCTTCTGAACTTGGAACATCCATGTACCACTTTCTTTGCTAATGGAAATCGGTGAGTTGTTGAATTTAAAGCTATATAAAGTTGCTACCCACCAAATCCAAACATGATATGTAAATGTATTAATGACTTATTGCACTGGACTTGCCAGATGTCATGAGTTCTGTGTGATAAAATTTTGAAACTAAACATCATACTTGGCGGAGATTGTATGAAAACAGGTTAAGTGAAAGAAATGTGTTGTGGATCATGATATTATTGGGATAATGAATGCGATATTTGAAATCATGCTGTTGATTACCATTTATTAGCATACGACCTGGTTTGAACTGGATATGGGTCCTGCTTCATTTTGAACTCTGAAATTTTAATATTTTTGTTGTGCTGTTGGCACGTCTTGAAACTCACATTCAACCCATGAACATATAAACATATGATCTATTGCCCTTTGAATATTGATGTGGTAAATTTTAATGTTCGTTTCCATGTGTTTGCTCAATCATCACATTACGTTTGTTGCTGCAGATGATCACAGAGTCAAGGGTAGTGGATTGGCTCCTTGGCCAGCCAGATTAACTTCACCTCCTCCGCGACTTCAGGATTTTGGCTATTCAACTGAGATGTTTGAAAAAGACACGGTAGTTTATGACTAGGTGGAATTTGGCACATTTAGCTGTTCAGATATATGGGTTCGGAAATGCTTATATTTTTGTTCATGTTGCAGGAACTGTGGCGGCGTAGAGTTGAGAGTTACTGGAATCTCCTGAGTCCAAAGATTGAATCAGATACTGTTAGGAACGTGATGGACATGAAGGCAAATATGGGATCATTTGCAGCTGCTCTGAAGGACAAAGACGTTTGGGTGATGAATGTTGTTCCTGAAGACGGACCTAACACACTGAAGTTGATATATGACCGAGGTCTTATAGGCTCCATTCACAGCTGGTATGTGACTGAGATGCATGTACTTGTGATTACAATGAATCCTGTTTTCATTCAAGATACCATATGGCAAATGCTAATTGTCACTTGAAATATTATTTACAGGTGTGAAGCGTTTTCAACATATCCTCGGACATTCGATCTGCTCCATGCATGGACCGTCTTCTCTGACATTGAGAAGAGGGAATGTAGTGCTGAGGATTTGTTGATTGAGATGGATCGCTTACTCAGACCTACAGGTTTTATCATTATCAGGGACAAGCAATCTGTTGTGGATTTGGTTAAGAAGCATCTACCCGCATTGCACTGGGAAGCAGTGGCAGCTGCCGATGCCAGCTCGGATTCGGAGGTGGATGGAGATGATGTTGTGTTAATTATTCAGAAGAAATTGTGGCTGACAAGTGAAAGTGTCAGTGATTCAGAATAAGCCAAAAAAAGTGGCCTTTATTCATTCCCTGCTTTCGCTTAAAGGGATCGGATCAGCAAGCGAGTCCCAAGCAACGATGGCAGTAAAAATGGTTCCCTTCCCTCTGTTCATCAACGAGATATTTTACATTATTATTTATTTACTCGTGTAATGGTTTAGTCGTCGATCTACGAACAATGGGTATTCTTCATCATTTTTTTCCCTTGTGCTATCTGTTTTGGGGCATTATATCCTTCTACTTTAACTTGAGAAATAGAAGATGTTGACTGAAGTTCATAGCAATCTATTTTCTTCAGTGAAATTGGCATTTTTTTCTCCATCCATCTCCTTTTTTTCTTTCATTTTTTCCTACCCATGCTCTTCCAATCTCCCACATTATATTAGGATCTATGCTAAGAGTTGAACCATCATTTTTGGAAACCTTTATCTTCTCATCTGATCATTAGCTTACTAAATGTGAATGTTGAACCACCCTGAAATGACCTCTCAACTATATATTGCAGAGGTTGGTTTATAATCCAGTGGTCACGTATTATAGAGTTGTATGATTGTCCCGTGAGATTAATTAAGATGCTCGAAAGTTAGCCCGGACACTCTCGATATTATATATATCGAGAGGAACATGTCTCATAGAATGACTTGTGTTGTGCTGTTGAAGTTTTTTTGGTAGCAGAAGTCCGACCGACGTGCCTTTATTTCAATCAAGGCTGTAGCCTACGTTGTTTTGTCTGGCTGTCACAATAGCAAAAACGCGTATGCACATTGTATAGATGTGGACCTTTTTTTCTTTTTCAAAGCCCATGAGTCAATTTTGGATATTGATTCCAAAACTTATTTTAAGGGATAAATTTTGACAAATTGGATTTGATGTTTTGATGCCCCGTTGCCTTCGACCAGCTTTCTCCCACCATTAATTTGGTCGTTGCTTAGCCAGATGGCAATGTGAATGGTCCCCTTTTGATGCCCTAGATGAAAAGGAACCGCTCTATTTACTCAAACTAGTGATGATGTCACCTTTTTCTTATAGTGCAAGTTTTCGTTCATTTGATTTCTTTGAAAATATGATGTAAGATAATAAAAAAATGTACCATTTCAAGTTTCCGTATCCAATAATTAATAATTTTTAAAAAAAAAAGTTATTGGTTGTAATGTAATTGGGTGAAAGCTTGTTAGGTGAGAAAAGAGAGAAAAAAAGAAGTAAAGTGAAAAAATAAAGCAAAAGCCATAAAGCTAAATGAATGACTTGAGTTGGAGTATGGTCGTTCATTCATTAACTTAGCATTGATTGTGGTTTTTGTTTTTTCGCATTATTAATTTTTTAGATGGTTAAATTTGTAAATTGGACCTCCAAATTTCTTTTTAGGAGGTGCATGGTTGTTTGTTTCTTAAAATATATAGAGAGAGATAGTGAGTGGGATGCCTAACCTAAGTTTTTTATTCATAAAATTATATCACATAAAAAAATGAGACCTAACTACAAATAAATCACTACTTACATGGTGTATAGTAAAGTCATTTGTTGGTAACTAGAAAAATAAAGGTTTGATTATCGTTTTTCCATGCTCGTGTATATATATATATATATATTAAAAAAAACACAATGGTAATTGGTAGCTAAATGTGATGTAAAATTAATTGTGTTTAATTTTTTTAACATTAAACTTGTCTTTATTATGTATTGACCTTTTCTTTTTTAAACCTTAAAACTCTTGATAAATTCAATCATTTCAATGATACTCCAGCACAATAGAGTAAATTTATAAACATTTATACTCTTAATCTACTTCAACGATCATGAGTTGACTTAATGGTCAAGAAACTTTCTTTAAGTTTTGAGATCATAAGTTTTAATTTAGGTGTTTCTACTATTATTCTTCAAAGTGCGCACAAATTCAAATATATATTCCCGGACAAGAAAAATATACTCACAAGTCATAGACTACGTCATCTTATATGAAGGAGATTTTTAATTGTGTTAATGCATACGCATGTATTTTTTCAAAAAAATAAAACGTAAGAGGATATGAATTTTTTTTTGGAGGGCGTTGTTTTTCTATGTGATAAATTTAAAAATAATAATTTGGGTCCTATCACTAATTAATCCTTGTTTTCCCATTTAATAACCTTACTTTGATAAAGAAAGCTGGTATTTAATTTATTTATTTTCCTAGTATAAATGAAAAGGGAATTTGGAAAAAGTCGTATCTTCTTGAGGTTGACCAGATAAATATTAAAATGTGGGAGAGGAATTCGAATATATTTAATTTAAAAGAATAAAGGGAAGTGGCATAAAAGGAGGGAGGCGACGGCGACGGGTGAGGGGAACAGTCAGCGGTGGTTGGCATTTGGCAAAGGCAACCGCATTGCTCCATCTCAGCCGCAGCTCAAGGCTTTTTTTCAATGTGCCTTTGAACAATCCAATTTTGTTCTTTCACTTTCACTTGTGAATTTTGGAATAATATTTTTTTTTATTGAAATTCTTTATTATAAACACCCATTGTTGCAAAATTTAATTTATACTTCTGAATTTAACGGCATGAGTCAGTTTAAATCGTATATATATATTTTCACTTTGTCAATTATAATATTGAACTTTTATAAGCAATGCAATTTAAACTAAAAAATGAGAAATCTATTAATAAAACACCAAAAAATCAAACTTACATAAAACAATAAATATCAATCACAAAATTAGACAATAAAAAATGTTCAATAGTCTAATTATAAAAGCTATTCGACACAAATATAAAAATCAACATTTATAAAAATAACTTCATTGAAATGAAAAATGTTTTCATCTAACTACAGATCTCCAATGAAAATATGAATTTAATTATTAAATGACATAAATCACACCACTTATGAAATTTTAGAGTTTAAATTAATCAAATTAAAACTTTATAATTTAAATTCACTCTCACTATTGAATTAATAGTGTATAAATCGAACCTTCCTCTAAAAGTGATTGTAAATATAATTGACACCCACTATAGATCACCATAGCCTCGTTTGTTTCCGTTTGCCCGTTTCTTTTGGGTCTCTTTCTATTTTCGTCAATATATCTTATCGTGTAGTGCACCGAATATCTCTTTTTTTTTTTCTTTTTTTTCATAATTTTGAAAGCCAGTGTGCATCACTTGAAATATTTGGTCAAAAATTCATATGGAAAATAACAAATTACAGTCAGAGAGTTAATGATCCGTCGACATGTTTATATATCCATCAATATATGCGTAAATTTATATGATCAATATTGATATGAAAGGTAATATATTTATTTCATAAGGTCATGAAACTATCCATAGAATAATTGAAATATCGACGACGTGTCGACCAAAATGTGTGGAAAAAGAGAAAAAAAATGTGTCCACCTTAATTTATCTCTCTCTTCCCAATTCATTTTATTCTCTCTCCCTTATCACATATAATTTTGAGTAAAGTACTTTTTTAATCCCTCAATTTTAGAGGTCGTGTCTATTTGGTCCATGTGTTTTCAATTTGTGTCAAAGTGGTCCTTGAGTTTTGAATATTGTGTCTATTTGGTCCCTACATTTTCAATTTCTGTCTAAGTGGTCTCTGAGTTTTGAATATTGTGTCTATTTGATCCTTAGATTTTCAAAAACTATTATAAATAAGTTTAATTGATCTTTAATTTAACGTATTCGTTAACTGCTTACAGATTATTCACTTAATGCCAACATAACATATTTAATTGGTCAAAATACGAAGATAGTATTAAATATTATTTCAAAACTTTCCTCAATCTAAGTCTAAAAATTAACATAATAATTAATCTCATGTCAGTATTTTGGTCAATTAAACATTTTATGTCACTCTTAAGTTAATATTATATTAATAAGTTAACAAATTAAGGAGCAATTAAACTTATTTATAATAATCTTGAAAACTCATGGATCAAATAGACACAATATTTAAAACTCATAGACCAAATAGACACAAATTGAAATGCATAGACTAAATAGACACAATATAAAAAACTCAGGGATCACTTAAACACAAATTGAAAATATGGGTGCAGGATAGACACAACCTCTAAAACTCATTAACCAAATGAAGATTTTTACCTAATAATTTTTCTATCTGTGTTTTTATTTACTAATGTATTTAAACCTTCTCTCTTAAAAAAAATGTATTTTAATCTTCATCTTTTTTTTATTATATATTTACTCTAATTTTTATGTCTCTTTTTTGTATACAATATCAATTTATTGAGGGTTTTTTTATATAGTTTTTTTTTTAAATTTATTTATTGATATTATAATCTATTTAAGTAAATATAAATAATAGAGTTTGATTGAGAACTTAACTTAATTTTTTGAAGTTTAGTGATTTTGATATTTTTTTCTCGTATAATTCATCAATGTTTCTATAAATTAAAACCTTTACACTTTTATCGATATTGATTTTTTACTCATTTATTATGATACATTGCTTGCAAAAACTGTGAAAATAATCGCATAGTATTAAGAAAATATCCGCTATTAGAAAGCAAAATTGATGCAAAATTTTGAATTAGACACATTCTTTATATCTTTGTAATTATAATAAGAAAACAAATCAAGATTTCCCTTACATTCTTATCTTTATAATGGAGATAATTTATCTTTCAATCGAATTCATTATTTCAGTCGATCTAGTTATTTATAACAAATAAAAAACAAAAAATACAAATATGATAAATTAAAACCTTAGCATTTCTATCGATATCGATTTTTCACTTATTGATTATGATACATTACTTACAAAAACAATATAAATAATCGCATAGTATTAAGAAAATATTAGTTATTATAAAGCAAAATTGATGGGAATCAAAATTTTGAATTTTAGGAAACATATTAGATTCTTTATATCCTTGTAATTATAATAGGAAAACAAATCAATATTTCCATTGTATTCTTATCTTTATAGTGGAGATAATTTATCTTTCAATTGAACTCTTTGTTTAAGTCGACCAGTTATTTTTAACAAATAAAAAACTAAAAATATAAATATTCCCACAAATTTAAAGTTGTTTTAGATCGATCCGTGTAATATAACTTACCACATTATGTGTGGTTAGGGCATCACATTGACGCATTAAAAACCCTTATTACATATGCAAATTGTTAAACTAGATAACACAAACATATAAAATAAAACCCCAATTTCAAATTAGAAACGCTCATTTTGGATCCCCAAACTATTCTTCTGCCACTGTCCTCTACTCCTATATTCTATAGCCCTTTTGCCATCGAATGCAAATTTGATTATCATCAACTTTGTCAAGATAATTCACAACTCATTTTTCCGTTCACAAATAATCAATGATTAGGCTATATCATAATTTTATGTCATTAATGATAAATCACATTCTCTTATACTATCTACAATCTAAAACTCTTTTGTCACGGGACACTTACTTACTTATTATAATAACTTCAACAAGACAGTAACATATATATTAATTTTTTTTAGATATTACATCAATAGAAGAAAATGAGACTCGAACATTTATCTTTATAAAAAAAAAATAGGTGTATGACCAACAATCACTGTAAAAAATGATATAATAAATCGAGTATTATTGCAGTAAAATATTAGCTTTAAAAAAAATGCTTTTGCCTTTTTCAACACCGTCAAAATGTCTGAATATCACAAATTATTTTAATTCCAATTAAAAAATAAAAACTCAGAAAACATCTCCACGTTTTTTCCCAAAATGAGTACGATATTATCGCGATAAGACGAAAAGTAAAAGACATATAAATAAAAGCTGGCTGTGATTAAAAAAAGGAAATTAAAATTAGAAACAACAAGACGAGACTGAAAGAGTGGATTAGTGGAACTAACTAATCTAATATAATCTAATTGCAAAAAAAAAAAAAGAAAAGAAAAAAAGTACGAAGTCTACGCGTATATAAAAGCACTGATTCAGTTTTTTCCAACACCGTGGAAAAAAAATTAAAAGCTAAAAAAAGAAAGAAAAAAAAAAAAAAGGAAAAGGAAGAAAGAAGAAAAGAGGGAAAATGGGGCAATCCGAATCATGAAGACAGAGTGTCTTTCTTCTTCTTCTTCTTCTTCCTCCTCATCCCAAATCTCTTCCCGTACATTTTCTCACTCTCTCTAGGGTTTCGATTCCATTCCATTTTTTTTGCTTTACTGCTGTTTCTTCTTCTACAACTTGTACGGTACTATCTCATTTTCTCTCTCTTCTTCGTTTTCTAATTCTCTTTTTACATTTCGATTTTTCTTCGGAATAAAGTTGTTTAGTGCATTTCTTGATCTGCGAGATTGTATATTTCTGTTCAGCTCATGAATTCTGCTTTCGATTTGAGCCGATTGATCTGGCTTTCGTTTTGATTTTGTTGAAGTTGAAGTGTTGTTTCGGGAGAAAAGGAGAAATGAGGTTGTTGTTTTGGCTTATTTTTGGTGAAATTGTGTTTTTTCAGTTTCCGTAGAAAGTGTGAATAACGTATATTGGTTGATCGGATTTTTTAAGGGAGGATTTGGTTATGGTGTTTAATTTTCTGGTTGTTCAGAGGTAATAGATGCGTGGAATTGGAGAGGATGTGATTTTGGAGGAAATGTTTGTGTTGCTGTCTTGTTAGTTCGTTCAGATTTCGATTAAACTTTCAAGTGTTACTTGGACAAAATCTGAGGAATTTAAATAAGCCTCGCTCTTTGGATTGGACATTTGATCGGTCAGTTTTTTAAAGCAGTAGCTAGGAACTCCAGCATAATTAGTGTCACTGTTCGTTTCTTTTTTTGGGATTATTTTACAGCGTATAAACTTTGAGTAATGACCTTTCAATTGGGGATTTTCATCCCATTCTGACTTAAAATCACAGCTGAATTGATGATATCTAGCGAGGCCTAATTTCATGAGTCTGAGGTTGGTGAGCTGCATGCTATTTACTACTTTGATGTTGAAAACTGCAGACCATCAAACTCTTAGGCTTGAAGAAGACTCCTAGAACATAATGACTAATGCCTTTTCATTTAAATGAACATTGTATCACTCTCGTTGTTTCTACTTCATCAGTAGCATACCCAGTGCTTATATTTACACATTTAAACTTCTTTTTCCCCAATGCAGTAAACCTTCATCACTTAACCTACTGGAGGTGTACTGGTTAATATATCGAGCTTAGCTGTACTGTGCTGGGTGAAGATGTTTATAATCGTTGAATCAAAATAAACATTGGGAAGTGTGGTTTAAAGTGAACGAATTAGTTTCATGAGATAATGGAGGCTACCAGGTGTTGGTTTAATAAGTTCAGATCCAAAGATAAGCCGAAGTCTTCAACAAATAAGGAGACTGCAGGCAATGGGAGAGATGCATCAAAAGCACCAAACAGTGAAGAGTTGCCCTCAAATGTCACCAAGCAGAAGGTGGCAGCCGCAAAACAGTATATTGAAAACCATTATAAGAAGCAAATGAAGAGCTTGGAAGAAAGAAAGGAGAGGTTAGAATTATCATACTTTTTCTTTATGTTTGGACTGTGAAATCTGATTTTTGTCTCCCCTTTCTGGATTAGGTTCTCCACCTTTTTTTTATCATTTTGCATTACCTCTTCCTGTGTGCCACTGTCTATACTCTCATGCATAATGCATATGATGCCTGAGAAGCACAACTTATTTTGGGGATGCCATCTTTTTTAGTAAAATATTTGCATGTTTTTAAATTAGCAGTTAGGTTTATATGTAACTACCTGTTTTTTGTAAAACTTTTATTTCCATGCAATTCAAATATGTAGTGGTCTGAAAAATATCTTTTTATTATACTACGTGATGCATTTCTTTTTGTGATTTTTTTGTACAAGATTACTTTTTGTGATTATATTTTGGGAAATCATCTCCTATCAAAAAATCTCTTTGGGAAAACATCAAATCTTTTACTTTGCAAATAACCCTAAGGAATGTTATTAATAATATACTGGAAAGACATGCTTGATTGATAAATGATCTGGTAGTAGTACAAATGCTTAGAACTAATTAATGCATCGTGGTCTCTGGTATTCCATTCTCCTTGACATTCTCAAAATATATTTACCTAGGAAGATATTTGTGGAGCAAATTTATTTATTTATTGTATTCTCTTTCTGCTTCCTTTCATCATCATTGAGTAAAATATGTAATACATAAGATTATTACTGGCTTATGTGCTAGTATACATAAGATTAGTTGTGGTGCGCGTAAGCTGGCTCGGACACTCAATAGTATAAAAAAAAAAGTGCTAGTATTCTTCGCTCAAACTTTCTTTACATTAACTTTTCATGTTCTACAAAAATAAAATTACTTTTCTTGTCTGTTGTGCACTTTCATTTTGGCCAGTTTGTAGTTCTGTCCTGGAAACTAAGTCAGTACTTGTCACCTTGGCATTTTAATTATCTTCTATGTAGCTGTTGAGTGTATTAATTTTAGTACCTTCCAGACGCCATGTGCTAGAAAGGAAGTTGGCTGATGCTGAGGTCTCTCAAGAAGAGCAAAGCAACCTGCTTAAGCATCTGGAGAAGAAGGAAACAGAATACATGCGTCTTCAGAGGCATAAAATGGGTGCGGACGATTTTGAGCCACTGACAATTATAGGGAGGGGTGCATTTGGTGAGGTAAAGACACTTTCTTTACAATTACATGAAATTTCTCTCTTTTCTATATGCTTGTTTGGTTGCCGCTGTTTAGCATCTTGAAGTTTTTGTAACTTGGCTCTTATTACTTACACTTGAGTAGAAAAACTATGGGGTATTCGTTTTACTGGTGTGGACCATGGATTTGTTCTGTACATGACTTTCTCCAGCTTATTATATTACCTCCTCAAAATTGGATTCTAGATTATTGGGTCAGTTCTGTACAAATTGGAGGTTTGTTGAAGGCTAGAGCATTGGATTCTAGTCAGTTCCATTTGTGGCTTCTGTTTGGTCTTGAACACAAGAATTTTGTATTTCTTTATTTTGTACCTTGACCAAATGGATAGTTTTCTTGCAATCTACCTTACTTCTTGGTTTAGTGTTGGACTCCTAACCCCCCTAACATCTTGCACCTCCTCTTTTGCTGATGATATTGTCTCATATGTTTTCAACAAAAGAAAAAAAATGTGTGGATAGGGACGATAAAGTGTTTGATGTTAGAGTCATCACAGACTATGAAATATTGTTTGTTACCCATGTAGGTTGTTTGTTCTTTGAGACATATTTCTCTTTTGAGATACAGGTTAGAGTTTGCAGGGAGAAAGCAACTGGCCATGTATATGCCATGAAGAAGCTTAAGAAATCAGAGATGCTTCGGAGAGGCCAGGTATGCTTAGATTTATATTATAGGCACTTTATAAGTTATTTAGTCACTATTTTGCTGATACTGTATACTTTGATTTCAGGTTGAACATGTGAAAGCTGAAAGGAATCTGCTCAGGGAGGTCGATAGCAATTGTATTGTAAAGCTTTACTGTTCTTTCCAAGATGAAGAATATTTATATCTTATTATGGAATACTTGCCTGGTGGAGATATGATGACTTTGTTGATGCGGAAAGATACGCTTACAGAAGACGAGGCTCGATTTTATGTTGGAGAAACAGTTTTAGCTATCGAGTCCATCCATAAACATAATTATATTCATAGGTACAATTTTCCTCCCATAATCAAGAAATTCAATTACTTTGTTTTTGTTAGCTTTCTGGGAGTTACCGTTCCTTTTTTTACTTTTTTGCAGAGATATCAAGCCTGATAACTTGCTACTTGACCAAAATGGTCACATGAAATTATCAGATTTTGGATTATGTAAACCACTAGATTGTAGTAACCTTCAAGAAAAGGATTTTTCCCAGGGAAATAACCTTAGTGGAGCACTTCAAAGTGATGGGCGACCCGTGCCATCAAAACGCACGCAACAGGAACAACTACAGCATTGGCAAAGGAACAGGAGGATGCTTGTAAGTTATTTAGTCATGTATCAGTATGGTAGATAATTATTTTATGTTAACGTCACTTGTAAACTGCTGAAGCAAAAGTTTTCATTGTTTGGGCCTGGTTGACCGTTATTTTGTGTCAGGCAATTTTTCTAGATCTTATCTCCAGTACGTTCGTTTAAACCTTTTACAGCTATATAAGTTAATGCGGGAATTTTATTGCTTCCCTGAATTTTGTAAGTGACAACAAGGTAATTTGTAATGCAGGCTTATTCTACTGTTGGAACTCCAGACTATATTGCTCCAGAAGTTTTGCTGAAGAAGGGATATGGAATGGAATGTGATTGGTCAGTATCTTAAAATTTTCTCTATTCAGTTTATTTTGACATTTCAAGAAAATTTGTTGATGACATTTTACTACAAATATTTCAGGTGGTCTCTTGGTGCCATCATGTATGAAATGCTTGTTGGATACCCACCATTTTACTCGGATGAGCCAATGTCAACTTGTAGGAAGGTAACCAAAAATAGTTTTAAATTAAGCTTATTGTCGGGAATATAAATGAAACTTAGTTTTACTAGCACATCACGTATATGATATATATTAGGTCCCATTCACTAAATGAGAATTAATTGGAGAAGAAGGAAAGAAAATATTTTGAAATCTAATTGGTAGGAATTGGAATAGAACTTTAAATTGTATCCTTACTGAAATTATTTTAGAATTAGAATGAATGAAGAAGATATCATCAATTGTCATTGATGTTGTTACTAATTACTAAAATGAAAATTATTTTTTAGATTGGTATGAGACTTCTAAAATGTTTACAGAAAAGTATACAGTAACTATAAGAATGGGAAGAATTATTTTGATTCCTTCATTTTCATTCCTAATATGTGAATGATGGGAACATTTGATGATGGGTCTTAATGGGACATAGTGTACTATGTTTAAGTCATCTTTAACATTTGTAGCTAGCTTAATTATATTGGAATTAACTTATGAATCTATGATTTGATGTTATAATCACACTTGTGCCTAAAGAAATCTTCTTACACCTGTGGTGCAGATAGTTAATTGGAGAACTCATTTGAAATTTCCAGAAGAAGCGAAACTCTCTCCAGAAGCAAAGGATCTAATCAGTAAACTCTTGTGCAATGTTGAACAAAGGCTTGGGACTAAGGGGGCAGATGAAATAAAGGTGTTGTGTGGTGTGTTCTGTTCTAAAGTTTTATAATCTTTAACGTTTTGAATTCTTAAAATAGAGTGCTAATTGGCACATTGAATGGTTTGGCCTATAACTTCCAGGCCCACCCATGGTTCAAAGGCATTGAGTGGAACAAGTTATATCAACTGAAAGCTGCATTTATTCCTGAGGTCAATGATGAATTGGATACTCAAAATTTTGAGAAGTTTGAAGAGGTATATGAGTTATTTTGTTTAAATATGGAAGAACCATTTGTTTTCACCCTTGTGCTAGCTTGTTCCGTTTTTTCTAATTTTGGATGGTTTGACAGACTGAAAACCAAATTCAAACATCATCAAAATCAGGTCCATGGAGGAAGGTTAGTTTGTCAGATTCCTACTCTCGTATCTAGTATCTTTCTTGGGTACCATCAGTGAGATTTTTAATTTTACAAGGATATAAGTATTTACTATGGCATGGCATTCTGTAACTACCTTGTAAAATTTTGCTGCTCTTCTGGATGGGAGGCTCTTTTTCTTGTTCGGTAATTTGCTATTAATCTATTTTTTTAGCTGAGGTGAGGTTACTTTATAAGAATTTTTCTAGTTTTTTTTTTTTTTTTACTTTTCATCACTCTCTTATAGGATTTGAAGTTGGGAAAATGGCTTTTCAACTTTTGGAATTGAGACAAATGAGATTATCTGTGTGGATTATTGACCGACTTTTTCCCCTCTTTCAATTCCTTGTTCTTGGGTGTAATTTTTACTGTTTGAGAAACCAATGTTTGGCGTGTGAATATTGGTGGAGATCTGGTGGGGATCTTTTTTTAACTTTAAAATGGATGAAACTTTCTAATAATTTTTTTTTTGATCTGGCTATTTAAATTAGATTTACTACAATTGAATATAGACAGATCTTAACCTGCTAATCTCTGGGTATATTGGATGTTGATAACTTGTATGTTTGCCTATTTGCTCATTGATTTGTTGGTTCATGCAGATGCTGTCATCAAAAGATATCAACTTTGTGGGTTACACATACAAAAACTTTGAAATCGTTGATGATAATCAATTACCTGGGATTGGTATATCTCTGCACAATTTATGTTTTTCCTTCTTTGTGTTATAGCGTTGTTAATTTTTATATCATACATAAAATAATTCTTTTTGCAGATGTTTCTAGTCATTTTTTCCCTCTCCCACTCCCGACCCCCCATAAACACTAAATAGAAAGAAAAAAATTATATTTATTATCTTGGTTACTGAGAGTAATGCAAGTTGATGCAATGTAAGCTTTTGGTTGGTTGTCTTGGTTTGTTGCTACTTTTGTTCATGTTTTCTGGAAAAAATTTAGTTTAGTCAACTTGTACACGTGGAAAGGGTGGGTATGTCTGTTGGTTTTAGTCGCCTTACCCAGTTCGCGAAGGTCCCTCATGCTTTAATTGAGATTTATCCAGCTAGTTTTGTTAGAAATATTGTTAGGGATACGTTACTAATTAGATGGTGAGTTTGTTATGGGAATGGTGGTTATAAATAATGTGGGATAGGGGAGAGTGAGGTTGGTAAATATTAAGTAGTGTATTTCATGATATTGGAATTGGACAGTTGGTAGAGAGTAAGGGGAGAGCCCTCAAATTTCTTTCCCGTTTCTTCTAATATTTTATATCAATTTGGTTCTATCAGTGTTATATCTTTGTGGTGTCTAATTTATGTTCGTGGTCAATTATATGAGCAGCTAATGTTTAGTTTTTAGTCAACTGATTTTTTTTAGATTTTAGCCAACTGGTATACTGTCATGCTTAATTGTTTGTCTAATAGGGTCTCTCATTGTGCGGAGTCATACTTCATTAAACCGAACGTGAAAACTTGTGACAAAAATTTATGGCGCAAAGTCTGCTGTTATTACATGAATGCCCTTCCCCCTCTATTATTCATTTCTGGAAAATATTGCCTTTTCTGAAATTTATAGCTGCCGCTTTTTTAGCTGCCTTACATGACTTGTCCTGGATCTTATTGACAGCTGAATTGAAGAAGAAGAGCACGAAGTCTAAAAGACCTTCCATCAAATCTCTTTTTGGTAAATTCTTAAGCTCGTGATAATCTGAATTTTCTGGTTCCTAGCATTCGATTATTTGTAATCGCATTCTATCATAAATTAGTAGTGTCTTAGTGCAAATTAGAAACACCTTCTTCTACTCTACAACTTTTAGTTTTGTCCCTTACTATTTTGGTCTCCGACAACAGATCATGAATCTGCTACGGCTACCAATCAACCCGTTCAAGGCAGCTTTTTAAAACTCTTACCTCCTCAACTAGAAGTCCCAGAGAAACAGATGGGCGCTGATGAGAATCATTCATAGTTATATATCGTGCCCGAATGACAACCAAAGACCTTCATGCTTTTTGGTGACTGGCTTTTGTTTAACTGCTTTGCATATTTGGGTAAATTTCAGACTGAAGGTTTTTCAAGTGAAAAGTCCTTAACTTATCGGAATGGCTCTAGGATCATCTGTTTTTGTTGGTCTATGTAAAATATTTTCCCTGGAGGTATAGATTCTTTTGGAACCATGATGTATTCTTTTCTTTATTTTCCAACCTCTCTGGCAGGCAAGATGCAAAGTTTCCTTTGTTCAATTCTAGCATTATTACTCTCCTTGTAATTAGCTTACTGTGTTGTTGATAGTTGTATCATTTACATATTAAAATTTTAAGATTTACATATCATGTCCAAGTTTCAGTGACTCTCTCTCTCTCTCTCTCTCTCTCTACTTTTAATATAACAAAAAAAACTCAACGTGAAGGAAAAAAGAGGGGGAAATGAAATAGAAGAGTAATGGGATTTAGTCTTAATTTGCAGCTTTTTTTCCCATGCCTGTAAATCAAGCGGATGATATTTAGTCTTAATTTGCTATACATGATAAAATAATGGTTAAACTATGTTGAGTTGTCAATCTAATCCTCTATTTTAATTAAATCTTACCGGTAGTTTTTGTAATTTTTTTTAATATCTATAATAGATTCTTTAGAATATTCTTTTTATTTACATTCATGATATTATTATAGAGTCGGACCATTATTTTATGAGATTAGTCGAGGTGTGTAATGATGAAATACACTATTTAACTTGATGAAAGAATATTGTTGATCCGTCCAAGCGAGAAATTGGATTTGATTAGGCAGGTGTGCGGTGCAAAAGTACAGGGGAGTTGGAAAAATGGATGACTCAAAATCACAAAGGAAGTGAATATTAATAATATAATAATAATGGTAGTAGTGCTGGTCCACTTTCCACATGATCCATTTTAAACAAAATGTTCTTTTTGGTGCAATCAGTTACCAACCTGTCAGGAAAAGCTAATCACAGACTGCCACTTCTTCCTATTGTAGACTCCCTCCAGGCTCCACTTCATCAACACATTTTTTTGTAGGTGATGTATCGTTTTGTACGTGAGTTTTGAGGTTTATATCTATTTCGTATTTAAGTTTTTATTTTGTATCTAATTTCATCATCGAGTTTTAAAAAAACATGTCAATTTAGTTCAAATTATTAATTTTTCCATTCATTAGTGTGAAGAAACTCTTTTACTGATGATTGTAAAACTAATTTGAAGGACTAAATAGGTCTTATTTCTTAAAACATGGAGATGAAATTGACCTAAATTGAAAACTCATGAATCAAATAAACATATTTCTCAAAATTTGGGAACAAAGTAGACATAAATAGAAAACTTACGGAGCAGCTTGTTGCATGCCTCAAAACTCAAGACAAAAAGGTGCTTTACTATTAATAATGTGGGCATCCATCTCAAAACCAATTGGTAATGAGAGGAGTGGCCCTTAGACTTTATATATATCGTGAGTTCCCTGCATCTTTCCGATGTGGGATTCTTAACATGCCCCTTCAAGATGGTGCCTCTTTTGGGCTCAACATTCTTGGGTCAAATCTCATTTTTGGATCGAATGCCCGTTTGAGTTTGTTGGGCTCTGATACCATATTAATAATGTGGGCATCCTTCTCAAAACCAATTGGTAATGAGAGGAGTGACCCTTAGAATTTATATATATCGTGAATTCCCTGCATCTTTCCGATGTGGGATTCTTAACATTTACTTTTTTTTTCCATTAAATAAAACTATAGATTAAATTTAAGTGATTATGACCATAAAAAATATCTAAATCCATTTGAGTTATTGTGACTTTTGATTTCTTTTTTACTCTTAACAACTTCTAAAAAATAATTAGTTTATAACATTAATAAATTCTCTTTCATAAACATGAAAATTGACATTTGACTATTATTTTAAATCTAATGTATACAAATGTAAATATGTTGATTGGGTAACTATTGTTTTATAATTTTAAAAACGAATCAAATAACTCAGAACCAATCCAATATAAATACATCACACTGAAATAAATAAGTATGCAGCTATTACCTAACTAGTAGAGTTAGTTGAATGTGGTTGTCCATTTGGTATAGATTTTTCTAAAAAAATTTTGAGTTCAACATTTTAAAAGAAATATTAATTAAGTGTTTCATCTAAAAACATTTGAGTGAAATATTTTAAATGATATACTTATTTATAAACATTATTAGAAGAATCATAAATCAAGTATTTTCTCCAAAAACACTTTTTAGTATACTCAAATTCTTTTAGATGAAACATTTAATTTTTATTCTAAAAAGTTTCACTCAAAATACTTTTAAGAGAAATTGTACTAAACGGACTCAAAATCATAATCATACAATTAAATCAGGCATACAACGCTTCTTATTCAACCTAATTGTTTAGTTAATAATAAGAAGGTAGAGTTAGATAGTTCATATTCTGCGATATTTGACACCATGATGTTCATAGGATACTCTATACTCTAGGTAGATGGCCAGTATAACTTAAATTTATGACTTAAAATATATTTTGCCATACAACTTATTAATTTGACAACTGACAATTGAACCATTGAAATTAATAGTGGTATTGATCTATTGATAGAGTGTTGAGTTATATAATTTTAAATCATAACAATTTTTCATAAATGTAATTTAATTCCAATATATCATTTTGTCTCTTCATTATTGTTATTGTGATTATTGAGTTCAGGAGAACAAATTACCTTAAGATATTTTGTATGATATATTAATATTGTTAGAGAGAATCTTCCATGAAGGAAGATTATAATTCTGATATTAAAAGCAATGATGTGATAACAATGATAAAAATTACAATGTATAGTTATTCATGTTTTTTGTTTTATACTCATTATCACAATTTCAACACTTTTATTAAAAAAATATTATTAATAATGTATGTCAGGTAATTTACATTCAAATTATTAAAAAAAATATCACATTAATTTAATTATTTTCGTTTTTAATGTATTCAATTATATTTATATAGCACAAGAAAATGAAGTTTTTGCTGAGCCCATTCTAAAATGGGTGATACATGATAGATGCCAATTTAGGTCTTCCCATCTAATCATTCTTATGATAAAGATTTTTCATTTTGAGGTGAAAAGCAAATAAAGTTGCAATAATAATATTCTCCCCTTTTGAGAAAAAAAGGTTTTAAGTTTATATATTGTAACTTTTTGGTATCTGCATTTGCTTCAACCACATAATCACTATCTAACATCTTCTAATAAAAAAGGTTTCATTAAAAGAGTTTTTTTTTATTCTATAGGTGTTCCTTTCCGATTAACTTTTACATTCAGAAACTTGTAGAATAATATTATAGCACACATGTTAAACTGAATCTGAAAGCTTTAAAAAAAACATGTATAATTACTCTAAGGATTGGTTATAAAATCAAAATATTTATTTATTTTGATGGTGAATCATCATCATTCCTACCTATTGAGTTACACATCAACAATTTACCCATATAACACATCAACAATTTACCTATATAGATTATAAATATATAATCTATATATTTATAATCTATATTTATTTATTTTGATTAAATTTTAAACTTTAATCTCAAATCTAAAAGTTTTATTCCAATTCCCATAATTTTCATTCATGTACCATCCATAAACATTAAAACAGAAGAAATAATTAAGAATATTAAAGGTTAAAAAGGTTATGAATTGGGCCAACCCGACCAATCATTTGCATTTTGTTAGAAGAAAATCAAGAACATAAAATTAATTTGAAAACATCCACAATTAGATAAAGTATTCAAAGCTGATGATCATTTAACATACTTTGAAAACATAGAAAACTGAGACGGAAAAAAACAATTAAACACGACATTGAAGACGTAGGAACAAAAGAGTATTTTACCCAAAAATTAAATATCAATTTTTTTTAGACTATGTCAAAGTGGGTTAGGGGTGATTCGAACCTTCGACCTCAAGAGAAAAGAATATATGCCTAAACAGTTGAACTATGTTCATGTCGGCAATTAAATACCATTTTTCATTGGCAAATAAAAATAAAAAAAGATTTCAACCCCGGGAATTTTTACACGTTTCTTCTTCTTGAATTACGTTATCGCCAAACTTTAAAAAAGAAACTATAATAATAATAATAATTAAATAGATTTTATGTATTAAAATTATCTTATTTATTATATGATCCAGCTTTTCCTCATCATAATATCAATCTCCGTATTTTCTCATCTATTTTCCTCCTTTTTTTTTCTCCTTCCCTTCCGTCAAAATTTCCCAAATTTATTTTCTGTTCATCGGAGTTTCGATATCTCTTTGAGAAACCCTAATCTCCTTCATCGGCATTAATCTGAATAATTTCTTCCGAAATTTCATATTTTATTATTCTGTTTCAATTTTTTGGTTCCTTGCCGTTATCAGCGACGGGACTAGATTCTTGTCTGATTTCAAAACGTTTCCCTATTTCTTTTTCTGCCCTAGACTGATCTTTTTCACTCTGACAATTTCAATTTAAATATCTTTGTTTTTCTCCTTTTCTCCTTTGTGTTTTCTTTTGGGAAATTCATTATCTTATCCCCCCAAAAGAAAAGAAGAGCCTTTTTTAATGGTCTTGGTGATTGGGGTTTTTGTTCACTGACTAATTTCTGTTTGTTTGATTCTTCAATCTGTATCATACTTTTGTTCTTTAAGTGTGATTTTTTAAGTCTTTTTGGAACTCAGAAGTTAGTTTTTTGAGCTTTGATTTATTTTTTCAAAGCTTGAAAGTATCATCTTGTTTTGTCAGAACTTGATGGATCTGAGATAGGACTTGTGGTTAAAATCTTTTGAAGGATATAGTAATTGGCGATTAGCCTGTGAGTTAAGGAGGCAACAAGGTGAATTACCCGGGTTTATTTCGATTCGAGTTAGATCATGGAGCATGTTATAGGTGGGAAATTCAAGATGGGTCGGAAGATTGGGAGCGGATCATTTGGTGAACTTTATTTGGGTATGCAATTTGGTTACCTGTATCTTATGTTGTTGATGCATTGGCCTTTTTGATAGTATCATTTGTTTGTTTTTATGGTTTATGAGAAATTGATTACACTGGTATTTATTGATGTTGATATCGTTTGGATTGTCATAGGTACTAATGTGCAAACTGGTGAGGAAGTGGCTGTTAAGCTGGTATGTGATGGATCTTTATATCTTTCTTGTAGTTTGTGCTGAAGTTTAATATGCTATCTTTATTCACATTGAACTATTCCAGTGGGTGATTTGAAACGTATGTGAATTAGGTTGCTTTGAAGTGGCTATCTTATCTTCATCTATTAAATATATGTTGATAATTTTGTGTAATGAATAATTGGTTAGCAATAGAAATGACTCGGGAAAATGCACTTGTATGTTACTGACTTTTATTAGCATCTTGAGACTATTTTCGCCACTAGTAATGTCTAGATTTTTATTAACCAAATAATGAGACTTTTTCTTTCCCAGGAATCAGTGAAAACCAAGCATCCTCAACTACACTATGAGTCCAAATTGTATATGCTTCTTCAAGGAGGAAGTGAGTTTCTCTCTTTGATACTTCCCTGTTGAGTGAAATATTAATTTGTTTTACATTATTATTATTTTTGTTCACAATCCACAAGTGTAGCTTATAATTTTTTTTTGGTTTGAAGCTGGTATTCCTCATATAAAATGGTACGGAGTTGAGGGCGAATACAATGTCATGGTTATTGACCTTCTCGGGCCAAGCCTTGAAGATTTATTCAACTATTGTAATCGGAAACTATCCCTAAAAACTGTTTTGATGCTTGCAGATCAGTTGGTAAGTATACCTTTTCTATCCCCCCCCCAAAAAAAGTGTACCTTTACTAAAAGAAAGTTCTGTTTAAGGTGGTTACCGTGCTTATTTCTTCATTTTTTGCCTTTAGATAAATAGGGTTGAGTACATGCATTTGCGGGGTTTCCTTCACCGTGACATCAAGCCCGATAACTTTCTAATGGGATTAGGACGCAAGGCTAACCAGGTATTATATCAAATCTGTACAATACTAATTTACTTTGTTTATTGTTTATATCAATCTCTGCAACGAGTTTCCTTAAAGTTATTTAGAAACTAACATTTTTCTAAGGCGTGACTGTCCTGTCATTTCTTGGTGTTTTGCTTGATGTTTTTTTTAAAAACAAGTATTGTCTGGTTTCATTGTTACCTTTCGGCTATTATACTGAATTTCCCCTCTGCAAACTTCCCCCACCTACCAGCACCAAGATAGAGGGAGTGCAAGTGGTGTAGTTATTATGGAGCCCGGAGGTTTTAATTGACAGAACTAGACAGAAGATGACTTGATTTGTGAATTGTCACAGTTTCAGATTCACAAATGCAATATTAGAATTTTATATAACATGAGGATCGTTGCAATTATAAAATTTTATTCCTTGTGTGTGGTGCTCTTTGTGAATGCCAGTGTATGTGGGTAGTGAAAAGCTGCTTTATTGAGCTCATGCATGATGAAGTTCGCCTAAGTATTACCTATTGGCTTATTTTTTGAACAGGTATATATCATCGATTATGGTCTTGCAAAAAAGTATAGGGATTTACAAACCCACAAGCATATACCATACAGGTATTACATAACTAGCATTTAATAGCAGCTGATAACTTCTTTCTTATCTGATAAGGATGCAAAGTGACAAATTTGGGCAGTAACATTGTTTGCTTACTGTTATTGTAATTAGTTTAGTTCCCATTTGGTAGGGTCACTTTCAAAAGCGCATTTGCCCTTGTGTGTTTTTGGCTCTGAGGGTTCTGGTAGCTTTGTCAGTGTAAAATTTTTTCTATCCCAAAATCAGAAAAAAAACTAGTAGTGTCAAACTCTTTTGAATGAAACTATTTTTTCTTGGCAGAGAAAATAAGAATCTCACAGGAACAGCTCGCTATGCAAGTATTAATACTCACCTTGGAGTTGGTAAGTCAACTTTTGATCCTTAGATATACTTGTTAAAAAATTAAATTCATGTATACTAATCCAATATTGATTAACTTGATTGCAGAGCAAAGCAGAAGGGATGATCTTGAATCTCTTGGTTATGTACTCATGTATTTTCTCAGAGGAAGGTTTGATGCATATCTTGTATCCGCCAATCTTTCTCCCTTTTTTTAACCATGTACCTACAACTTGTAACCTAGTTGGTTTCATTTGTCATCTCAGCCTTCCCTGGCAGGGTCTGAAAGCAGGGACCAAAAAGCAAAAATATGATAAGATTAGTGAGAAGAAAATGCTTACTCCAATTGAGGTATTTTTACATATTTTACTTTATATATGAAAATAATTACCCGTGTTGTATGGATCCTCAATTCTCTATCTGCTATTTGTTCAGTATTTTTAATGAACCGTAAATATTTAGACTTGATACATGGTGAGTTTTCTATGTTTTTTAGGCCCTCTGTAAATCTCATCCATCAGAATTCACATCATATTTCCACTATTGCCGATCCCTTAGATTTGAAGACAAACCAGATTATTCTTATCTGAAGAGGCTTTTCCGTGACCTTTTCATCAGAGAAGGTTTGTTGCATTCTAATGCTTACTCAAACTTTTTGCAGTAACAGTCAAAGACCTTGCTCATTAAATAGATATGTTGGAGTGTTCTTCTCCATATATTGAAGCGTATGGAGAAGAATATGTTGACCTTTAGTCCTAATGCTTATGTTGCAGCGTTCTTTTCTGTACTTCAAATTAAAGTTTTCATGAGTTAACATTTGTAATTGGTACAGGTTATCAATTTGACTATGTATTCGACTGGACTATATTGAAATATCCTCAGATTGGCTCGAGTTCAAGAACAAGAGTATGTACTTAATTGGATGTTATAATTTCCATGTTTGTAAAGAGAAGAAGAAGAAGATCATTTTACATGGATGGTTTATTCTCTCTTTTGGTTCTTATTTCTGTTCCCTTTCATTGTTTTTTCATCAGCCGAGTGGCAAAGCAGCAGCTTTAAACCCTGGACCATCTGCAGAAAGGGTTGAGAAGCCTTCTGGTATGTCTCTTATTCATGCAGCATGGAAATTAACTTTAAAGCTAATTAATGCTTATATTTCCTAGTGCTTTTGCGATTAATTTATTGTTCTCATTTAGCAACTAGCAAGAGCGATGTATTAGTTCAAGTATTCGACTGCTGGAAACAGTTGGTCATGTTGTTTTTCTTTTGTTTAACACTAATGCTTTCATGGAATGGAATTGATATTCAATGCTTAGCTTGATTTTCCTTAGGTTCCTGTAAAATAATTTCTTCTAAAATATCTTTTCACTTAGATTTTCTTTATATTCTCATATTGGAGGGTGTCTTTTCTTTTCTTTTGTTCTTTTTTTGGTATGTGTGTGTATGAGAGAGAGAGAGATAGCATCCTTTTCTATGAAATAGCTGCTGATGGAAAAAAAGTCGCTGCTTATTAAAAAAGAGATTGAAATGAAAAGGTTTTTAATCAATTGAACATTTTCTCTTCGAATGTGTTATTTTAGTGGGACAAGACATCCGAGATAGATTCTCAGGTGCAGTAGAGGCATTTGCTAGAAGGAATGTCTCTGGGCATGGTCTACCAAGCGATCACTCCAGGCACAGGTCATCTGATGACGTGCCTTCTTCAAAGGATGTGGTGAGTTATATAGCAAGCCACAGGATCACATACTGGAAATCTCTTATCTTTTGATTGTTTATCTAGTTTTATGGTGACCCAGATAGTTTTTACGGACTTCGTTCTTAATATTTCTAGTAATTTCTCCTCCTTTTCCAATGTTGCAGCTACCAGATTCAGAAAGAGGACGGAGTGCTTCTCGGCATGGTAGTACTTCCAAGAGGCCTGTCTTGTCAAGCAGCCGGCCTAGCTCTTCTGCAGAGCCTAGTGAAATCCGGTCAAGTCGGCTCTTGTCAAGCAGCAGCCGTCTGTCTTCTACTCAAAGGGCTCAACCACAGATTGAGTCAAAATCATCTTTTATTCGTTCATCAGCTCCAAAAGGCAGTCGTGATGATACGCTTCGAAGCTTTGAACTATTATCAATTGGCACTGGGAAAAAGAAATAAAAACTTAGCATCGACACTGCTTATGCCAAGGTCTGACATACTTTCTTTAGTTTATGTCAGATTTTCATCAATATGATGTATTTGTATTCATCGTTGGATCCACAAATTTTTCATTTTGAATACTGAAACTTCCCCCCATATATATGTGCCTCTTTAGGGTTCATATGATTATAAACCTTTTTAAACTCCTTAAAAAGAGAGAAATTGTTAATACATTTGATGAGGCGGCAGTAATTGTAATAAAATACATCCCTCCCTTATATCCATTCTTTCATGGTAAAGAGCTTTGCCCATAATCACAATGACTTTTTTGCTCTGTAGCCTTTCCATTTTTAACCACTGAGCTTCTACAATCTATTCAATTTTCTTAAAATGAGTCCATAGCATAGATCAATTCTGTTGATATACAGATTTTTCTGTTTCAAGGGCTTCTTCTTCCTGTCTTGATTACTATTTTTCTGATGTGAGATGATTTTATACAATCTTCATGAACACGTTATTCTCAACCTGGTTGTAATAAGAAAGGTGGGTGGGAGAACTCATTTTTTATGGATGATTGGTTTTCTTCTGTTGATGAGACATGAACAAAAATCAGTGAATTTTATTACTTGACATTTTAACTAACAAAATTTCTCATTTTATTTTTTGTTGTAATTTTCTTAGGGGCATTTATTAATCTAACAATGTTTTTAGTACAAATATTAGTTCTAAAAAGTATTTATAAATATAGCAAATTTTGATCTAATGTATCTGTGATAAACATCGAATTACATATTTTTCCATTAAGTTTATCAATGATACACACATTAATCACTGATTAACATAATAAAAAGTGTTATATTTGTAAATACTTTTTTTTAAGGAAATTTCATTGAGTGGCAGATTTTTATGCAGTATTTGTAAAAATATCAATTCAAATAAGTATTTACAAAAATAACAATTTTTATCATGTTTATCAATGATAAACACTGATTTATGTGTTTATCAGTGATAAACATAGTGTAAAAATATATAATTCAATGTTTATCATTCATAAACTTGATCAAAATTTGCTATATTTGTAAATATTTTTTTGAGCTTTTATTTTTACAAATATTGCTAGAAAAATTGCTAGATTTGTAAATGGTCCTACTTTTTAGTGTTGATATTTTTAAAAATATTGCGTCAAAATTTGCCACCCAATATAATTTTCCCTTTTTTTAATCATGAATTATACCCGATACATTTAGTTTGATGTAGATTAATTTTGCTCCAATATTACATGTATGGGTTGTAAACAATATTCCTACACTAATTTTATTGCAATTACTATCCTTCTATTAACATATTATTTTTGAGAAATTTCATTGGGTGGCAGATTTTTATGCAATAGTTGTAAAAATATCAACTCAAAAAAGTATTTATAAATATAATTTTTTTATTATGTTTATCAGTGATTAACAATGATTTATGTGTTTATCAGTGATAAACATAGTGTAAAAATAAGTAATTCAATGTTTATCACTGATAAACTCGATTAAAATTTGCTTTATTTGCAAATATTTTTTTGACCCTATATTTTTATAAATATTACTAAAACAAATTGGTGGATTTGCAAATGCCCCATTATTTTATATGTTTTAAATATAATATTAGGTATTCAGATATTATCTTTACCTAATAAATTATGCAAGCACATTTACGCTGTGTGAGTTTTTCAATTCTTTAATTCTATTGCAATGAAAAATAAGTGTGGTTTATAAAAATTGTAAGCCATTAAAATGTAGGAGTATAATTGAAAGAAAAGTTTGAAAAGAGAACTAAAAATAAAAACATGAGGAATTTAAATGCCCAAGGATTTGGGAAGTGTTAGATTATTCGATGATATCAACCGAAACAAATTTGACTCTTCATTAATTACGTTACAATGAAAATTTATATTGAAAGAAAAGCAAACTACACTTATCAAGTCCGGCAGGTTAATTTAGGTTCAAATCTCAGCAATTAGGGAAATGGAGGTACTAGTAATCAAATTCAAATTCAATAGAAGATATATATTTTGGCATAATTTAAAATATAAATATGATACTGTTAGATTCTAATTATATTCGACTCATGATAAAATTGAAATAAATTTTAAAAAATATATATTTGCTTTAGATAAGAATTCGTAAATGATAATGATTAACGTTAATTATGTCAAAAGATTAATGCTGATCACTGATTCACACGATAAATGTATGTTAATATCTATAAGGAAAGGATTGAATCACGATAAATGTATGTTAATATCTATAAGGAAAGGATGTGGTGAGTTATAGCAGTGATAATATTTGATAGATTTTATCTTTTGATTTCAAGTTAAACGTCATATTCAGTCCGTACGATATTTATATATAAGATTAGCACAGACAGTTGATTTTGCCGCGCAACCGGTTCATGGTCTCTTCCATTTCGTAACCCCGTCCCGACAAATTATTTCTTTCTTCCTTTCCTTCATAATTACCGAAATACCCCTAATCTTGAATTCACCATTTTCCCTCTTCTTCTTCTTCTTCTTCCCCATGCAACCTCTGTCACTATCGCTCTTACGTGTGGAGTTTCTCATTTGATCGGAATCTTGATCGGTTCTACGATTTCACTCTTTCTTTTTCTACTAATCTTTCACAAGAATTTCAAAATCTTGCTTTGCTTGTTCATGAAGCTTGAGAATTAGGCTTTGCTCATTGGTGATGGATTTGATGAAGGCTACGGAACCTGAAATATTGCTTCTGAATTCAAATCCTTCTGTCGTCGAAGAGTTGTTTTCACTGTGGCTTTCGCTTCCGGCGACTGGACGATTGGTATTTATATTCATTCTCATTCTTATACCTTTGTTATTTGTATTGATTGAAGTAAAAAGAAATTCATATGCTTTCTCAGTGACTTTGCCTGTTTCTGAAGACATCTTTTTACCCCCAAATTATTAAATTTGCGACTCAGGTGAAATCTTTGATTGCTGATGCAAAGTTAGGTGCTTCTTTGGATATTGCCGGTATCAATTCTGCTTCATCTATACCCCCACTTCCGCCACGCAAGCGTAGTTTGAAACAAATTGTTGGTTCCTCTTTGAAAGGTTCTCCTCCTAAATTGATCAATGAGCCACTACGAGAGGTTATACCACAGGTATGAAGGAAACAATGCTATGTCTGTTAACATTGTTGTTTGTTAGTAAGCCGGGTTTTCTGTGCCTAACTGCACAAAGTAACTCTGGAGATATTACTAGTTGACAAGGGCCTAATGAGATTTATGAATTGCTTGCAGTTCTATTTTAAAAGTGGCCATCCGATTCCGAGTGACATGAAAGATAATTTTGTATTTGAAGTTAATCAGTTTTTTTCGTCCCACTTGGATGGAGTGCAAATAAAGGGTTGGAATAAACTTCCATGCATTTATGCTCGTTTCTTTGTTATTTCCTGTGAATTTTTTTTTTCTAGTATTCGAATGGATTGTATTTCACTTTCCTCTTTCATTTTAGAATTCAAATCAGTCACAAAGGTTCTCTGCAAATTACCCTCGTTTCTATCCACCGCTCTTTTTTGGAAGATTGACATTAACCACAATGGTAATGTATCAAGGTATGCATTTAAAAATGTAAGCATTTGAGTTAACATAAGGACTCCTCCCAATATCTCGTTTACTTTGGAATCCACCTAAGACTGGCTGACATTTATGGACATTAGAGAGCTTCTGTTAAATCCACATGAAAATCAAGTAATTGTTTCAAAGATGCTTTTAAAAGTATGTATTTGCTCATGTTATAGAGAACAATTCATCCATTATTGGATTTCAAGCAACATGTTGACAATGGATTTAGCAACCCAAGTATATACTATTCTCAGGGATCCAGAGCGCAATTACCTTGTTCAGGTTTGTTTTGTATCAAAAGCTTCTTATTTGTGTTCCGCAGTTATACATATTTAGACTTTTTGTTATCGTAAATTTTGTATCTTAATTGTTAAATCATCAATAGTTTTTCTAACTGTATTCTCAACATTAATTTTCCTAACTGTAAAAGTTTGAGTCATAATTTCAGGATGATTTCAAACCTGCTTTACAAGAACTTCTGGCAACTCACCAGGGATTGGAGTTCTTGCAAAGTATTCCGGAGTTTCAGGAAATATATGGTGAGAAGATTACCAACTACACCATTTTTATTTTTTATTTGCGTATTTAAAACTGACATTGATCACATTGTTGCTATAGTTGAGTATTATTTTTTTGTGATCTCATCATGTCAATTTGTTGATACATTTTCACTAAATTTTCTTTCGACTATGTCATACCCAGTGAAGTTTTTATGACGTTGCAATATTTTCAATCCTAATACGGCCACTAATTGCTCAAGTGACTGACTTAAAAAAAAAAATTGAAAATTTGCACTATCACTTTTATAAGGTATTTATGATTTTACTCTTCTGTATTTTTTACTTACTTCCCTTTGGTTAGCTAAATTATTCGATGGTTTGATATACTAAAGATTGAAACCACTTATTCGGATTTCTTTATCCAAATTTTATTTGCAGTCCTATCCTATGTTCATGTGGATCGAATGCCTTTAATATGAAACTTATTACGTGTACTTTCTTTTACAAATGGAACAGCTGAAACGGTCATATACCGGATATTTTACTATATTAACAGATCCGGTAATGGTCGTATTACCCTCAGGGAGTTGAAGCGTGGGAACTTAATTGCTGCAATGCAGCAAGTGGACGAGGAAGAAGATATCAACAAAGTCCTGAAGTATGTTCATATATTGACAATGCTCAAATTTCATAGAGTAAATCAAAATATTATCCGTAGAAGGCAGTGTTCTTGATGAAGTGAATAAGTACATATATATTTGCTATCTTGAAGGACCTCGAACATTAAAAAAGTCTTCCTTCCTATTTCTCTGTTAATCTTCTATCAAGCAGATTTGAAATTGCTTTTTTGGCCATTTAATAATCCTTACTCAAAAACGAAGTCTAAATGTCATTTTTCTCTATATGCTAAGAAATATGTTGCATATACTTGGATTTTAGATCTCGTTATTATTTTCCTTCTTTTACGGTTCATAGGTACTTCTCTTATGAACACTTCTATGTCTTGTATCACAAATTTTTGGAGCTTGACGATTATCACGTTTTTTTAATCGACAAGGGGAGTTTGATCAGATATGGTAACTATGCTCTAACCTATCGGATTGTCGATAGAATTTTTTCTGAGGTGTGATTCTTTTACATTGGATTATTCATCTATCGTCCTCTTCTTCTTTACCATTATTCTGAAGGATGGGAAATAATTGACAAGCTTTTTATGTGGTAAAATTTTGTTGCCAGATTCCAAGGGAATTTACTAGTTGTGTTGAAGGGAGGATGTCTTATGAAGATTTTGTTTACTTCATGTTGGCAGAAGAGGATAAATCATCTGAACCTAGTCTTGAGTACTGGTACGTGCCCTGCTATGTCTGGAGAACATTAACTAAATTTGCAGGTATTTTTTTTTCATACCAGATCTTAAATGTTATAGAAAACCAAAAAGAAGAATTTAAATGTAGATTTCTTAGCCCCTTCTGCAAGATCAGATTACAGATGTCATTAACTTGTCAAAATAATTCTTGTTGTGGATCTCTTTATTAGTAATTTTAGTTTCAAACTATAATCAACCTCGTTGTGATTTTTTCTAGATGATAATTTTTTCCCCATATGGATTTCCTGATCCGGATTCTTTAATAATTTTTCTTTTTTCCCGTTCCTAACAAAATGTAGTTACTTTAACAATCTCAATTGGTCTGTAGCGGAGCAGAATATCTTTATCTTCTTCCACTCTCTTATGTCCATGGTTTCATTTTTCTTAAACAATGGTTCTTATCCTAAAAAAGAATGTTAAGCGATTTTTCATATTGCTTTTTCTAGGTTCAAATGCATTGATTTGGACGAGAATGGAGTGCTCACACGGAACGAAATGCATTTCTTTTTGAAGGAGCAGCTGAATCGGATTCAAAGTATGGGTCATGAACCAGTGCTCTTTGAGAACATATTGTGCCAGATTTTTGATATGATTGGACCAGAGGTCATTTCCCAGTCCTAGTTATTGCTCCACTCTTTTTTGACCTTCAGTTGAGAATAAATAATTGTGTTGATGTATCCTTACGGTATGTTTTATTTACAGAATGACGAATTCATAACATTACGAGATATCAAAGGCTGTAAACTTGCTGGAACTGTTTTCGACATCATTTTCAACATCGATAAGTTCATCTCCTTCGGAAATCGTGATTTTTTTCAAATCCGTCTGGTTCAGGTAGATGCAAAGTTTTTACTCCATTATATGGATATGCACTTCTGCTTCAACTATATGGCGCTTCAAGTGTTGATGACTTGTTTAATATCCTGTGTTGTTACTGTTAGGAGCAGGAGGACCCAACTTTGACCGAATGGGATCGTTTTGCACATAGAGAATATGTTCGTATGGTAAACGACGTCGAAGATTCTCCCAATGGAAGTGGAGATGACAAAGATGCTTCAGATGATATTGAAGATGTCTTGAATGATATAGTTGAGGCTCTTTCTGAAGGATGAGGGAGGAACCTCTTCCTCCTCCTTCCCTTTCTATTCTTTCTTCTCTTTTAAGTTTAGAAAATGATGAAGATGCTTCCAATTCAAGTGAAGATGTCTGGGATGAGTCACTTGAGTCTCCTTTTTTGATATATGGGTAACTTCTTCCTCATTCTTTTCTTCCTCCTCCTAGTCCTGCCTTCCTCTTCCTTATTATATTTAACATACATGTATATATATGGAAAATGCATACATACAACATATACACGTTTTTAATTTATTTTATTTTTTAGAAAATTACAATTTTGATCCCTTAAATTTGGATTAAGTTTTGTTTAGGTCCCTAAGTTTAAAAGAGTGATAATTTAACTTTTGGAGTTTAAAAAATTATTTTAATGGTCATTGCTATTAGTTTTCCATCAAAAGTAAAAAGAAAACCGGTTGTTAAATAATGATGTGGTGTAGCTTATTTGACTTTAAGGCTAGCTACAGTACTAACCCCTAATCACATTGTTATAAAAGTTTGCATTATTTGAAATATACCTTCTCTTAGGCGATGTATATTTTTTTAAAATGGTTTTTTTTTACCATGAAATCATTGAGCTATGTTAAAACATACGGTTATATTTACAATTTTAGTTTTGCCTTCCTGATTTTTTGAAGAGAATCATGTTATCATATCCGTGTCTTGATCTGTAATCTTTTGCTGCCCTGTTTGCAATAGTCGTTTTTTAAATCGTTACATTGTTTTAATGTTATTTGATTTAGTAAGTTGAAGTTTTTCAATTTTATGATGCATTCTCCATCATGATGTTTGAAATATGGCATTGTTCACTGTACACAAGTCCATTTTGATGGTGTTGGGAAAAGGGTGAGCAGCCTAATCCATAAATATCAACAGGCAGAAACCAACCCCACTCTAATAAAGAAAACTCCTCATTTCTGGGATCAAGGAGTTCCTTGATCATCTTTATAAGTTTCTTGTGCAGGAAATTTCTCTATTTTTTCGTTGGTTTTGACGCACATTCTTCATTTTCTTCCAAGAACACCTTCGAACTTCTAATATCACCAAATTTTTACATCACTGGGCAGTTCTTAATGAAAGTCTGAACTATGAAGATTTTGCAGGAATAAGAAAATATTTTTAAGACAGGATTCAAAGCTGTGGTTGATGTGTTTGGGATGGAATTAATTATTTTAAACATTGTGTCCTCTTGAATCAACTTTCTGACTTGGCGTGGTTTCGAATGTGCAGATGGTGTAAAAGATAGAAAGTATTTGAGTCACTGCGTGTTTTTTTGGCAACAGGAAGAGGTGTTTTTTTCATCCCCCGGCAGCTAAAGGTTGGAAGCCTGTAATATTGTACATTACATGAAGTTCGACAGCAGGCTATAAGATCAAATTCAATACTTGACATAGTTTCATGATTTCATTTCTCTCTCTTTTTTTCTTCATATTATTGCATTTTATAAGCTTTGATATTGTTGTTGAAATTCCAACTTTTAGCTTTAGCTAGACATATAGTACATTAAAAATGTATGTGTATCACAAACTTCCATACAAAATCAATTGTATAATAAATTTTCCTTACCAACCGAATGGCAAATGGCATGGTTCTATCACTAGTATTTAGAGTCTTATTGAATGATATTTTTATCTGTAAAATTATAAAAATACTGATAAAAATATTATATTAGCACAAATAATATTTTTTACTATACTACCAAAAAAAAATCAGCTCAGCTTATTATATAATTGATAAGTACAAAAGAGTAGTTTTATGGAATTAGTGGAAAGTTAACATGCACATTTGACACTTTAAAAACAGTCTTTTACTTTCATTCAAATGACTTCTATTAAATTAATGAATTTGTTTGATTTTTCTATTTTTTTTGTTATAGAATGATGAATCTCATCTTTTTTTCAGAGAAATTTCAAGAGATAATATTTATTATGAGTAATTTCAAAAATAATAAATGTTTTAAAATATTAAAAATGACATTTCTCATACTGAGATTCCACCAATAGAATGTCATTTTTGAGATTCTTCATAAATTGTTGCTATTTTAAAAAAATATTAATTCTTAAAATGTCATTTTTTAAAAGCTCTCTATTTTTTATGATATAGATATTTTGAATGAGAATTTTAAAATTTTGTTATTTTTTATTATTTTGATTAATTTAATAAGTTTCTTACATTTGATTAATATTGTCATTTTACTATTTACCCATTGTAGGTCATGTTATAATACCTAAAATGTGTTTTAAGAAAAATTAATTAACAAAATATATAGATATATTTCTATTTCGAAAATTAGTGTCAAATATATTTTATGCAGAAGAAAACTATTTTGTGTAATCACTTTATAGATTATATTGACATTATTTTTCTTCTATATAAAATGGAGAGAGAATAAAAAAAACACGCAATTTGTTCCTTAAATGTTATCATAATCGCAAATTTAATCTTTGTTTTCATTTATGGAATGCAATCTGTGTCTACATGCTCTTATCAATAATGATCTGGTTTTTTTTAAATAATATATATATATATATATATATATATATATATATATATATATATATATTCTTGTTTTCCCCCTTTTGGTGTTCTTTAAATACAAAGCTTCTAGAAGATAATTAAATTGCAAACACCCAGCATTATATTGTGTTGTATAAATGCAATTTTAGAATATGATTAGATTTAGAAAGCAAATATATGGAATCTTCTTAATGACTTTAATTAAGATGTCATTTTATTTGTCCACTTGTTCTTTTTATCATTTGTAGAAAGAAATTGAATAAACTACCAAAAGAATAAATTTGAATTTTTTCGAGAATTTTTTTTATAAGAATTTATTTTATTGTAATAATTTTTGGAGACGACAGATTTCCTTCCAAATTTAACACTACACAATTACACATAGGGAAATTACAGCTCCATCATTTTTGTTTTATTGTAATTCTTATTTTTATATAGCTTGCTTTTGGTTGCTAGCAATCCCGCCTCTAGCAGTTTCACATCCCTTCCTTGGTAAAAAAAAATAATACGATCCTTTTTTTTTTAAAGGTGACAACACAATCTTAATTACAAAGAAAGAAAATCCATAAATAAAAAGAATTAAGGGGAAAAAAATACTATAAACTTCAATGTTGCCAATAATTTTTAAATTATATACGTTGAACTTAACACGTAAGTCATTTTTATGTGAAGAATATTTTGATTGTAATAATAAAATAAAATTATATAATGAGTTTTCATATAGTTTATGGATCAAATTTTGCTAATAAAAGTCTTTTATTATTAGTTATTTTTTTTTGTATTTTATATTTTGAAAAGAAAGTTCAAAACTCCATTTTATTAGGATGACAAAAGAAGTCCTCCTGCACTCTTTTAAATTTATAGTGATATTTGTTTAAAAATCTATGTGACATCAATTATAAAACCACAATAAGAGTCAAATATTTATTAATTATGTTACAATTAATAGTTCCATTTAATTGTAACAAACTAAAAAAATAATAAAGACCATATTTAATAAATTAAATTAATGGAAATATTTTATGGTAGATTTGATAAAGAATCAAGGTTTTTAATTATTTCCCCAATTGTATTATTTGTCTCTCAAATTCTACCTAATTTTGACAAGAACTTAACTAGCATTAAATGGTCAAAAACTTAGTAAAATAAATGGACACTTTAAATAATAATTACAATCAATAAAATAAGTTTCCATTTTCCATGCAAAAAACCACAAATGGAAATCAATTTTTCTCCCCTATAAATCCCCTTTAATTCATTTTAAAAAATTCATAATCTTCAATTTCACTCTCTCAAAACCTCTCCATATACTTTTCATGGCGGAATACGGCTGCCGGAATCTCGGAAAAGGAGGCGTCTCCGATCATCGGCAGCTACCAATTCCCGGCGGACCGCTCGTCGCTTGCCGAATCTGTGACGCTGTTTTCTCCAGCAGTCAAGCTCTCATAAACCACATCGGATCTCACGTCGCCGATGACGGCGTCTCCATCTCCGGAGCCGTTTCCAGAAGACACCATCAACGAAACGCTACGTCTCGTTTCCCGTCATTTCCGGCGTCTCCGCAACGGTTAGGTCAATTTCTTTTCACAAACAGGTTTTTAGGGCAAAATTCACTGAATTCCGACGCTGAATTAGTATGGTCTCATCAAGTTTCTCCGATTGCTAGAAACGTTTATAGAGATGCGCCGCCGCATGCCGGACTTTTTAATTGGAAAGCGGCGGAGGAGGCGGCCGGTGATTGTACGAAGCCGTATATTAATCAGTTGGAGAAATGTTTACCAAAATTGGCAGACTTGAGTGAGGAAGATGATAAACGTCAACTGTATTTCAGCAAAATAGACTTGACATTGAAGCTGTGAAATTGAAATCAAATTAATGAAAATGTAACAAATTAAAAATTAGTTTTTTAAAATTTCATTTATACAAATATTTTATTATATTTATTTTTACTTTTATTTATAACTTGATTTCTTAATAATCATTTTGTATTTTATTATTTTGGTTGAGTTTTATTAAAAATTGATGTTGATAATTTTTTTTAATCGACAATTCTCATTTTGTTAATTGTTAATGCTAGTGTCATTACTCTCATTAAGATTTTGTTAATTATATGTATAGAAACGATTGATTTATTTATTGATTAAAAAATAGTTTAAATATAAGATAAAAATGATTGACAAATTGGAAATCTAAGAAAAATTATATCTCATAGCACCTTTTTCACCTTAATTTTGAATATCACAAAACTTTATTAATTTTTTTTTTTTATATCTATGAAAGTTTGGAACAACTTATATGCACCTTGACTAATATCAGAGGACAATCACTCAACACTATAATATTTGATGTCGCAAAACTTATAAGATAATATCCCCAGAACTTTAAGAAAAGTTTTTTTATCAATAAGTCAACCCATGATTGGTCAAACTTTAATTTATTTTTAAAAATAGTATTTTTTGTATAAATTAAATTTATTATTTTTTCTCTTGTATTATGGAATGATAATTTTCATTTTTATTTTTTATGAGGGTCATTAAAGTGTTTTAATATTATAAAATTTACTAATTTGGTAATTCATTAATTTAATGAAGATTAAAAACTATCATTTTTAATAATTCTGAATCTTTTTTTACTATTTTTAAAATATACTATTAAAAAGTATCATTTACTAAAATATCTCAGAATCTAAACATATTATACAATATACAATTTGTTTTCAAGTAATCTTATATTTTTATAGGAATAATTACTGAAATAACATATTTTTACACACTAATTACTGATATGTCAGATTTTTTTAAAAATTACTCAAATAGCATAATTATATGTTCTAGTTCAATAAATTTATTGATCTAAAAAAAGTAAAAACTAATAAATTTATTGAAAGTAATAATGAAAAATAATCAAATAGTTCGATAAATTGTTGAATTTGAACTTAAAAAAGTAAAAAACAAACAAATTCATTAAAAATACTCATGAAAAATAGTTCAATATATTTATTGAACTATAATTTATGTTATTTGAGTAATTTTTAATTTTTTTAAAAAAATTAACACCACTCAAAAGTTGTTAATTTTTTTTTTCAACAAGGCCTTACTTTTTAATACGTATAATTAAAAAAATAGCCCATGAGGATCAATATAGACCATATAATTTATTTATTTTTATTGTTTTGCAAAGGAGAGAAAAAAACCCTTAACTACACATAATTAAGAAGTAAGAGTTCTTATTTATTTTTTGCATGTACTTTTATTCAATATGGAATGAAAAATACTCGAGGATATTAAATTAAAATAAGTGAATACAAATAGAAAAGGGTGAAGCTGTTATTTATAGCTATTTATTTTATTTTGATTTATATCCCTTTTGTTTTTCCAAACATTAATTCAATTTTAATCTTTATACCTTCTTATGTTGCCTATTGGTCCCCAATCTTTCATAAACGTTCAATTATAGTTCTTATAGTTAACTTTTCACATTATATATCTAACATAGACCTCAAACCATTCATTTCTAAATCTAATACTATATTTAATACCTATGACTTCAAATCCATTTACTAAGATTGAGTTTATCAAATCTATTCTAGTTTTAATCTATAAATTATTTATTATTAGTAATGACATTTCTCCTTTATAACTATCGATAACGTCATCTCGTTCTCTCACTAATACCACTTTATTATTTTATCTCACTCACATATATATGATTCAAACCGTATCGTATTCTCATCCATCATACGTTCACAATCAGTAAATCGTTCCGAAATACAAAATGTCAAACTTTTCAATCAAGTGATTTTCATAATTTAGATTGTGAGGTTCAAATTTCACCTCTTTAAATCGTCATTTCATTTTCAATTGACAAAAAAAAAAAAAGCACCGCCCTATGATGTTCTGGGCCCTGGTATGGTTAGTAGTAGTAATAGTAGCCAACCAAGGAGCGATCTTTTCTCTCCAAAGAAAGCTCTTTCCCCTATCTTTTTGGTGGGATTTGAGCCTTAAAAAAAAATCAGTGTCCTAAAAAAGATTCAACGATTGTTGCATAATGTGGATACCTTTAAAAAGGAAATAACGATCTCATTTATTGTGTTTTTTTTTTACTTCTGAAAACTGTTTGTTGAAATGTCTCTGAGAAACATTTTCCACTTTCTTCTTCTGACTGTGTGGGGTTACTTAGGAGAGTCAATCTCCAAATTCCTTATCAGTTAGAAAAAGTGATCTAACTCAACATTATGACAACTATGTTATATCCACTTTTTTGTTCCTTTAGTTTTCTTGAGTTTCCCGACAATAAGTATTGTAGGATCGGATGCGCCTATTGAAGAAATGGTGGCAAACTACTTTCTCTTTTATAAATATAAAAACTGAAAATTTTAAAACAAAGGATTGGTTTTTAGTATATTTAACAGTAGTTTTACTTTTATAGAATATTCCCCTTGTAAAAATAATTCCTAATTCCGCCCCATTTCAAACAGTTACGGATATAAATTAAAAAAAAAAAAAAAAAACTAGTGAAATTTGGTCTATCAACTCTTGATATGGGGATTGGGGACCAGCAAAAGAAAAGGCTGGGCTAAGACCAAGGCTAATGGTAACCACTTGTATGCTATGAATTGCTAATGAATCCTCGTTTATACACAATAATTTTACATGAGTCAAGTTGTGTAATAAATTTTTAATTTACTATTTGATGTTGATATGTTAATGTAGTATTATTGCATGAAATAATTTTTTTGTAGATGAATTCCCACCATTTCACTAGGGGGTGAAGGTGTATAATTCAATTGAATTGATTAAAACTGTTTTTGGTTGATTGGTAGCTAGATTAGTTTGTTTTAAAATTGATATCATATAGTTTTTGTTGATCCACGTTTTAAATAAATTGAATTGGTTGACATTTATTTATTTATTTATTTTCGATATATATATTTGGGAGTTTAGAAATTTTCAGTTTTGATGGATACTTCAAACTAATTGATATTATTAATTGGATTGTTTTTATAAAAGTCAATTTCAATTAGTTTTCGTGTACTTATTTATGAATATTATTTGATTGAAATAAAAAAATGTTGATTGTTTGATATTAAATTATTTTATTTAACTGAAACCACATCAATTTTCTTCTAAAATTAATTTGAGTTGATCCACTTCATCCCTAAATCCCATAGATTAAGTGAAACTCAGAAGAAAAGGCATGCAAGAGGACTTGTGACATGGAGATAGTACCATATTTGTAGTTGACTATTAAGATAAAGATTGTCAAAAGGGTTGACTATGATATCTTGGTAAATTGAGATAGTGCCACTAAACTAAGGCATAGGGACATGCTTTGACCTTGTTTGTTAAAGATGTAAAGAGTCTAATCATTGAATAAAAATATTGTTTTTAATAAATAATTAAAATAGTTTAATATTAGAGTTTAACATTTAATATATTATTTTGAATAATTTACTATATTGTCTTGTGAATAATTAATACCTTCTCTTACTATTCATAATTTGATATTTTGAACAATCTCACAGTCGTAAAGACCATTAGATTATACAAATGAGTTGATTTTTACGCTTTACCCTTTCCTTAACACCCCTCTCCCATATATGAAATGGAAAAAAAATAGTAATACTTAATTCACTAGTTATGTAAACTTGTACAATCTAGTATATAGTATGAAGTTTTTAATACTCTTTTAAATGCTTTTTTTTATTACACAATATAATTACCATATGACTTTTTATAAAATAATAATTATTATATAATTTATGCTCTACGACAACAGGAGACTTTTCCCACCTTAGTTGACTTAACAATCGACCTTTTGAATTTTGAATTTGATCAATTTAAAATACATATTACATATTAGCAATCCAATTTTCCATTTTCCTTTTTTTTTAATTGTTTATTTTACTGTTTTATATTATTGAATGGGGTTGAAAATACGTATAAGATAAAAATATAAAAAATAATTTTTTAGTTTTCTATATCTCAATTTTGAATCTAAACAAGTAAACATTAATCAAATTACAATTGATTTAGTATTATAATGTTATATATTTTTAAATTCAATTTTAAATTGATGTATGCCCATTTAATACCTTATTTTTTTTAATATAAAGTGTTAGGGTTGGGGATTGAATCACCCTCTTGAAGGTGAAACTATAATGTCTTAATCAATGAGTTATGCCCTAATTGATATTTAATACCCCACTTGATTTAGCTAGTAAACTATCTAATATTATAATTTAGAAACTTAATTAGGCCCTGTTTGGTATGCAATCCAGATTCAGTTTTATGAATCTGGATTGAATGAATAAAAGGAATCTGCATTGTTTTGTGTTTGGTTTACAATCCAGAAAAAAGCAATTTGGATTCAATTTCTTTTTTAGGCTAAAAAATGAATTCAACTAAAACAAGAATCCAAAATATCCAAATCAAAAACTGAAAAATACAGATTGACTTCACCCATACAATTTAATCCACAGGTTTCAACACATGAGATAAAAATACGAGTCGGGCCCATTTTGCAGATTTGGGTCGGGTCGGGCCCATTTTTCGAGGTTGACTCGGTCCGTTCTAGCTTTTATTTATTTAATTAAATTTTTAATTACATGTTTTTAAGCTGATTTTTAACTTTTTAAACTTAAACTTAATTCTAAAGTGATAGAAAAAAAAGTTAATTTATTTTTTCATTATATCTTATTTTTTATTTATACTTTGTTTTTATAATTATCTATAAAATTAATTTAAATATAAAAAATAAAATAATTTATATATATATATATATATATATATATATATATATATATGTTTTGGAGGTTGTTGCTCACATTTTTCTCTCTACTTGGTTTACTAATGTATGTAGTACTATTTGAATAACGCTATTGGAGGTTTTCAATGCCCAAATGGTCTCTCCATTCAGTGTGAAAATATTTTTTCAGATTCTCTTTTATTGAGAAATTCTCTCTTTGGTTGCATTAGGTTCTTATGAATTTTAGAATGGATCTCATTGTGTCTTGTATAGTTCTCCTTTTGGAAAAAATTGAGTTGTTTTAATCTAAAGGGTTTATTTGATAGACTTGCAATGCTTCTATTATCTTTATTATATTTTTTTTTAAAAGAAAAATTTATCCTAAGAATGAGAATAGTTATAGTTGATGGGGATAAAGATGTTTCTAATTTATAAGTTATGAATTATTAGTTTTTTCAAACTTAAAAATGAATGATTTAAAGTTGGAAGTATTATTTTTATGAGTGGGTCACCCAAAATTTAGATTATGATCTAAACACATATTCTGATTCACAATCTGATTTTAAATTTTTTGAGTAACCAACCAAACACATATTTCAAATTTCTGAATCTCAATTATAAATTCTGGATCTGTTACCAAACACAGTTTCAGAACCAACGAATTCACATAATACAACTCTGAATTCATTAGAATCCACTAAATTCAAATTCTGCTTTTCAGATTGCATACCAAACAGGGCCTTATTTACTTATGAGCGACTGAATTTACAATTAAATTATAATTTATATAGCTCATTCAATTTACAAAGTACTCAAGTTATGATTTTGTAACATGGGAGTATGTTTGTTGAAAGAAAGACATCCCATCATGTTTGAACCTTGTTTCATCCTTACAAAATATTCACTAAAAAAAACCTAATATCCCTCAATTTGTACTTTTTTAACTTTTCACATCCGTCTACAATGTTGCATTTAATTGGGCAGAGGCTGACATCATCTCATCTCCTTGTCAATATATATTAAATTATTTTTTTCTAAATTGGGTAGAGAATTTTTTTGTGAGATTAAAAACAGAAAATAAAAGATTTACCTTCATACCCATACTTACTTTCTCGTGATTTTTTTTTCATTTATAGATATTACATCAAATTAGGAGAAGGATGACTCGAACCTTTTAACTCAACAAAAGAAAGTAGATGTCTAAACAGTTGATTTATGTTTATGTCATGTTGATTTTTATTTTTAGAATTTAAAAATTAAAGGGACCGATACATTAATAAAATGTAATATAATATGCTATTAATTGATCAAAGTGGGTCCGAGTTTCTCATTGACGGTGTTTGACAAATTTTATAAAGACAAAAAAGAGTGGTTGATAATGAACATCGGTATAACAAGATATTTAAATTGATAAATATTGAAGGCCTTCTATTTGTCACTTTTCTCCAAAACAAAGAAGGGGCTCTTATTATAGATATAGGATAATTAGACTCAATATTTATAAAAATAATAGTTTAAAATTTTTTTTATAAATAAAATTTTGTATTTGTAATATTATAAAATTATCAATAGTTTTATGTATTATTTCACACATGTAATCATTGATTCATCTTATACGTAATCATTCACCATATATACAATGCAATCATTGTTTTATTGATTCAATATGTGAGAATTTTTTTTAAATGTTATATTTGTATTTATTTTTGAAAAATATTATATTTAAAAATATTACAAATAAATCTGCTGCGGACGAAATTTTTTAAAATAACAATTTAAATTCCATTTATGCCCCCGCTAAGAATGTTTCAAGTTTTAACGGGTTATGATGCCACATTTGCATGAAAAACCCAATGGCAAAAAACCGACCACAGCAGAAAGTATTAGGGTAGGGGCATCTTCGTCTTTTTGATATTATTCATCTGACTTTTGAAAAAAAATTGAAAAAAGAAAATCAGAAATAATAAGAAACATATATTTTTTTGACAGACAGGTATTCATTGATTTAATAAAAAAAACAAAAACAATGTAGAAATTGTCTAAGACATATTTCTACTTACTAATTTTTAGTATGTTAGGATTTTTTAAAAATTACTTAAAAGTATATTTAACAAGAACTATCTATGTTTATTTTAATTATTATATTCAATGAAATTAGTGGTTTTTTTTAGTTCAATATCATATTGAACTATTTTCTTATTTCAATAAATTTGTTGGTATTTTAAAATATTTTTTAATTCAATAAATAATTAGTGTGTAAAATAGTATATTAAATTAAAAAATATTTTAAAAAACCAACAAATTTAAAATATTATATTTCCTTAGGGGCTGAACTCGTTAATATTGCTAATTGTGAGGGCATTAATGATAGGACGAAATGGAGAAAAATGCGGAAGTTTGGCCATAATCAGACAAATAGTCAGACAAACACAAAATGTACTGATCAAATTTTAAAAAAATCCAACTACTTGACCCACACACAAGGAAAATGCCAGCCTAGTACTTGCCGTGGATTTTTTGGTTTATTTGTTTTTTCTTTTAAGAAATTGTATATATCACACATAAATTATATACTTGTTATAATTGTCCCTTCAAATTTTTAAGGTAAAAAATTATGTCTAAATTTATTTTAGTGATAAATCAATCACTCGATAAAAAATATTTAGAATTATCTTTTTTATCTTTTATGTAAGTAGATATACGTACGTAGTAATAAAAATAAAATTAAGCTAATACATTTTCAATTTCAATACTTTCTTGAGTTGAATGAGAGAGATAAGTGAGAAAGTGAAGAAAAATGAAACTATTTAAAATATCGAATTTATAAAAAATCAATTGATAATGATTCGAGTATATTTCCTTAATATCTTTAAAAAAAATAGAAACTTTAACATTTTAGGTAAATAGCCCTCAATTTTTTTTTTAAAAAATGTAATTATATAATCTGTCTATGATTTAATGTTGGTTTAAATTCATGATAAATATTTATTTATAACGTGGGTGAAATGAGAAATAAATGACAGATTATAAGACCGAATGGGTGTCGAAAGAAATTAGGTGTGCATAAAGAAACTCGCATGCTACAAAATTAAACAATGCAATATGATATTTATTTGTCGCTTTCGTCACCGTCACCGTCAGATTCTCCGCCATGCCGTTGTTGAACTTAATTCTATTTTCCAAATATACCCCTCATCTCCATCACATTTTACCATTATGTCCGAGAAAAAAGTTGAACTCTCTTTCCTCGTCTGGTCTTAGATTCTCACTGCATTTCTCTTCCTCTTCCCCCTTTCTCTCTCTATGATGATTGCTTCCATTAAAGCTCATCTTTAGAGCAAAGCTGAATGCTTTTATTTAGTTAGGTTTTTTTTTTTGTTCTGCACCTTTTTACTTGAGTTTTGAACCCCTATTTTTCAGTAAGTCGTGTTTTTCTTGATTTTTTTTCTTGTTCTTGTATTGTTTCTGTAATCTCAGTTTTATTACTGATTGGTTTATCCTTTTTGTTTCGCAGCAATGAAGTCTTCAACTAAGCTTGATTCAGCTACTTTTCAGCTCACTCCTACTCGAACCAGGTTTCATTCTTTGCTTTTGCTTTTGATTTCCATTTCCTCTTAATCTGTTTAATCTATGTTTCAAGATTTTGATTTCAGTTATTGTTTTTCTTGCTTTTGATTTCTTCAACGATCTGTTATGTTGCCTTCAGTTTTAATTTTCAATTCATTGTTTTTTTTTTTGTATTTTAGCTTCTTTTAAGAGTAATTTTCACTATTTTTTTTTTACATTTTCCTCGGTCTTTTGGTAGAAAGTTAATTTTTTTTTTTGGTGTTATTGAATTTTCTGATTATTTGGGATTGGTTTGGTTTATAAATTTTTTTCATATTCAAATAACATTGTGAATGATGCTACTTGATCGTGGATAAACCAGGTGTGATTTGATTATATCTGCAAATGGGAAGTCTGAGAAGATAGCTTCTGGTTTATTGAATCCTTTCCTTGCCCATTTGAAGATTGCGCAAGAACAGATGGCTAAAGGTGGTTATTCAATTGTTCTTGAGCCGGAGCATCGCAGTAATAGGACCTGGTTCACAAAGGGAACCATGGAGAGGTCTGTGTTGATATTATGAGTATACATCACCTCTGTTTATAAATGTACATCAATATTAATTTTGATAATGCTGCCATTTGTGGCATTTAGTCAATATTTACGTATCGACAATTGGAGATCTTTTATGTCCTCATGCTGATAAATAACTCTTTATAACTTGCTACTCACCTAGAATTGGGGTTTTCTTCGTGATTCATGGTAGGTAGGTAGTTATAGAACTGATAAATTACCATCTTTAGGTTTGTCCGATTTGTAAGCACCCCAGAAATCTTGGAACGGGTGTACACTATTGAATTGGAGATCTTACAGATTGAGGAGGCAATCAAGATTCAAGGAAACAGTGACATGGGGCAAAATGTTGTAAGTAAATTCTAGCACATTAGCAATACTCATCATTTTGACACATAGGGTCAATCTTTCTGTCTATTTTCATCTCACAGGTGGATGAAAAGAAAGGAAAGCCCACTGAAAGCACCGAAGGTACTGACAAACAGAAGAAAGACATTATATTTTCTCTTTCATTTTCATAACACAAAATATTTGCCATTGGATTTGATTTCCTGGTGTAATAACTCACAATGTGTCAATTTCTTCTTATTCTTTGCTTTATGAATGCTATGATTCTAGGAACATTTTAAGTTTACTTAAAGGTTTCCTGTGAACAATCGTACCTTTTAATTTCTGTTAATCTTTTTGGAAGGGAATAAGTGTCACTTTTCTGTTTAGTGTTTAGGGTTTAATCTAAAACAACAGTTCTATTAATTAAGTTTTATGTACCTTAGATGCTATACAACAAAGAGATAGCAAAATAATTGATTTATGATTATGAATGAAAACCTTGTGGTTTCTACAGCAAGCAAGTCTCTCCTGGATAGTAATGAGGAGCAAGCCATTGTACTTTACGAGGTATGTCATACTCAAATATCCTCCTGATTAAAAACGATTTCACGTCTTTATTTTGATGGTTTTTTTTTTATAATTTTTAAATCTGGCAGCCGGGTGCAAACCCACTACAAGCAAATGGACATACAGTGTCAGGGGAGAACTCAAAGTACGTGACCCTTCTAACTTCTTTTACTTGAATAGAGTGTTATGAAGCCTACGCTACTAAGCAATTATAAATGCTCACTTGGAATCTTGAATGCTTAGCATATTGCATACGTAATCTCCATGTGTATTTAGTACATCTATTGCAAGCAGTGCCAGGACGCCATGAAAATAGCTTACACATAACTTAAAGTGCAAATGTAAAAATACTAACATTATTTGTTTCCACTTTTTATGGTATTTTTTTCAATATTTATGACTGCAATTAAAGAATTGTAAGTTCTCTTCGAAGTAGTTTTTTTGTGGCACCTATCCCTTATTCAAAGAGGACAGACCACAAATATGGGATATTTGTTCTCAAGTTTTTGCGCCTCTCTCCTTTTGCATTTCTTAGCTTTCATTTCACTGATTAAAATGTGATACCAACAAATCATTTCTACATATCCTTCCTCTTCCAAAACATGAAGAAATAATGAATTTGAAACTAAACAAAGAAAAGTATTCCTTGTGTTGGTCAGGATTCTTAACTGTCTTGTTTAGTTGAGCACAATGATCCAATGAAATTTTGTGACTTTACTCTGAGTATTATTTTAATATTCTTTTTACTCCATTAGAGTCCAGCTTCTGAAAGTCCTGGAGACACGAAAGATTATGCTGCAAAAGGAGCAAGGGATGGCTTTTGCTCGAGCTGTTGCTGCTGGTTTTGACATTGATCAGATGCCACTGTTGATATCATTTGCTGACAGCTTTGGAGCCTTACGTTTGAAGTACACAGAGTTCCAATTTTTCTAACCATTTTAGAGGAGCATTATGTTGAAGTTTTCTATAATTGGATCATAATGTAATCCCCCCCCCCCAAAAATAACAGGGAGGCATGCATGAAATTCAAGGAACTATGGAAAAGAAAACATGAAAGTGGTCAATGGCTTGAAATTGAAGCAGCTGAAGCACTGTCCGGTCGGCCAGACTTTCCTTCCATGAGTACATCAGGCATTATACTTACAAGTGTGTCTGACAAGCAGACAGAAGTCAGAGAGACATGGCCTGATTCTCAAATCGAACCATCTTCAACAAACAAGGGGAATGCAAGTACTGGTCCAAGTGCAGGTATGATCTTATAACATCAGAAAATCTAATCATCCATCATCTAGAAATAGATGTTAAACTCAATCTTCCAAGTTATCTTGGTAATGGTGCTATATTCATTTGTAAATAGTTTGGAGCCACGTGAAGTTGTCCTCCAAATGAGGGTGGTTATAGAAAATAAAAAATGAGTTTGGATGTCCATACTACATTATTATATTTATATCTGAGTAACCATTGACTGGTGTTAACCGATAAGTCTTATCAGATATTGATTAAAGTTGAATCTATAATCTCATGGCTATATATCAAATCTATACCCTAAGTGTGGTGCTTGAACAATGCTGCTCTCTTACTAATTTTTGTCCACTCTTTCGCCCAGATGGAAGTCCACCTCTAATACACCCGCCGCCACCTGGCCACCAAGATTATCTTCAAGGGCAATATCCTCATCATGTGTATCCTCCCTGGCCTATCAATTCTCCACCAGGTGCATTACCAGTCTTTCAAGCATATCCAATGCCTTACTATCAAAACTATGTAGGAAATAGCCCTTTCTTTCATCCACATTATCCAGTATCAGAGGATTCTAGACTTGGTGATGGGAAAAAAATTGGACACAAGAGGCATTCAATTGATGGTAGTGATGGCACCAATGAACCAGAATCATGGGAGATGAATGCTTCAAAAGCAAGAATGCATGATGATGAGGAATCAGATAAAGAGGCTTCAGAACATTTGAGGAAACCTGGTCGATTAGGTAAAAAGAAACCAGGTATGGTTGTCATCCGCAACATTAATTACATTACATCACAGAGGCATAGCTCATCAGATAGTGGAACAGAATCAGCATCTGAAAGTGAAAGTATGGAAGATGGAGATTCAGAGGCTAATGGTCCAGAAACTAAACATAAGAATTCTATTAGATCTTCAAAGAGCAAAGGAAAGCATCTAAAAGTTGGTGAGCAATCTGGTACTCCTGCTAAAACTGTTTCAGCAGAAGCGGATGGACATTGGCAAGCTTTCCAAAACCTTCTACTTCGAGATGCTGATGAAGACAAGCATCATGATGATCAAAGCCTCTTCACCATGGAAAAGGGTACTAGACAGAAAAGGCGACAGAATAAAGTTGGTGACGATCCATCAATTATTGGAGGACGGGACAGAGATGAAATCCAAGGTGTTGTAACAGAAATGGATGGAATTAATGGAAAACTTAACCGCATGTCAAGGGCATCAAATGATGTATTATTAATCTCTAGAAAAGATAGTCTATCTGGTGATGGAAGAAATTCTGGGAATAGTCATTTGAATGAGCAAGATGGAGGAAGACGGGGCTATAGGAGGGCTGGCAGTGAAGATTTTATGGTTTATGGACAAAAAAGTCATCTTAGTCACTCCAACGGCCGCTTGGATCCATTAGCTATAAATGGATTTGATAATAAAAACAAAATCTCCGATAAAAGTTCCGCAAATAATTTGGATGATGATTCCTATATTGTTCCATTCAGATCTATCTCAATAGATGCAGTCCGAAAGGAAGACAGAAATGCTGTTGACATGGATTTTGAGTTTCCATCCTCAGTTCAAAAGGCGGAAAACTTGTCCAATAGAGTTGCTACTTATGAGCCAGATGAATTGAATATGATGCCCAATCGTGAGACAGAAAATGGACCTGCTGGTTATGATCCTGCTTTAGAATATGAAATGCAAATCCGTGCTGAAAATGTAGTTGCTTTGAATAAGAAAAAGGAAGTGGTAACTGATATAGGGAAAGCGGGTAAAAAGTTGGACAAGGATCGAAAACCAAAAAGTGTTCCAGACAGAAGAACCGGGGGGCCAATAAGGAAGGGTAAACCTTCTAAGGCGAGTCCTTTAGAGGAAGCACGAGCACGTGCTGAGAAGCTGAGAACTTATAAAGCTGATCTCCAGAAAATGAAGAAGGAGAAGGTATCGTGTTTGAAATGTTTTATCTTCACTTTTAAATGAAAGTTACCTGGCTACTATCTATATCTTACATGTGTATTATTTTTCTTGCTGGTCATGTCTCATAGATTGTACTGGTTTGTTGAATCTTTATGGCTAGTTTGTAGAGGATATAAAAATTATTCTATAATCTGGTTAGTTTGTTATTTGCAGGAGGAGGAAGCGATGAAAAGAATAGAAGCTTTGAAGCTGGAGAGGCAGAAGAGAATTGCTGCTAGGGGGAATAGCATCACTGCTCAGTCATCGTTACCCTCTCAGAAAACTAGAAAGCAATTACCGGAAAAAATGTCACCTAACAAAGGCTCTAAATTTAGTGATTCAGATCCAGGACCATCATCTCCTTTACAGAGGTTTCCCATCAAATCTTATTCAATTGGTTCCAACGATTCCAACAAGGCTGCAAAACCCAGCAGATTGAATGGTGGAAATCAATCAGCTGGAAACCGATTAAGTCAATCTGTACCTTCATTGGCTAAAGTAAAGAAAGAGAGTAGTGATGCTACAAATGATAAAAAAGTTTCCATGGCTAGAATTAGAAGATTATCAGAGCCAAAAACGAGTAGCAGCAATCATGCTTCTGTCAAGATGCGGAGCATGGAGCCAACTTTAAAGGCCAAAGTAACTAATGAGAGTGAGAGCAAAAAAAAGATATGTGACATAATGAATTTGGATAAGATCAAGGCTGAAACTCTCCCAGAACTTAAAATTAGAACATCCAAGGAACCTAATACTACCCTTGCAAACTCAGTGGCAAAAGAAAAAACTCAGAGCGTGAATTGGAACGGTTCATCAGTTTCTGAAGGTGCTTCCATGGAAAGAAACAATGTCATAGTCTCACATCATAGTCAAGTGGATGACAACCCTGTGATTGATAAGACTGTTGTAATGCTAGAACGTGAGAAGCCCTTCATCCAAACAGAAAATCTTTATGATGGAAGAAGGACGTACGGCAATCACAAAATAGAGGGGAAAAGTGACGTCTCGTCAGATTATTCTGCCATTAATGCTCAAACTTCACAAATTAGAGTTTCCAGTGTCAATAGAGAACCTATCAAGCACAAATCACAGGGTCAAATGCATTCGAATGAGGTATGATCAACCGGTACCTGAGATATAGAGAGTATGAGCAAATCCTTTGAACAGTGATGCTTATAATCACATCCCAAGTTGAGCCCTTAAAAATATATATTTGTACAAGATGATAATAGGTGGAATGCAGTATAATGCGGTTGCACATCTCTCTCTCCCCTGTTCTCTCATATATATATATATATAAATCAACTATTTCTAAACAAACTAACATTGTTTGGAAATGGAAATCATTTATTTTTATTTTTTGTGCCCGATCATTACTGATATCGCATACCAGTGCTAAAAAAACAGGAATAGGAAGTTTCTTGTGAGCCCGTCTCCTACCTGTGATACTTTAGATTAAAATTTATGTGCTGGTAGTCTTACAAGCCAAATGATGCTTCAAGAAATTTTCGCTATATTATTTTTGTGCACATACCACGCTCATAGTAATAACACAGTCCAAGAGTGCTTTAGTTGGTTTCTGTATTTAATGTCTCCATTTCTCAATCCTTAACATATGGTTTAGATCCTATTTTGGTCTCTTAACTTCTATGCTCATTCTGTATGTTCCTAAACTTTTAAGTATTTTGTTTTAATCCATGTACTTGCAAATGTTTTGTTTTAGCTTCTAGACTGTTCATTAAAACCCATATTAGTCCTCATCATTAATCTTTTCTGTAAATCATTGAACAAAAACCTGACAAGGTATGTCTTTTGTTCAATTTAACTGATGAATACATATTATGTGGACAAGTGTTTGGAGCCATATATAGTAGTAGTTTACTAGATGGCCTTATATTAACTTCCAATGTTCAGGCGACAATGGGGGGTGTAGGTAAGGAAGCAATGAAGTTTTCATCCCCAAGCATTGAAAAATCATATCAAGCTCCACATGCTCGTGTTTCTTCTTTCGAGGATCCTTGCACTGGCGTGCCAGAGTGTGGTAAAGCAACCCCATTGGATTTGGAGAGTGCAGCTTCAGGCACTGATACTGCTAAAGTTTATGTTTCTGATTATGGAAACTCCCAGTCGGGAAAGACTACTGAAGCATTGGAGAAACCTGAGGTAAAGAAATCATCAAAAGGACTTATGTCACTGTTGAAGTTCGGGAGAAAGAATCATAGCTCAGCTATGGGTGAGAATAATGATGAATCGGATAATATCAGCACAAATGGTTCTGAAGCTGATGATTGTGGGACCAATACCGCTACTTTTAGTGAAGGTAACATTGGCATTTTAATTGCTTGAAAATGATATTTGCAATGATCTCTTACTTGATGAGCTGATCACTGCAATGCCCTGCATTCCTAACAGCAATTAAAGAAGTATATATGTCTCTGAAGTGATTCTATCGCAATAACCACTTAAGATATGATGACAACTCCTCAGAAATAGCATTCTTTTCAAAATAATGGTTGACAACATTTCATCATGAATTGGAATTCACTGACCTTAGTTGCATATACATCTTTTTCCATATTAGACAGAATCATGGAGAATTGAACAACTCATCAGAAGTCAGAAATCACCCTAGCTAACAAAACATATATAGAGGGATTTCTTTTTCGAGTCTTGACTATTTTATTGGTTGAAGTCAAGTGAAGTTCATGCAAGACAAAAATATGACTATAAATGTTTTCCCTTGTATTTCTTTTTTATTGACCTTTTTATGTGAGCTTACAATTAATCCCCCCGCTCTTTTCTGGGATCATCAGTTCATACGTTGAAAAACCTGATTTCTCAAGATGAAACCCCCACTACCAGCAAAACTCAGAAGTGTAAGTTTTTCTGAAAATTTAATTGTTGTTTCTTCTATTTTCTTCATTTTGTAAGATCTCCGTGATCTCAAGATCATACTTATTTTATGTTCTTACTGCAGCTTCTCGCCCATTTTCCCTGCTATCACCTTTCCGAAGCAAGAATAGTGAAAAAAGAAGCTTATAACATGGTTTGACAATTTTAAGAGCTGTTAAATATGTGAAGTTGAACCATCAAGTTCGAGCTTTATCTTTTGTGCAGCAGGGGTCGATTGGGCTGTGAAGGATGTAATGGTTTGTTTTTTTATTCTTTCCTGCTACGATTCATACATAAAATTTTAGTAATGCTGTAAGCATGGTCATTGTATATTTCATAATTTGTTCCAGTGATGAATTTCCATGTGGTGCCCATTGTGGCTTTTCAAATGAAAACTGATGCGAAATTTGATCTACCATTTAGCTGCTTGCAGCTTGCAATGACCATGAACTGGAAAGAAAAGAAAAAGACATCACATACTGCTCGAGGAATGAAACATCTCCAGATAACAGACTAATCATGTTCTATAATTTCCTCTGTGGTCTAACTGGTTGTTGTTTAGGAACCATGTCATTCTCGAGCTGCTAGTTCAAACAACAGTCAGATGGACAACACCCAGTCTAAAACAGGTACTTCTGTACGTTGTGATGATAATGGTGAAGCTAATAAGACACTTCTGGCCTGAATATGATAATCAATATAAGGATTCCATTCTTGCTAGCTCTACGGATCCTTGTGGAGGATTGTATGAATCTGTTCGATCCATGTGCCATGAAACAACCCATCTTTTAATTTCATCATATCAATTTTTCATGCATATCGTTTTGTGAAGGGATATTTCATTCAGAACACAAGAAAATGGGCAGTCACCCATTTCTTGGGTTGAGGTAAAATGAGAATTCAGTTGCAGCCTTCTAACAATGTAACAACTCCCCCCAAAAGACAAATTATCATACCTTTAGTAATGATAAAAAAGAAGAGAAATGAAAGAGTTTCAAATGGAAAGAAGAAAGAAATTTTTTGTGATTATAATGAAAATTTATACACCCTACAAATATTTAGAATATCCAATATATCGCTTTCAAAGGCTTTTGTGTTACGTAAATGAGAATTTATAAAGATATAATTCAGTGTAGGAATCTATTACAGATATTCGAAATTATATTAGCGAATATGTACACCATGTCTGTATATCTCAAATTCTAAGCTGATTAGAATTCTCAACCCTCTTCGTGAGGATAAAATAGAATTAAAAAAAATGATACGAATTAGTCAAAACGAATGACCAAACAAGAAATGCTACTTTTGCTCATTCTGATTAAAGCCTCCTTCGCCAAGCACTCAGCAGCTTCTTGTGAATCTTCTATGTGCCTTATGAGATTCACAGCCTCTTGGTTCTTCATCACCTGATTAATAAATATATTGTCACATTATAAACTCTTTTGTTTGTAAGGATGTTACATTATAACTCTTAAAAACACAAACAATTTTTTTTCATGCTCTTTAATTTGAGACATTGTTTTACTATTACCATGATAAAAGCTTAAAGAATTCAACCAAATTTCATTGCATTGCAATTTTTATGGAGGTGAAATCGCATCTTAATAATAATAATTAAAAATATATATATCAAGGTTATTGAAAAAGATAGTGGTAATTAATACAAAAGTAGTTTAGAATAAATCTCAAAACAAAAAAGTAATTAAATTAGCGAGCAAAAAACGTACTTTTTTTTTCTTCATAGGTATCAATAATAACCCTCATATGATGATATACTTTTTCTTAGGAAATATTCAAATAGGTTTTTCTTTTATAAAAGTATAAGAAGATGAGAGGATTCAAACTCAAGATGAATACTTTATATTAATTGGTCTTTGTGAGTTGAGTTGTAAGCTAAGACAAAATATTTAAATAACTAGAAGTTTAACTCTTGTACCATGAGAAAAATATATCTTTTTTCATATACATAATAAAAGTAAAAATATTATTAAAAAAAAAACTTTCAAGTCAATTAGCAAATCAAGTTGAACCATTACTTTTTGAGTGTTTGAAGTAAGCTTTTAAAGATGAATATATGCATTGTAGTACAAATAAAGTTATCAAATAATTAATTGTCAAAGAAAGATATAATCAAACATCTCTTAGCATGTAATTCAAATCTTACCTCCCATATGCCAGTGCTTGCTAAGATAACAAATTCAGTTCCAGACTTTATTCTTTCAGCAGCAACCACAATTTCAGAGCTTCTTTGAGGCTTCATTCCTGAAAGCTTTCCCAAGTCAAATGCTTGCTATTTTGACCACCCATTCCATTTACACTCAATATCTCATAGATTTTATTCTCACAAGGTAAAAAAATCTACCAGAAATCAGACAAAGGCAGTGAAGGGAAAAAAAAAACAAAACGAAAATACGCACCACGACTAATCTAATGGGACAACCACACAATCCTATAACACTCAACGTAAACACATAGCATAATATCCTAAGTATGTGACGACCCATGGATTTGATTCCATGATCTCAAGGCAAAGAAAACCTTTTGACCACAAAGACAACTAATGATTTGTTAAAAATGGAGCTGAATTAATTGAAATGGGATATAGTGACTTTACGTTCCTAAATTTGGCTGATTATTACCTAGTAATCTCCGTGGCCAACGTTGTTTTGTTGGTTTCTGATTGCAGCTTATTTGATGAGCTAGACCATCTTCACAGATGACAGCTCTATATTCTCCCATACTGCTAATTACCAATTTTTCTCCGTCTATTACTAATGCCGAAGCCGACCCGAGGTTCGATAATTCATTGTCTTTCTGTGAATCTCTTATCTTTGCTTTTGCAATCAAATGTGCTTTCTTCATTGTCTCTTTTCCCTTCCTTTTTATCTGATACTGCAAAAAAATAAAAATAAAGGTGTGAGTTGATTTCCCATGTTTTGTTAAGATATTAATCTTTGTTTGTGGAGCAAGAAATGTTTCAACTTTAAAAGTGTTCAATTTGAATGCATTTTACCTCTTTAAACTTCTTGTCAAAGAACTGTGTTTGCATAAATTTGGTGACTTGGTCACCAAATTTGGGATCAAAAACCCCAAAAAACCACAATTCAAGTTCTTCAATTTGCTCTCTTTGAACCACAACAGAATCATAATCTGACTCTTCCAAAACATTTCTGTAAGAGTGATCCTCCACAACATAATAACCGTGAGTTACCGGCGCCATCCATGACGGATTATTCGTCGTTGATAGCCTTTTCTTCTTCCTCGAATTCCCCATTGGAAATCGTCTCAATCTAAACGCCTACAAAAATATCATCACGTAATGATTTTAGAATTTCCAATTCCTATACTGGTTTTCAGAAAAGTTTTTATCTTTCTTGTAACACATTTCATATTTCAAGAAATGAAGAAGAATAGAAGAAAAAAAAAGCAATGGAACAGTACTTAAAAAAAACCCAAAAACCAAAACTGTAAAATAAAAATAAAAAACAACAAAAAAAAGCTTCATGAAATGGAAAAAGAATGAATTTCTTACCTTGAGTTTGAGACGAAGATCCTTGAGACCAATACCCATTTCTGAAATCTGAAGAAAAGAGAGTTTCGATGAATATGAGAAAATTATAGAGAATATTACCTCACATGGGTCTGTGATATCTTTCCTTGTTTTCAAAGGAAAATGAGAGATTTTCGTGGGATTGTTCGTCAAAGTTTTGCGTTTTTCTTTCTTTGAAAAAAAGAGAACTTTTTTTTTTAATTTTGTAAATTACAAATTAGTGGGAGTGTTTAAAGTCATTAAGTAGGTCTAATTTGTCAATAGAGATATCATAGTGAGAGAGAGATTCTTATCTTTTTAACTCCCATTTTGGGTTTGAATGAATTGGAAAGATAATAATGAATTAAGAATTTTATTATCTCTTTAATATCTTAAAATTCATTATTAAAAAAAAAATCTTAAAATTCATTGAAGTAACGGTCAGTTTCAGCTTTATATTTGGGCAGGTAAAACTTGACCTATTTCCGTGACATTCTTGGGAACAAAAAGATTGATTTCCCTAAAAACTTGCCCATTTGAACCGACACCTTTTCAACTCTTCTGTCCTTCGTGATATTTTTAGCTTCTGAATTCAAATCAAAATTGAATAAGTAGTTAAATCAGAATTAACACTTTCTTTTAACTTTTTTTTTTTGTGAGATATTACGTTAATACGGAGAGGCTCTGGCTTGTGTGAGATCTAATCAGGAATGAAAAAACGTTGTAGTGAAATTTAGTGGGAAGTATTTTTAAAAAAAAAATATTTATATACATAATTAATTTTTTTAATTATGACTGACGGTAATAATGATTATTAACATTATTTCACGACGTTATTATTGATCAACAATCAATCAGAATTCAGAATAGCTAACAAGACATAGTTTGTTGATTAAAGCGTGTAATCCCACACTCAAGAGAGCGGTTTAATGTCACTTCTAATACTTTGTATTAAGGGAAAAAAAATCAATTTAAATAATTATTGTTTGACACGTTTGAAACACTAATAATTTATTATTATCGCGTGATTTATTATTTTGTTTATTTGGTCACGTTGTTAATTATAATAGCAACCAAGTGAAAGGATTTCATACTGAATTTTTTCATCATATTTTATGCTATTTCTCAAATTTATTAGAAGCACCAATGTGTTTTGGCATATGGTTTGTGAGCGGTAATGGCTAACAAAATGGCTGGTTTCATGGAAGAGATGGTCAATTGCAACGTACAAGCATATGGGACGGTGGGATCATGGTCCATGCCTTCAAGAGGGGGGGCCTCATTCATGCAATCCTTCAAGAGGGGGCTAAAAATTTATCTATATTATTTGCCATCATGAGTTGGCAAACTTGCATTTGATAGGGGATTTTTTGAATTGCTAGATTTATTGGAGTTGTTAATTATTATTATTATTCGGAGAAGATATTTTAGGAGAATTATTAAAGTGTAAGAATTCAGTGTTATTATGATTTGAGGTTGACTAAGAGCAATGGGTTACAGTTACCCAACATAAATTAAATAAATGGCTTAAAAGAACATAAATTAAATCAAGAGAGGAAAACACAAAGATTAACAGAAGAGAGAGATTAAGGGTACGATTGAAATTCAACTTTTATCATTTAAAGTGGACTAAGTCAAAGAGCAATAAGCCAAGTGGAATGTCATGAATAAGAAGGAAACAGAAACTTATGCCAAAAATGAAAAAAATTTAAAAGGTCATTTGGTTACCAGGTTCGGGTTATTAAGCAGGGTGTTATTAAACAGGGAATTGTTAAGCATGAAATTGTTAAGCAGGGAGTTGTTAACACTTTATTTGGTTTGTATAAAACAGTGAGTTTGTTAGATGTAAAATATGCTGAAATAGTGAAAATAGATCGGTTTGTTGAGGGGGGTTAACAAACTCATCATATTGAGTTTGAAAACTGAGAAACAAACATTGATTAGAGTTGTGTAACCCCAACTCACTGACCCCTAAATTCTTTTTAAAACCCAATTTGTCCTTTTTCTCCCTTACAAATGATCATTACTAAGAATAGAGAATTTTGCGCATTAATGGTCACTAAAAGGGGTCAATTCCTTGTCAATTCAACCATTTTTTTCCCTCCTTTTTTCAAAGAAGTTGATTTTGTGATTGAATAAAAACAAAACTGAATAATAAAGACATATGCACAAGGCTTTGCAAAAATTCTCAGGCAATTATGGACGAAGAGATCATCAGAATTTAAATAATTTTCTTTTTCAAAGAGAACTTAAATATTTACCAGAGACCGTTTTCGGAGTAGAAAAGGGTCGGCCATGGAATGGAATCAAAAGACACGATTATCTTCTCAGGTTGACCGCCACGTTAAAGAGAAAATATAGCATCTTTGTATTAAACAAATAGCTCGGCTAAGCAAAATCTTCCCAAATGACGAGACAAGTTTAATTTTCATAGCATCAATACAATAACAAAGTAAACCAGCTCACAAACTAGACAACAGCAAGTATATAATTAAAAAATTACTTATTTTTAATTGTATAAGAAAAATAATTAATTACATCTTGCTATCCCTATATTTTATGACTAATTTAACCACGTCCCTAAGGTTGTTTTTATAATTTAACTAATCTTTATATTTAATTTGATAGTTATGAGATAGATAGATACTGAACTTGATAAATTAAAGAGGAAAATTTGAACTCTCATTTCATGGCAATTAACACATCTAGGGACAAAAAAGTTGTGACATAAAAAGAAAACGAGTAAATGGGAAGTTAACGCAAACGGATGGGAAGATAAGTAAGACTTCTACAAAATGCTTGTAACTATAAAAACAACCACCTATAGAATCTGATGAAAAGTTGACAGTAAAATGAATCTTTATGATTCACTCTTCTTCAGCTTTGCAAGCTCTTGCCTAACCAATCCAGCCCTCTGCATATATCAAAATCCAAAAAATTAGAATTCATACACTTACTCATATTAACCATAAAAAAAATTTAAATCGTTAGCCGGACAGGAGAGCCAAAGAAGATGCGATTATCACTAACCTTAATCTTTGCCAACATAAGCTTGAACCTGTCGAAATCATTAAGCGATGCTCTTCTCTTCTGAACAATCAGTTTTCTACCCCATGAACTGTTCTCCCATTTCTTCTGAACATCTGCTCAGTTAACAAAACAATTAAGCACAGAAAAAGAGGGGGGGAAATGTCAAATGAACAATCACAGGGAATCGCTCCATACCCCCAACTGTCATAGCTTCAATCAGTTCCTTTTTCTTTGGAACCCTCTTGATATCAATTTTGATATCTGTCAACGAGAGTCTCTTAAAATTCATTTGAGATCTCTCCATATCAGGGGCATCAACCAAAGCCTGCACATATCGTAGTTGGAAATTCAGATGAAGACTTGAAACAAATCAGAACCACAACACGGAGTTACATATATAGAAGTCAGAAGTGCCCTCATAAATCAGCCACTAGAAAATTATAGAATTAATGAACACCAATATCAAAACTATCCCACTTAGAGAAAGTAATTTTCCATGATTAATAAGTTGGCATCAAATCCCAATAAAACTCAATCGAACATCCGGTCCAAAAATGCTAAGAGAAACTCCTCTCATTATCAATTGTTTTTAGAGGAAAACTCATGCTTAATACCATCTTAACAATTATCAGATTCCATCTCAAAACCAATTGGTAATGAGAGAAGTGACTGCCAAATATGAATCAAACCAAACACATTCTTAAAATCCTAAATAAAAAGCCAATCCATACTATTTCAACAAACTAAGGATTAACTATCATACGCGAGCCAGAAATGTTAAAAATGTCAAAACTAACAAAAGAAATTAAAAACATATACACAAAAAAAACGAGTATAATTTAGCAAATTCTTCACAAAAAACCAAATTTAAACAGAATCAATGATAAATTAACTGTCTTTAAATGAACTTATCGTGGAAGGAGAGAAATTAAAGCCTCTACTTTCCCAAAACTAAGCAAAAACCAAACAGTATAGTAATTGCAAAGAGAAATCTAATGTTAATGGGGAAAGAGGGGTGAGAGAAAAAGAAGCATACTCGATTTTGGTCAATGACATCAACGATAACAACGAGCTTTCCATATTCTTCACCGTAATTGACAAGGGCTACCCGCCCGATCTCAATGAACCTCTTGAACGGCTAAATAAATTTGAAAAAAAAAAAAAAACATAAACAGATTTATTCAATGGAGAAGAAAATGAGAGAGAGAGAGAGAGAATTTCACCATTTCCGGCGGCTTCTCTTGGCCTTGGGTGACTGAGATAGACTGTGGCAGAGCGGCTAACGAAGAGGAGGAAAAACCAGAAAATTTCTATCGTCTTTTATAGGATAGTCCAATCTAGGGCTTCTGAAATTTATTGGGCCGATGAGGCCCATTTTGTCTCTCTATTTTATGATTTAAAAATTTTCGTGGGCCTTCATCGGCCCTAATTTAAAATCATAAATATTTCACTCTCTTTATAACTACATTTTTATTTAGATTTTATATTTAGGGAAAATTTTGTGAGTGGTAAATTTTTTTATTTTTCTTTTTTTACAATGATCACATATCAGTTTTTTCAATGGTTAAAAATAATATTTTTTAAGAAAATGAAAATAAGTTTTGAAATTATGGTATTGTTTAAAAGTATTTGTAAATATAATTTTTTTTCAAATAAATTAATTGTTTATTGACGGTAGTTTTGATAATCATCATTGATTTATGTAATTTAGTTATGGTTAAATTAAAAAAGATACCCTTTTTGGAAAATTTAAAAAAAAAAGATATTTTGATCATCACTAATTAACGTATTAAAAAATTTATCATCTTTTTTTTATTATTTTAAAAAATATTATAGAAATACTTACTAGAATTACAAGCCCCCTTTGTTTTATTTTGGTACTAGAAATACTAATTTCATTTGGCACTTTAAAATGATCAATTTTATTCCTTTAATATTTTTACATGAAAAATGATTTTAACCTTTGACCACTTTGATATTGATGTCATGAACAACCTAGTTTTTTTATTTAAAAAAAATAAGGATGAGGATGGAAAATGGAATTCATTTGATTGGACTTATATATATTTATTTATTAAACTATAAAGAGGAAATTAATATTTTAAAAAAATTTCAAAAATATAATTTTTCCCTTTTAACCCAAAACAAACTTGGAACTCAACCCCCCACACATGCCTTTAAAATAATGTCAAAAGGACATATTCCAAAAGTCATTATATTGGAATCTCTCTATAAAAAAATATGAATAGGCCTAATCCAAGATTTTTGAAACTTATCTCTGATGCCTTGAAGATAAAGTATTAGGGAAAAGGACAAAATAATTCATAGAAAGATAATTTAGATTGAGGGATGACAAGTTACAATTTTTATTTTTAAATTATTAAGTATAAATCAGGAGAATGCATTCATTAAGGTTTAATAGTTAACCAATTGAATCTAAGTTATTTTTTTTCTCTTTTTTTCGTTGGTTAACATTGCAGAGTAAAATTTTTAGAGCATCCAAATAAAGAAAAAAGGGAAATAACTCTTAAAGTTGGACAAAATGAACTCCTTTACTGTATCTGATATGTTTGAATACACATGAAGAAGAAAAGATTGGATTCACTATTAACAAATCAGTTTAACAAAATGCAAATTCAATGTCTTAACACACAAACCGGACCACCTCTCAGTGTCTTCTTCTTGAAGTTATGAAAGGAGTTGAGCCAAGACTGGGTGACAGACCTTGCTGCAGTAAAGGGGTCACTGGCATCTTATTCTCTTTTGAGCATAATGTGTGAATTGGACTCAATGCTACTGTTCCTTCATTCTGATTCTGTGAAGTAAATATGAAATTCAGTCACAATGATATATAAAAAGAAACAAATGAACAGTAAATTTCATCCACATAATGTTTGTCTTGTGGTTTCTTCTTACCGTCAAGTCGGAAAGAATTTGACTGTATTGTTCTGGCACTCCCCCGGTTGTCTTCAATGGAGATGATGATATTTGTTGAGAAAGTTCTCTATGATTTCCACAGAGTGTAAATATATTTTGAATTCTCAATTTTCTTGAGAAAGCTGTGTCCTTGTTGTTTTCATTGTTGTTTATCAATCCAATGCCAATCTCTGATCTCTCCTTTAGAATATCGTCTTTGTCCGGGGTTCTGCTAGCGACATCCGGTTTCGTTTCAAAGGGTTCTTCAACTGTACAAACTCTCTTTTCCTCTATAATCTCCTTCTCTTCCTCTTCTACCTCGTCTTCCTCGAACACAGTACTTAGACATACTCTATCATCATACCTTGATGAAAAGACATCATGGTCTACTGCCTCATTCACTTTATTCAGCAGGCTTTCAATAGTGTTGTTGCTAGGTTGGTGATAATTGGAAACACCGATGTATTTCACTTCACGAATTGGTTCTTGATCATCCATGTCCAAGTCCATTGACTTCACCATCTCTACATCTGAACTGGCACACACTCCTATAAACCTTTTGGCTAGCCTGAAACTGTCCATGTCCCTTGACTTGTTTACATCATTGTTTGCATCCCTTGAGTGCAAAAGTTCGAATTCGATTTCCTCCAACCGCCGTCTCAGCATTTCAACTTCTTGTTGTTGTTGTAGTATCTTTTCTTCCATCCTTCTCCTTTCCAATTCAACAAATTCATTGGCCATTCTCTGGCACTCCTCCAATTTCCTTTCCAACTCAAGTTTTAGAAGTTGAGTCCTCTCATTCACCTTTGAATTGATCTCTTCCTCACTTGCCCCTGATCCTTTTTCTCCCACTACCTCAAGCTTAGCTCTCAATTCAGCTACTTCTTCCTCTTTCTTCAAGAGCTCTCTGTGGGCATCGTTGCGCTCTTTCTCTCGGAGTTTGTTCTCTTTTTGTAGCTTAAAGATAAAATCATCCATTGCTTCAATCCTTGATCCCAGAATAACTGCAGATGCAGAATCATCAGCGCCATTTTTATCCTTTGTCGGTGTATGAGGACCACGGACAATGCACTTGGCTTTTGCACCATATTCAAGAGTGGAGATCGTCTTGTGTAATTCCTTGGGATCTGGACTCGCACACAAGATCATCAAAATTTTTGACTTATCATCCTCGAAAGAATCCTGTACCAAAAAGAACATAATAATCTTATAAGAAAACCAGCAAATTTCCAGACCATCAATTTTACCTAGGTGAAGAAAAAGAGCTACCTGCAAAAGCATAGTCAATTTACTGTCTCTAAAAGGCACATGAGAGTCACCATTGGCAATTGATTCAACCACTCTTTTCAGTGCAATGTTACCTTGGTTAATCTTTCCTGTCTGTGATTGTATGCAAAAATATATAGCTATTAAAATACTTGTTACAAAAATACAGCAAATAACCAATGAGATATGATTCTAAACGCCCCCGATTTACCTGCATTTTTGCTTCTAATCCAACTTGACCGGCTTGCTCTATATTTTCCGAACCAGCCATATCGACGAGTATTAGACGTCCCCCAACAGTTGGTACATCAAGAATCATCTATGCAGATTTTAATAGTATGATAACCAAATAATAATTAAAAAAATTCATTTTATCCAGGTAATGAAAACAAGTACAAACCATACCATGCAATGGCTTCTAGAACTCCTCTCATTACAAAGAGTACTTTTGACAATCCTTCTTTTCTCCACTTTCTGAATCTCTTTTGAAATCTTTCCTGCTTCATTTCCAGATAGATAAGTGGCATTCTTTGCCTTCTTTCCCATCACTTCAAGCTTCACCTGCGTAAACAATACGACAAAATTTCAATCCTAAAAAGCAGACCCCATTTTCTCATCTATAAAAAAACAAGCACTCCATTAGCTAAATTTCTACATAATCACATCATAGACTCCATTTTCCAAATTATCAAAACCAGCATCACTATTCTAGATAAATTAACATAACCGATAATTCAAGAGATAAGAATTGAGAGGATCCATTACCTTGGAGGCACAACCCTTATGCCAATTTAGTCCAAATCCTCCTGCAGCATTGCTTGACAAAAGATCATAAATTTCCTCATTATAAATCTCAAGAACAGTGACTTGGACAAACATATTGTGACCCTCTTCATCTCCTTCTTCCCCAAGAATATCCCTCAAAGACTGATACACAATTCCTGGCTGTTTAGAACAGCCAAACATAGTATGACTCTTACCCGAACCCGTTGGTCCGTACATCATTATTGTACATTTATCTCCTAGTTTAACAGAATGAATCCTTGATTTAACGTATTTCTTGTAAAACGTATCAAGGTCTTCCTCTTCAGACAAAGAGATACCATCAAGGCTGAAATCACGATACCCGAAATCGGCACGAACCCGAACATTCTGCCCATCTGGGTTTATCTGCAGAATCGAAATGGGTTTTTCTTTCCGGTCTAAATAATCTCGGATCCGGCCGATAACTTCAACTGGGTGCTCAGATTGAGTGTCTTTAAAGGCAGAATTGGGAAAAGGAGAAGTGACCGTTCTTGTGGAATTGAAATTGAGTCGCTTCGATTGAGGAGTTCTTAACTGGCTTGTATGACCCGGATTTGATTTAGACGAAGGAGTTGGAGCCATTACAGTAATCAAAGAGATCTGCAGAAGCAAGAAAGGATTTTTCAACTTTGAGAGATCAAGAAAATGAGGTAAAACTTTTGGGGGGGAATTTCCAAGATTGATTACAGATCCGAAAGGGTAATAGAAGAATTCAAGATTGAGTTGAAAACACGATTAAGAGAGAGATAGAAAGCTAATTTAGGTAAGGATGAGGAAATATGGAAAGCTGTAATGGAAGAAGACAGGATGAACGGGAAAAATGAATAGAAAGGGGGAAAGTCCTAATCATGATTTTGAAGTTCAAATAAAATATAGCCGTTACAATTTCTAACGTCTAGCCGAGGATGCAATCTGATGGCTAGAAATAGACGAATAAGAGAAACGTACGGCTCTGGTAATTTAGGGAAACTTTTAAATTAAAAGAGGTAAAATGGTCGGGTCGGGTCTAATCAAATTGAGACATCTGAATAAGGATTGGGTCGGGCTCGGACCTTATGAAGCATGGTTTAAAATATTAATAATTATCATCCACATGTAGTTTGAAAAGATTGTAGTTATAATTAATATTAATATTTTAATTGTTTTTATTTTAAAACAAATATTTAAGTGTTTGTGTTTTATTAAAACACTTGAAATTGATATTAAATTAAAGTAGCAAATAAATTATAGTGACGTAATTGGATTTTTGTTTCAGAATAATTAATGAAGGATGTTTAAGATTTTAAAGTTAGAGAGGAGATAAAATAATTTCATTTTTAACTATGATATACTAAAGACTTTTAGTAAAAAAAAAAGTTCTTTCTTAATCATTATTAAAAAAAAAATTAAGAATAGCAAAATTATGAGAACGTGATACTTAAAAATATAAAACATGTGTTCATTATTATATATTTATGAATTAAATAAGGGTAAAATACGTTTTTGGTCCCTATAGTTTCACTTTGGTTTCATTTTCGTCCCTGTACTTTCAAAACTGACTTTTTTCGTCCCTGTACTTTCCAAAACCCACTTTTTTAGTCCTTCTGTTAACTTTTTTTTAGTTGGTCGTTAGTCATTGGTGACATGGTATTTTTAATGACGTGGCAGGTTGACTTGATTTTTTTATCAATATTTTTAATATTATATATTTTAATGTGGCAAATTGTTTTAGTTTCCTCCTCTCTCTCCTCTCTCTACCATCTATCTTCTTGGGTATCCTTATTCTCCATCGCCATTTTCGCTCGGATTATCTTCAGCTCTCGGTTCGTGGCTTTAAGCGAGAGAGCGTAGAGGTGGGTTCTCAGTTAACGCTTTTCAGATCTCGTTTCTCTTCCAGCTTCAAGTTTCAGATCAATTTTCCATTTGAATTTTTCGAATCGAAGGGTAGGGGTTCTCGGTTTCACGTTGATTATCATGATGGAGAGAACTGACCAGTGGTGAACTTCACAGATTTTTCACTCAAATTCGTCTCGAATTTTATCTTCCATGGCCGGTGGTTGGATCGCAAGGAAGAGAACTCTCAGACTGCTCCGTTTCTCATTAACTCCATGACAGAAACTCGTAGCTTGGGGCATTCTCTTGGATTAAAAACGAGGAGGTAGAGAGTGTTCAGGTCTCAGTTTAGGGCTTAGAAGAAGAAGCAGACCGAGAGCCGATTCATGACCAGCTGGTTTTGTTCCCGTGTTGGATTTTGTAGCTTCGATTTCTTCAACTTCATCTTCAATGGCTGCCGTGAGGAAGAGAAGTTCTGGAATTTAGTAAATAATCACATCAACTTCCATTGAACCGAGGACAGAGGCGGCTTCTCCCTTGGATTTTGCTTGAATCCATTTCATCTCTCGATTCACCACGGTGATCTTCATCAATTGGAGAAGATGAGAAGACGAGCGTCGCTTGCTTCCTCGGTTCTCGGTGGCGTGGAGAGAGAGAAATGAGTTATGTCACATCTCAGGCTGTCACTACAACTTCTACTGCCATTATTGGTCTGAGAGATTCGGATCTCGTTCCTTAGCTTGTTGAACTTTGCCATGGGTAGTTCTTCTTTCTTCAGCATGGTTTTTCTGGAATTTGGATCTTGGTCAATCGTTCCTCATCCGTTTCGATTCCTTGAAGATTCTTCTCGAATTTGGATCGAATTTCATCGATCTTTTCACGAGCAACGGCGATGGCGATGGGATCGGGGCGTGGACCGAGAGAAATAAGGGAAGACCAGATTTGGGTTATGTTATTGGGAATAGAGAGGAGAGAGAAAGTTATGAGAGAGATGAGAGATGATAATTTTAAAATCAATAAAAAATATTGTTTTAAAGTACTAAAATGCCACATCATTTAAAATTTACCATGTCAGCTTGCCACGTCATAGAAAATACCTTGTCAGCGAGTGACTAACAGTCAACTAACAGAAAAGTTAACAGAAGGACTAAAAAAGTGGGTTTTGGAAAGTACAGGGACGAAAAAAGTCAGTTTTGAAAGTACAGGGACGAAAGTGAAACTATAGGGACCAAAAACGTATTTTACCCATTAAATAATTATATACAATTAAATTAAACTGATAAATAATAACATGTTTAAAAAACATCATAACAAATTTAAAAGTGAATATTTCTAATTAAAAATGACAAATAATTACAATTAAAGTGATTAAATTAAATATAAATGTTTTCTTACTAATTATTTGTATTTGGTTTAAGACGTGAATATTAAATATAGGGCCAACATAACTCAACTAGTTAGGTCTCCCTTCTTTTGATGTCAAAGTTTCGAGTTCCCTTCTCCACTTTAATATAATATTGAAGAAGAAGGAAAAACAAAAAAAAAAACTAAACTAAACTAAATAGGGGCAAGTGGAGATAATTATTTAAGTGGTAAAAATTGTATTGAATTGTTTTTTGAATAAGTAGTAAAAATTAGAGAAATTATATAAAAACATCAATTTTTACATGGGAAGAAATAAATTTTCAAAGAAATCCGCCCTGATTAAATACGAGTTTATGATTCTCTAATATCTGATTCCAATGCCACGAACCAAACGCTTGAAATGTTAGAGAAGAATGTGTCTAAATTAGTGGGAACATTACCAATTGTAATTGAATCGAATGTGTTTACCCTTGCAACTTAGAAAGATCAATCGGGAAAGGAAATGATTTACGTGGTCGATGAGATTACATTACAGCTAATTGCATTGCGAGGTATATTAGCTTTTGTTGTTAATACTTTTGCATAATTTTTATTAATTAATAGTAAGAGTAGTTAATACTTATGCTGGTTTTCTTTTCTTTTTTATTTTATTTTAATTTGCTAATTAGTATTTAAAATTTATAGTTTTTGTAAGGTTATAAATAGCTACATTTAATATTGTATTTCGTTGATAATGTTGAGATTGAAATCATTTTGAGTCTTCTCTCTATTCCGTGATATAAATTTCCTTGTTTAGGCTATAGATTTGGCTTAACTTCACATCAATTGGTATCAGAGTATCGTGATCTTGCTTAGACTATGGATTCAGTCTAGTTCCACGTCAATATTTTTTAAAAAAAAATGTTAAAATGAAACCTTAAACTAAAATAACCAAACAAACCAGGACCCAAAAACTCAATTTACTAAGTCAATAGTATATGTTTGGCTTAACTTCACATCAAATGTCTGCCTATTGACTATTGTCAACTTTCAAAGTCAATGGTATATGTTTTCATCAAAAACTCAATTTACTAAACTTTATCCAGAGATTTGAATTCACAAAGATGGATAGAGAGTGCCATCCTTTATTGAGTGGAAGAAAAGGAAGAGACATCAAATTCATTCATGGTTTCTCCTCTTATGAGATGCAATCATTGAGCAGCATATGTGAGTCAATTCTGCCTCCATTGCCAATAAACTCTTTGGCTGGACAAACCAGCCAGAGCAAGGCTGTGAAGTCATTCTATCAAGCTTCTGGATCTCAATCTCCAATCCCTGATCAGGTCAATAACTCTAATTCCCTCTACTTCATGTTTTTTTTTGTTAATATCTACATTGTTCGGGTTAGTTTACGCGCACCTCGACTAATCTCACGAGACAACCACACAACACAGGTTGCGGAGTTGCTGGTGAAAAGGGGATTGAGAGAAGCTGTGATATTGGTGAGGGTGATTTTATGGGTGATGGCTACAAAACTAGGGACATTATTGCTTTGTGGATGTCTTTGTTTTGGAAGGAAGTGGCCATTCATTTATAGTTTCTCAGAGATATCATTGGAAAAGAGGGAGAAGGTTCTTCAGAAGTGGTTTAAGCACAAGTTTCTGACTCCTATTAGACTTGCATTTGTTTACATCAAAGTCCTTTGCCTTTTTGCTTTCTTCTCTAAGGTAAATTTGCTTTTCTAATGCTGTGATTATGCATCTTTTTCTGTTGTGTTCTTCCCCCTTGCATTGCTTATTTTTATTTTTTCAGGCAGAAATTTCTCAAATTAGAGGTAAATGGAAAGGAAATGAATGAAATTCATATGAAGAAAATATTAAAAAAAAAAATATTCCTTTTAAATGGGCTGAAGGATGAGTTAGGAACAACTGACCCTCCACAATTTTATGATATTGTCTACTTTAAACTTAAGTTTATATGACTTTATTTTTTATCTTATCCAAAAGGTCTCATACCAATGAAGATATTTCACTCTCCTTATAAATCTATTATCATCCTATTTGCATCCAACACCGGAAAAAAAAAAGTTTGAGATTTCCATTGAGTCCTTCACAAGCTTTTTTTTTTGGGGGGTGTAAACTTTCTTGCTCTGTTTCATAATTTTCAGTAATCTACCAATAATATCCTATATTTTGGTAAAGTCCAACAGCAACAGCACATGGAAATTAACGAAGACTCTTAAATGATTGTTGACAAAAAATAAAGAAACTTAAATGATTGTTGACCAAAAAAAAGAACTTAAATGATAGCATTGAAACTTTTTCCTACAAAAAACAAACTAAAGACTAAACCACCAAATGTTTATTATGACTAATTGAGCATGAATTGCATTAAAACCTAAATTACAGCCTGCACTAAAATTATAGTTTACACTTTTCCTGTTAATCATATTTATTTCTAATAATTTTTTTTTTTTGGATGAGTGAAAGCTTCCATGTCATTGTTGTCTCAATTAGGCTAGGAGTTTGAGACCGGGTGTTTTTAATATAACATTTTTTCTATAAACATTTCTAACTGTTTCGGGTTTTTAGAAATTTCAAAAACATTTTAATGATAAAACCAAACATCATAAAAAAATTGAAAAATATATTTAGTGGATGAAAAACACTTTAAAATCCATATTGAACTCACCTTAAGACGGAGTGAATTTCTCAACTAAAAAAAAACCAGCAATCTATAATTGTTAGCAAGTTTTGGGACCATATTGAGTTAATGCAGTATTTCTTCTCCTGCTGAACTTTCAAACATTGTTACTAAATGGTGATTCAGATTCCAAATTCACGAGTTTCATGCATTTCCCAGGTTGATGAAAAGGGAGAAAATCCTGCTTGGGAAGCCATTGGATACCATAGAGAAAAAATAGAAACTGATGAGAAGTTGCCTAAAATTCAAGATAAGAGACCCCTTCAGAAAGGAATAGTAGAAACTATCAACTTAAGTGACTTATCATTTGTTCAATGCCTCACCAAAAAAGGACTTAAGGTTACTCAAGATTCCAAACAGAAGATTCACAAGATCAAATGTGACGTCGTAGTTGTCGGTTCGGGCTGTGGTGGAGGTGTTGCAGCAGCCGTTCTTGCGAGTTCCGGGCACAAAGTCCTTATCCTTGAAAAAGGAAACTATTTTACTTGTACAGATTATTCTAGTCTTGAAGGACCCTCCTTTGATCAACTCTATGAATCAGGTGGGATTCTCCCTACCACTGATGGGAAAATATTGCTTATGGCAGGATCAACGGTCGGTGGTGGTTCCGCTGTTAATTGGTCAGCTTGTATTAGGACACCAGATACTGTTCTACAAGAATGGACTGAAAACCAAAAGATTTCACTGTTTGGCAGTCATGAATATATATCTGCAATGGATGTTGTTTGTAAAAGGATTGGTGTAACCAACAACTGTTTACAAGAGGGGTTCCAGAATCAAGTACTACGAAAAGGTTGTCAAAATCTCGGGCTAAAAGTCGAAACGGTGCCACGAAATTGTCACGAGAATCATTATTGTGGATCTTGTGGTTTTGGTTGCAGAAAAGGAGAGAAACAAGGGACTGACTGTACATGGCTTGTTGATGCTGTAGATCATGGTGCAGTAATACTAACAGGGTTCAAGGCTGAGAAATTCATATTGGTAAGGAACAAGAGTGAAAGCAAAAGAAACAAAAAGTGCATAGGAGTTCTGGCAAAATCTTTAGGCAAAACTATGGGGGGAAATTTGCAAATCGAGGCCAAAATAACGATTTCGGCTTGCGGTGCTCTTCTGACTCCGCCGCTAATGATCTCAAGTGGATTGAAGAATCAGCACATTGGCAAGAACCTCCATCTCCATCCCGTTTCAATGGCTTGGGGATATTTTCCTGAATCAAGTTCAGATTTCAATGGCAAGGCGTATGAGGGTGGAATAATCACATCAGTCCATAAGGTAGTGTCAGGTGTCTCAGATTCTAATGTCAAAGCCATCATAGAAACTCCTGCATTAGGACCAGCATCATTTTCTGCCTTGCATCCATGGGTGTCTGGACTTGACATGAAGGAGAGAATGGTGAAGTATGCGAGAACTGCACATTTGATTACGATAATTCGGGATTTAGGTTCTGGAGAAGTGAAATCTGAGGGTAGAATAAGCTACAAGCTAAATGCAACAGATAAAGAAAACATCAGAGCTGGGATGAGAAGGGCATTGAGCATTCTCGTAGCAGCTGGAGCTGTCGAAGTTGGCACTCACAGGAGTGATGGACAGAAAATCAAATGCAAAGGAATGGGGAAGAGGGAAATGGAGGAGTTTTTGGATGTGATTTATGCAGAGGGAGGGCCTATGTCACTGTCAGAGAATTGGACATTCTATACCTCTGCACATCAAATGGCGAGTTGTAGAATCGGGTTGAGCGAAAGAGAAGGTGCAGTTGATGAAAATGGGGAGAGCTGGGAAGCAGAAGGGCTCTTTGTCTGTGATGCTAGTGTTCTGCCAAGTGCAATTGGTGTCAATCCCATGATCACCATCCAGGCTGTTGCGTTATGTATCGCTAATAGAATCGTCGATTCTTTGAAAAAGACAGCTTGAAAAGGGAAGAGAGACACAATGGGAATATAGCCAAATGGATTCCAGGCCAGTAAAAGAAAGTTGATTTGTGAGAATTACACCAGAAAGAGAATTGGGTCCCTTTTACTTCACATTTGAATCTGAAAACTGTCGAAACAATCGGATTTGATTCATAAAATCAAGATAACATTGAAGTTGGTGGCAACAATAACTATGAAACTTCATGAAAAGCAAGTTAAATGATCATCTTTAATCTGACAGATGGTCTTAAAAAATGGTCTCATATTTTGGTTTCCCTCATGAATATGCTATATGGACTTGGCATTGATTCAAAAATCTCTTTCATATTTGCTTTAGTATAAAGCATGAAAGTAACTTTCTTAAATCACAACTTGGGGGAGTTTTGATTGAATTCACATCAACTTTCTCATTTCACACATATTTATTACATTAGAAAAGCATGAATCATAAGTTTTTCATCCTCTAATTTATTTGGAAGCATTTTTTTTATAAAAAAAAATTATTATAATCTTTTTCATAAGAAATTACTTGTATTACTCGTTTGGTTTCCCATCTGTTTTGATATTTATGTAAATATGAAATGTAGTGGCAACTTCAAAGAAATTTATTGGATTTCTTTCCTAATAACCACAATGTCAACTATAAACGGGTGTATATCCATCTTAAGAGGTGTGAGTTCAATCTCAATATCCTTTCCCAATTTGTACTAAAAAATCACATCACGAATTGTCTGTTTGGGATGATTTTAGGAAATGTTTAAAAGTGTTTTTGATAATCATTAAAAGAAATATTTTTAAACACTTTCAAAACCTATCTCAAACAGGCTCGAAGAATAAGAGAAGCAAAATAATGATAGCTAGAGAGTATATTTCAATAGAATTTACCTTGCAATTTAACATGAAGGTCTTTCTCTTTTTTTAAGTCCAAAAGCAAACTTTTAGGAAACATCCTCGTTTTTTCAGCGGCTCTTGGGAATCAAAAGTCCGGTGTCGATTTCTAAACCCAAACGATAAAATAATATTCTAACTTTCCCTTGCATTTTCATCACACCCTTCCTTACAACTTCCAAATGTTTATGGTCACTAGGATTCAACTCCGAGTGAGTTTGGGATAACTTTTGATGAAAGTATTTTTAGAAATTTCAAAAAAAATATTTTTATCCCGTGTTAAATATTACACAAAAATTGATTTTTTTTTAATAATAAACACTTTAAAAGTCATCCTAAACTCACTCTTAATATTTATATTCTCTCTCAAATTAGATATTTGAATCTCTTCCCCGCATATTTAATATATAAAAATTACTCATATTTATATTATAATTTATTATTTATATTAATGAAAAATATGTGATTGTGAAACCTTAAATTTGTGTAGTCTATATTTAGATATAGATAAATTTTATTATATGACATTTTATGAATTGAAGTTTTAAAAAATTAGATCTTTTTTTAAATGACATTTTTTTAAAAGTGTGGGTTAGGGTTTCCCACCTTCTTTGAGTGAGGACTGAGGGACGAAAAAAATATTATTTTTAAAAATATCAAATTATAAAATGTCATTTAAACCTTTCTTTGAGTGAGGGACGAAAAAAATGTTATTTTAAAAATTATCAAATTATAAAATGTCATTAAAAAAAACTACTCAAATAATATACGAGTTTATATGCACTCGAAATTAAATAAAATGAAAACCACTTTACTATAGTAAATTTATTGGTTAAAAAAATATAATGAGAAATTTATAGAAATGACCCTCAAAATTAGAGTTTAAGGAGTTTCAACCTCCACATCTCATTTTATATATTTTTTACCCTTTGCTAATGTCACTACCATATGAAAAGAACAAAAAACACATTTTAAAGTCTTTGACCCTTTAAAAAAATACAAAAAACCTTAAAACTCTCTCATCTATGTTATTCTTTTTCTTTTTTCTTCTATAATAAAACCAAATCCACACATCATCATTCATATCTTCTTATTTTCAAAAATCATTTTTAAGTAATATAGATTGAAACTTGTTTTTTTAAAAAGATAAATGTTCAGAAAATATTGGATGAGCTTCTATACAATTTCTTCTAATTCAACACACTAAAACCACATAAATCATCTCTCACTTGAATATGGAAAAAAAAAATTATGGAAAATTTAGTTAAAAAAATTAACTTGGAATGGATCACTTTTTTTCCCATAATTTTTTTACAAATTTTGCGTATTTGTTGCCATAACTTCTTCACCCAATATCTATTCATTGAATCTAATTTCGTAGCAATCTCAATTATGTAAGAAAAATTATGTGTAAAATACCCCTTCAAACATACTTTGAATGATCAGACAAATCATGATCTATCTGATTTTCAGAAGAAAAAAAATTTAAAGAATTTTCCAGATTTTTTTTAGAAATTGTGTAAAATTGTGTGTTCAATTATGTTTTTGGTGTTTTAAAATAGATGAGTTTGTATGCAACATTTTAAAAGAACAAAGGTGAGAGAAATTTAAAGTTTTTTTTTTCTAAATCAAAGGGTTTTAAATGGTATTTTGGTCTTTTCACTCATTAGTGACATAAACGGCCTAATTTTGGAGGTCATTTTTAAAAATACCCAATAATGTGGGGTAGAAAACAACATCATTAAACCAAACTCTATTTAAAAAAAAAATAAAGAAAGAAAGAAAACAACCAAACAAAACAAACCTACCGGTGATAGTGGGGCCACTTTTGATTCGTCAGACTAAGACCGTGGTTGAGTCTCGGTCTTCCGCCGTCGCAACCTCCGGCTTCCACCCATCCTGTGATCGATCAAAGTCAAAATAACCATTTAATAATATATTCAATTTAATTAATTAATCAATCTCCATTATCATTCTATAAATCCCATTTCCAATTCTAAAGTTTCAACGATCACTCTCTAAATCTCAGATACCCTTTGTTGAATTTGATCAAACTGTCGCCGTTATGTCTGATATAATCAACAAAGCCTGGAAAAGATATCTTCTTCAACTTCAGAAACACCCTCTTAGAACCAAGGTTTTCTCCATCTCTTCAATCTCATTTTTTTCTATTCTTTGATTTGAAGCATCTTATTTAATTTTTATTTTTATTTAATTTTTTTTAAATTCAGGCAATCACTTCTGGGGTTTTAGCTGGTTGCAGTGATGCAATTGCCCAGAAGATTTCTGGGGTCAAAAAGATTCAATTAAGAAGATTACTTCTCTTAATGGTATGATTATCTTTTGTTTTTCTTTGTTTTATTTAAGATCCAAAGATGGAAGATTGTTTCTTTCTTGTTATTTTGATAAATTTTAAGTTCCAGATGCACATAAGCTGACCCGAACACTCATATATATGATTTTTAATTGCTGTCCAGCTCTATGGCTTTGCTTATGCTGGACCATTTGGGCATTTCTTGCACAAATTTATGGATGCAATTTTCAAGGGAAAGAAAGACAATACTACTGTTGTAAAGAAGGTTATTAATTTCTTGTTGAATTTTTTTAGTCATTTGGGTTAGTGTATTTGATTTTTCTTGTGGCTGTTTATTTTCCTACCAATTTATTGATGGACCAAAATATTTCTTTTTTCTTAGGTGTTGTTGGAACAATTAACTAGTTCTCCTTGGAACAATATACTTTTCATGATGTACTTTGGCTTGGTAGTTGAAGGTAAGAAAATGAATGAACACTTCCATTTTATAATATATATCTTCACTTTTGTTTACATTATCGTTAATGTCATTATTTTACTCTTCGTTCGTATCAATCTCTTTGACATAATCGTCTTTGCAAGCCCTACTCGTTTGAGAAAAAGGAAATATCTTTGTTTTGTTTTTTCCTATCTCTATGTCGATATTTTTATTTTTGTAGTATTTAAGCCCAACTGTTCTGATCCAAAATGTTGCTGTCATCCTGTTTTGAACTTACTGGTGAAGAAAAATGGAAGATTCATCCCCTTTAAATTTGAGTTCTCGCTCTTTATCAACTTCAATAAATAAGAATGCAACTGGATGTTGATCAAATGTAGGGACAAATCCTTCTTGCTTTGTACTGTTCTTTTAATGGCTTGTTAAGTATCATTTTTCCCTCTGTAAATAACTAAAGAATCTTCGGCTCGTTCACCTCAAATTCTTATCCAATGTTATTTATTTGTCCTGTCAATGACAATATCTCTGTTCTAGCAAATAACTAATAATTTTTTATTAGAAAATAACTGTTTATGAACGTCACGTCTATGTCGACTAAAATGTCGGTTAATGTTCAAAGAACGTGTTGATGACAAGTCTGTAATTTCAGGAAGACCGTGGAGTTTGGTCAAGAGTAAAGTTCGAAAGGACTACCCCACCATTCAATTGACTGCTTGGCGGGTATGGAAAATTGACCCTTTTATTTGTTGTTAGAAATCGAGTAATCTTATGAAAACTAAAAAGAATTAGATGCTTATGACTTGCAGTTCTGGCCTATAGTTGGTTGGGTGAATTACCAGTACATGCCTCTGCAGTTCCGAGTGTTATTACACAGCTTTGTTGCTTCATGCTGGTGAGATCATTCATCCTTTCTTTTTCAACTTTCATAGCCTTTTATTGTTCCTGCAAAAAGAAATGACGATCAATTTCAATTCTTGTAAAAGAGAATTGCTGATATTGTTCTATGCCACTCTATATCTACTCATCGAGTGGTTTTGTCGATGAAAACATCCGTCATGAAAACGGAATTGACTGAAACTACGTTGTTCGTTCGACAAAATTATTGTGATTTGATGTTTTGCATATTAGTCCACGGTACTAATTCAGGCTAATAATCATGCTTTTTGGCTTCAGGGCAATCTTTCTGAATCTCAAGGCAAGAACAGTTGCAATCAAAGCAGCATAGATTGAATCAGATGGCTCGATTTCTCATTTGTAATATTTTTCAGATTAGGCTAAAAAGCTTTTAAGTGCTTAAAATTGTGTACTGCAATAGACAATTATGTAAGCCATAGTTTATAATGTACTGTAAACTCAAGGCATTTATCCATTCAGAATAATAATAATAAAGGGTAATTACGGAAGAAATTAAATTTCAACGTGCCAGGAAGTAATTAAATTTCAACGTGCCAAGAAGTTAGTGCTGGTGAGCTCTCAATAGGGATGGCAAAATTCTCGTGGGTTAGCGGCCCTGCTCCTATAGGAGCGAGGAATCCCCGTTTTATTAGGGTTAGGGGGAAAATTTCCCCAGATTTGCTTTAGGGTACGGGGATGGGAATACATTCCACGCCCCCGACACTGAACCCGATATTTAATATTTTATGTATTTTGTTTACTCTTTATCTTTATTTATTGAAAAAAAATATAAGATGGTTATATTAACTAATAAATTATAAAATGATTAGTATTATGTTTTCTTTTTGTCTTAAAAATGTATATTTTAAATATATATTTCATTTTTATATTTCTTTTTAAATAAAAAATAAAATACAAAACAAGGAATTTTCCTCGCGGGAAACCCAAACCCCCCCGATTTTTTTTATTAGGGGATAGAGTAGGGTATGGAGATTAAAATATTTATGGGTTAGGAAATGGGAAATGCATCCCGAACCGCGCCCCGCCTCATTACCATCCCTAGCTCTCAAGCACATTTGACACATTTCATTTCCCTTTTTGCCCTCGAGGAACAAATAGTCCACATTTCTTAGAAGTTCTTGAGCTACGGCCCACATTTATGTTGCGTTTGTTTTTCTCGACTTTTTTTAGGATTTCAAATCACTATGATTTTTAATGATTTTTTTGTGTTTGGTTATTATGAAATTAAAAAAAAAATCCAATCTAAAATGGTCTGATTTTTGTAAACTTTTTATTTTAAAAGAAAAGAAATCTTGAATTTACCTTATCAGATTTTAAATTCTCATCCATGAAAAAGACATAAAAGTGAAATGACCACTTTCATCTCATTTACGAGTCTCAACCAAACAATAAAAAATCAATTCATTTCAAATAAGATTATGGAATTCATTTTAGGTTTTTAAATCATGTGATTTCAAATTATATTTATGCACATTCCTATCTCCAAACAAAGAATGGTCCAAAAACGAAAGCAGCAAATTAATCAATAATGTGTGCATTAAATAGTTTTGTATATTTAATGCTGTGACAATTGAAGAGGCTTGTAGTTCTCATGTAGCAAATTTAAAATATAAAAACCCTTTTTTTTGTTCGTTGAATGAAAATTTAAAATCGTATTATAGGACTGTAGGATTATCTTAAAATCAAGTTCTTCAAAATTTAATGAAAGAAGGTTTTCCCCCCTTTTTTTTATCAAACGACCTTACATAGAAACTTCACATTTTAATTATATTTTTCATTATTGCCTTGCTTTCAGCTACATTACGTCTCTTTCAGTTTCCTCAATTATAAACAATTATTGAAATCGTGAGGAAAACAATAGGAAAAAAAAAATGGAAAGACTTAAATGCATTTAAGAGAGGATAATAAATAATTTCCTTTTTAAAATAAAAAAAAAAAGCTCTGATTTTTTTCAAAGATCAAAATTGCAGTTTTGTGTTTTGCCTTTTGAGGAATTCAAATTCTCACTTAGGAAATTGGAAAATGAAGAAGATATCCGAGGAAAAAATAGTGAAGAAAATCATTTTATTATTGAATTATTCAATAGATTTAAGCCTTTAAATTATGAAAGTGAAGTTACCTACCCAATTCTAATTAAATGCCTAAATGGCCGTATATCTTTTTTTTTTTTTAATTTAATTAGCTTAATAAAACCAAGAGTGAAAATATTGACAAGACAAGATAAATTGCAATAATTCATAACTAGACGTTGATAATTTGGAGAAAAAATCTCTCTAATATCTATTTAAACATGAAACTTTAACTAAATTAAAAAAACTCATTTATTTATAGAATTGTTCATGTACGTTGTATCAATTTAAATTGTTATGATTAAGATTTAGAACTACTAAACCGACACAAATAAAAACATACAATTTCACAAAAAAAATAAAATCAAATGGATTAGCAAGAATAAGAATGCAGTGCATTTGTGATACTAAAAGTAAGAATCTTAGAAAAAGAGGCAGATGATGAAATGGAAGCTTGTTTATTACACACGCTATTGGAAAGCCCCTTTCACTAAAAAAAAAAAAAGAATCAATAAAAAAGAATATGAAATTTGATGCTAGAGAGCCATATGGTAAGGTAACCACATTTCGACGCTTTGGACAATATTATTTCAAATTCAATAGATAATATGTGCTATTTTCTGCCTTTTTTTAAAAAATCAAAATTTATTTTAATATTTATTTTTTAATGTTAATATCCATTGTGTATTATTATCATTTATCATAATTGAATGCTTCAACATGATTTTTTTTTTCAATTATTTTATATTTCCTTCCATTAACTCATGTATTTCTCTATTGTCTCTCTTTTTTCCCATTCCACATTTGAATTGAGAAGAGATAAAATCATGGGAGAAGACTTAGGGGGTGTTTAGCTCACGGGTTCGAATAACGATTTTGGGTTACACAAACTTAATAAACGTCTGTCGCCTAATTTTGAAATTTGGGATGGAAAAATTTTTAGCTCGTCATTTTTAATAAACTAATTCATTTTTATAATTTCAATACATTTTTATATTAACTCATACTAATTAATAATCTCATTGTTTTATATATTCCAAATACAATCTTAACAACTCTGTTTTAAGGACCAAATGAGTCATAATAGAATAACTTTAATAAAATAACTTTAATTCAATCGTAGAAAAGGTAGAAAACGTGTGGAATTGGGCAAAAAATGTATAAAATTATATATTCCTTAAAATTAATAATATTTTAAGTGCTCCAATTGGGGTGTTACTCTACGAAAAGACATTTTTTATTTCTTTGTCAAGGTTCGAAGCCCCATATATAAAATAAAAATACTAATATTTTAAGTCCTGTTGGATTACAATTTTATCTTTTGTTAAGTTCTTAAAAATGAAAAAATTTCAAACACTAAAACTAGATTTTGAAAACAAAATTTCAAGATTTTAAAATTTGATTAGAATTTCAAAAACATTCTCAAAAAAGTAGATTACAAAACAAATAAATGATTGATAAACGAGTTAATTTTCAAAACTAAAATATGAAAACCAAAATCAATATCAAACATAATACCATTACGTTTTTTTTAGATATAACCATTTGAGCTATGCTCGTGTTAGTTTCGGGCCTATATTAACTTTTACATATGCTACGTGAAAATTCAATTGGTAAAATTTATCGCTCTCCTATTTAAAAACATGACGCAAATTATGTTCTCACATGACACAATCCAAATTTTCATTCTCTCTCACACATTCATCTTACAAAACAATCTTCTTGCGAGTAGACAAAAATCCTACACTGATTAAAACAAAGATTTTGTTGTTAACTACCAATATTTCCTTTATTGGGAGAATTCATTTAAGTCATGAGATTATGACTCACCCACTTATAATTTACACTCTCTCCCTATTTTTTCATTTAACATCATTAATCAATTTAGACAGAACTAAATTACAAAAGATACTCTCAAATATGAAATCCGAGTCATTGGACGTTTCTTTGACAAATAAATGTTGCCAAAATCAGTAACAGTTTTCTTTCATGGAAAGTGAAGCAGAAGACAAAAAAAGGTAATCATAAAAATTCAGAACAAATATCTAAATCTAAAGCTTAATTACTTAAATTATTTTACCTAAATTAACACGAAACGATATCATACATACATACCTCGAATCATCGTCGCCACTTCTTTTACGGTCATGTATGTATGCATGTAACATTCGATAATGATACATAATGTTACATGCTGACATTCATTAATGACCTGTAAAAAGAGGATGAATAAACGGATAAAGAGAGAAAACTATACGATTTTCCATGGTTGAAATAAAGTCAAAAAGTAGCGAATTCAAGACTCTTTTGAGTGTTTTTTTTTTTCCCTATACATTGATCAGTAACGAATTTGCAAATCGGAAAGGGGAAAAAACAAAAAGAAATTCGCCGGAAATTCAACGCAACAGAAGCTTTTTAAAAAAAAAAAAAAAAAACATCCAATGAAATGACGCCACGTCTGATTTGGGCGGAAGTTTCACATTTTAATCCAGCGAGCGAGCTGGGTAGGATTAACAATCCCGGGCAAGTGGGCCCCATCCATCTTCAAGATGCTTGCCACCTCAGCATAGCTCTGACTCTGATTTTCTTTTTTCACGCTCGGACTCGGCGCGGCTTCGAGCCTCGTTCTCTTGCTTTCGGCTTGCGAGCCGACTAACGCCACAGCCTCACTTCGAGCCGGGTCGTACTTTTCCCCAAACAAAGTTCCTTTGTTGAGAAACTCGTAAGCCAGGTAACCGGCTAGAAGCCGGTTCGACGAGAGCGAGTCGTTGGGTTTGGGAGTTGATGGCTTGGGAGAATACAACGGCTCAGGCTTTATAGCCGATGGCTTAAGAGAATACAAAGGCTCAACTTCTTTTCGCTTCTTTGACGCCCCAGGAGGCAACATCACGCGGGAGTGAACACTCATCTTTCAACCCTAGATCATGCCACGTGGCAGAACGGATGGAAGGGAATTTTATCAGGGACAAGATCGTAAAAAGAGACGCCTTGAAAGGTTCACCCGTCAAATCACGGAAATTTGGACGTTTCGGGTGCGTAACAAATTTCAAATCGTAAAATGATAAGGGCAAAAGGAGAGAGAGAGAGAGAGAGAGAGAGAGGAGTGAATGTGAAATGACAAAATAAAGAAAGATTAAAAAAAAAAAAAAGACTGGTGTTGAAAGGGGTCAAAAGAGTAAATTCCCAGGGTAAAAATTTAGGAATTCTTTAGAGAGAGAGAAATTGTATTTTAAACAGAAATCCAAAAGATAGGTCAAATCGGATCCGGCGACGGTGGCCGATGAGACGGTTTCTGATGAGACCCACCGGATTCACGCACCGATGATTTCCCGGCGCGGGAAGAAAACGGGTGATGAAAGAGAGGACTGAGAGTGTTAGGGTTGAGGAGAAAAAGAAAGAGAAAGGGAAAGAGGAAGAGGAAAAAGAGAGAGCGAAAGGGGGGAGGAAAAAAATGAATTTATATGATGGGGGGGGAGGGTGAAGGAGAAAATGAAGAAAATAGGTGGTTCTTGGATATATGGGGGAGACGCCTTATGAAAATAACCGTCTTCTTTGGTGGAAATATCTGGATTGCCATTCTTTCTTCTAAATGACGCCATTGCCCTCTACGTCGTTTTGGGCTTTATTGGAAAAAGGCAAATTATTTTATTCTCCGAAATAAAATAGAAACGTTTTTTTTTTAATTATATAAAATATCTCTAACGTATGGAGTTAGTTTCAATTATCCCCAATCAATTCTACCCTCGATTTTTTAATTTATTTCAAAATTATTCTTTGCTAGGGAAATTATCCTTAAAAAATACTTTTTATGTGAAATTTCAGTTACATTTAACAAAAAATAAAAGATCGAGAGTATTTTTTAAAGATACTAAAAACAAGTATTTTTTAAATAAAAGGGTAATTTCCTAAAAAAAACACTTATTTTTTAGAGAGTAATTTTGCTAATAAAGGTTATTTTTTAAATAAATTAAAAAAAATCGGGTATAAATGAAACTTTTAAAATGTTAGGGGTAAATTTGAAACTAACCCAATAAGTAATGGGTATTTTATATGATTCAGCGTAATTTTTTAACCAAAGGTTTTAAAAAATAGTAGGATTGAACTTTGTTTAAATATATTTTAATAGATATCTAATAATATCATGTAAATTTATTAATTAAGTATATAAATTATAATAATTGTTGTTTAGATATTATATCAAATTGAGGGGGTATACTTTTTTTTAATCAATAACTTATCAATTTAACTATGCTTAGATTGACTATAAATTATAACAGATAAATGGTTAAAACCGGTTCCGATCGGTTCGGTTTTTCAATTAATTTTAAAAACCGGATCTGTTGGGTTTATAATAGGAATCAACCCAGTTTTGAACAGTTTTTCTAGTATAGGACATTTGCATTTAGTTTAAAAAAATCCTCCAACATTGAAGAATGAAACAAAACAAAATAAAAAAATAAACAAAAACTTAGTTGAAAAAATTAGATTAATAAATATACAAAATATAAATAAAAATAAAGTGATAAATAAATGTATAAAACAAAATAAATAAATAAATAATAGGGGGAAATAGGGAAGGGGTATGAGATTTTTACTTGTTTTGTAGAAGTGGGTTCAGTTCCGGTTTATATCCGGTTCGGTTTTTGAAGAATGGAAACCTGAACGGTTCAATTTTTTACAGTTTCTGGTTTTTTGGTTTTTTCTTTCACCCCTGAGATAAACAAACACATTTTAATTGAAAACTATATAAGTATTTGATTTGGACTTATTAATTATTTTCAAATGTGTTATTTTTAATTATATATCATTTAATAATTATTAAAAATAATTCATCGAATCCTTTTTAAATTATAAAATTAGCTATCGTGTATAGAGGTCTGCTATTTTTCATTTCTAAAATTTACTAATTTTTAATGATACATACTTGTAAAAATTAATTTTAATAAATATCATTTATTTATTCAAAAATATTAAAAATGGGTAGGTCCTATTATTTAAGATTTATTTTAATTTAACCCCTATGATTTTAAAAGTTTCAATTTAATTGATAAAGTTTGAGGTTTGCATCAATTTATTGTTTATGATTTGATAAAAACATATAAAACGTTCATATGCTTATTAAAAAATTAAAATATTATTTATGTAGTGTCACTTAATAAGTAAATATGAGGTTTTTTAATGTCTAAATATGTTAAAAGAGACCAAGAGCCCGTTTAGGAGCTTGGAAAGTGATTTTAACGGTTATCAAAAACACCTTTAAAGATTTATAAAGCTCTGTTTGGTATAACATCGTCTAAAATTTTTTTGAGTTAAACATTTTAAAAGAAATACTAATTAAGTGTTTCATCTAAAAACAATTGAGTATACTAAAATGTGTTTTTGGAAGAATCACAAATCAAGTATTTTATCCAAAAACACATTTTAGTATACTCGAATGTTTTTAGATGAAACACTTTATTAATATTTATTCTAAAATGTATCACTCAAAACATTTTTATGAGAAGTTGTACTAAACGGGCCCTAAAAAACATCCCAAATGGGCACTAAATTTATAATTAAACCTTAAAACCGTGTCATGTTATTTTTTTTTTAATATTGTTTAAAATGAATGAAATATGAGCTATGCAAGAATAACCCTCGCACTTTCATCCAATTTTAAATATGACCCCTGCACTTTATTTTGACATTGTGTTATGTTTTTTTTATATATTTTATTAGAATATTAATATTTCTTAACATTTTCAACTAATCTTGGGTCAAAAAAATTGGGACCCACAATTTTTCAAAGTTTCGTACTAAAGTTTGTGCCTGATTCGTGATTCGATTCTTACCTAATTCGATTTATAGTAGAATGAAAGACATAGGTTCAATGCTATTGTAAAAATCTTGACAAAGTGATTGTTATTTTTGAAGAAGATAATAATTTTTCTTAAACAAAGACTCATTGAATGCTAAAAGTAAACAATGTGGGTCCCCATTTTTTTCAATCCAAGGTTTGTTAGAAAAGTAATGAAAGATTAATATTCTATTAAAACGTTTAAAAAAAAGAATAAAATAATATTTCAAGGTTAAAATGGATGATTTTTAAATAGATGATGGTTTCTTGTTAAGTGCAGTAGTGTATTTTGAAAAAAATAAATTTCAGGGATCATACTTGAAATTGGGTAAAAGTGTATGAGTCATTCTTATATTTTACCCTTGAAACAAAAACAATACATTGGCAAATGACGTAAAATATATTTGGCTTACATCTTACAAAATATTTTAAACTTGAAGGATAAAAAATATAACAAAGTTTAAGGACTGAAATAAAATTTAAACTACTATATTTTTAGGAAAATATTTGTTTCCTCACGAGTTAGGAGGAGCTCCTTAACCGTCTCATGTGCCTTATGTCTATTGGTTAAAACAAATGAGTGGGTCTCATATATTTAATAAAAAATAATATATTTATTATCTCTTATCATATTTTATCGAATGATAAGGGACACATATTTTTAACTGTTCCTTTCAAAATTTGCACAATTTTGGTCATTTGCAAAATATTCTCAAAATTCACTAGTGTTCTAGTAAAAAAAAACTTTTGTACGTATGTAAATATGTATCCTGTCTTCATACGAAATTAAAAAAAAATTGTCATTCGAGTAAAATTAAGGGAAAATAAATTAGTTTAAGAGTTTAAAAAATTCGTGGTCCATCCATGAAATTTTTTCTCAACATTTTAAAGATAAGATTTATTAAGATAAATTATAATTTTAATCTCTATATTTTGTCATTTGTATTAGTTTTATTTGTGATATAATACTTTAATTAAATCTTATTTATGGTCCCATCAATAAATGGTTTTATTTGACTATTTTTGTACAAAAATTGATTTAGCTCATTAACTTGTTTTAAATATGATTACATTTACATTTATCATTTAGAAAATTGATCTTGACTTATTAACTTTTTTATTAATTTAAAACTTTTCATTAATGGTAGAATTTATTTTTAAATATTAAATTTAAAATATAAATCACTAAATTGACATTTAAAAAGAAATAGAGATAAAGATAAAGGTGAAAATACCATAATACCATTAGGAGGGGCAAAAGTTTATCGGTTTCTTCATTGTTGTCAGCCGCAATGAGCGTATGAGGGGTGATGCATTGTCTACCTGTCTCTCGATAATTGGATGAGAGCCTGACCAACACGTGATAATGGCTAAATAAAGTCCTTTAAATTATAAGGAAGTTAAAAAAAAAAATTGTAAGGAAGTTAAACAGGGCAGTCAACCTCAACCAACGGAATTGAACAAAGAATTTTTTTTTTTTAAAGGAAACTAAACATTATTATTTTGTGTGTTTCATTTTTTAAGAAAAATGGTGGTGGGGAGACAAAATTTATAGGGAAAAATAATATTTACAAAAATAATACTATTATTTAAAACTATAATAAATTTTAACCGTGTTGATTAATAATTAATATTGATAACTGTTAATCACCGATTCACATGTTAAGTCAATCATTGAAATATATATAATCAATACTTACTATAAAGTGATTATTATAATATCATGATGAATCAGTGATTAACCTATTTTAAAAATATGTAAATCAATGCTAAATATTGATAAGCGCTCAAAATATACTAAATTTATAACTGTTTTAAAAGCTTGATAGATTTGTAATTATATTTTTATAAATAATAAATTTTGTTAGATTTATAATTACCTGAATTTAAATGGATAGTACATTTATCACGCTTACCATCTTGTTTTTAAAGAATTGATATTTTTTTTCCACCAAAATTCAGTTCAGATTTTATTAACGGCCCCATTCATGTTTAAAGAGGTTTTTTTTTTTTTTTTTTAAACTATAAGAATTGATATTTTTAAAAATAGTAAAAAAATTTGAAAATTTTTAAAAATGATATTTTTTATATTGAGATAGAAATTTTATTTTGTAAATTACTCATAAAAAATATCATTAAAATTTCCCATTTTTATATGTGAAAAATGCTTAATAAATTCAAATTGATGTACATGATTTAATATATGGTATAAAAACGGTCTTAAAAAAATAAAAAAATAAAAAAAAACTGATGAAATCGTCAAAAACTAAGCTGACTGAAATCTTTGCCTTTTATTTTGAAATTATAGAAACTAAAATGGCGTGTTTTTTTCTCATTATATATATTTCATAAATTTAAAGGTAAAATGAAAATAACAGCTATTTGGTTTTGGTCAAATTCAAACACACCCCATATAATTTGAAAATGAATATTTATACCCTTTATAGTTTTAAAATTGTGTAAATTGGTCCCTTCTCGCTCCGCCGTTAATTTTCTTTTAGACATAAATTCTTTGATTTAATTTCGATTTGAATGATTCAAGATGCTCTAAAATTCTCATTTTGAACTTTACTTTATAGTCACTTAAAATCTTAGAAATCATCAGTATTATAAAAGAGTTATCATCATCATCAAAATATTAGATCAGGTTGAAGTCGTAAATACTTTTATATACTAATGATTTCATTTTTTGTGTGACTATAACGTAGAGCTCGAAATAAAGATTCCAGAATATGTTAAATCATTCAAAATCAGAGTTCAAATAAAAAACATATTCATTTTTAAACTACATGGGGTGTGTTTGCATTTGACTAAAACTACCGAAGTGTTTTTTTTTTTTTTGCATTCTGCCCTAAATTTAATTTAAGAGTTTGTCAAAACTACTAATTATCAGTTTATGATTGAAGTTATGGATATTCGAGAAAAAAAACCATATGCAATGATTTATAAAATCAATTTGTGTCAATCCGAGCATAGTTTAACTGGTCTGTGTCTACTCTCTACCTATGAGGTCGAAGATTCGAGTTTCCTCGCCCTATTTTAATGTAATATATCTCAAGATAACCCTAGTCGCTATTTAGAAAAAATAAAGTGCATTAATCTCGATAAGGTAAAATATTAATGAGGCTCATGTTTATTACAAAAAAAATCAACACCCCTTGTGTGTATAACTTAAAATAAGTTTCTCATAATAAAATATTTTCAATAATCCTCCTTACTGGGAGGGAGAGAGATATTTGATTACATTAATTATGAATGACTAGAAGTGTGAATCAAATGTAATGAAGGTTTCATGACCAAACCTAACATGCTAACATCTTTGTATTGTGATATACCAAACAACCAATTTTTAATTATTTTATTTAACATATAAAAAAGATAAAACATTGATAATTCAATTAATGTTTTTTTAATGATGACCTGGTATGAGTTTGTTTTAATGTTTGGTTGAGGAAAGAGGGTGTGATTTAAATTAGTAAATCCAATATCACTTAAAAAGATTAAAATATATTAATTTATCTCAATTATACATTTAAGGGAGTGGCTCAATCTCCTACTCTAATATTAAATAAAAAAACTAAAATTCTATTTAATTACGAATTAAAATATATCAATTATTTATTATTTTACTTTTTCCCTAGTTTGGATGATTTTTTTGGTCATCATTTTTTATACAAAATGTGAAGAGGGGATTATCCTATAATTTTACTGAAAATAAAATACCTTACAATTTGGTTGTCAATCAAAATATATTTTTCGGTTTCGTTAATTGATTGATATCCTTTATTTATTTTTTATTTTTTGGCCTACCTTGCATTGGTTTTTTTTTTTTTAACTTTTTAGTTAAAAATAAACAATTTATTTTTTACAAAAAACTAAATTTGTATGCTAATAATTATTTTTAAAACTAGAAAATGAAGCAGTTTTTCTAATTTTGTTTGTTACCTTTTAAATTTGGTTTAGATTTTAAAAAGAAAAATGAAATAATCTCTACTTTTCAAAAAAACAAAAAAAATCTGAAAAAACGCTTTTTTTTCTTTTCTTCATGTGTTGTATTTTTCAAATTGTTGAATTTGCAATTAGAAAAATTGAATTGAGTTTTTAACCCATAATCCAATATTGGAAGTCTATTTTTTTCAGTATATTTTAAATATCATAAATAAAATAGACATCGATCTTTATCAAACAATACACCTAATCTTATCCAAATAACTTTGATCAAGCCACTTTATCACTTCCCATAATTCTCTAATCATGATCATAAAAAAATTATTTGATAATATATTAAAAAAAATATTAAATTCTCAGGACTTTAAATTTAAAATTTAGAGACATGATCCTTAAGTCTTAACCAGTTTATTAATTTATTTTATTTTAGAACTTTGAAGTTTTTTTTTTTCAAATTTGATTATTTCAATCAAAATATAACACTTATTGTGCTTGTTTTTTTTACCGAGAAAGCTTGATGGTTTTTTTCCCCTTTTAAATTGAACATACAGTGGGCCGTAACATATAAAAAAATATTCAATTTTTTTTCCCTCTTTTATTTTATTTAAGTGTCTATAAGACCATTCAAAACTGCTTTTTACCCCTCTTTGAAACAAAATTTGCGAGAAAGAGTATAAGGTTTACAAAGTTGGAGCCACCAGGATAATTAATTTTAAAAATTTATGGAATAGATATAACTAATATATGCTCAATGAAAAAATATTTACATATATACATATGATCTATTCGAAGTAAAAATCATATTCATATATTTTCTTCAGTTTTATCCACCTATGTGATAATTTAATCATTTTTTAACAAACGAATCACTTGACTCTTTATGTTTTAATAATGAGAGATTCTACATGTGAGGGATATTGTTGGAAAAAATATAGTATTTTTGTTGTAGGTGTACGTATACCCTCTATGTTAATAATAAGTCGAAAGTGATAAACTCCACTACTCATTAATTATTGACAATAAATACATGTGACATATTATTAATAGAAGGAGTATGAAATTAGAGCACGTAATAAACGTATAATAAATATTTTTTTTAAGTAATTATAAACTCCACTACTCTAAGGTTTTTTTTTTTTTAAAGGAACGTGTGATCTAAGTTAGGGAATTGATAGAGGATAAAAAAACCCTAATATAAAATATGAAAATATTTTATATTGGTTCATTCATGCAAACTAAAGGGACATGATTTATAATTATTCGGATAAATTTCAATATTTTCAACATGCACGAGAAATTATTCAATATAAATAATGTAGGCGGATTTCAACGGTGTAGATTAACCGAGTTCGAACCTGATCCCGAATAAGTGCGCGAGAGAATAAGTAGGACAGCGTGGCCAAAGGCAATTGAACAAATCACGATGCAAATCTTTCTTCCCTATTTTCCTCACGATTCTGACACGTGTAAATATCTCAACCACCCATCTTTGTACCTATGAGTCGCCGAAATTCGGAGAACCAATCGGGTCCTTTTTATAACAATATTTTTTTTCTTCATATAATTACTTAAAAAAAATTAAACAAATCTAAAATAAAATAAAATTAAACAAATGTTTTTAAGTTTAGATTAATTTATATCTTTGGTCGTCGCCATATTTTATCATGTGTCAATTTCATTTCTATATAATTTTTAAAATCTCACTTTATTTTATACTTTAATTAGATCTTCATAATCACTGTGATTATTGAAATGTAGTGATTTTAGCTGAAATTTTATATTGGTTCAATAATTGTTTAGACTCTTTCTTAAAAGAGGATAGTTTTATTTTGGGATGATTGTAAGTTTAGTAATTTTTATAATTATATTTATAAAAAAATGTATGTTTTAAAATAATTAATTATAAATATAATCAGTATTTTAAAATATTTGTAAATATATAAAATTTTGAGAGTGACAATTGATGACTAGTAATGATTTATATAATTTTATAATAAGTTAAACATTGATTCATTGTGGTATATGATAATCATTTATGTTATAACCATTGATTTACATATTTTAGCGATTGACTTACAGTATAAATTAGTGTTTAACATTAATCAATACTAATCACTAATTAAGACATTAAAAATTATTATATTTATAAATATATACAATTCTATTATACCCAATGAAATTTTACTTTTATTTTTATCATTTATACATATGTATTTTTTAGATTCACTAACTATTTTAATCAAAATTAACATCGTTTACTAACAACAAACATTATTCATAAATTTAACTCAGGGTAATTATAAATCTAGAAAAAAAAATTACGAAGAAAATATTTTTATAATGAATGGGTAATACATAAAGGTAGAAAAAAAAGAAAAAGAGAGGATATTGTAACATATACATACAGACTTTGTGCGTTAATAAAATGGTTAAATTAAATAGAAATTACTTGATGAGACATGTTTAATGTATTCTAATTAATTAATCATTTCATCTGCCCAACTGATTTTCTAGCCGTTGGATTTCAAAGCATTTACGATAAATTTAACAAAGCATTTGATTGATGTTATCTTATCTCTCAGTCCGAAATTGGGTTGTAAAGTAACGTATTGCTGATTAAATAATCGTGATGCGATTACAGCGCATTAAACTGCGATTATTTGGTTTCACCGTGCCATTGCCATATTTACTAAGAAAATATTTGCCTCCTCACCCGTTAACCTAACAAGATGTTACTCCTAACTTTTTTATATGCTTTATTCCCATTGGTTGAAATAAATTAGTGGATCTCATGAAATTAATAAAAAAAAACAATTAATTTATTATACCTTATTATTTTGTATCCAATAGAAAAATAACACATTAAAGTTAAGAAGAGCCCCCCCTGTCGAGAAGCAAACATCTTCCTATTTACTATTTTCCAATTTTTTTTAAGAAATAATTCTGCATTTAAAAAGAATTATTATGTCCTTTTATTGAAAATTTAAAACTAAACTAATAATTTTTTAAAATATTATAGCATTGAAATTAGTCTCTTATTCATAGTATAAAACCCCTCATCCTTTTTTATATCTATAAAAAATAAAAATATGAAAATCAAGGTCCATTCTCAATCTCAAAATCTTATTAATAAAACATTACGAATCTTATCACTTTATTAATTTGAAAATCTATTTATTTTATAAAACATAATTATGGAACAATAAACTCTAAATTATATCGTGGATTGGGTAGTGGAAGAAACTAAGACATTCATATTCCATCAACAAATCTTTAAGTTTGAATCAACTCTCACACATATTCTATTAAAAAAATAAATAAATTATCCACTCTCCTTTTTTCCCCAAGTCTATGGCATAGTAATAATAATAATGCGGCCGATGCAAAGAAACACATGCTAGGAAGCATCCTAAATCCTAACGGACAAATTTTTCCACCCTAAGAAATTATTGAAGTTTTATTTGGTATCCTATATTCGAAGAAAAAAAAATATTAAATTAAGTGAATACATAAATTAAACGTTTTTTTAAATTAACAAATGTGAACTTTTTTAGTACAATTTAAAAAGCATGAAAAAAAGACATTCGACATGAAATAAAACCCACTTATTGGCTTATTTCTATACTACATGTTCCAATTTTTTTAATAATCAATGCAATACAATATACATACAACCACCACAAAAATAAACCATTTTACTTTAAAACTAATATTAAAAATATGTGAATAATTAACTTCATCATATCAAGAAGGTTTTTTCAAAAGGTAAAAATCTCACTAAACTTTTTTTAATAAATGGGGATTAAGAAAATGGATTAGGATTTTTTATGTTTTCATAAAATTATTTTTTTAAGAAAAATTTAAGGGACAATTGTCTGTTCTCTTTTTAAATTCTTCTGTGATGATAATATGAACGGACATGATTAGATATCAATTATCTCATTTGATACTTACAATTAGATATCAAACAATTAAAAAAAAAACAACAAAAATATTTATTAAAAAAATGGTGGTTAGGCTATCAATATCAGTACAATGATCTATTAAAAATTGGTCCCACATTTTCATAAACTTTGTCTAACCTTAGAGACAGAGGGTTGTTTGGACCACCATCATGGGCCTATGTGACAATTTTTTTTTTCGTTTTTATAATTATATACGGTAAGATAAGATTAACTTTCAATTTTTTTAAAGAATATTTGAATACATACTGAAATTTTGAGTATTAAGGTATTATACATATAATTAGGGAGGAGAAGTTTGAATCATTAACCTTATAGGAAAGAGTATCGATGCATATATGCTTAAGTTGATAGTAATTTTATTTTAATACAAGATACGATAAAACTAAGAAATCATGTGGAATAAAAATGTTAGTTAACATAAATATAGTTCAATTGAATAAGTACTTGTTTCTTAATTTTGATGTCGAAGGTTTGAGTCACCCCTCCCCAATTTAATGTAATACGAAAAGAAGAAAATGTTAGTTTTATTTAATTTCTGTGGAGTCAGAATGGCAATAGAATATTGGGCCTTCTGTCCTAATTTAGACGATCCTTGAATGCAAACATTCAAGTGGGCCTATTGTAAAAGCATGAGCTCAAATTTCGAGCCAATTTAGACGGCCCATAATGCCATAGAGAAATATGTTACAAATTCTGAGTACGATCTTCAATCTTATTATTATTTTAGTATTTAATATGAACTTGAGAAAATACCGGTAGAAAAACTTACTTTTTTTTAAAAGAATATTCCCCTTAATTTTAATACAATGCGTTAATTTAAAATTTTAAAACCATGAGTATTAATAAATTGATAAAATTATGTTAACTAAAAATAATCAATTATTTTAAAAAAATAATTTAATCTAGCTATAAAAATCAACCACGATTAATTAATAATCTCTAAAAAATAATACAGTAAAATTAATTATTAAAATTCAGAGTGTAAATTAATTAATAATTTGAGGTATAATTTGACAGATATAGTTAAATATAGAAATATAAATTAGAATTTTTTTCGTTTTTAATATATTGAAGGAATTGAAGAAGAGAGAGATTGGATATTACGAAACGTGAATCGTGTTTAGAGAAAGAAATGGGGGAGAGGAAATAAAAAAACGACAATGACTTGTTGCCACTTTTATTTATCTACACATAAACGTGTTCTGTTCGGACATCATTTTGTTATTTTATTAATGTATTTTTGATAAAGTGATAACATAAAGATATTGAGGGGCTAAATTAAAAAAAAAAAAAACATTTAAAATTGATAGACTGAAAAAATGTTAGATATCAATATCTATTACAAGTAAATTAAATGCACACTTCAAAATGTAGTCAAACTTAAAATAAAATTGTCAAATCTCCTCCAAAATAAAATAAAATTGTCAATCGAGTAAAGTTTAATTAATTAGGTATATGTCCTCTTCTCATACGCTTAAATATTCGAATCTCTCCTCCTATAATTTAATATAATGTTTAAAAAAGAATCAATTAAATTTTAAAAGATTATTTGAAATATAGTCTAGAAAAGACTAATTTGTTAAATAAATGTGGTGGATGATTTCTACCACTGTCAATCTCGTGTGAATCACGTGCTCCGGGTCTCCTTTGAACTCGTTCACCTGTGAAAAGAATAAAGATAAACACCGGTGTGGTGTTTGCCAAGTGATCTCCGACGATCAAGTCAGTATTTGGAGGCATATGAGTAAGAATGTAGTTTGGGGTTTTGCAAGTCAGAATGCATTACCGTAGTAGGGTTTTGTCTCCCTTTATATAGGAAGTCTTACGTGACAAATATAGAAAATATTATGAAGATAATATCAAATCTTCTCCTTAATCCGCGGAGGATATTTACCATATTTGTAGATATGATTTTGATCATTGTTTAATGTCCAAGGCTGTCCGCCTCTGTTAGTTTGAGCCCGGCGGCGTAACATGGACTTCGTGTTGGTCCATGCCCATGGGTTCTCGGACGTACACAGGTTGGTCGAGCTTGTCGATATGGGCTGATGATTCTGTTTGGGCCGGGCCTATCAAGATTGGGCTTTTGATGTTGGGCCTGACCTATGATGATTTTCTACCTCTACATTAAGCATATGAAATATTTTTTTCTTTTGAGATATTATATTAAAGTGGGGGAGAGGAGACTCAAACTTTCGACCTAAACAAAAAAAAGTAAGTGTCTGACTAGCTGAGCTATGCTCATGTAGGAAAATAAAACTAAAATTTAATCTGCCAAAATCATAGTAAAGAAAAATTACTAAACAAAAACGAAGCAGTTAAAATCATAACTGAACGATCATGATTTTTCTATTTACAATATGTAGGGGTGAACATGGGGCGGGGTCGGGGTACCCCGATTACACCCCGACCTCGCCCCAATTAAGTTTTACCCCGACCCCACCCCACCCCATTTAATTGTCGAGGTCGGGGTACCCCGATTACACCCCGTTTAAAAAAATTAAGTAAAAGAAAAGGAAAAGAAAAGAAAAAAAAAGTGGACTACTGTCCAGTTCTGGGTGGGTTTTGGGGGGATTTTTTTAAAAAAAATAATAATAACACTAATCGGGGTCAGGGCCCCGACGGGGTCCAATCCCCATACCCCAACCCCACCCCGTTTACTAAACGGGGCTATATATGTGACCCGACCTCGACTAAGCATTTAAATGGGGTGGGGTGGGGCGGGGCGGGTTCGTAGGGTATCGAGATCGATGTTCACCCCTAACAATATGAAAATAGAGGGACTGTGAAGAACTAGTTAAAAATTAGTTTTGTCTTCCCATTAATTGGAAAGAGAAACCTTTTTTCATTAACTCTAATAAAATTATAATTAGACATTTCAGTGAGTTTTTCCCTCTCTCGATAAAAATCATGGATTTGTCATAGATAGAATTTAGTGAATTACCTTCTACGATCACAAATGTCAATCAGAACATTGTCTAACGATAAAAGGCACATAATCCAGCATTGAAAGGTTAGATCCGCCACCATATAAAGCATTTATGAAAATGAAAGGGTGTAAAAAACTTTTATTTTCAACAAACCCAAAAATTAAAAAGAAGAATACATTATTGCATAGTATTGATAAAGTCATCTTGTTTAGTGATCTCACAAATTCAAATTGTCTAATCTAATTAGAAAAAATTAAATTATGCTAACAACTTTAAACAATATTGTTATGGTTCAAGTACGGTTTTAGTTGAATAAAAAAGTGTTAAAAAGTTGTTGTATGAAAAGTACGGTTTTAGTCCAGAGTTTTTATGGATTTTGTATTTTAATCCCTATATTTTTTTAAATTTTGATTTTGGTTCTCAGTTTTTACCCACTTTCTATTTGGGTCTATTACTTTTTATTTTCTCAATTTTAATCCGCAATTTTCATTAAATTTCATATTCAATCTTCAATCTCAAACAATAAAATATTATATCTAAGTTATTAAAAATATAAATATAATCTCATTTATTATCCATATAACATATATAAATTACCCATTTTATGATATGGATTAATTAATAAGATAAAAATGACTAAAATAAAAATGTATCAAAATTTATGTATCAAAATAAAAAAAATTCAAGAAATAAAATTTATGGATGAAACGATAAATTTTATTAATTGATGAGTGAAGTATCTCTTTATCCCCCTGAATTTTAAAGTGTGTGTCTATTTGATCTCTGAGTTTTCATTTCGTGTCTAAGTGGTCTCTAAATTATAGAAAATGGGTCCGTTAGTTTTCATCCATCCATTAAGATGAAGAATACCAAATTCCATAAATTATGATACATTTTCCTTTCCATAAAACCGGAGGGGGTATTATATTGAAGCAGCTGAGTTGGATAATGGAGGATGATTGATGAGAAATTAAGTTTGTATTATAAATGAAAACAAGTTCCCAACATTCATTTAATTCTTTCACCTACCAAAGCACATGGGAATTCTAATGGAGCTCTTTCAATACAGCTAAACCTTCTTTCTTTCTTTCTTTTTTGAAACTTTCATTAATTCAATGGATAAAAGATATTCATTGAAGTCGGTATATTTGATTTTCTTACTCATAATAATAATAAAATAATATATATGTATATATCTCGTTTTTTAAAATTATACACATCTAGTATAGGACGGCCATATTATGATAACCTCATTTAATAAATATTTGATCTAATGATATTTGAATATGACCTAATCCTCTTTCTCATACCTTCATTTAAGTTGGATGTCGTATTGCTCATGCCACACCATTTCATTTATGTAAGTTTACCTAAATCTTAAAATGCATCTCTCCCCATCTATTTATTTTAAATCATGATCTTTATTATATTTTTTATCTAAAAAATATTTATATAATAGTTTTGTCTTGTTTTCCATGAGCTTCCCATGTTTTTTTTAAATACCATTACATTCTTAATTAAATTTCATAAATTTAAAAGTAATTTTTTAAATATAAAAAATTATTAAATGATATCGTATTTTAATTTCTATCATAAAAAATATATTTCCTCGAGAGATTTATGATATATATTATATTTTTATTTTAATAAATAAAAGCTAGTTTTAATAAATAGAAGTATATCTTTACGTATTTCTCACATTTTCATCATTGTTATTTTGCATTTACTCCCATTTACTACAAAGTGATCTTTCATTCGTTCTAAAAAAAAAGTGCTCTTTTATTATTTTTTTGTTTTTCGCCTGTCGGTGGGTATATATATATATAATATATATATATATATATATTATTAATGTATTCATAATTAAATACTGTAATTAAGATATACTGCTTTATATATTTTTCTTATAGAGAGAGTATAGAGCCAGAAGATGTTAAATGTTTTAAGAATATTATATATATATATATATATATATATATATATATAAAGCAGTATATCTTAATTACAGTATTTAATTATGAATACATTAATAATTACAATAATTAATCCCAAAAAGAAAACAAAAAAAATTATTATCAATAATCTCACTTCTTCCCAATGAATGTCCCTCTATAGTCTATACGCACCTTCCTCCGTCTATCAATCTTTAGCCTTTTGGGGAAAGGGCTGGAAATAATAGGGGGAAGATGTAATTAATTACTCTAATGTCATAATTTTTAAAAATTATAGAAATTATATATTTATTCTAATTTAATAAATTATTGAGTTGTTGACTTTAAATATTTGTTATTATATATTTTATTTTGAGATGGATAATTATAATCTAAATTAGTTTTCAGGAACTAAAAATATAAATTAAATTGTTAATATAATTTTGATAATATATTCTTATTTTAATAAATTATTGAATTATATATATGTTCTTCTAGAAGAAAAAAAATATAGAAGTAAAGACATAAATAGAAATATGTATCTAAATTCAATTTTTATTAACGTAATATAAAAATACACATACATATTTTAACCCAACAACTTAAGTTATTAAGTTGATTATGATTTAATAACATATCAATAATTGAGAACTTTTATATAGAATTAAAATAGGGTTAATTAACTTTAAAGTATACAATATCATATTAGAGATTTGGGGGAGAGCTGTTGTCTGAACAATTGTAACATAACATTGTAAGAATGGAAACATTATATGAGTTATTGACATTTGGTGAAAATAATGTTGTCTAGAAATTAGAATATTTTAGTGTAATGTGGGAATTGATTAGTTTGAAAAACGTAAATGTTACTGTTAGTCGATTTTAAGTAATTACTTTTTATTGATTTATGTATAAATATAGTAATATTCACTGTCGTACCGTTGTGCATGAAGACGTACAGCATCTATAAATTGTATTTTCTTAAAATGAAAACAATTTGTAAAATATGAAAAAAAAATTAATCAAATTGTGTTAATCACCAATGAACCAAAAAACTTTTTAATTTAATCAATTTATATATTCTCAACACTCCCTCATACGTTTGAGTTTAGATATTTACACGAGACTCTCACATGAAACATTAATGAATGAGAAGGAAATGTTGTGGGGTTCGAACTCAAGATATCCTGCTTTGATACCACATTAAATCTGCTTTGATACCACATTAAATCATTAATAGACTTAAAAATTTAAGTTAAAACAAATTTAATCATTTATATATTATCAACTTCATGAAATATTGCTTCAACTGACATTTTTTTCAAATTTTTTGGGGGATTTAATTCGCATCTGAAGAAAAAATGTTGGCTTTGTTGTTGAACCTTCAAAACCTCTTCTTTGATTATTATAAACAAGGAAATTATATTTCTTTATGAAATGTGAAATACAGATGATGAATTATTGTTAATGTTCCAAAATAGAGTTTGAGAGTTTAATAAAGAAAAAAGCTGAGTTTTTTTTTGCAAAAAAAAAAAGGGCTGATGCATGTGAAGTTCAAGTGTGGATATGAGTTTATGTGGTGTAGGAAAAAAAAGGAGCATTTATGGGTCAAAAAGGTGGCGAACTGTTAGTAGTTGAATCGAATTGAATGCGAAAGCAAAAGGGGTTCTTCTGATCGGAATTATAACATAATATAAATGCAAGGGATGGTCAGTTGGATTTTCCATTTTCATCAGATCATTCTTAGGCTTAGCCAATCCCCATTCTCTCTATCAACAAGATGGTGAGTGGGTGCATCAGAGTTGCTTTCTTGTCTTTGTTATGTCTGCATTTTCTTGTGTCAAAGAATGTGCTTGCAAAGGAAGTGTCTCAAGTGAGGAATGCTGAGGAGGAGAAGTTACTTTTCTTTGGGAAGACTGGTGGAATAGGTGGTGGGCTTGGTGCCGGTGGTGGAGCGGGTTTTGGAGGAGGATTTGGTGGTGGAGGGGGAGGAGGATTTGGAGGTGGAGCGGGAGGTGGTGGTGGTTTAGGAGGTGGAGCGGGAGGTGGTGGGGGATTTGGAGGTGGAGCAGGAGGTGGTGGTGGTTTAGGAGGTGGGGCGGGAGGTGGTGGGGGATTTGGAGGTGGAGCAGGAGGTGGTGGTGGTTTAGGAGGTGGGGCGGGAGGTGGTGGTGGTTTAGGAGGTGGAGCAGGAGGTGGGGCGGGAGGTGGTGGGGGATTTGGAGGTGGCGCAGGAGGTGGTGGTGGTTTAGGAGGTGGTGGAGGATTAGGCGGTGGCCATGGAATTGGTGGCGGTGTTGGAGGTGGATTTGGTAAGGGTGGTGGCATTGGTGGTGGAATAGGAAAAGGTGGTGGACTAGGGGGTGGTGGTGGTGTTGGTGGAGGGTTTGGAAAAGGTGGTGGTATTGGTGGTGGCATTGGAAAGGGTGGGGGGCTTGGTGGAGGAGCAGGAGGTGGATTTGGTAAGGGTGGTGGAATTGGTGGTGGAGTAGGAGGTGGTGTCGGTGGAGGATTTGGTAAAGGTGGTGGAATTGGTGGCGGGATTGGAAAAGGTGGAGGCCTTGGTGGTGGAGCTGGAGGTGGTGCCGGTGGAGGCCTCGGGGGTGGAATAGGCGGTGGTGCCGGTGGAGGCTTTGGTAAGGGTGGTGGTGTTGGTAAAGGCGGAGGTTTTGGTGGTGGAGTAGGAGGTGGTGCCGGTGGAGGCTTTGGAAAGGGTGGTGGGCTCGGTGGTGGAATTGGTAAAGGCGGAGGCCTTGGGGGCGGTGGAGGCTTTGGTAAGGGTGGTGGGCTTGGTGGTGGAATTGGTAAAGGTGGAGGTCTTGGTGGCGGAATAGGAGGTGGTGCCGGTGGAGGCATTGGTAAGGGCGGTGGTCTTGGTGGTGGAATTGGTAAGGGTGGAGGCCTTGGTGGTGGAGTTGGTGGAGGCTTTGGAAAAGGAGGTGGGCTTGGTGGTGGAATAGGAAAAGGTGGAGGCCTCGGCGGAGGAGTTGGGGGTGGAATTGGCAAAGGTGGAGGTCTTGGTGGTGGAATAGGAGGTGGTGCCGGTGGAGGCTTTGGTAAAGGAGGTGGGTTTGGTGGTGGAATTGGTAAGGGTGGAGGTCTTGGTGGTGGGGTAGGAGGTGGTGCTGGCGGAGGGTTCGGAAAGGGAGGTGGTATTGGTGGTGGAGTCGGGGGTGGAGCTGGAGGTGGTGGAGGTTTTGGTGGTGGTTTTGGAAAAGGCGGTGGTATCGGAGGAGGAATAGGAGGCGGCTCTGGTGGTGGATTTGGAGGTGGATTTGGTGGTGGAGGTGGAGCTGGCGGCGGCTTTGGTGGTGGGGCAGGTTTTGGTGGAGGCGGTGGTGGTGGGATTGGACACCACTAAATTTTACGTTGTATTGAACATCTCATTAGTTATATCAATCTCATTAGTTATATCAAAAGCATGCACTCTTGTTATTTTTGCCTCATGAAACTATTTTCATGGAAAATATCACATAAATATTTTGTAACTTTTTTTTTCTATTTATGGAATATTATTCCCTCAAGTTTACGTCTATTTCTTTCCTTTATAAAAATTAGATGAACAAAAAAACATATCAGAATCAATGAACTAAATATAATGACAGAAAATATAAATATATAACAGAATATTCTAAAACAAAGTGGTGGCCAAATTAATCAATGAAGCAGAATAGCTTCTATTAATATGAACATGAATGTGAATCACTTATTGAAAAGCCATTATAAATCTTTAAATCTGAATTGTAAAATTCCATTTTTGACAAATGAGATAGCAATCTCTTCAAATAGGTAACAACGTGTTTGATTGCCTTGAAAGAAAATTAAAACCTCCTATTATACCACTGGAAGTTTGGAATAAATAAAATATTTGACTGACATCTTTTTATATAAAAATTCTTTACAATAAGAATTTCCTCTCTTTAACATTTCTTTTCATGAAGGCTTGAGAGTTGAATTCGCGAGCTCATTTTAAAATAAATCTTAATTAATAACTATATCACTAAATAACTTACCAATATATGACAAGCCAACCTAAAACTAGTAATGAGAAAAATGACCGTTATTCTAATCCCATGAACATGATAAATCACTAATAACTATTTTAAGATTAATTACTAAAGAGATAATATAATTATTAATAATAATAAATTAATAATAACCGCAAAAGAATATGATAATTAATTGACAACTTCACACATAAAATAATTGATCTACTCGATCTAAATATGAAGATATTTAGATACTCACCAATCAAGATGAGTTATTCCTCACTTTCCAACATGTCATTTTTTTAATAAATACATAATTCTCAATAATATGTTTTATCCAATAAAAAAGAGAAACGTTTAAAGTGAGGATGTGAGAGTTTAAGTATCTTCAAATTGCCCCAACACTAAACCCATGCTATCTCAAGCTAAAGTGCATCCAAAATGAAATCCCGACAAATCTAAAATAATAGCATAAACATAATTACTAAAGGTTCAATATATTATTTAACCGCTATTAGAATAAATGTTTTCAGCCATTAGTATGCTCAAATATGTTATTTGAGATAATTTCGATTAAAATTATATCTACGAAGGTTCCTCTGAGATAAGTATCTGAAGCAAAGATTTGTCTAAAGTAAATCCACATATCTATAACATTAATCACCGGATGCAACAAAAACTGGAGAGAATTTTGGGGGGTTGGGGATCCATCAATAAAGTTGATAATAAGAAAGTATGAGAATGTCAAGAGCCCAGCAGTAAAAGAAATACACGGGGCGGATACAAAAATAATGTTCAGGAAAACCATATCCTCACCAGCAAACCTTTGATGTCCATAACCCAGATCCTTGCACCTATTCAGCATAAAAAATAAATCTATCAGTCAAATCAAAACGTAACGACTAGTTCAGGGCCTGAAGCTATGGAGCATTGTTTTCTTCCAAGTTTTCAATTTCTGCACCAACGATAAGGTTCTTTAGCAATGACTCATCTCACCATATGATGTACTTAAAAATTCGGAGCCAATCGATCAAAGAACCTACACAGGCTGACCTTAAATGAACCATTTACCAAATGTTTCGGCTTTGGTAACCAAATTTGCTACTTGGTGGGATCTTCATGCTTAAAGAATTTCAGTAACCACATAAATCACCTTATCTAATGATAAATGTAATTATTTCGGAAACCTCGTACGATAGAGATCGAGAGAAACATACTCGATGCTAATCTCCCGGCCATCATAAACCCTTCCATTTAAAGAGTGTGCAGCCATAGACGAGGCTTCTATTCTACCATACTCAACAAAAACACTCCCCAATGCAAATTCACTTTCCAAATCATTATTAAGATCCTTTTCTTTACTCTTCTCAAATGTGTCTGAATCTGATCTCACCATGATGTCCAATTCATATAAAACTTCCAGTTTCTCACTATCATCATCAGCCTTCAGCATTGTTGAATCATCTACAGACTGTGATTTATTATCCAAGCTATTTTCATCAGTTTCAATTATCTCAGCTGCTGCCTCTGCATCATGTAATTCAAATTTATTTGCTGGGCTACTCAGCTGTTTAGGAAGTCCTTGAGGGGTTCTGTCCAACATGTTCTTACAATCTAGGTCTTCAAAAACTATTACATCATCATTACCCATTTGACACAATTTGTCCTCTGAAACTTCATTTGGGCGTCGATCATCATCAGTGCAATTAACTAGGTTAACTTTATCATCTTCAAGATTGTTTACATCTTGAAATTCACCATCATTGGCGCAATTATCTAGGCTTCCTTGAAACTCGTGCTTGATTTCTACATCATCAGTGTCTTTGTACTCTTCTTTAGCATTAACAAAGTTATTGCAGCACTTCACAATATTTATGGATTTAACGGCCCCAAACCTAAATAAATTGCATGGGTTATTTTTAGGATGGTGATGTTAAAAGAAAGATACATAACAAGATTAAACTAGTAGCTCTCAAGGACCTGGCACATTCAATCCGTATATCTTCAAGAATTTCATCAATATCTGATTCAGAGAGTATGGGCAGAACTTCTGCATTGAACTGATTTAAACAAACGAAGCATAGTCAGAAGAGAAAAGAGAATGACACTGCATATAACTACTATATCAGCATTCATAAACAGGAAACTATACCACATTGTTAAATTTTAAGATCACAGTCGGCTGTTGAAGAAGAGGCCTTACATGCTCCAGGAGTTGACATCCCTGATGTTCCTACCATACATTTCTTGGATAAGCAAAAGCCCAAATAACCATATAAAATTATTTATATATATATATATATATATATATATATATAAGCAAAAGCCCAAATAACCATATAAAATTAAATATATATATATATATATATATATATATATATATATATAAATAGACGGTTTTTCAACGTGATCAAGAAATTGTCACAAAAGATGATGGGAAAAGAAAAGGAAGCTGATTAAATACCGAAGATGATGAAAAAGGAACTGTTGGAAAAACTTTCAGTACTTGTCCTCCAATCTTCATACCATTAAGACCAGCACAAGCTTTGGGCATAACCGATTGGTCAACATACTGATTAATAAATTGAGGGCATTTGTGATCAGGAAAAAAGCATATTGGTCAATAAATGGCACCTAAGATGAGAAATAACAAAGATAAAAGAATGAGCACAAATGATATTCAAGCCTTAGAGCTTTAGTTAAATTGCATTTTTTCCTTGGCTAGAAAAATGGAATAAATTTATCCACATACCCCCATTCCAACATGAACCACGTATGAAGACCATAAGCTCTGATTCCCCACCCAAGTGAATTCAAGATAATAACATGCCAGAATTATACATAGATATGTACACAAGAGATGAGGAGATAGACATCGTTATTTAGTATCTACTTAAAAGTAAAACATAAATAACTCATTCTTCATCATACTTGCCATTTGCCAATGAACAAACAAAAAGTCCTTGAAAAAAAGAACGAGTACTGTCATTGGCAATGGTAAACCCAAATATATTAACATCATGCATATAGTTAACACGGTTGCATGTTTTTTTACCTGATACATGATAGTCATTAAAGTATGATAACTGCCTGATACATGTTTTGCCAATAAATAAGAGTTCTAGTGCATGCTGATATAAATAAAGAACTGTGAATACATAAAAGTAAAAACAACAAAAAATTCATCCAATATGTGTGAATTTGGAAACACGGTGGCTTATTCAACAAAGCAGCAAAAAGTCATCCATCCATAAATATGTAGCCATCAGAACAAATTAAATGGTCCTAGCATGCATTCAAAATTGGATTATTGTTTTTTTATATGAAACAGAAAATTCCTAGCATGCATTCAAAGTTTGAAATTTTAGACCAATTGCTAACAAGAAGTTCCAAAGGAAGTTGACAAACTGTCAAACATTGCTTTAAGAAAGTAAATTGATCCTGTAGGAAACTAGTGTAGGCACTAGAATAGCTGGACTCTTACTAATGGCTAGGCTATTACAAGAAAGTTCAGCGACAAAGAGTACACTTCGTTGCATTTTTACCTTCTGCTTTGCATTGGTCTGATGATTCCTAGAGAAAAATCATTCTATGTGCATTGGTTAGAAACCAAAAGATTAAAAGCGCCCATTAATCAGTAAAATGTTGCACGTTGCATCTTTCACTGTAATAAGAAGCAACCCATATAATGCCCCTTTTGAAGATGACAGGACACAACTAACTGAAGTCACCAACTCCCAGCCTAAGACTGTGATCAAGAAGCATCAAGGAAATATCACCAAATCATATCTTAAGGGATTGCATATACTGCCAAAAAAAAAAAGAACGGAGACTTTTTCTCCCAAAATCCACTCATAAACTTCCAAGTAATACGATGACAACTGAAAATTCATTCTCGTGGTCTATTTTTCAGATGAAAATTTGTTCTAGTGGTTTATCTATTGGAAGAGATGATAAAATTAGCGTGTATATGGTAACATATTGTCAAACAAAATAAAGCACTTTATATGCCATTCAGTAGTGCAAACACTTCCTTTTAATCTACAATTTTTACTGTTAAGTAAAATTATTAAGTACAAAGTGGTCAGCCGTATTTCATAGATAATTCAAATCATGACTATATTCACATATATCAATAAAACATCATAAAGAGCATAAAAAGTAGGAATATAAACTCAAAAGTGGATTTATTTACAAGCATTTCTGAAATGTAGAGAACTTGATAAATTCTATTGCTAAAAGACTACAAGACAGCACCATAGTTTTCCAATACAGTATTTGAAGAGACAATATTGAGTGCCATTTTCTGTATTAACTTTTAATGTAATATGATGGGATCACCACCAAGACACTTACTTACCAGGTCTTTAAAAATAATAAAACAGCTCTAGAGACAAGCATGTAAAAATACTATACATTAGACAATACAATTAGCTTAATTCACCTCCAAAACGGCACAAATTTCATTAAGATCCTCATTCATCCCAACGTGATAGGCCTTTAAAGGTCCAAAAGCTGTGACAATATCCCTAAGCTGGAAAAGTAGAAGAAAAAACCAATCACCAAATGCACAGCACAGTTGCAAGATAGAATTTTACAAGGTAAATAAAAGGTTCCTCAAATTACCATTTTCGATGATATTGTATTTGAGATTCCAGCAATGAAAATCTGCAATGAGATGCATAAAGCCTAAGCAGTCATGACTATAATATGAGACCACCACGAATAAACACATCTTTGATGTTTACAAGGATAACTTGAAGTAGAAAAAAAATTTGGATTAGTTGAGTGTTAATCATTCCATGCATACATTTTAGAAGGCAGCTGCAATGCTCTTAAGACACATAATACATTCCAATAACCCCCAAAAAAAAATTCTCCTCAATACGTTTGTTTAATAAAAATAATACTGCGAATAGAAAGGAGTTAAAGAGTGCTGTGCTATGGGCAACAAAAATGAAAATAGTTCATCTAAAAGTCCACTTAGCAACAATGCTTTTTTTTTCCCAATAGCAACAATGCTAAAACATTATAACTAAGATAGCAGAGCTGAAAAGAATTAGAAGGCAATTATAGGGGAAGATAGAGATTTTCTTGTGATTGGGAGGATTCTGTTTTTATAGTCATGTCTGGGTGTATTCTTAAAAAAAAAGAGTCGTCTTGGTCCGTCCAAAATCACAGGCAATTCGAAAGTTCTTGTACTCCTCTTGTCTAATTTGTGTGCATATCCGTGTAGCCTCCATCTATTCACTAATGAAAATTCAGTTTCTTAACCCTCCAAAAAGCCAATAAGCACTAAAACAAGGGGGCTTGACTCCATGTCTCAAGAAAAATGTAATACCCTTCAGTCTTGTTAATCAAATACGTACCTTATTTGGTGAATCTTCGACACTGTCACTGATTGTATTCACCGCTACCACTGACTTGTCCAGGTCACCAGTCTGCACGAAAATAGCAACAGTCTGAAAACCTGCTACATGGATAGTAAGCACAATAGACCTCAGAAACTGAAATAACATGGATGAAAAATAGATAAACTCGAGCTAATTACTAACTTAAAATAGATGTTTAATAGGGAGCAAAAGGGAAGGGAGTGATAACCTCAAAGGCTGTTATTGAATCCCTTATGCAATACAAGGGACGCAAGACAGGAATTAGGATTTAACAGAAGCTTTTGTGATGGTAAAAAATTAAAATAACTTCGTAAAGCATCTAAAACAATATAACCAAACATTGTATTGGTTCATTATACACCAATTTTTTTAGCAGCAATATTTTGCACTTAAAGAAATAATCTTATTAATATAATTACAGGAAAGCCAAATTAGTTCAAAGTGAACCACATAGTCACTGACATAAAAAAGCCAAATCATTTCAATCAATGCATTAAGCAATAAAAGAAACAGGGGAACCACCTTCTGGTTAGTAAAAATTATGGAATTACCTAGTGTGGTAAAAAACACAAGGCCCAGAATTTATTAGTTACAGGAATTTCCTAGAGTGATAAAACATGCACTGCATAATTTTCTCAGTTGCAGCTTGGAAAAAAAAGTTTATGTTATCATCCCATTTTGTGAATCTGCAGTTTGGAGAGTTCTAAAATAATAAGGGTTCTTACACTTTCTATTTTCTCGTCCTTTTGGATGTTTTAGCTTTCTTGTACTTGCCTTTTTGGGCTTTTTCACTTATCAATGAAATAGCCAGTTTATTATCAAAAAAAAAATAATAAGACTAGATAACAACCTAAAGAACGAGCCAACTCGTGTCTGATGCAGAACACATTGTCAATATCCCATAGAGAAATTAGATCATATCTATTCAGATCTATATTCCTACTTAGCCAAAACAAATACGCTTTTCTTCCAAGAGAATTATAATTATCTATAATTATTTAAGACACAAGTCATCGGTGTTGTTGATGAGATCAGAGCCATTAATATATAAATTCTAACATTGAGAAAAATATATATCAATTATCATAAAAAAGAAATATACATATCAATGAACTCTAACATAGAAGTTGTATTAAAGGTTTACCATCAGTTTCATTTTCTTGACACACAAGCAAACAGTGGAATAGAACTTTTGAACCTTGTACATCTTACATGGAAAACATGCAGATGCTATTTTGTCACTATCAAGGAGGAAAATGTATCCTTGACTTCCCCTTAATTGGCAGTCCAGAATGGGAACTCAACATGTCAGGCTAATTCCTTATTTCTCTTTTAATTCTAATTCAATAGAGAGAAAAAGTAGATCAATCCTACTTAAATTGGCAGTGAAAGTGAGTGCACAACAAATAAAAGATAGTTGTTCAAGTTGATAAAAGAAATTAAATCAACAGAAACCCATGTAAACAATGCTCGACTAACATTAATGCTATGCTACTAATCCAATCATAGTGTTCACGCAATGCATTCGGAAAAACATCTTCAGAGCATCACGAGAATGAAGCAGGTTAAGAATTCCAGATATTTATTCTTACTACAATCTCAACAAAATCTTTCGGTCGACGGATCTTCAGAATGGAGCCAGAGAAGTAACTTCCATCAAATGAAAGAGCTACAGAAGCATACTCAGGTGTCAGAAATTCCACAAGAGCTTGCCCTTTATCCTTATGTATCTGCACAACAAGTTGTACTCAGTACCAAAACTCATACAACATCACTGCAAAATAATTACACAACCTTCAAGTTTAGTATGAAACACTTACAATACAACTAATACATGGTTGGGCTCCTTCAATATGATTAACACCTGAAGACGTAAGAAAATTATTCAGGTCTTCAATGATTGCTTTCTCAGATGCAGAATGTGGTAAATTTTCAATATAAAGCCTCCTCATAGGCCTGGTAGCTTGGGTCAGCTGAATCTGATCAAGAGACACCTTTGTCTTTGTTGCTAAATTATATGAAGAAACCCCCGATGTTAGTTTCCTCATAGCTGGAGAGACGGGAGCAGCAGTGGATAGATCATTAATGCGGGAGGAAACTGAATGGTTTGAGGGCTGTTTACTGGAATGTACTGAACCGGAAAATAATCCAACTTTAGCAGCAGGAAGCAGATCCCACCCTGCATTTTTTTATTATCTGGTGATAGAACTGGGGGAGGAGTCTTGATAGAAGATTCGGTTCTTCTCTTTCTAGGTGAATAGCCACCAAGCCCACTCGTTGACCCAGAATGCCGCCTATATTGGCTACTAGAACCATTAGTGGAATCTCCAGTTTTATCGTTGTCAGAACGCCGTCTTTCTGACTTCTTTATATGAGAATCTAATGGCAACTCCTCCTGCCTCTCTAACTTAGTTGAGTGTTTGCGTGCCCTCGGAGAAAGTGAAACCGTTCTTCTATGTTTGTTTTCCCGGTCTTGGCTTCTATTCCGTCTTCTTTTGAATCTAGATTCTTCATAATGTGAACTTGATGATACTCTAGTCTCCTTCCTTTCTCGATTTTCTAATTCATGATGTTTACCGTGATCATGTTTCTTTGTACTATTCTTATCTCTATTTCTGTCGCCGCCACCATTTTGATAGTTTCTCTTACTTTCACTTTCATGTTTCCCTCTACCACGATCTTCATGTCTATTCTTGCCAACTTCATCTCTTGAATGCTTCTTTCCAGATTCATTTTCAATATCAGTCCTCGATCGTTTATCCTTTTTCCCCTGAACAAGGTTTTCTCGGTCATTTTTCTGCCCTTTATCTTTTCCATTAGCGTCATATTTTAACTTAGCCATCAAAGTCGATCCCGATTCATGATTATCTCTATGACTCCTTCTAACCTCCATATCGTCCTTCAACAATCTCTCCTCTTTCTTCCTTCTTGAACTAATTTTGGCAGGTTTCTCCAATGACTGATGTTGCACACCGCGAGATGAACGTCTACTAGACCGAGATTTCCCTTCAGCTTCAGATTCACGGTCGAAAGTAATATCCTTATCTATGACTTCCCTTCCTAATTGATTCGTAGCATCTCGAGAACCCCCTTCAGCATCAGCAGCTGACCCTTTATTCTTCCTTCTAAGCATGATATCTTCAAAGCTGAAAGGCCTAGTCCGAGCTGCACTTTCATCATCAGAGTTATGCAGGGTATGCTTGGCACTACTTCCACTGTATTTCTTAGAGCAACTATACGTGCTCATCTGCGCCCTAAAATGTTCTAATAATAGATACACAGACAATGTTCAAATACAGTCCGCATTGGCCAAGTAGGTGAGATTAACACGCAACCACCTTCACAATAATCAAAAAAAAAAATCCTGAAAATCAATTTTAAAAAAAAAAGTATATAAAGAAGAAATCTACAGAAAACGTCAATTACGAAAACCACACACTGCATCATTTCAAATTGAAGCCCGAAAACAACAATGCATTAAAATAGAAACAAATAATAATAATTATAGGTTAATTATAAGCCTCTAATCATTTTCAAGATTGTAATTAATACGGCTAGAATACATGATCTAAACTGTGAATACAGATAGTAAAGAAGAATCCAAGAACTCAAAACCTCTACTAAACCCAGACTGATAAGAAATGAAAAAAATCTTAGGGCTATTTTCTCGTTTTTCCACAAATTTTCGATGATCCACAACGAGAAAGAGGAGAAGGTAGATGTTGAAGGATATAGATACCTTAGGGCTGAAGAAGTCGGCCATCGGAGAGAAGGGGGATGACGATGCGAGAGAAAGTATTTCTGGAGTTGCGTCGATAAGGAAAGGGGGAAAATTGAAAAGGAAAAAAAAAAAACCCTAAATTGGTGGTTTCTTTTAATTTTATCTTTTTTTAGTTTACAGTCGCCCTACAGTTGTATAGTATATTACGGTTTCCCTTCCTTCTCCAACTAACCTGCCACGTCGACGTTAATAGAGCATTACAATTTTTTTGGGGGGTAATGTTAAGGCTGTGTTTGGTATTGAATCTGAAAACAATCTTTTGTTTTTGAAATCAATGAAAACACGGAATACAATAAATACACGTTTGGTGGAAATTTTTTAAAAACAAAATTTGAATAGGATCCAAATTTTGAGGCAAAATTTTGAAAACACCTTTTTGACGTTTTCCGTGTTTTCGGAAACTTTTGCTTTCTCCATTTCCTACCTCTCTCACAGGACTTTTTGTCTCTTCAATTTTTTATAATTCATTTTACTTTGATAAAATATTTTCACTCTTTGTTTACAAATCTACCCAGTTCATGTGATTTTCTTCTTTTGACATGTGTGAGTTATATATATATGTTAGGCAATTATTAAAAAATGAAATCATTTATATAATACATCATTTTTAAAATTTTTAAAAATAAAATATTGTTTCTAGTTCTAACTCATTAAATAATTGAAAATAAATATGCAATTAGTTTTTAATATTTATTATTTTAACTTTTAAGTTGGACTTTCTAATTATCATCTAAATTATTTTTTACCAACTAAAACTCTAATTTTTATAAGCTAAATGTTAATTTGATTTTGATAAAATAAAAGTAAGATCAATAATTATTTTTTTTATTTCAAAAAATTTAAAAAAAATTAAAAATATGTTATTTCAATGAACCAAACGCGTGTTCTGGTTCACAATCTTGAATACCTAATTAAATTAAAATTTTGGATCACAATTTTAAATTCTAAATCTGTTACCAAACACAGTTTCAGAACCAATAAATTTACCGAATACAACTCTGAATATATTAGAATCCACTGATTTCGAATCCTGCTTTTCAGATTGCGAACCAAACGGGCCCTAATGGTTTGTGTGTAATGGAGGGACACGTGTATATTTTCTGTGTTTTACAATTACAATAAAATGTGTTAGTTTTGACTAGTATTTTTCAATTTTTTTTTAAATACTTTTGGGCTATTTCCGATATTTTATAATGAAACTTGAAAGAATGTCATTTAAAACCCATATATTTTATTTTGAAATATGAATAACGTCACATTTTAAAAAACAAGTGTGAAATATTTATATTTTTTTAACATTATTTAAGACAAAACTTATGTTGGGATAGAATATTACATTAATCAAATAATTTTAAGATTTAACTTTAATAATTAAAATTTTAGTTTCGTCACAATTTAAGAAACATATACCTAATGAAATGTTTCTATATGTTTTTTTCACATTATTTAAGACAACCTTGACTGGGATAGAATATTACATTAATCAAAGAATTTTTAAGATTTAACATTAACAATTAAAAGTTCAGGATTTTTCAAAATTGACTTTTTAAAAATAGATGTTTTTAAAAATTGTAAAAAAAATTGATAACTAGAAAGAAAAAAAAAAACCATTTTTACACCAATATCATTATGAAACATGATATTTTTCTTAAATATTTGCTATTTTTAAATTAGTTATAAAAAAATATCAAAAAATGCCTTAAAAGTTAAGTTCTTTCCCCCTATTTAGTTTTACAAAAATTCTAATTAAAAAAAGAATAAATCATTATTAACAAAAATATAAAATCAAGAAATTACGTTCTTATAAAAATCTTGATTATTTTTAATGAAATTGAAACACTCAACAAAAAGAAAATGAAGTATGTGTCCCAACCAATTTCATTCAAACTAAGTTATTTATAACTTTACATAGGATACTTAAAGTAGATTTAAATAAATAATCAACTTAGTTATTAGACAGATTCCTCTTATAAAGAGTTTTCTTGACAATTAAAACGATAAGACAGAACGAAAAAGTGTTTCTTTATCCATTTGAGGAAGACTTACAGGTGGTTCTCAGGATTTGACTACTTATAAACCTCAATAGTGGTGGTCTTGAACCCGAATAATGTTTTTCAACAATCCTTATTTCCTTCAATTTAAAAGGAGACATTAACAAATTATCAGACATCAATCCATCTAGTCATAATTCCTAGGAATCACCACAATGTTAAAGGTCTTCATACAACTAGAACCATCGTTAACAGTGACTCCATGAATGAGGTGAACAATTCCACAAATTGGATACATGGAAAGAACTAATCTCATGAACGGGGCGTTTGGTTTGAGGATTTGTTGAATGCCCATGGGAATAAGGTGTACGAGAATAAGATGCGTGGGAATAAAGGATGACTGTGTTTGGTATGGTATGGGAATAGCATCAAATTTTCATGGGAATATAATATGTTTGTGTTTGTTATATGAATTTTTTTTATATATCTTTATTAATTAATTAAGATTAGTATAAAATAATTAATTTCAAGTAACAAATAAATAATATATTTAATATTAAATAATTAATAAATTACTAATTATAATTATAATTATAATTATTTATACCATTTAATTATAATTATATATAGAAGGAAAAAAGATATATGGTAAATTAATTAATTACAATGCACTAATTATAATTAATTAATTAAATTAACTTAAATAAATAAATATAAAGAAAATATATAAAAAGAGAAATTAAAATAATAATAATGTTGTTAATCCTTGATATCCTACAAAAACCCACACTTTTGGAAGGGTATAGAAAACCTTTGTTCATGGGAATACAAGATGTCAGTTGAATAACTAGGGGTGTTCATTTTCCCCGCGGGGACCCGCCCCGAAAGTGGCGGGGAATCCCCGTTCCCAACGGGGACAAGGATGGGGATGAAAAATTCCCCGTTAGAGTTTCGGGGACGAGGAATGCCATCCCCGTCCCCGACCCCGTTCCCCGATTAAATCCCCGAAAATAATACAAATTTATAGATTATTTTAAAATATCTTAATATTTTAAGTCCAATTCTTATTAGTCCAATTATTTTATTACTTTTATTAAGCTCATCTCTCCTATTAGTTTTATCAAGCCCAACTCAATCTCTTTAAATTTAAAAAATAAAAACTCAAATATTGCTATTTTATTTCATTTTTTATTTGTTAACGGGGAAAATTCCCTGTTCCCCGCGGGGAATCCCCATCCCCGTTCCCAATCTCTTTGAACGGGGAATTTAGCGGGGATGGGGATGGGGAATTTGAGCGGGGACGGATGCATTCCCCGTCCCCGCCCCGTGAACACTCCTATGAATAACTTATTCTCATACCCAAGCTTGCAAAACTTAAAACAAACAAGGGAAAGCTAAACCTATTCCCATATCCAAAGCCTTAATCCAAACGGCCCAAAGAAAGGGAAGAGCGAAAACCAAATCATAAAGCCAATAGTAAGAATAAACAAATAACGGATCAGTTTGACCATGGCAGATGGATAGGCTTACAATGTTTCAACTTGCCAATGCATAACCGGGCACACAGCTAACATGCACGCGATGATACAAAAGACTATGAGTGTCAAAAGTCCAATTACTCGGCAATTATACGCACCAGCTATATGCATTAAATCTAAAACAATTTTCCAATTCCACAAAAGCAAGGAGACAGCACTGTTTTTTACCAGATTATCAACAAATCTCCAACGTCCTGATGAGGTGTTCACCGCATGTTCTCTCTACGACGCACATATCGAGTCCGATCATTGTATCTTGGTCTGTCCTGAGCTCTCTGGGGCTGTGGCTCCACCCTCCTCTGTCTCTCAGGTGACCTCTGAACAATCTCGCCATTCACAAACAACTCAGCTGCAGTAAAAAAGGTCACGCACATGAGCCAAAAAAAAAAAGTCTACTAAAAAGCAAAAGGTAATGAATAAATTGAAGCCCACAGCCCTCCTGGGGTACCCGATCCACACAATATTAACTAGCTACATATACTTGTACTAAATTAACAAGCAAGAGTAAATCAAGGGACAATCATCTGAAAAAGAGTATCAACAAAACTGTGATCACTAAAGCTGATGATACACCCATAATCAGAAAACAATTTATCTACAAAGCAGAAGGGTGCAATAAAAAAACAACACTTCATAAGGTGCAATAGAAAAAAACAATTGATGCTAACATAAATAAATAAAAAAACATATGTATATTCATTTAAAATATTCTTAACAAGTGATTCCAAGATGTTATGCAACCAATGATGACTTGGTTTTGTAATCCAAATGCCCGTTAAGATAGCGAGAAATGTAGCACAACCAAGGGACAATCATGTCAAATATCTGAAACAAATTCAAAACAAATCTTACCACTAAGATCTAAGAATTCCTATTCAACAGTGGACATGTGCTCATTAAAAAAAAACAATACAGACAAACCAAAGCAGATAAATTACCTCCATAGTCTTTATACTCAGGATCAACATATGAATCAGGAAGCACAAAGAGAACACCAGGCAAACCTATCAAAAGCAAAATAAATAAACTTTAACATCGATATCGCAAATGAGCTCGTAAAACAAAATCAGAAACAGGTAAATTCAAAACCTTCAAGCTTATTTGAGGTCTCCTCATCAATTTCACACCCAAATCCAAAGTACCTCTCACAGGAAACATTATAGATTTTCTTAATCGCTTCCTCGGGACTAGAAAACAAATCATTCAAACAATTAAAACAAAATCTCAACCATTAAAATTCGAAAAAAACAAAAAAAACTAATCACCTTCCAAGAACTTTAGCGAGAGTCTGAATGTAGCAATCGATCATCTGCTGCTTGGAAGCGCCATCACCTCCGGGCTTATCCATAACAATGAGCCAATGATTATAATCACATCCAGGAAACAATGGGGCCATTTCAGTGGGAGGACGATCACTGAAATTAGAATTCGAATTGAGTGGCGAATAGTTTCCTGATCGATTCACGCGGCATCGGATGGTAGTGAAACGAGAAGCGGAAGGAATGAAACGAAGAGCGTGAGAAAGAGGGGTTAGGGTTCGACGGCTCAGTATGAGATTAGGGATTGAAGGTGGCCGAGTTAGATTAATTGAGGAAGAAAACAAACGTTTCGAGATTGTTAAAGAGACGGAGGATGGGCGAGTGATGGATATTGTTCGCGATAAGGTTGAAGCCATTTTCGTTGAAGCAAGAAAACCAGAGCAGAAATGGAGGGTTCTGGATTTAAGCCAAGGGTTTATCAGAGAGCAGGTAAAGACGAGGATAATGGAGACCTAGTTGGGTCCATGTGATTTAATCGTGGGCTTTTAATTGGGCCTCAGAGATAAAAATGTGGGCTTTAATTGGGCTTGACCCGTTGAGAGTGACCCTAACTTTTCTATAAACCTCTCGATCACGAATATGAATATTTTGCATAAACCATCAAATCTCTCCTTTTTGCATAGACCTCTCTCGATCGAACACGAATATTGCTGATACGATGAAACCTATTTTAAGATAATCATTATCCAAATGGAAGAAAAATATTTTATAAATTATTGAAGGTTAGTTTTTTTTCGCCAAATTTGATGTAATATTTTATAAAAAAAATCAATTAGATCTTGAAACTGAGCTAACGATTTAAAAAAAACAATTAAAACTGTTGGTTCTAATTGGTTTTTTACACCACCTGACCAATTATATGGTTAAGAATGAATATCTCTATATTAGTAATATAGTTTTATTAATAAATAAAAATATAATAATAATTATAATTTAAATCTGTATGATTTTACTTTGATTTTGTTCTCTCTTATAAAGTCGTGAACAATCTTCACTTCTAATCATTGTACTGACACATATTATATTTGATCAAAATAGAACTAGTGTAATTTTTTTTAACGATTTCGATTTAGTTTTTCTCAAACAAGTTAGTTTGGTCGATTTTTTCGATTCGTTCCAACCTTATCACATCTCATCAAAAGATTCTTTTAATCAAGTGAAAAGAAATAAATAAACAAACAAACAAAAAAAGGAGGAAACTAAACTATCAAACTCCAACAATGAGTACTTAGAGCAATAAGAGAGGTGGAGGGAGGGACTTGAAAAACAATGATGTTGAAATGGAGAAAGATTTGGCTATAATCAATTACGTCTCCAAATTCAACGGTTCTTGACTTTCCAATCCAAATATAAAAAAAATGGAGAAAACGAATTTGGTCTTTTTATTACTTGTCCTTTTCTTTTCCCCCTTTATTCCCTCGTGTCTTGCTTTGAAAAGTCTATGGATAGAGACAAACATTATGTCAAAAAATTTGTTTAGTCAAATTATTGATATTACGTTATTAATTTAGGATAAAAAGATGAATTTAATATTTTTCAGAGTTTAACTAATCCGTATAATTTAGCTTTAAATTTGAAGTATTGTATAGCTATTTTCTTTCTTACCTCTTTATCACTTATATGATTTAATTCACAATCATAAATGGAATTTTTTATGAGTATTTATTATATATTTTTTTTATAACAAGTGTATTTTTTTTGTATGAGATTACATCAAAGTGGGGAGGGGGACTCGAACTTTCGATCTCAAAGGAAAGGGAATATAGGGGGGGACTCTAACTTTTGACCTCAAAAGGGAAGGAGTTTATGCCAAACCAGTTGAGTTATGCTCATGTTGGGAAATATATGTCAAACCAGTTGAGTTATGCTTATGTTGGCGAATAAGTGTACTTGACAATACTTTTTATCTCCTTTATATATTATTTGTGAGAGAGAAAATATCATCAAAATTGTATACAAAATCGAGGAAGAAAGTATGCTTTTCTTTCCTTTTTTTTTTCAATGAAAGATATTGCTTCAAGTTTTTCATTTATACATTTAGTTTTATAAATATAAGTAAAATTATTTTTTAATATTTAACTTAATATATCTACGATCCAAAAATCATATAATAAGCTATTTTGTTCTTATAATTGATCTCAAATAACTCTTGCAAGCATGGGCATAACTTAACTGGTAGGCAATTACACCATTCTCGTGATGTCGAAGGTTGTAGTCTCCTCTCTTTGATTTAATGGTATATAAAAAAAATGAGATGAAACTTCAATTACCTTTTTAACTTCATAAATCAGCACCAAAAAAAAAGAACAAAAGCATATCATTCAAAAAATATGATTTAAAAAAATAGACAAATAAATTTAAATAAAATAAAAAGAATAGAAAATGGACCTTTAATTTTTTTTTTCTTGTTTATGGTACATCTTGTTCTAGGGTTTATTTTAACCTTAGATAAAACATTTAAACCAGTTGAATTTTATTGAGTTAGGCTACTCTCCATTTTTTTTAATGAGAAAACTAGACATTTCTACATTGCTTTATGAGTGTTGGATTCCACCTGCAAAACATGCCTATACAAGCGGAATTGGTGAAGCAATAAAATTGATTCTGAAGACACTATAGCTTGAATGATTTTTTCTAGCTTGGTAGAAGGAGTAAGTTGGGGTGAGTTTTGATAGCCTGGGATTGTGAAGCCTGAGTTTAGATAGTCTATGTTTGGATGTGTAGAAGTATTAATAATGTGGGCATCTATCTCAAAACCAATTGGTAATGAGAGGAGTGGCTCGTAGAGTTTATAAATGTTATGAGTTTCCTACATATTTTCGATGTGGGATTCTCAACATGCCCCCTTAAGATGGTGCCTCTTTTGGGCTCACCATTCTTGGGTCGAATGCTCGTTTGGGCTTGTTGGGCTCTGATACCATATTAATAATGTGGGCATCCATCTCAAAATCAATTGGTAATGAGAGGAGTGGCTCTTAGAGTTTATACATGTTATGAGTTCCCTACATATTTTCGATGTGGGATTCTCAACAAGAAGGTATGAGTTATATAAGCCTGGTTTTATATGGTTTATGTTTGGTGTGTGGTTTTAGTTTGAGTTTTGTGGTTAGCAAACTCACTCACGCTACTATTTAATATCTATGGATTTAATAAATTAGACCCACGGTTTCAAGATTCATCTAATAAATATGGGGTAGGCTATTAAAGCCCACCCCACCCAATCTTAACCCGTCTTCCAAACGCCCCTTGATTGATTGAATGTACCATTTTTCAATAATTAATTTTTAGATTTTTAATTTATGTAGTTTGATTCTCTCTCTTCTCAAATTCAAAATAATAATAATAAAATAAAATAAAATAAAATTATTACATCTTATACACGTGTCTTTTAACGCGTTACTAATTTGAATCTTTTATGCAAGAAACGTATTCAATTTAACGTCTCTATTAAAAAATATTACTTTTCAAGATGAACTTATAGAACAAAATTATCATTAATAAAATGGAGGTTTAATTATACATTTAGTTCCTATATTTTAAAGTTTGTTACAATTCAGTCTTTAAGGTTTGAGGTATGTCTCAATTTAATCGTATAGCTTTTAAAGTATCAATTTGATTCTTATGCTTTTATAAAAATTCATGAAATGTCCCTATCTTTATTAAAAAAAACATTTTTTATAAAAATTCATGAAATGTCCCTATCTTTATTAAAAAAAACATTTTTCTTATATGTCTATTTTATTCGAACGTGACAACCATGTTATTAAGATAAATATCAATATAGTATAGTGTTTACTAACATGTAAATGTGTGACTTTTTGACGTGTAACATTGGTAAAAAAGGGCGTTTTGTGAGTTTTTATCAAACTATAAATACGCAATTGGAACTTTTAGAATTATGAGAATGAAAGTAACACAACTCCAAACTATGAGACCAAATTGAAACTTTTATAACCATAAGAACTAAATTGAAACATAGTTCAAATTATAGGGACTGAATTAATAATTAAACCTAAAATGTAAATAGATTTGAGAGAATCATATCCCGAATACGATATCCAATATAAGTAAAACTTAAAAGGGGGAAGGAGGGTAAAATGTAAATTGATTTGAGAGAATCATATCTACGATATCCAATAGAAGTAAAACTTAAAAGGGGGAAGGAGCTTTTGCAAACAAAAAAGGGGGAAGGAGTGATTGGCATCCTTAAGTTTTTGTTCAAAATCTCATGGTGGCTTAGTCAAATAAAGCAACAACAAAAAATCCGAGTTCCTTTTTGAGGTTTGGAAATTTTCACCAATAAATTAAGCAGAAAAGTTTTTTTCCCCTATGCTGTGGGTCATGTCTAGAGTCAACACTCCAAATTAAAAGGAAAAAAAGAAGAAGGAATATTCCAAAAGGGAGATGAAGGACCACCCATAGTGGTGGTAGTGGTGGCGCCCATTTAGGCAGAGGCAGCTAAAGCTCGGCCATGACCATGGCCCCGCCCCTCGTTCGGTACACAACTGGGGGAGGGAATGAACCGCATGCTCATAAGGCATGAATTTCTTCACTATCTCTATCTATTTTATTTTTATTATTTTCCAACAAAAATCTAGTTTTCCCATTACCTACCCCCCAATATTTATATTTATAGATAAAAGAATGTGTTTAAAACTTTCTCAGTGGAAGAATCGAGTCTTTTCTCCCCTAATTTGATGTGATATCTAATACAATATTCCACCGATTTTTTTTAATTATCTTTAGCAGAGGAGTTTTGAGAGTTACCCATCTCTCCAACTTTGCATTTTTTAAATATTGAAAATTCAATCATTTTATCTTGTTTTGGACAATAATACACTTAGTACTATCATTTTCTAAATATTAAGTCGAGAAATCATGGATTAATGATAGCAATCGAGAAATCCATTTATTTTGGGTGCATTTATAGGAGAGTTAAGGTGGGGTAGTGAAGTTTAGGTTTACGTAACCTATGTTTAGATGTGTAGTGGAGTGAGTTTCAATAATCTGCGTTTGTGTAGTATTTATTTGAATGTATTATGGGGTGAGTTTCTAATATCTTTGAATTTTAAAATAATTAAATTGATCTTTTATAAAATGATAAAGAGAGTAATTCATTCAATAATTATTTTAAATTTTAGTTATAATATTAAAAAGTTAAGTATAATAATTATTAGGGAAATTTACATGAATGTTATAATTGAGTGAAATATTTACAAAAATGTTAGAAAAAAAAAATATTTACAAAAATGTTATAATTTCAAAAGTCGAGTATATCAGTCAATCTATTAGTATATCAGTCAATAATTAATAGTATATCAGTGATATATAATAGTATATCAATGATGGAATATTAATGATCGACTGATAAACTACCATTGATATACTAAAAGTTCACTGATATACTAATAGTGATTGACTGATATACTCATAATTTTTAAAATTCTAACATTTTTGTAAATATTTTTTTTTTCCTAACAAATTTGTAAATATTATAAAAATTTCTAACATATTTGAAAATGCCCCATATTATTAAACAAAAAAAACTAACTAATCAATGTTGTAAAAGTCAACGATATTTAACTACACCACAACTAAAAATAACTTGAATTGTTGCAGCACTCAAAAGAAGAGAGCAAAAAGAAGTTGAATTGTTGGTCCTATTTTAGCTCGCCAAGTCTAAGTGGAACGACATAAATTAAAATCTTTCAATGTTATAAATAAATAAATAAACTTTAAATGTATTAACTCTCAACTTAAATTCATATTTGATCGTTTGGAATTCTTATTTATTTATTTTTTATCTTTTTATGAATTGTTGAATTCTTCTATTTTTTGTATAATTTAATTAACATTTCCAAGCATTCTCCTCCTTATGCTCTTTCAAATAAAATAATTATCTATTTCACCATAGAATGAAAGCTTTACAAAACCAAGAGATATGAACTAGAATAGATATTTTATCGCCATATATATCCTCTCTACTCTTTTTTTTTCTTTTTTAAAATGACATTAAAATACAGCTTTTTCTCTACCATAATTGTTTTATGTTTTTTTAAAATAGTTTTTTTTTTATTTAATTAATGGTTTTCCCCCTCTTATAGTACATAATAACAATCATATTTATGTTTTTTATGAGGGGTATTTGAATGCTTTGAATTTATAATCAATAATTTTTAAATTTTGTGAGTATATACTGTGTTGATTATTTTACTAATTTAATAATTTTCTTTTATTAAATTAACGGAAGTAAAAAAAAATGTATCATTCTTGAAAATGCTTTTTTTGTTGTTGCTATAGTTGAATTATAAGAGAAAACAAATAAAGTTATGATATGAAGATAATTACACTCATTTGATTGCACTTGAAAAAAAAAAACATGTGATAGAAGTTTTAGAAGTTGAGAGTAATGGCAATTGAGGGAATTATCATTGGATCATATGATCATTAATAAATAACAAACAACACCTAATAAACTCATTTAAAAAAATAGAAATAGAAAAAACGGAAAGAATTAAAATAAAATGTTCAGTTAAGTTTGTTGATTAAAATTGAACTTTTTAAAGGTTAAAGAATCAAATTGAGAGGAATATCAAAGTTTATGATCAAAATAGGTTATAAATAATAGTTTAAACAAGCTTTTTTATTTGTCTTAAAAAAACAAGATTTTTATTTTTTAACCATAGTAATTAGTCTTAAGTTTAACATTAAACTCCGCTTTTAGTGGATCTTGTCCACATGTCTAATCCCATATGGCATGTAGTAAAAAAAAACAATTTTCATTTTATATATATTATTTTTTTACAATGTTTTCCGTTGGCAAAGAAACCTTATTGGTCCAAATTAATAATTTACGAATGAGTAAACAAGGTTGTGTAATATTTCAACCTTTTACTATCAACTATCGAATCTTTGACTTTGGTCTCCCCACTTGACATAGAGAACTTTTTAAATATTTTGATTAATAACGAAGTACCTATTTTGATAGTGTATATATATATATATATGAACAAGCCAGTAATTAAATTGATATGTCTGATACTTATCCACAAGGGCGGAGTCAGGAATGGGACAACAAAATAAAATTATAAAGCTAATTTTAAGAAATTAAAATGGTAAAATAGATAAATGGTATTAAAAAAGTTTTTTTATATGAGAATTTTAACTTCATACATATAAAAAGATAAACTTTTTAAAATTAGGGCAGGCATGCCGCTGCTTATCCATATAATTAAAAAAAAAAAAAAATTTATTTACTTTTCGTGATGTTTTGAATGATGTGTTTTTTCAAATGATTAGTTTTTTATATTTGCTTATTTGTATTTTTGTTTTCAAACGTGAGGTAAGCCTTATAGTATATGATATATATATATATATATAATTTGAGAAGACGATTAGATTAGAGTGTATAGGATAATTTTTTTCACGGTTTAATTATAAATTTAAGGGTAAATATAAATAAAACCTTATGTTTTTTTGTCAAATATAAAAAGATACACTGGTTTGAAAATGACAAATCATATTCTTATAATTCTAAATTATTCTAATGATACCCCTTTTAGTCATAACTTTTTCATTTGAACTCTGATTTGGACGATTAAAAATGTTTTAGAATCCTCATTTCAGGCTCTACGTTATCGTCAATTCAAATTGTTTAAATCATCAATAACAAAAAGCGTTAATGATGTAAATCATGCATAGTATTTTGACAATTATAAACTCTTTATTTATTAATTTTAAAATTTTGAAGTGACTATAACGTAGAGCTCTAAACGAAATCATCCAAATCAGAGTTGAAACAAGGTTATGACTAAAAGAAAATATATGGCGTTGAATGGAGGGGTTTCATTAGAATAATTTTAAATTAAAGGGGTGTGATTTGTCATTTTCAAACCATAAGAGGTGTTCATGCATTTGACTAAAACAACTGAGTCTTATTTACATTTTACCGTAAATTTAATTGAAGTTTGGGTTGATTTGATCCCTATAATTACGGATTTGTGTCAATTTAGTTTTAAAAACTACAATTTATCTTTTTGATTCAATAAAATTCCACAAAGCCTTTCTTTCATTAGTACAAGTTAAACTAAATTGAAAATTTTAAAATTATGAAGATTAAATAAATAAATAAAACCTATAATTAACTTTTTGAGTTTTTTTTCTTATGTATTTTAGTTTAATGGTATAGAATTATAGGTTAGAAAAGGGTGGCTAAAGTTAATTGATTAAGACTAAATTATAGAGTTAGGCATCCAGTATCACTAATCAGAAGTCTCTAATTACAGAAAAAAGGAATCTTGCTTTCGAATTACGTCTGATTATTGAACAAATAATTCCATTAGGGGAATTAAAAAAATAATAACTTTCTGTTTGGGGAAATGTGAGGGTCAAAAAGGTCATTTAAAAGGACAAGTGTCAGTGAAGTAGAAACCAGAAGATGATAATACAATACCGATGCAGAGTCCCCCCAATCACAATCAAACTCTCTCTCTATCTGGTATCTATAAATAATAGGTGCATTCATATACATGGGAAACTTAAAAAAATAAAAAAAACAGAGAGAGAGAGAGATTTGGAATTCCAATTCTAAAATCCAATTGGAAATCGAATTCCATGGGTGTGGAAGAAGGGGTAAGTGCAGGAGAGGACTATACGCAGGATGGAACGGTGGATCTTAAAGGAAATCCAGTTCTTCGTTCAAAGCGGGGTGGATGGAGAGCTTGTTCCTTCATTGTTGGTATCATTCTCTTTCTCTTTTCATAGACTTCAGTTCAAAACAACATCTTTGCTTTCTTACCGAACCCGTGATTATTTGATCAGTTTATACACGTCTCGACTAATCTGATTTTTTCTTTTTTACCATATCCTCATGTTTTGTTTGGTTCATAATTCACATATCCTCTTATGTCATCTCTCTCTAATAATACATGTCAGACAAAAAATATCTTTGCACATGATATATGAACCACTGTTCAATTTTTATATTGTTTTTTCTCTTTCTTTTCCAAAACACACTGTTTAACGCAGGAGGTATTAAAAAAAGATCGTTAAGTATGAGTTAATATAAAATATGTTAGAAATTGTGAAAATAAAACGATGGGTTATAATTCTGAAATGAAAGACGCACTGAATTTTTAATTTGTTGTGGTGGTGGAACAGTGTACGAGGTATTTGAAAGAATGGCGTATTATGGAATATCATCAAACTTGATATTGTATTTGACGAATAAGCTTCATCAAGGAACCGTGGCCTCCGCCAACAACGTCACGAACTGGGTTGGTACCATTTGGATGACTCCCGTCTTCGGCGCCTATGTCGCTGACGCTCATCTCGGTCGATTCTGGACTTTCATCATCGCCTCTGTCATCTATTTGTCGGTAATTTATATCCATATTCCTTCTCTCTTTCTCCCCTGTTTTTTTTTTCGAATTCAATATGTCATGTAATTCATTTTAAGTTTAATAGCATGATAGTAATTCATTTTAGGTTGTTTAATTAGTAGTTCAGTTGTTTTGGATTGGGGTCTATTTCAATTTGGTCATTCTGGTTAAGAATTATTTCAATTTCGTTTTCATGATTCTAAAAGTCTCTATGGTTTAATAAAAAATTGTAAATTTGTTTTGTTCTTCTTATATTTCCACGTCAAAAAGTCTCACATTTACATATTAGTTAACACTATACTTACCTCTGTCTTAATTATATAATTGTCCAATTCATAGAAAACAAACACGCAAAATGTTTAATTTTTTTATTGTGATGGAGACATTTTTTAATTTTTTATCAAATCATAAGAACCAAATAGAAACTTTAAAGATCATCAGAATTAAATTGCCACATACCTCAAACTATAGGGACTAAATTGAAACTTTTAATACCATATCCATCAAATCGAAATATACCCCAAATCATAGAGACTAAATTTGTAATTAAAACATTCTTTAATATGTAATTATTGATGTAGGTTTAATTTTAGTTTTCAATTTATGATTTTAAAAATTGGACTAGTTAATTGGCAATTTTCATTTCATTTTTTTTTATAAATGTTTTATGAAATTGTGATTAGATTTTAAAAATTAATAATATTTTTAAAAAGATTTATTCTCTTCAATTTTGTTAAGATTTCAAAAGAGAATAAATTAGATAGAGAAGTTATAATTGAATCACAAGATTGATTATTGAAAACAAGTTGATAATTGGGTTTTTGTTTCTTTTTGTTCTCAAATCAACTCGATTGATTCCATGGGTTTGTCTATGCCTTATCATATACCTTTTAATTTCTTTTTAGTTGGAAAAAAATGCGCTCGAGGATTTGATTGGTTGACGGAATCAATAAAGTTTAAGCTGTATTCCTCATTAGGAATTGGAAGGACAGAATAGATTTTTTTTTAATATTGAAATTCATTTAAAATTTCTAAATTATTCAATCCATAGAATTATTGATTCTTTAAAAAAAAAAAAAAAAAATCATGAAATTCGAGAGGATGAAAATGACATTCCAACTTCCCAAAATAATATTAAAAAAATCAATAGAATATGAAGTACCGTTCTATTTAATTTTTAATTAGATACGAAGAATTATTGCACATAATTTGGGTTTAGTTTAAGTGAAAAAAATATCTAAAGTTGCTGTTATTTTTATTTAGGAATTTGAACAGCCAAACAAGTCATGGAGTGTGAAATGTTGACTAGAAAGGAAAAATAAGCCTTTCTTGTTGAATTTAATTATGTAAGCTAGTAAGGTCTCGTTGTCAGTCACAGTCAGCATGAGCTAGCTCTTGCTGTTGACTTAATGGACAGCTCTTAGACATTGTCATGGTCCATATTTTTGGTCTCTCCTCAACTTTTCATATTTTTTAAGCATATAGTATAATTAGAATACAAAAATTATCGTTTGGGGGTTGAATTTGTTTTTCGCTTTTAATTTGTTTGATTTTTTTTTTAGTTATTTTAATTTTTTTCTTATATATTTTTCGAACACTATTTTCCCTCAACACTCGTTAAACATTATAATAGATTGTTACTTTTACAATAGGGAGTATAAATTGAATCTGAATGTCTAATTTAAGGTTTCAAGAGAGATCTAGGGTGTGAAACCAATCAAAGTTGTGATTTTTTTCTCTTCTTTTTTTAATATTTGCTTAAAGGATTGATATTAAAAAAAAAAAAATATGTACCTACTTACTAGTGAATACGAGCTCGTACTCCCTGACATATTTTTTTTTATCAAATATGAAAGTATGTAATAAATGTATGAGTCTCATTAATAAATATATAGATTCTACTAATATAATAATATGACACGTATGTCAATAAGTATGAATTCTAATTAATTCTTATTTGATAAGGAAATTATTGTTATTATTATTATTTTAAAGAGGCTCGAACCTTCAACCTCGTGAAAATGAAGAGATATCTGTCCACTTAAGTTATGCTCGTGACTTTTAAAGTGTATATTATCCTTTACGTTCTTTATAAAAAAACAGCAAGTCATATTTAATAGTTTACATTTGAATTGGGGGAAGGGTATTTTTCATTTTTCAACCTATCAAATCATTATTTGACTCGTGATTTGTTTCAAACTTTCAAAACCTATCCAATCAAACAAATCTTCCAAATATTAAAAATATATAAACCACAAAATCACATAATGATTTTCACACGTGGAATTCTCAAACTAACATGTTTTTTTTTTCTATTCCTCCATCCAACGATAACAATGGCAGGGCATGTCTCTACTAACAATGGCAGTTTCACTCCCAAGCTTAAGACCGCCGCCATGCGCCGACACAAACATGGAGAATTGCCAAAAGGCATCGACACTACAGCTCGCCGTGTTTTACGGCGCACTCTACACGTTAGCCATCGGGACCGGCGGCACAAAACCAAACATATCGACCATGGGAGCCGACCAATTCGACGATTTCCATCCTAAAGAGAAGAAGCAAAAGCTTTCATTTTTCAATTGGTGGATGTTTAGTATTTTCTTTGGTACCCTTTTTGCTAATATCATCCTCGTTTATATTCAAGACAACATTGGCTGGACCCTTGGTTATGGCCTTCCTACTATGGGTCTTGCTATTTCTATTGGTATTTTTCTTGCCGGAGCTCCCTTTTATCGACATAAAGTTCCTGCCGGAAGTCCCTTTGCTAGGATGGGTAAAGTCCTCGTCGCCGCCGTCAGGAATCGGAAACTGTCGCTTTCGGGTGATAAGAATGAACTCTATGAGCTTGATTTTGATGAGTATGCTAAGAAGAGGAAGTTTAGGATGGAATCTACACCAAGTTTGAGGTTTGTGAACATCTCTTCCTATGTGTTGGTTAAATTTTGAAGTTTCATAATAATTTTGATTTTTTTTATTACAAATTTATTGTTTTATAATCTATTTAAAAAATGTTTTTTAAACATTAACTAAATTTTTAAAAATAAGGTTTTGAAAAAGTTGTGTAGTTAGTATTTGACTATATGAGTTTCATGAGTCTTATTTCTATGGGATAAAACGAGTTCTAGTTGAAAGTCAATTAAAAGAACTAAACTCACGAGTACTAATCACATTTTATAGGCAAGTCAAGATTACCTGATCCGGTTCCGTCAATATCTAAGTATTTTCTTTTTCTTAAATGAAATAACAAAAAAACAAAATAGTTAATAAACAGAGCTTAAGTTTTATTTTATAGCATAATGTAAACTTTTTTTTTTCAAAACAATTTTAAATTTTGTAGATATTGGATTTTATGTCTTTCCGAACATTTTTATGTTCGGTTTATTATCAGGTTTGAACATTTTTTAAAGTGTGATTTTGTAATCGTGATTGACCGTTAGACATTTTTGTTATTAGATTACACAAGTCATACTTTGAATTCGAGGAAATTAGAAGTATAAAGATTAAAATTGATTCACCTGTTTTCCCCCAAAATAATTCAAACTAATATGTTTTTCCTTCTCTCCTTGAAGGTTCCTAGACAAAGCTTCAATAAAAACAGGCTCTACAGAGCCATGGCGACTATGTACAATAACACAAGTAGAAGAAACAAAGCAAATGATAAGAATGCTCCCAATTCTCCTAGCAACTTTCGTCCCAAGCATAATGCTAGCCCAAGTTAACACCCTTTTCGTCAAACAAGGAACCAAACTCAACCGAAAAATCGGCAACTTCAATATGCCTCCCGCAAGCTTAAGCGCTTTCGTCACGATTTCTCTCCTCATCAGTGTCGTTTTATACGACAGATTCTTCGTTAAATTCATCAGAAAATTCACCAAGAACCCGCGAGGAATCACTCTCCTTCAAAGAATGGGAATCGGTATCGTTCTCCACATTATAATCATGGTCGTAAGCTCGCTCGTCGAAAGGTGGCGACTCAAGGTAGCGAGAGACCACGGTCTTGTTGAAAGCGGAGGGGAAGTTCCCTTAACAATCTTCATTTTGCTCCCTCAGTTCATTCTCATGGGAACTGCTGATGCTTTTATGGAAGTTTCCAAGATTGAGTTTTTTTATGATCAGGCTCCGGAAAGTATGAAGAGCCTAGGAACTTCTTATTCGACGACGGCGATCGGGACGGGGAATTTTCTCAGTAGCTTTCTTTTAGCTACTGTTTCCGATATAACGAGACGCAATGGACGTAACGGATGGATCTCGAATAATATGAATGCTTCTCATCTTGATTACTATTACGGCTTTTTCGCGATTCTTAACGTTTTGAACTTCATCTTCTTCCTTGTGGTGTCTAGGTTTTATGTTTATAAACAAGAAGTTTCTGATTCTATTAGACTTCTTGGTGAAGAATTGAAGGAAAAGGAATTGGTTGGAGATTCTCGCCATTGAAGCTCTAAAGTTTGAGCTTTTTAATTAGGAGTTTATGAATTAATGGATGGTGTGTGTTTTTTTTCCATGGAAAAATTGTTCAGTTTTTTGTAAAATAATTTGTTACTTATGCAAAAAGGCTGGAATTATTTCTTTTTAGAGAAAGTTCGTACTTTTTTTTTTTTGAGCAATTAAATGTGTTAATTTAAGTAAAATTATCGTTGTTTTTAGATAGTTCAACATCTAACACGTATGATGCTTCAAAATGAGTGTAAGTTAATTAAACATTATATATATTTTTTTAAAGGATGCCTTTTTCATTTTGAATCAATAACACATCTTTAATTAATTAATTAATTATTAAACCGCTAATAATATATCAATTAGGCTGGATCACAATAACTTCTTGCATTCTCCCAATTGATATGATATTCTTTTAAGGTTAAGTAAATAAAACAAGGGTAAAATACCATTTTGGTCCATGAACTTTCACTCGAGTTTCCTTTTCGTCTCTCAACTTTCAAAAATGACGTTTTTCGTCACTCAACTTTTCAAATCGTTTCGTTTTCGTCCTTCCGTCCATTTTCCGTTTAGGAAATTAACAGAAGCTTATGTGGCATGGTGATGTGGCATTTTTATTAATATTTTAATATCAATTTTATTTTATAATAGATTTGAATGCTTATGTGTTATTTTTTTAATCTCTCTCTTCAATTCTCCCACACCTCCCTTCTTTCTCTCTCTTACATCATCATCTTCTCTAACCTTTCTCCACCACCATTAATATTGGTTCATCACAACCCTTTTTCAATCTAGATCTAGAAACTTAGGGGGAAAATGTGTTATTTTGTGAAGCCCAAAATATAATTATTATCATGTCCAAATCATTTTTTAAAGCCCAAGTTGTGTTTAGCCCAAATTGATAATTATGGCTTCTTGACTTTTGACTAAAAGGTTCAGACATGGACTTTGGGCAGATGAGTTTTAATTGGGTAAAATTATTTGTGAGGGTTTTACTCAATTATGGAGAAGCGTGAAACTAAATATAAAAGTAGCTTTTGTTATTTTTGTTTTGGTCTTGGCCGACATTCACATAACAGAGGCGGTGGGGGTTTTGCTCAATGATTTTGTAGACAGAGGCGGCGGTTCTTCTACCTTTGTCTGAGAGTGAGTAAAAACAGTGAGGAGTTTTTGAGAGGGTGAGAAAATATTATAAAGAAAGGGCTTTCTTTCTTGAGTGTTTTTGAGTGCATAATACACCATTAAAGTGTATTGAATATTTTCTACATTGTATTCTCCTCTGATTCATCATAGTGAAATCTGCAGCGGTAGCAACTGGACGTAGCCCAACAATTGGGGTGAACTAGTATAAATTTTCGGTGTCGTATTTCTTCCCTTTTACTTTATTGTTATTCCGCATTATCGTTCTTGTGTGTGTGAATTTTTAGGCGTCGCGAGCCTAGTCAATTCCCTAACAAAATTAGATTTTTTTTTAGGGGATTTTTTAAGATCTCATAGCCATTGTTCTCAAGCTTCATCACAACCCTTTTTCCAGATCTAGAAACTTAGGGAAAATGAGATTTTTTGGGGGATTTTTTTTAAGATCACATAGCCATTGTAATGGAATTCTTAAAAGCTGAAAAATTAGAAATTGATTATAATTTTCTTCACTTTTACTTTTATATCAATTAGTTCAACTACATGATTTTCTAGATCTAGGATTCAGAGATTGTAAATCAACATCCATATTAAGAAATTTAAAATTATTGCAATCGTGATTCAAGATTATTTATGAGATTTGATTTGAACAGTAACATTTGAGATTTGATTTTGAAAAGTAACATTGATTTTCTAGATCTGGCATTCTTATTTACACAAGATCCAAATGAAGAAAAGAAGGGAGAATTTCAGCTGAATCTCAAGAAACTAAGAAAACCCCATGAAAAGCCAAAAAAAAAAACATATAAATAGATAAAAGCCATAAGATGAAGACGATTTGAAGATCTAGGATTCGAAGATGATCTTCATGATTGTTGGGTATTGACTCGTGAAGATGATCTTGGATAGAAACGTGAAGGCGATCATGAGATGAAGACAATTTGAAGATCTTGGATAGCAACAATTGTCTGAGATCGCGAGATGAAGATGAATTGACGATCTTGGAGAATGAAAAAAGAAAGATGGTTGAGGTGGGGCGGTGGCGGCACCTTCAGTTGAACAAGGGAGGGAGAGGAGAGAAGTGGGCGGCGGCAGCTTCAGTTGAACAAGGGAGGGAGGGAGGAAAGGTGGGCGACGTGTGATGACCCGACACTTTTAAATAAATTTAATTTAGAAAACACAGCGGAAGTCTTTTATTTTAAGAAAAATTTGCGTGGTTATGTTTGAAAATTGGCATGCCAAAAACGTGTTTACAACTGCTAAGACTCTGAGGAGTATAAACGATATGCACCTGCTGAGTTTGATGGTAGGTCATTGGATGCATCTGTTGCAGAGTTATGGATTGATAGGGTTGAGAGAGCCTTTGAGTTTATTGAGTGCCCGGACCGGCTGAAGGTCCACTGTGGCACGTATTCTCTTGTTGATGATGCTTTGTATTGGTGGAGAGGCCTTTATAGATCACTTTCTCTCACTATGGAGGTGACTTGGGAGTTATTTCGAGAGAGGTTTTATGAGAAATATTATTCAGCTGATTTACGAGACCGATTAGAGGTGGAGTTTCTGACCCTGACACAGGGTGATAGATCAGTGACAGAGTATGAGCGAGAGTTTGATCGATTGTCTAGGTTTGCTCCTGGACAGATTGCTGACCCTCAGAGTAAGAGGAAGAGGTTTATGGTGGGATTGAGAGCCGAGATTAGGGGTCACTTACGCACTTTGCGTCCGACCACTTATGAGGAGGCTTTAAAGTTTGCCCTTTCTTTGGATTTGGCATCTGAGGAGAAGAAAGGCAAACTAGCTGCTACAGGAGAGACTTCCTCTCATAAGAGGAAGGCAGAGGACGATCATGTTGGTCGAGTACCACTACCACAGCCGAGAAATCAGCAGCAACAGGCTCGGGGCGGGATCCAGTTTAGACAGCCGTTGGCACAGGGATGACCCCGCTATTGCCGAAACTGTTATAGTCATCATGCTGGGGTATGTACCCTACCACTGATATGTTATACTTGTGGTCAGGAGGGTCATATATCTAGTCGGTGTAGGACTCGTCAGGCTTGAGTATTTGCCACCAGAGAGGAGGCTGAGGCTGCACGTACTGTAGTGACTGGTACTCTGACAGTTTTGGGCCATTCGGCTTTTGTTTTATTTGATTCAGGGGCTAGCCACTCTTTTATTTCTTTTGAGTTTGTTGAGTTGGCTGCACTTGAGTCTGCACCGTTAGGTTTTGAGATGCGTGTTTCGACCCCAGTGGGGAAGTTTGTTATTGCTGATAGTATGATTAGCACTGATGATTTGTGTTTTATGGGTTGTTGCTTGCATGCTACTTTGATTATCATACCTATGTCTGATTTTGATGTGATTTTATTAGATTTGAAAATTAGGATGTAAACAGGTTTTTGGCATACCAATTTTCAAACATAACCACGCAAATTTTTCTTAAAATAAAAGACTTCCGTTGTGTTTTCTAAATTAAATTTATTTAAAAGTGTCGGGTCGTCACATGACGATTCTTGAATAATGAAAAGAGATTTAGGGTTTGCTTTGAGGGGAGATTAAGAGAGGAGAAATACGATAATTATTAAATCAGTAAAAATGCTACATAATAGGGGAAAAATTGATTTAAAGAACTAAACATGCCACCTCAATTAAAAAATGCCACGTCCCCATGCCACATAAGCTTCTGTTAATGTCCCAGACGGAAGGATGAAGATGAAATGATTTGGAAAGTTGAAGGACGAAAAACGTCATTTTTGAAAGTTCAGGGACGAAAACGAAACTCGAGTGAAAATTCAGGGACCAAAATGGTATTTTACCCATAAAACAATCATGATGTGTACACACGAATTCCCATTTTACCTTGACCTTTTTTTTTAATTATATTCTATTTATATGGTTTTTATTTAATTTCATTTCTTCCTACATTTTTTTACTTAACTATACATTAAATTAATTTATAAAAACGATGAATTTCTGTCAAATCTAAAGAGTATTCATATTTTTATATATCCAGATAATCAAGAAGGCATTTATATATATAAATGAATTAAAAAAAAAAAAATATATATATATATATATATATATATATATATATATATATATATATATATATATATATATATATATATATATATACTTACTTACTTTACAGTTATATATAAGAGAAAATGTTTTAATTTCATTTTAGTTATAAGAATATTTTTAATTAAAATATCTTAAATTATAAAATTCAATGAATTTCTTTATTAATATCTGGCATTTCATGTGCAAGACATGTGCATATGACTAGTTTGTTTTAAAAGTCAACTATTTATATTATTGCCCTTAAAAAAAGTATATAGAATCAGATGCTTTGATTATCACTATCCATGCCATGAGTAAAGTTAAAAGGATGTATAAGTTACTCCAAACTTCTTTTAATATAATTTATGGATAATTGTAAATTATACTCTTGTAGTTTATCTGAATTGCAAATCGTATCTATGTGTTTTAAAAATACTTATAAATATCTCAGTGGTTTGGGAAATTACAAAATGCACTCCTCTATCAATTATTTTTTTGAAATTGTGGACACGTACTTGTTCTACGCCTCTATCAATTATTTTTTTGAAATTGTGGACACATACTTGTTCTACGTATGTCGCATGTTACAATTCCATTCAAATTATAAAATAAAAATTAATAGATGTGTGTGAATTTTAGACTTTACACTTTGTTCATAATGATATTTTCTACAAGTCGCACTCATCTATTGATTTTTTTTATTTGAATGGAATTGGAACACGTGATACCCGTAAAAGAAGTACGTAGTCAAAAATTTGATAAACAAACTGAAAGAGGGATGCATTTTACAATTTACTAAACTACATGAGTATTTTCAAGCATTTTTTAAACCATAGGTATGTGATTTACAATTTAAGTCAACAATGGGGATGTAATTTAAAATTATCCCTATAATTTAATGTGGTATGTATTTAAAAAGATTTAGTATGAGGATTTTTCAACAATAACGGTAGTAAATGGTGGGTGATTTTAATATTTGAGAATACTTACCGCGATAAATAAGGAGGATCTCATTAAAAAAAAAATCAGAAGGATCCCTCCTGATCTCCATTTCTATTGGTTAAAAAATAATTAGAAATAATTAATATTTATTTTTATTATTTACATAGGACTCATTGATTTATTTTTTAATCAACAGAAAAGAGACATGTAATTGGATGAGGAGGATGGCAAGTATTTTCCTTTAATATTCATCAAATTTATTATATTTTTTTTAACATATTACATTAGATTGATGGAGGAGAGATTCAAACTTTCAACCTCAATAAAAAGGATAAGTGTCTAACTTATTGATATATTCTCCATTGACAATTTATCATACTTTTATTTAAAAATAGCTAGATGAGACAACAACAACCAGCCAAAAAAAAAAATCCATGCCGATAGAAGTGGATGCCAGCCAGCTAGCATCCACACGTCCTAAGATACCACTACAAGTCTGATATAATATGATTAAATCATCAAATCAATTTCTATTAACTTAATAGGTTTAGATACCTTATAAAGAAAGTGCACTTAATGAATTTTTAGGGTTTAGGGTTTAGGGTTTTTTCAATATTTTTTTTAAGTTTTGAATTACAAACTATTTTGTAGAGGTTTTATAGCCTCATTTATACATCTTGAATATCTCAAAAAAAAACAGTTTAAATTTTGTATTCTCTCAATTTGTTCTTCACATTTTTTACTTTACATCTATTTTTCTTTTTAATAATTTATAATTAAAAGCAATTTTGAAGTTCAATTTTTGTTAAATTGATTATTCCAGTTGTTTTTCAATCGACAGTTGTTACACCTTACAGATTTAATCACAATTGGCCTATAAGCAACTTTCAATGCCGTGTAAATATCGTTTTCAGGCCAACCATTCAAGTGTATATATTTGTTCTATGCTCTAGACAAATGATGTTTATAATCTCTGTTGGGGTTGTTTTTTTTTTAAAAAAACAAAAAATTGTCGCATTTCATGAATTATATTTTAAAAAATAGTAAATCTTTTGAGCAAAATCAAAATAATATTTTCTCCTATGTGGTTCACTTCAAAGCAACAACCGACACATGTTTTGAGAATGACATTTTTTACCTTTTCTTCTTTTAAAATAGTCATAATATATGTTACTGTATAATTGTATAAAAAAATATATCTTACTAATTTTAAATAAATTTATAAATATACATATTAATTTTAATTTATAAATTAAAACTTATAGATAATATTAAATCATGCAAACAAATATAAAACGTAAATACCTAAAAATAATTTAATGATATTTTTTACTTTCACAAATCCATTTTAATTTGGTGTTCGACTTAGAAGGAAGATATTTTGTATTGAACTGTTACTATTATTATTGTATTTTATATATTTTTTTTATTGAGTTGTTTAAATTAAAAGAAAAAAGTTTGGTTAGTTTTTTATTTTATTTTGAAACTTTTATTAAATTAGTGAAAGTATTATTTTTAAAAATATCCCTAATATTTTAGTATATATATTTTTATTTTGATATGTTAAATGATAAAGATAAGATTTTATGTCAACTAGGATTTAATTAATCTAATGATAAAAGATATTGGTTTGTTCTGATAAGTTTTTGGCCGAACCGAATTAGTGTGTCTGCCATTTGGGAGTCGGTGAAGGATGCTCCTGTCCATTATTTTCTCTTTTATTCTATGTACTGGCTCACGCTCTTACGATGAACGCTACTAATGTTTGAAAGAGGATGGCTGCTCGGTTTTCTTTGTTTTTTGTTCCTCTGTTGTTTTCCTGTTCTTACTCAAAAAAAAAAAAATGTAATCTACGGTTATTTTAAAAAATGATATGTTTCAAATTGTAAATTTACTTTCTACTTATTTAATTCATATTGGTTAAAACAAATCAATGAGTCCCGTGTATTTAATAAAAAATTATATATTTATCATACCTTGATAGATTTTATCCAATAAAAGTTGAACACATCAAAAGTCATGAGGCGTTCCGTCAGGAGACTAGTATTTTTCTAAAAAACAAAGTTTCAAAATCATAATAAGACTAACCAAATTTAAAAAATTATTAAATTTTAATTAAAAAAAACATTTTTTATTTTATTATTAATTAATATTTTATATTTTATCCTTTTTTAATAAATTGATAATAAAATAGTTTTTAAATTATTGAATAAAATGAAACTGGCAATTTAATATTAATATGAAAAATGGTTAGTTTAAAAATTAAAGTATACAAATAGGGGTGAAAATGGAAGTTAAAAGTTTTTCATCCAAACCAACCTTTAATATAGTATAGATATAGATAATCATTTTGTAGTGTAGAAACACCATCCGCCATCATTAAAAATTTAAAGATCTTTAATTAATAATTAATCCAATCAATAATATTTAAAGTTTTAGTTGATAATAACTCAAAATTAACGAGTAATAAATGGTTTATTCCCACTAGTATAGTGTTGAGATATATATGATTAAATTTACCTTCAACCATTGGCTTAAGCTTTTGGTTCAATTGGTGATTTAACATATTTAATATGGTATCAGAGCAGGAGGTCCTGGGATCAAACCTCCATTATGTCATTTGCTCTAATTTCCTCCTCATTTAAATATTCCTGAGGGGGAGTGTTGAGATATATATGATTAAATTTACCCTTAAGCTTTTGGTTCAATTGGTGATTAAACATATTTAATATATAGTATTCAATTATGGATATGTCCATTGGATAAATTTCAAGACTTATAAAATAATATAAGGGTGTGAAACTATCCTAATTTTCAATATAAACACCAGTACCTCAAATCAGCTCTTTTCTCTCTCTCTCTCTCTCTCTCTCTCTCTCTCTCAGAACAAATCCCATTTGAGATTAAACAAGAAGAAGAAGAAGATGAAGGTTGCGGTGGTCGGAGCGGGAATCAGCGGCCTTGTATCGGCGTATGTTCTTGCCGGAGCCGGAGCCGAGGTTGTGTTATTTGAGAAAGAAGATTACTTGGGAGGACATTTCAAAACTGTTACTTTTGATGGCCATGCTTTGGACCTTGGCTTTATGGTCTTCAATCCAGTATGCTTTCTCTCTGAACAAAACAAACATATTTTGATTTTTTTTTTTTAACTTTTATATATTCATTTACTTGATTCATAAATTATTTTGAAAATCTATTATATATTTAAACCAAGTTGTACTTAAATGATTGTCTTTTATGAAATTGCACTCAATAATCATATATATGAGGTTAATAAATATAGTGGAAAAAGCAAAAATCACCCCTGAACTGTGCAGCTTGTAATAAATATCTCTCTAAACTATTTTTTGAAACAAATACCCCTTTAAACTATGTAAATTGTGATAAATACCCCCTGGCCTATTGACTTAAGTGAAAAAACCCCTGAACTATGTGAGTTGTGACAAATAACCCCCTAGACTATTTTTTTTGTGTTTAAAATAAACCCTTTCATTTACACCCGTTAAATTTTGTGTTCCTCTTACCATCCGTGTGACTCATCTTCTAAAGATAATTTTTTAATGTTAAACCAAAACTTTTATTTATTATGTCATCAAATTAATCCGGTTTAAATAAAATGGTCTATTTTAAACACTTATAAAAGTTTAGGGGATTATTTGTCACAAAAAGAATAGTCCAGGAGGTTATTTGTCACAACTCACATAGTTCAGGAGGTTATTTGTCACAACTCACATAGTTCAAGAGGGTATCTGCTTAAGTCAATAGTTTAGGGGGTATTTGTCACAACTTACATAGTTCGGGGGGTATTTGCTTAAAAAAATAGTTCAGGGGGATATTGTCACAACTTGTAAAGTTCAGGGGTGGTTTTTGCCTTTTCCCATAAATATATAGAGAACAACAAAAATAACACATGAAAATTAATAATGTATTATTTTTGTTCTCGTCAGTTTATTTATTTATTATTATTATAAATTATACCCCTATGCTTTAAGGTCCTGTTTGATAAAATATTTTTGTTTTATGCTTTTAGTTTTTAAAACAAATTAGAAAAATGTTATATATTTGAAACATTTTAGACATTGTGCTAGTGAGTTGTTGTGGACATGAGTTTTTTTAATTAATGTATACCACATCAGTACACTACTACTCTTTCATAAACTAATTCAAGTGTACAATATATATTTCTAATTAGTTTTAAAAACTACAATTATTTTAAAAACAAATATTTTTTTAAAGAAATATCTACCAGCCTTTGTCTTAATTATAAGGCTTTTATTAAACTAGTTTTTCTACCATGTGCTATGCACGTGGGTAATTTTTAATTTTATTTATTTTTAAGATGATACGTTTTAATAAATTTCATAGAGTATAGATGAATTTAAGATTCTAAAAGAAATAGTATACACTTTGAACTTTTGATAAATTCTCTCGTGTAGAATACACGTTGATCAATATTTTGCATTTATTTTTTGAACTAATAAAATGTAGTCTAATAATAAATTTAAACTATAAACATATATTATTTTGAAATTTAATAGCTTTTAATCATTTTTATCTTCATTGTATGTATATATAAATATAATGATTTTTATTATTAAAATATATATGGTTTAGTTAATAGATTTTAAAGTTTTTATGTTAGAATTAATGAAGTTAAAAAAAATCATAATTTGGGGATTCATAAAATATTATTATTTTAAAATAGAAAAAATAATAGCTATTTATTAAATAATTTCATCAATTAAATTATAAAATTAAAATATTTATCATGTAAAACTAAAACTAAAACTAATTTACAAATTTATTGAACAAACAAATACCAATTCCGCGCCCAACTCAATGAAATTGATTTATTTTGATGTTGGAAAAGTATGATTTTCAATAAATCCATAACCCAATGGGGCCATGACATGTCCACTCAACTCTTCCTCCTTCATTATCTGATCATGGCAGTCTCGGATAGCTGGCATTTATCCGATCTTGATCTTGATATGTGAGCTTTCTCAATTTATTAGTTTCAATTATTTTTCTTTCTACCCTTGCTTTCATATTCTTCGGGACTTCTATTGAGAAGATTATTTTAGCAATTGTAGCTATATAAAAAGAATTTGAATCAACTCTATTTCCTCCCTCATTATCACTTGATTTATTTATCTAGTAAAAAAGAAGAGAACTTGTATAGGTTTTGAAACGGTACTCTAAAAAAATTTGAATAGGTTTTGAAACGGTAGACAAACTCTATTTCTGTGCGAAATCTAGTTTAGAATGCCAAGAGGCAAAAGGGACCACTTTAATGGATTTTTTTATAACCAAGCCAAGAGTGGTTTGTAACTTTTAATATATATCATTAACTATCATATAAGATATAATTGATAGTCTTTTTTTCATTATTATATAAAAGAATCCAAATTTTCTAGTATACGATTTTATTATATATCAATTTCCAAAGATAATTATTTTTAATGCTCAATAAAATAATAATTTATTTTTAATGATTACACTATAATATATTAATTTTAAAGTATTTTAATAAAATTATCATATTAAAATTTATTTTATTTAGATAAACGTATTTTAAATTTATTATATAAATTTGCATGAATTAGTAGTTATTAATAAATTGATAGTAAATAAAAAGAGCACTCTAGTATTTTATTAATTATCGATGATAGTTAATTGAGAATGAATAGTAGGGATAAGTTTGAGATTTCTTAAAAAAAATGGTAGAAGTGTCTAAAAATGTTTCTAAACAATCCACCTTTTTATATCTTAAGGATATTTTATTTATAGATAATTATGAAATAAAGAGAAAAAAATAAAGTAATACAAAATAATTATATTACAGTCTAAAATGAGATTAATTTTAAAACTTCATAATTAAATAAACCTACAAATTTTTTTTTTGAGATATTACATCAAATTGGGGGAGGGGGGACTCGAACCTTCGACCTAAAGGGAAGGGAGTAAGTGCCTAACCGATTGAGCTATACTCTCGTTGGCGAAATAAACCTACAAATTAAAAACGAATTATTTAATTATTAAATAAAAAACAATGTAATTTTTTATAGGTTAGAAGACGAAAGAGTAAAAATCAAATTCTCATCTCACAAACCCACAATTTTGCATAAGAATACAAAAGAAGGTTAACATGGCATCAACCATTCCCTCAAAACAAATGTGGGAATCTGAAAACATATATAGGGATGAGACAGTTCATTCTAAAGAGCGAATTAAACAAGTCAACACTAAAATAATTGTGATTTTTAAAGGTATATTTGAAACATTTTAAGAATCCGTGATAGTTTGTTGATGTGGCGTGCATAAATAAACAAACTCAAGTACATGTTTATATTAGCAGCTACACATCAACTCACTACCATCGTTTACTAAAAAGTTTGAAATGTACAATGTTTTTCTACTTTCTTTATTAAACTTCAATTATTTTAAAAATAATCTTAAAATAAAACAAAAATGTTTATATAGGGATTATGATATATCAACCACGACTAAATATATATTTATTTTTGATTAAAAAAACCATAAAATTATTTTATAACATTTGTAATCTTATAACATATTTAATACTTTTATTAAAATATAGATTAAAAAAATCGACCAAAATGTAATAATAATGATTTTTAAAAGAAAAATTTAAACCCAAAGTAAAAAAAAAACATTTATATTCTGTCATTCGGGCCTCCATAACTCCACATTTGTATGATATTGTCCAGTTTGGGCAAAGGCCCATATGACTTTACTTTTGGTTTCACCCAAAAGACCTCAAACAAATAGAGGTGCTCTTCCCTTTATATTCCCAAGATCATCATCTTCTCTAACTGATGTGGGATTTTGTTCGCCCTCAATAATCCTCCTCTCGAACAAATATCCACCGAGCCTCTCCTACATTTGTCCACTCTATCCAGGTCAACCTCTTTTGTCCAGAGCACACCGCCTATCCGATAGAGCCCACTATGGATCGGGTCTTCGATGCTCCTCACTTTGTTCGGCACTCCACCCACATTGTTAGGATCGGGGTATGGCTTTGATACCAATTAATGTGATAAAAAATAGTGAAAAACAAGCTGAGGAATAACTACCATCAACTTAAAGGCTAAGCTCTCATTTCTATAAAGATATTATCAAAGTTGTCTTGTCCAAAACCCTACCATCAGCTTAAATAGAGACAACAACCCTAGAAAAGGGGAATCTCTTGGCTAGCTAAAAGGAAACAAAGAAAAAGGGGCCTACCATATGGCTCATACAGTAATTAAACTAAAACAGAAATAAAAGACTTGGAAAATAAAGAGGAGGCTTGTACTAGAAAAAGCCTTTTAGCAGCAAGTGTAGGCCCAAGAGGAATAGTCCACATCAATTCTTCAACTCTCATTTAGAACTCGTCCTCGAGTTCAGTTAACTTCGAAGGTGCATCATCCGGAGGAAAGAATTCATAGAGATTAGAGATGTTGAATGCTGAAAAAAATTGTAGCTCTGGTGGAAGATCAAGTATGAAAGCGTTGTCACAAGCCTTTTTGACAATCTTAAATGGACCAATTTTTCTTGCTTTCAATTTGGAATAAGTCCCAGTTGGGAACCTTTCACGCCTGAGATGTGCCATGACTAAATCACCTCCATTGAAGTCCTTCTTTCGTCGATGAGCATCAACACGTTCTTTATAAGCTGCATTTGAAGCTTTTAACTTCTCTCGTATCTCTGCATGCAATTCGTTAACATTCTCAACGAATTCAGTTGCTTTCTTGCTCAGTGGTTTTTTGTAGTTTAATAAATCCACAGACTGATTAGGGATTTTTGTGTAAACAATGGAGAATGGGCATCGTCCAGTTGATCTATTGGACATTGAATTAAATACGAATTCAGCTTGTGTTAGAGCAACGTCCCACTGTTTTGGTTTATCTCCTGCGATGCTGCGAATCATGTTTCCCAACGTGCGATTGACAACTTCCATTTGTCCGTCTATTTGAGGGTGATAAACACTACTAAATTGAAGCTTTGTATTGAATCGTCCCCATAAGACTCTCTAGAAATGGCTCATAAACTTGACATCACGATCAGATGTGATTGTACGTGGAATACTATGGAGTCTGACAATTTTGCGAAAAAAAAGGTGAGCTACAACACTAGCGTCGAACGTTTTCTTACAGGGAAGGAAATGGGCCATCTTTGAAAAGCGATCAACAGCAACAAAAACGGAGTCTACTCCTCGTTGTGTCCTTGGCAAACCCAGAACAAAATCCATGGACAAATCCTCCCCAATTGTCTCAGGAACTGGAAATGGGTGTATAATCCCGTGTTTTGATTTGTGCCCTTTGATGTTTGGTAGGTACCACAATGTTTTACGAATGTAATAACATCTCTTCGCATTTGAAGCCAGTATAATCTGCCTTGAAAGAGTATCAATGTCTTTTCCCTTCTTGTGTAGGCGGCCGAGCCACCACCATGGACTTCATGAATTAGTTTTGCGTGTAGGGAGGTGTTGGGTATACACAGATTGTTTCCTTTGAAAAGGAATCCAAAATGTATATGGAAATCACCCATGCGAATGTGATTAATACAGTCATCCCAAATAGGCTTGAAATCTGAATCATTGCTATATTGTTCCTTCACATATTCCAATCCCACCACTTCAGTTGATAAAGTAACCAGTAGACAAGCTTTTCTATTTAGAGCATCAACAACCACATTTTCCTTTCCTTTCTTATGCTTGAAGACAAATTGGAACTTTTGTAAATAAGTGACCCACCATGCATAAATTCGTTTCAAAGATTTCTGGGAATTGAGAAAACGGAGAGAGTGGTGGTCACAGTGTAGAATAAACTCCTTTTGTACGAGGTAATGCTCCAAATGTTGTAGAGTTCTTATAATAGCAAAGAGTTCTTGTTCATAGGCAGACCATTTTTGCTTGGCATCATTCAGTTTTTCACTAAAAAATTATATAGATCTGCCATCTTGCATCAAGATTGCACCTATCCCTGTCATCGATGCATCTGTCTCAACCTCAAATACCTTATCAAAATCTGGTAGTACAAGCAGTGGAACAGTTGTGAGTTTTTCTTTAATTAACTTAAAACTCTCTTCCTGAGCAGAACTCCATAAAAAATTTCCCTTTTTCAAGTAGTCAGTTATGGGTGTCATGATATTGCTAAAGTCTTGAATAAAACGCCGATAAAATTGTGTCAAACTATGAAAACTTCACACCTCATATCGTGTGGAAGGAGACCGCCAATCACATATAAGCGGCAACCTTAGAGGGATCCACTTCTATGCCCCGTTTGCCAATGATAAAGCCAAGAAATAGTAGCCTATCAGTGCAAAAGTCACACTTACCCCAATTGAGGAAAGGCTTATGAATGCGCAATGTGTTGAAAACTGTCCGGAAATGGACCATGTGATCTTCCCAGGTTTTACTATGGACGAGAATGTCATAAAAGTAAACGACGAAGAATTTTCCCATTAGAGGTTTTAACACGTGATTCATTAATCGCATAAAAGTGGTTGGGGCATTGCTCATGCCAAAGGGTCAATAACTATTCTTTATCACATTACCTTCTATTCATAAAGCCCTTTCTTTTGTCTTGTTTTTCACTATTCTTTATCACATTACATTCTTAGAACTCCCATCTATCTAATAATAGAAGTGTCAAACGAGCCCTAATTTAACTACACAGGCTGACGATAAAAACCCTAGATAAATCCCAAAGTTCTGAAACTGTATGGTATTCTATTGGTATGGCGATTCGAGAACTCGTCGCCGTTGTTTTTGAAATGATTCAAGAGAAAATTTGTTTGGAAACTCAGAAAGAAGTTTCAGAAGGAAGAAGAAAACGAAAATCAGTGAATTTTGTGATGAGAAACTAAATTATATGAGAAGGTTGAGCTTGAGCTTGAGCTTGAGAGGAAGATCAAGAGCGATGACGAATCGAAAAATCCTGACTCCGATAATGAATCGTTTGTTACACTAAAATCCAAAATCGAAATGTGGTAATTCGTTTGTGACTGTGATATGATTATTGTTTTAATTTCAGTTCATCTCAAACAAATGTTAAATTTATCAAATTTTGAAGGTATGAATTCGAACCAGACATAATAACCTAGTAAAGATTGGAATCGTTTTTTTTTTTTTTGTAAAAAATGGGGGAGGAGAGACTCAAAGCTTTGACTGAGTAGATGCCTAACATATAGACCTTAAAAAAATTGTTTGAAAATATATAAATAATCAATAAAATCACTCAAAACTTAGCTATCACAACATTCAAAATCGAACAATAAATTGTTTGAAAATATATAAATAATCAATAAAATCACTCAAAACTTAGCTATCACAACATTCAAAATCCAACAATAAAATGGCACAAACGTAGTGAACTAAAATGGATAGTGTTAATTTAACACTATATATTAAAGTTTAGAGTTAAATTTCTCAAGTAAGTTATCTCTGAGGTGTTTCACATTGTTTTATCGTTACATGTAATGTTGTGTAGTTTATGGTATCTCATGGATTATTATTATTATTCTCTCCTGGCAATGAATAGGTGTCATATCCGGAATATGATGCGCTTTTTGAAGAACGGGTGTCGAAATGGAAGTATCGGACATGTCATTCTCGGTCGGTTTAGACAAAGGACGGGGATATGAATGGGGGCGTCGTAATGGGCTTTCGAGTCTTTTTGCTCAAAAGAAGAATATTTTGAATCCATATTTCCTGGCAAATGATTCATGAAATTATCAAATTTAAAGATGATGTTATCAAGTTAGTCTTTCACCAAAACTAATTGCATTTTTATCTAACTATGGCATTTTCAAGCTATGTTTTTAATTTCTTGCTTGTTCTTCTATGCATAGTTATCTCAAGTAATGGAGAATAATCCGGATATGAATCGTAATGAAACGTTGGAAAAGTTTATCAACTCAAGGGATACTCGAATTGTTTGAAGGCTTATCTTGTGAGATTTCCACATTGTTTTTTAGTTTTTTCCCCCTATAAAATGTCATTAACTTTGTGGGGGAATGAATTTTGATATTGTATATGATTTCTTTATCTTTCTTCAGGTTCCAATGTGTGGATTAATTTGGTCTTGTCCTTCGGAAAGAGTACTTAGTTTTCCCGCTTTCTCAGTTCTTTCCTTTTGTAGGAATCATTATCTGCTTCAGGTGCATATAAAGAGATTATCTTTTCTGTATTCCTTGGGGATTTTGAGCTCCTTACTTGGAAGAATAGGCTTTGATATCATTTCTTTCTTTCTTCAATTCGGTTACTTTTCTCCACAGTTATTTGGTCGTCCACAATGGCTTATCAGTTAAAGGCGTTCTCATTCTTACGTGAAGAAGGTGCTCCTTGAATTTATGTATGTGGAAGAAGTGGAATTTCTTTACATGGAACTACTTGAGCAAGTAATTTTGTATTTGTTTTTTTCTGTTAAAATCAGGTAGAAGAAGTACTGAAGAGTGAAGGGTGCAAAATAAGAATTTCTTCCCAAGTTGATTCGATCTCAACAACTGATCATGGTGAGTAATTGAATAGCTTGAAGATGTTTCGTCGTGTTTAGTCGTCACGGGAATCTATAGATGTTTAACATTTAATGTACAAGTTTATCAGGGTGCACTGTAAGCTGTGGAGATGGTTCCCAGGAAATGTTTGATGGATGCATAATAGCAACTCATCCTCCTGATACTTTAAAAATATTAGGATATCAAGCAACATCTGATGAAGTGAGAATACTTGGTGCTTTCCAATATGTCTACAGGTACATTTACTGTCTAATATTTCCTTCTATTCTCAGCTACATGCTAAATTTGATTTATATAAGTGCATATTCTTCACCTGATTAAAACACCGTTTCTATATCGCATTCATATGTTATCTTCTAATATTAAGGATCCTAAGGAGTACAGATATGCATTTTTTTTTGCTGATATGCTATCCGATTTGTACTGAAATCAGTAGCTTAACAAATGAATCTCTATGTAATCCAGTTGTCAGAAAAAACTGAGGAATTACCAGATCTACTTTTCACGTATTTTTAGTGTTCAAGTAGGGATCGGCATCCATTCTATTATACTTAATTTTCCCTTCATTTTGTTGTTAATTGTTTCACAGAATAATAAGCAATGCCTGCTTCAGAAATAAAGATCTTTAAATACTTCTTCAAGTTTTTTTTTTTTTTTTTTTTCCGTCAATCAAAGGTTCCGTGGAGTGTCTTTTCTCTTTGTTTTCTTGTTAGTTTCTCAAGATTATGACTTGCTAAAATTAATGCAATCGAGGACTGAAATATTTGCATACAAATGCACAATCGTTTTCTCTGTATTGGCAGTGATATTTTTCTTCATCGCGACAAAAATTTAATGCCCCAAAACCCAGCAGCATGGAGCGCATGGAACTTTCTTGGCAATACAGATAACAAAGTATGTTTGACATACTGGCTCAATGTGCTTCAGGTTAGTTTCAAAATTATCTTTTGCAATATTTGATTAAATAAGATATTTTATCTGTTGTTTTATCTGAATTCAGTTCCCTTTGGTCTTGAAGATCAAATATGATACTTCCTGCAGACTAGGATGACATTATAAATGAAAATTATTTCTATTATTGAAAGCAAATAATTACTTTCGTTCTCTAAGGGACTGTTTGGTAACCTTCCTCATTTCCATTTCTTGTTTCTTATTTCTATCTCTTGTTTCTTGTTCCCGTTTTTTTAAAAAGAGAAACAGAAACATGCTTGGTAATTGTTTCTTATTTCTAGTTTCTGGAAGAAAAAAGAAACAGAAATGTGTTTGTTAACTGTTTCTTTTTTCTGTTTCACATTTAAAAAAATAAAAATATTTTGAAAATTTTACAATTTTAAATGATATATTTAAAAATATTATATTAATATAATTTTTTTATATTTATAATATATTTTATAAGTCAAAACGGGTCAACGTAATAATTCATCAATGTGTTGAAAACTTTGGAAACAAGAAAGAGAAATAAGAAACAAGAATTTGTTGTTTCTAAAATTTCTACACAATTTTGGGAAGTGTTCCTACAAAAATGAGAAACAAGAAACAAGAAGAGTTACCAAACAACTCAATTTCTTAAAAAATGAGAAATAGAAACAAGAAACAGAAATTGGGACCCTAAATTGCTATTTTATTTCTATCAATCAGTGTTGTATGTGGATTTAAAACTTCCTTTGTTTGTAAGTGCAGAATCTTAGTCAGACTGGTCTTCCTTTTTTTGTAACTTTAAACCCGGAACAAGAGCCTGAACATGTCTTGCTTAAGTGGTCAACTGGCCACCCAATCCCATCTTTTGCTGCATCAAAAGCTTCAAATGAGCTTCATAGCATTCAAGGAAAGAGACGAATTTGGTTTTGTGGAGCATATCAGGGTGAGTATACATGATTCATGGATGAAGAAAAAACTACTCATTTTATATCTCATGAATAAAGAACTTAATGCAACAAATCTTCTCATATAATAACTGATCTACTTTGAGATGAGCTAAATGAAAAATATAAGAGTATCTTGAACTGGTCATATTGTTTCCATTGTGAAAATCTTAGATGAACATACCTAGTATCAAATGGAAAGTAGTGCAACTTTTAGAACAATTAGTTCCTAAAACTTTAAAATGCTGCAACATGCATTTTCGATGTCAAAATATGGCAGGCTTTAATGCTACATACTATGCTGATTTTCTTCAGGTTATGGCTTCCACGAGGATGGGTTAAATGTAATGGCTTCTGCACTCTCATTTTTGCCTTTGTACAGGAGTCTTGTAGAATAGAATGAGTTGATGGTTGAATAATTCCTTGAGGTCTCCATGTTTTTTTGTGAGATTTGCATAATTCACTTGAAATTTGAATTAAATTTAGCAACATAAACATCTGTAGGCCGGTATCATGGCGGCACAAGATATGATGGGTAAGAGTTTCAATCTTCTAAGCAACCCAAAACACATGGAACCTTCTATGACAGAGACAGGGGCACGCCTTTTTGTTACTAGATTTCTCGGGCGATATATATCTTCCGGATCATTAACGTGAGTTAACGTACTCCTGCAATCCGTTCTTTTGGCGAGATGTTATTAAATATAATAATCCATCTTGGTATCTTAATTTCTGCAGATATTTGTGTCCATTTTTTATGACTTAAATTTGGTTTAGCAGATATTTGTGTCCAATTTTTATGACTTAAATTTGGTTTATCAACAGAATTGAATAAACTTTTTTCAATCTATCATACAATTGACAAAAAATTTATATTTAGGTTTCTAATGTTATAAAACCATTTCCACTCAGTTTGCTTGTTAACCCCTCATGCATAAAGGAGAAAACTGATTTTGCTTTTTTATATAACACAGTTTAATGGAGGAAGGCGGCACAATATATACCTTTGAGGGAACCCATAAAAATTGTTTTCCAAAGGTTGCTCTAAAAATTCACAGCCCCCAATTTTACTGGAAGGTAGATAATTCTAATTTCTGTTTGATGTGTACTTGGTGAGAATCATGTTTGTAGAGTAGGGAAAAAAATATAAATCAATGCTCATTCATTCTTCATGAAGTCCTCTTCTTTAGTTCCTAAATTCCTCGCCATGATATGTAAGAATTTCTTTTTGACAGATTATGACACGAGCTGATATAGGCCTAGCAGATGCATATATCAATGGAGATTTTTCTTTTGTTGACAAAGATGAAGGTCTTCTTAATCTTTTCCTGGTAAGCTAATCTATTCTGAGTCTAAAATATTTTCCTCTCACTTTCATCTGCATAGATTCTTTCATGTTGGTTTCTTTTGCAGATTCTCATTGCCAGTAGAGAAACGAATACTTCAGTTGAAAAACTGAAGAAGAAAAGGTATATTGTGATTGTCGCTACCCCTCGAACGACACAGAGCGGCCGACCCTCTTAAAAACGCACAAGTCCTTTTCTTAACAAAAGGGTAAAAGAAAAGAACAAGAAAAAAACAGGAGTCGCCACCAATCATTGGTTTTAAAATGGGTGTGATTGGTCACCCGAGAATTAAAAAATACAAAATGGTCTGCGAATTATAAAAAATGAGTTTGGGAGTTTATTCATGTTTAGGGAAGGTATTAACACCCTAAAACATTCGTTTAAAAACGATTACTGTTTTGGTTTATCTCAAATATGTCATTAAAAAACCTTTACTAAAACAAATTGTTTTTATTATTATTTTGGAATGTTCCACATTTATTAGTCAATATCACAAATTATTGTAATGATATTGTTAATAATTGTGAGTGGCATTAAGCCATTAGAAAAACAAATTCTTTTTTTAGATTATTTTGAAATGTCTCATGTTAATTTGTTCATACCATTAATCATTATAATGATATCATTAAATTACTATGAGTCGCATTATGCCATTAAAAACATTTTTTTTTAAAAATCAATGAAAAAATTATCAAACCATAAAACTTTCTATTTTATGGAATTTGAGATCAAAGTATCCTTGTACTCTCAAATTTCAATGATAGAGAGTTTTTTTGGAATGAAAGTTTTGAAGAAAAGTCTTTTAATTTGATTGTAATGTCAAGCCATAAAACTTATTGATTTATGAAATTTGGGATCAAAGTATCTTTGTACTTCCAAATTTCAAGAATGTAGTTGGGATGAATTTTTTTTGAAGAAGTCATTTAAATCGTTTTTAAACTCAAGCCATAAATCTTCTCAATTTGTGAAATTTAGGATCAAAGTATCCTTGTACTACTAAATTTTAAATCATAGGAAGTTTTTTTTTTGAATAAAATATTTTAGAAAAGTTATTTCAACTGGTTTTTAAAATCATACTATAAAATTTCTTAATTCATGAAATTTAGGATCAAAGTATCCTTGTATTCCCAAATTTCAATTCATAGGAAATTTTTAGGGATGAAAAAGTTATTTCAAATTAGTTTAAAAATGATAACATCAAATTTCTTAATTCATGAAATTTAGGATCAAAGTATGATAACTCGTAAATTCCGCATGTTTATAAGTGGTTTTATCTCCAAAATAATTAAAATATGAATGATAATTGATTTAAATGTCCATAATATTATTAATCTTTGAATTTCGTGAACGTAGGCGAAAACGGCGCTCAATTCGGACTTATAACGAAGAAGTTAGGCCCATTTTATTATTGGAAAAGACTCACCGCCGCGGCGGTGGGATCCACGGCCTCGGCGGTGACCAAAATCGAATTCCGGGCCAAAAACCCGAGAGTGGGCGCAGCGGCGGTGAGAGAGTCCGCCGCGGCGACGAGGAAATTAATAAAATAATGTTTGAAGGCGCGATGACGCCATCGCATTAAGGCCGACGTCGGCCGCATTGAGAGGGAGCGACGTGTCGCTCTACCTGAGCGACACGTCGCTCCAGGCATTAAAGCAAGGGGACGCGGTCGGCTTAGACTTCCTGGCCCGGCTTGGTGTAGCGGCTCGTGCATGCGGCCAGAGACAAGGCGGTGGCGCTCGGCTTCACGCGGCGGCTCGGCTCCACGCGGCGGCTTCAAAGAGATAAATGAAGCGATTTTATGCGATTTTTCTCTTTTCTTGCCTATATAAAGCCCCAATTGAACCCTAATTCAGAATCTCTTCTTCCCCTAATTTCTTTAGGACTTTTAGACTATTTTAGTTATGTTTTCTAGCTAGTTTGTTTATTCCAACTAAAGGATTATCGAGGTTTGATTCATGATTTTGTGAGGTTTTGTTCTTCAATTTAATTTCTATTTTCTCTTTATTCATGAATTCTCTTTGCATATCTTATTGTTGATTAATTCTTGTGCAATAGGGCCCGTTGTTCAATTGTTAATTTAGCATATCGTTAGTTAGAATCATTAAATCCGTAATTGTTTAATATTTCTAATACAAGTAGCATAATAACATGAATTGATAAAGGACACTTTTTGATTTATGTTATGGGAATTTATGATCTAGCCTAAATAAATCGGTCGTACTGTGTTTATTGGTTAGGATTGATAGTTCTTCTTTTCTTAATGCTTTTGAAAGGTTAAATCCTATTATCGTATTCTAGGGTTATCTATCAATTAGGGAATTAGTCATTAGATCGTATCTTGACTATCGACAAATTAAGGAAGAACATAAAAGTTGTTAATTAGGCTTTAATGATTTATGTCAATCTAGAGATGAATTTAGAATGCATATTTAGTAATCAATGATCAAATTTATGAATCATAACCGAGATTAACCTTTAGTTGGAAGCTTTTCTCTATTGATTTCTTTCTTTTTAATTTATTTTCCGTTTTATTTCCAAAATTCAAAACCCCCCTTTTTAGTTAACTTTAATTTAATTCCCTTTTCCCTGTGGAGATCGACCTTACTCACCACTACTACAAAATTCTAAATTCCAAGAGTAAGTATTTATTTTTGGTGGTTTCGACACCCATCAAATTTTGGCGCCGTTGCCGGGGAATCGGTTCTAATTAAATTTTAGTTTTTATTTTTTTGTTTTTTTCTATTTGATGCCCCGCTCTTCTCGTACAGGTGAATTGCAATTTGATCCAGAAATTGAGAAGACGGCAAAGCATTTGAGGAAGGAAATCAAACTGAAAAATAAGCTAGAATCCTCATCCTCTTCATCTGAAGAAGAGACATCACTGCACAATATATTAGATTCATCTAGTGATTCTGAAGTCAAGGAAACAATGGCTAATGCTGAGAGGACTTTAAAGGAGTTGATTGCTCCTACAGTTGATCAGGAGCCTCTATGCATTCAATACCCTGCTGTACAGGTAAATTTTGAATTAAAATCTGGACTAATCCATCTTCTTCCTCTTTTCAAAGGTCTAGATAATGAAGACCCCAACAAGCATCTGAAGGCTTTTCATGTTGTCTGCCAAAGCATGAAGCCAGAAGGGGTAACTGAAGATCAGATTAAACTACGAGCCTTCCCATTCTCATTAATTGATCATGCTAAGGATTGGTTGTTTGATCTACCTTCTAATTCTGTGACTACCTGGGCTGAACTTGCTGGATTATTTTTGGATGAATTCTTTCCTTCATCTCGAGCCTCCAACATTCGAAGAGAGATTTCTGGGATTACACAAAAGAACAATGAGACTTTACACATGTATTGGACTCGATTCAAGAAGCTTTGTGCTAGTTGCCCTCAACATGGTTTTTCAGAACAACTCCTCATTCAATACTTTTATGAAGGATTAACTTCGATAGAAAGGAGGTTGATGGATGCCACTAGTAGTGGTGCAATAGTTAATAAGACTCCAACTGAAGCTAGAAGATTGATCACCACCATGGCTGCAACTAGTCAACAAAGTGGAGCACTTCAAGATGGAACCCCTTCCCGAAATGTGTGTGAGGTACGTGATTCATCTCTTGAAAATCAACTTAAAAATCTAACTTCTCTTGTTGAACAATGGTTAGCAGGAAACATAAAACAGGTGAAAGTTTGTGGTATTTGCACTGCACCAAATCACCCAACTGATATGTGCCCAACACTTCAAGATGACCCTCAAGAATCTGTCAATACTGTGGGAGAATTTCTAGGAGGAAATCAAGGTGGACAACAAAGACGATATGATCCTTTTTCTAACACTTACAATGCAGGATGGAAGGATCATCCTAATCTTAGTTATGGGTCTCGAGCTCCTCAATACCAACACGGACAACAAAGACCACCTCCCCAACAAGCACCCATGGTCCCATGTACCAAATCAGGTATTCCTCTAGAAGATCTTATTCAAACCATGGCTAACACCACTCTGCAGTTTCAACAGGATACTCAAACAAATTTCCAAAAAATAAATTCGAGTATAAAAAACTTGGAAGTTCAAGTGGGTCATCTCACATCTTCTCTCAGCCGAATTGAATCCCAAGGTAAATTACCTTCACAAACGGTCACCAATCCAAGAGAAAATGTAAGTGCAATTACCTTGAGGAGTGGGAAAGAGTTGGAAGAAGATTCAAGGAAAGGGCATAAGCAAACTGAAAAAGAAGTCTTGATCTCTTCACCAAATGATCCAGTAAATAAACCCCAACCAAAGGTAATGTTAACTCCTCCTCCTTTCCCATCTAGATTGATCAACTCTAAGAAACTGGAAGAAGAAAAAGAGATCCTTGAAACTTTTCGAAAAGTCGAGGTAAATATTCCTTTGATCGATGCTATTAGACAAATACCTCGATATGCTAAATTTCTCAAGGATTTGTGCACCAATAAGAAAAAGCTGAAAGGTAATGAAAGAGTGAGTATGGGAGAGAGTGTTTCAGCTATTCTTCAAAAGAAATTGCCTCCTAAAGGTGGAGATCCAGGTATGTTTGCTATTCCTTGTCAGTTAGGAGAAGTTAAATTTAAAAAAGCCATGCTAGATCTGGGCGCCTCAATTAATGTTATGCCTCTTTCTGTTTTTAAATCTTTAAACATGGGTAAATTGAAAGAAACTGGTGTGATACTTCAATTAGCTGATAGATCTAATGTTTATCCTGATGGTCTTTTAGAGGATGTTTTAGTTCAAGTAAATGGTTTGGTCTTTCCTGCTGATTTTTATGTTGTTGATATGGGAGAAGATGATCTTACTCCCCCTTTAATTCTTTTAGGAAGGCCATTTATGTATACTTCTAAAACAATAATCAATGTGCATGAGGGAACAATTACCATGGAGTTTGATGGTGAGATAATAAAATTCAATATTCATAACTCTATGGAACATTCTAGTGTCAAGTCCTCAATTTATGGTTTAACTGATTTTGTTGATCCTTTGGCTACTGATATATTACAATTTTTTGAAAAGGATGAACAACATGTTGCTTCTACTTCTAAGCCCAAAATTGTAGGAATTAAAGCTATAATCCGGAAGTATGTCAAATCCGTTTGGGACGCTCATTAAAGAAGAAGCAACACCGTCTAGCCATAGACATTAAATAAAAGGCGCTTTTTGGGAGGCAACCCAAATTCCTTTACTTTATTTTAGTCTTTAGTTTTAGTTTAATTTTGCTTGTTTTCTTTGTTTTTATTTTTTTTTTTTTTAGGAAAAAGGAATTTAGGATCAAAGAAGGGATATGCATGCTAAAGCATGAAATTTTCATTGAATTCACTCTCATTCCCGAGCTGATAGTGATCCAACTGCTGAGGATTGCTCATTCAGGGAAGTTTCTTCTACCACTTTGTTTTTAATTTTAAATCATTGAGGACAATGCTTAGTTTTAAGTTTGGGGGTAGAATTTCATATTTTTGTGTTAATGCTTTCTGAAAGTCTTAGAAATTGTATAATGGTTGGGCTTGTTACTTTTAATGATTTAGCAATCTTTGTTTAATCCCATGCTTTTTGTGCATTTTCAATCACGCTTTTTGCATCAAATTTTTCGATTTTGTTTAAAGCATGCTTCCTTTTTCGCTTGTCATATCTCAAATATTGATCTTGCTTTCTAATTGATTGAGAAGTCTATAGGATGTGATACCATTTAGCCTCTTTTTGTGAGATTTTGAGCCTTTTGAGCAATTATCATAACATATGCTCTACATTATTTTTTGCTGAGAGTATGTCATTCATGGTTGTTTATTTCTAGAACTTGCTCTGTTATGCATGTTAAGATTGTTTTTGTTTGAATTTGAATGCTTGAAATCTATAAGGGCAAATTAGGGGAAACAATTCTAGCTTTCTAAAGGCCGACCGAACTTAATTCATTAGATGCCAATTTTGAGCCTTAACCTTTTCTTTGATTTTTAGCCACAAAATTAATAACACTTTCCCGTTCTTTTGTCTCCTTTTTCACCCAATTGAGAGGTTGCTATGTTCTTGAAAGATATATGTCTCATTTGAAAAAGTTGGTAAAAGTGAGGAAATTGTGTTATGAGTTGATTGAAAAAAAGAAATGTGGAAAAAGAAAAGTGCAAAGAAAAAGAAAAAGTTTGTCATTGAAAATCCGAAAAAGAAAGTAGAAAGTTGAGAAAAGAAAGTGAGAAGAAGTTGTTTGCTTAAATGTGAGAGGTTGTGATTCAAATGAAAAATATGAGTTTTGATTGAATTTATTGAATATGCTCATAGTAATCTCTCAATTCTTTTAGCCTAAATGTCTTCCATCTACCCTTTTCCTAAGCCCCATTACAACCTTTAAAGACCCTTGGATTCATGTGTTTCAATTTCTTGCATTTACGGTTTTGATTTGATATATTTGCAAGCTTATGGTAAATTTCTTCCATGTTTTGACTTGAGTGATATTCTTTGACTCCCATAAACACTTTGAGTGATTTGAGTGAATATCTCGTGAGGGTATCTATTCCTGTATGCTTTGATTTTGAGAAGATTGTTTAGGTTTCTATTCTTGATGTGACTTGTGAAATTGAGTTAGCATTTGTGCTTCATGGTTTTATAAAAATTTGCATAAAAACGGGATTGATCGCACACATTTGGGGTTAGCATGAAGCTTTGATTGCTTAGGTATTGATTGTTTACAAGCTTGATGGTTACATAATTTCTGAGAATTTTCATGATTGATTTTTAATTGTGCTTAATGCTAGAATTGCTAAGGGACTAGCAATTGTCTAAGTTTGGGGGTATTTGATAACTCGTAAATTCCGCATGTTTATAAGTGGTTTTATCTCCAAAATAATTAAAATATGAATGATAATTGATTTAAATGTCCATAATATTATTAATCTTTGAATTTCGTGAACGTAGGCGAAAACGGCGCTCAATTCGGACTTATAACGAAGAAGTTAGGCCCATTTTATTATTGGAAAAGACTCACCGCCGCGGCGGTGGGATCCACGGCCTCGGCGGTGACCAAAATCGAATTCCGGGCCAAAAACCCGAGAGTGGGCGCAGCGGCGGTGAGAGCCGTCGCCGCGGCGACGAGGAAATTAATAAAATAATGTTTGAAGCTTGCTGATGACGTCATCGCATTAAGGCTGACGTCAGCGCGCATTGAGGAGGGGGAGCGACGTGTCGCTCTACCTGAGCGACACGTCGCTCCAGGCATTAAAGCAAGGGACGCGGTCGGCTTAGACTTCCGGCTCGGCTTGGTGTAGCGGCTCGTGCATGCGGCTTCAGAGACAGCGAAAGCAGGTGGCGCTCGGCTTCACGCGGCGGCTCGGCTCCATGCGGCGGCTTCAGCAGATAAATGAGCAGATTTTATGCGATTTTTCTCTTTTCTTGCCTATATAAAGCCCCAATTGAACCCTAATTCAGAATCTCTTCTTCCCCTAATTTCTTTAGGACTTTTAGACTATTTTAGTTATGTTTTCTAGCTAGTTTGTTTATTCCAACTAAAGGATTATCGAGGTTTGATTCATGATTTTGTGAGGTTTTGTTCTTCAATTTAATTTCTATTTTCTCTTTATTCATGAATTCTCTTTGCATATCTTATTGTTGATTAATTCTTGTGCAATAGGGCCCGTTGTTCAATTGTTAATTTAGCATATCGTTAGTTAGAACTGTTAAATCCGTAATTGTTTAATATTTCTAATACAAGTAGCATAATAACATGAATTGATAAAGGACACTTTTTGATTTATGTTATGGGAATTTATGATCTAGCCTAAATAAATCGGTCGTACTGTGTTTATTGGTTAGGATTGATAGTTCTTCTTTTCTTAATGCTTTTGAAAGGTTAAATCCTATTATCGTATTCTAGGGTTATCTATCAATTAGGGAATTAGTCATTAGATCGTATCTTGACTATCGACAAATTAAGGAAGAACATAAAAGTTGTTAATTAGGCTTTAATGATTTATGTCAATCTAGAGATGAATTTAGAATGCATATTTAGTAATCAATGATCAAATTTATGAATCATAACCGAGATTAACCTTTAGTTGGAAGCTTTTCTCTATTGATTTCTTTCTTTTTAATTTATTTTCCGTTTTATTTCCAAAATTCAAAACCCCCCTTTTTAGTTAACTTTAATTTAATTCCCTTTTCCCTGTGGAGATCGACCTTACTCACCACTACTACAAAATTCTAAATTCCAAGAGTAAGTATTTATTTTTGGTGGTTTCGACACCCATCAAAGTATCCTTGTACTCCCAAATTTCAATTCTTACGAAATTTTTTAGGATGAAAAAGTTTTGGAAAAAGTTATTTCAAATTTGGTTTTAAAATGATACCATAAATTTTCTTAATTCATGAAATTTAGGATCAAAGTATCCTTGTACTCCTAAATTTCAAATCATTGGAAATTTTTTGGAATGTGAAAGTTTGGAGGAAAAAAAGATTCATTTAAATTGATTCTTAAAACCAAACCATTAAATTTCCTATTTCATAAAATTTTGGATCAAAGTATCCTAGTACTCCCAAATTTTAATAGTAGAAATTTTTTGGTATGAGTTTTGAAGAAAAAAGAAAAATTTATTTTAAAAAAAATAGTTTTTAACATTAAGTGAAATAAAAAACAATAAACTTAACAAATAATAAATGTTAATTAGTTTAAGATAAGGAAATAAATCATAAACATAAATATGAAATACAAAATATGACTATCACACCTAAAAATATTCATACCTTTAATAAAAAAACAAACAAATTTTCATGAAAAAATGTACCTCATTCTCGGTTTACAACAAAAAAATTGTGCAGAATTTTGTATCAACTTTGAAAAATCATATCTTTTTTTATACTTAACGAAACGAAGTGATTCTTGTTTCTAAATTTTTATTTATGAGTCTAGTTTACAGGAAAAATAATCATAAATAATAAATCTAACAAAACAAGCACTGGAGATGTACATAATTGAAGATGGTCAGAAATTCCCATAATCTATAAATATATTTGAACATCAAACTTAAAAAAATCATAACTTTCAAACCACCAATTGGAATTAGTTGATTCTTTTTCCTATATATTCATATTTAAGTCTAGTTTCATGAAAAAAATAGCACATAAATTAAATCAATATATTTTAATCGTGGATTCTATTTAAACATAAAAGACTCAATCTAAAAAAAATCAGTTTTTGAAATATGACACTTATTTTGTTTGAAGATGGAAATACTATAACCACAATCATGTAACTAGAGAAAATAAACAAGCATACTCAAGTCAAAGTGAAAGTTACCATGAACATCTCTATAACTCTTGAGTCCCATTTTTGTGTGATGAAAATGAGATGATAGAGTTATGAGAATTGGTTTTATGAAAATGGGTAGAATGGGGTAGTAATCTAGTGAAAATTGGAACTAGGTTTTAGGTGAGTAAAAAAAATGGTGGAGGGCTCAAAGTTAGTAGAGTTGTGGCTCAAAGATAATGTGGGTTAGTGCATAATGGTGAGTAAGAGTGGTAGTGGAATGAAAATAATGGTTATGAGAGATTGGTGAGTGATAGAGAATTGGGAGGTGGAAGATTGAGAGAATAGTGGCTACCCCTTTACGACAAGGCTTAAGGATGAATATATAGGGCTAAGCTAGGGTTTTGATTTTTGGTCTTGGTTTTAGTTTTATTTATTTATTTATTTGTATTTTTCCATTTTTAGTCATTTTTTGAAAATATTTTCCAACTTTCTTCCCCCTCTCTATGCCTACAACTTTTGTCTATGAATTCAAAATTTCCCCCCTCTTTCTTTTCTTTTCTTTTCTTTTTCATTTATTTTAAAACAAAATACTTATCCACCATTTCCCCCTTTTGGCATAAAATATTTTTCTAGATTTCCACTCATTTTCTCTATTTCTTTTATCCTTCTCTTTTTAACAAAGCATCTATTTTAAAATAAAATAATTTAAACTTATCCACTACTTTCCTATTTTTGCAAAAATATTTTCTTGAATTTCTTCTTCTTTTCTCCATTTATTTTAACAATCCTATTTTACCTAACCAATTAAAAATCTAGAATATAGGAAGGAATCTAGAATATTCCCCTTCTTTTTTAAAATCTTAATTGGATTAGGCCATTTAAAAATTTGATGTGCCCATTTGAGAAAAAAAGAAAATGATCAATTTTATTTATATTTTTTCAATTAAAAATTAAAAGAACTTTAATTTTGAAATAATACCGAGAAAATTAGGGGTCTACAGTGATGGGAGATTCCTACATGCCAATCTCTTTTTTTGTAAATATATATATTGAACATTAATCACCTCTTCTCAGGGGATGGTGGACACCTTTACTATTTACAGCTGGTATTGCATCTGTAAAGTATTTTCTTAAGCACACATCAAAGAAAAACACTCTTACACAGGCGCTTAGGAACATCTCTCGCCATTATGACCTGGTATTAAATATTGGATGAATTTATCTGCTTTCGTTTTTAGTTATTTTGAAATTTACTTAGCATTAAGAAAGAAGCACAATCCATTGTCATTTTGCATTACTCTTTTCTTTTTCACTGACAAGGGACTTTGTTTCTTTTTTTTGTGTCCTAGAGCAATGAACTTTTTTCTTTATTCATGGATGATACAATGCAATACTCGTGCGCCATCTTTAAGGTTTGTGAATGAAACCGTTATCTCGTAGTGTATTGAGGAAGTGTTCTACCGAGTCTTTTGTTCTCTTATCTTGTTTTTGTTAATAGACGGAGGATGAAGATTTGAAAGTTGCACAGATGAGAAAAATGTCTCTTCTCATTGAAAAGGTGATCCTTTTGCTATAGTTCTAATCACAGTTCATATTTTTCTTTTCATTTTTTTTGCTAACTATTCCATTTTATAATCTTAGGCTAGAATCGATAAGAACCATCAAGTCCTGGAAATTGGTTGTGGTTGGGGAAGCCTAGCTATTGAAATTGTCAAGCAAACCGGGTGTCGTTATACTGGCATTACTTTGTCCGAGGAACAACTAAAATATGCTGAGAAGAAAGTTGAAGATGCTGGCCTTCAGGTATAAGTTAACCTCACTCATACCTCAAAGAAGGGGTTGGTTCAATTCTTTTCTTCTGGTTTAAAAGAAAATATAGTATCATCTGTGAGCTTTCCATTGTCTGCAACTGCATATTGACCACCGTATTTGTTGATGAAATCGATCGATACGATTACGCTACATAATCTGTTGAAATTTTGGTACATTTATATCAACGCATTATGCAAGTTTACTGATAATTGATTATTCCTTGAAGCATTATTTACTAATCATTCTGCAACACCTTGCTTCCAGGATCATATCAGGATTCTTCTTTGCGACTATCGGAAATTGCCAAGCACTGTCAAATATGACAGGATTATAGCATGGTGAGTTGAGTGAAATAAAGGAAGCAGCTACCCAAATGTATGAATTAGTAGCATGATTTCTCTCTCTATTGTTTCAGTGAGATAATTGAAGCTGTTGGCCATGAATTCATGGACGACTTTTTTGGTTCCTGTGAATCAGCGCTCAAAGAAAATGGTGTTTTTGTTCTTCAGGTTGGAAATTTTTTAAGTTAATTTTGCTTATGACGACAGAATACTCCTAACATCTCTTGGGGGGGTGATCCTTTTGTTAGTTCACATGGATGCCGGACCAGCGTTACGATGAGTATCGCCAAAGTTCAGACTTTATAAAGGAATATATATTTCCTGGAGGATCATTACCATCATTAAGTAGAGTAACATCGGCCATGGCTACTTCCTCCAGATTCTGGTATACAATCAAATAGTAATATCAATATGTGATTTCCTACTTTTTTTTTGTTTTTTGTATGGGTAAAAACTAAATTAACTAACCTTCACATGCAGTGTGGAACATATTGAAAACATTGGAATTCATTATTATCAGACACTGAAATATTGGAGAAAGAGTTTCTTGGAGAATAAGAGGTATTTCAAATTGAAGTTCAATTATTATTCCAATTATTATGGTTGATTATTCTTTGTTTTCAGCAAAATATTTGAACTTGGTTTTGATGAGAGTTTCGTACGGACTTGGGAATACTATTTTGATTACTCTGCTGCTGGTTTTAAATCACGAACACTCGGAAATTATCAGGTATCTATTTTTCATATCGGATAATTATAGCCACAAAATGTAGGGATAGTTACTCCCAAGTATTTTCTATTTGATTTCGAAAATGCATCTAGTGTTACTCTTTCGCGAAATCAAATATTTTTATTGCAGATTGTATACTCACGGCCTGGGAATGTTGCCGCATTAAGCAATCCATACAAAGGAACACCTTCAGCGTATTGAATTGACCAAAGTCAAAATGTCCCGAACAATTTACATTTTTTTATACTATGTTGGGTGAGGATCGAACCACCGTTTTGAAGGTGAAATTATATGTTTATGATAAAAGAGTGAAACTGCATGTCTATGACTAATGGGTTACGGCCTCGTCGGCCCAAACAATCTATATTTCCTCTCTAAACATTTTTCCATTTTGTTATCTTGCATTTTGTTAATGACAACATAATACTCCCAATGTTATTGTAACTAAAGAATTTGAGTTTTCCTGTATTTCTTAGCAAAGGCAAAAAGTGAGAGAAGAGGGGAAAAAAACCTGCCATATGCCATTTTTAAAAATATTTCAATAGAAAACCAAGATTTTAAAAAAAAAAATCGCCAAATCTTACACTCGACAATAAGCCCCCAGTTGAAAATCTGTAATCCCTTTCCGGAAAAATAAATAGTTAAAAAAAAATTAAGTAAATTACCAAAGCAACCTTACAAAAAATACGGACTCCAGAAATTCAACGACGTAAATCAATTCTAAACGAAAGACGAAAATATTTCGACAAAATAAAAAATATAAATTAAAAACTATAATTTACGGTGAAATAGTTTATAGAAGGTTTCTTAATGTAGAATTTCTCTCGAGTACTATAAATTTACATATTAATTACTATAATGTTATAACTTTTTAAAAATTACTCAAATAGTATAATTATAGTTCAATAAATAATTGAATTATACTCTATTGATTTTTGTGAGTATTTTCAATGAATTTGTTTGATTTTTTCTTTTTCAAGTTCAATAATTTATCAAACTATTAGATTGTTTTTTATTAGTATTTCCAATGAATATATTGGTTTATTTTTTTTTTTCAGTTCATAGTATGCAAAAATATGTTATTTCGATAATGCCCCTTCTTAATACTTGATTACATAACATACATTTTTTGTTTTTTCCCCCTGAAATATTACATTAAATTGGGGTGAAACTCGAACCGTTGATCTCATAGAAAGGAAATAATTATAGTTGACCTGTGCTCAAATTATATCACGAGTATCATAAAATTCAATCAAATCTCAGTTCATTAAGGTTCGTGTGGTACAACTGAAGGGATGATTTACTAAATTAGCGGAATTTATTTAGTAACACAAATTAACACTTAATTTAGGATCTATTAATATCATGCAATTTGTGATAAAAACATGTAGATTCATGCTTGTTTTTCGAAAAATTAAAACTCTTTACTTACATTGAGTAAAATATGGAGAATCGGTTGGAGGTTTCTTTCACAGATCAAATCCTCAAGAACACCTGGATCTTCTACGCTATATCCCGATCGATCAAACGAAATCCGATTGTGGGATCGAACTTAAGAAGAAATTGGGAAGAAGAAAAATATTTTCTTCCCAATAATGACTAGGGAATTTCGTCTATGGGGGGAGAAGGGAAGAAGAGAGAGTTCCAACTTTCTATGGAATTAAATTGTTGTGATTTATGAATGACCCAACCCTCCTATTTATAAGAAAATAGGAATCCTAATCACATTAGGATTAATCTATAGAGATAAATACAAAAAGAAAAAAGATTATCTTTTTCCTTTATCTTGCAATTTCGAAAATGCCATAGATAAATAAGAGATTATTTTATTTTATTTATCTTGGGTAAATAAATCTATGTAATTATTTTATGATATAATTCAAACAATTATCTCTCCAAAAAATAATTATGGTGGCCGAAAATAGCATATTAATTTAATAAATAATTCCAAATTATTTAATTAATTATTTTGGGCCAATCTCAATTGGGTTCATTAATCCAATTGGGCTTGAAACTCTCTCTTAAATTAATAAGTCCAACTTAATTAATTTATTTATTAATTACCATTTAAATAAAATATTTTATTTAAACAATTAATAATATTAATATTTTCTCCCGACGAAATATTATCAAATTATATTTAATTATTAATTTCCATTTAAATAATTTTCATTATTTAAATAACTAATAATAAATATTATAATTATTAATTTCCATAAATTAATAATTTTATTGATAATATTTTATTATTAATTTAATTAATTTTAATTATTAATTTCCGTTTAAATATAATTAATTATTTAAAAAATTAATAATTGTTAATTAATTTCAAATTATTAATTACCATTTAAATATACTCAATATTTAAATAATTAATAATGTATAATTAATAATATTTCATTATTAATTTCATGTTTAAATAAACTTATTATTTAAACAATTAATAATGTTTATATTAATTACCGTTTAAATATACTCAATATTTAAACAATTAATATTGCCTATTTTAAGTAATTCACTTTACTTAAAATTTCCATTTCTTCTACTTGATTTCGCGACTACGATATTTGGGCTAGCATAGGGACCCGATGGACCTATAGATCATGGGCTTAATAATTAGTCAATTAAGTGATTAACACATAATCAGTTAATTACTTATTATCTAACTATGAATAATTCCACTATAGATTCATAGCTGAACTCCCCTCACTATAGATGAGTTATTGTCCATTTAGTTTATCTTTTATTTATATCTGTGATATATCCTTCACGTGGAACCCTCATAATTACAGGAGGATAAATTTACCGTTTTGCCCCTGTAATTACCGCTTTATCCTTGTGTTCCCGCTGATTCTCCAATGAACTTTATCTTTAGTCGAACTAGAGATAAGTTACTTCTGTGATCAATAGAAGTCGTGGCGCCACTTGTTCATGTCTCGAATCAGTACATCGAGGGAGTTTCCTAAAGTTTCTAAAATATTCAGGTATCGCACTGATACCGTTAATTTATAGGAAAGTTATGAATTCCATCTCGTGAAAATGAGTTCCCAGCTACTTATCTAGTCATGTTCCCAAAACAGGGAGTGTATTGAGCGTTCTTACAGATCGCTCTCAACTATGTGAATCAAAAAACATAACTCCACAAATAGGAGTCTGCATTTCACTCAGGATTGAGATCTATCACGGTTGATAAACTTAGTTTGATATTCGATCATTTCTCGTAAACTGTACTAAGGAGAAATTTGATCGAACATCGTGGTCCTGTCTTATACAATCAATATTGTATATGATACTTCCATTTCATGTCTCCCACATGAATGATCGGGATTAGATCATTTGTCTATAAACAAAATGCGAAGCTATCAACAGTGTTACCAGGATAAGGTTCCCAAACGTTATCCATTTACTGTAGACACTTTTAAGTTACTCATCTCGACTTTAATCCTCTCGTATGACTCACATACTAAGTCGTGATTTCATAAGAGTAACTTAGGGTTTACTATTTGAATGTTTGATATTAATATATTTCCATATATTCCTAATATCGTTGATTGAATCAATCTAGATAATATAAAGAACTTATGTTTATTTATTTAATTTATTCTAAATAAATTATTATTATTAAATAATTACAAGTTCTAGGACACCATTCCTAACAACAACTTGCCCTAAAAGTATTTTGAATGAAACATTTTAGAATAAATATTAATTAAGTGTTTCATCTAAAAACACTTAAGTATACTAAAAGGGGTATTTGCAAAATTAGCAAATTTTTTTAGTAATATTTGTAAAAATATAAGCTCTAAGAAATATTTGTAAATATAACAATTTTTTATTAGTGGACCAGTGATAAACATTAAATTACATATTTTTATACTAAGTTTATCACTGATGCACACATTAATCATTGATTAACATAATAAAAATTGTCATATTTGTAAATACTTTTTAGAGTTGATATTTTTACAAATATTGTATCAAAATCTGTCACCCAGTGAAATTTCCCAATACTAAAAGGTGTTTTTGGAGAAAATACTTGTATTGTGATTCCTCTAAAAATGTTTATAAACAGATATTTCACTTAAAATATTTCACTCAAATATTTGTAGATGAAACTCTTAATTAGTATTTGTTTTAAAATATTTAACTCAAAACATAAGTTATACTAAACGGATCCTTAGTATTCAAGAGCGAGGACCCAAATTAATGCGAACTATATGTGTAGAGTGAGATTATTAAGCAGCTTTCTATTAGTCTAAGGCATAAGTTCTGAAATTTTGATATCATAAAATTCAATCAAAGCTCAGCTAATTAGTATTCAACAGCCGGGCAAAATTAAATGCTTACTATATGTGTAGAGTAAGATTATTAAGCGGCTTTCTATTAGTCCAAGGCATAATTCTGAAATTTTAGTATATAATTGTACTACAATATGTTATATTTGATATATTACATTAAATTAGAAGATATTATCAACCTGTTACCTAAGTATAAACCTACTTTATAAAGGAACGGTAGGAATACCATGTAGTCTATGTGTTTGAAAAAGAGATTTATCTAATATAAATTTTTGTAGTATGTATTTAATTAATAGATTTAAGTTTGTGTTTTATTTCATAAAAACTTTCGAAAGAGTTATTAAACTCGCATGTTTTATCATCACACTAACAATCTACACCCCAAATAAATTTGTAACCATAATTTCCAAATATATCTACATAAAAATAAATTGAAAAAAAAAGGGTTAGAAGTCTAAATGGCAAATACACATTGAATGAAATGCCTACAATTACATGGAAATTTCCTCTTGGATTCAACAAAATAGTTTATTTCGTGAATGGGAATCTTGTGGAAAACAAAGTGGACTCAGATTTGATGTATCATGTCTGGCTAAAGGACTGTCTGCTACAAGAAGCGGACGAAAGAAAGCCACGTGAAGATCCAAATTGCCCACACAAAATATTATATATAAATATATTAAATCAAATTAAAAAATGAAATATTCAAACTTTCGATGTTAGTAGAATAGAGTAAGTAATTAATCACCTAAACTATACTTAGGTTGACAATATATATCTTATAGTTTCTACGTGTTATAATTTTCTCATTAAACAACTGGTTCGTGATTAAATTCATTACGACTTAAATCCAAAATTACAATTGGGGTCTATGCAATTTTTTTTTTTTCCAAAAGCAATATATAGAAAAGACAAAAAAGAGGATCTCACAGCCCGAGATCAAGGCAACAAGAACATCTCTTTAGTACAGCACTAAAGAGACGAACAAAAACAGAAACCAACAAAGCAAAAAGCCAAGAAACAAAACAACAAAGGCAAAAAGCTAAGAAAATAACTTCCAAAGAGAACGATCCATGCGATCCCAGGCTCCATGGTTACTACCTCGCCAGGAGATAGCACGGTAGAAGATATCCTGCCGCACGCGAACAAGAGTGACCCGGGGAGAAGAGACCTCACGATCATGAAGGCGGTGGTTCCTCTCCCTCCAAATATGGTAGATCATAGCACACCAAGCAAGGCACCAGAGCCTATGAGTCTGGTCCCTCCCTTTAGATCGAGTAATGATCCAAGGGAGGTCAGTCTGCCATGAGGTAGGGCGATGCGAGGAACCAGCCCAGGCAAGAACCCCACGAAACACAAACGAGTTGTACGAACACTCGAAGAGAGAGGTGATCTCGACTCTCAATCCCACCAGGACAGAGGAGGCAACATGGCGACATCGACTAATCCCAAAGGTGAACTTGGTCAGCCGTAGATAAACGATCCAGGATAGCAAGCCAGGATATAAAGGAGTGGCGGGGAATAGAGCCCCTAAACCAGATAAGACGGAACCAACGGACACGATCCCGCTGAGGTCTGATAGTATGCCACGCACTCGCAATAGTGAACTGGCGAGAAGCAGAGGCTGTCCACTCGAACCGATCAGCACGACCAATAGTAGGGGTGATCCCCGAAACAAGCTAATAAAGGTAGCTCAGCGCCGGAGAGCCCATAGGCCAAACCCAACCACCATCACCATCAATAAACATAGACACCGAAGCAGAATGAGTGCTCCCAGATCACGAACAATCCCATTACCATGCAGAGCCAGAAGAGGACCGCAAGGTAACCAAGTATCGTACCAAACAGAGCAGGCTAGAGCCATCCCCCCCCACATCTCGATATAGGGCCTGAAGGTCTCACGAACCTTCAGAATCTTCCTCAAACACCAAGAGTACTCATAAGAGGGGTGAATAGCCCACACACTCCGGCATTGTTTTAGAAGTCCAGTTATCAACATTTTCAATTAAATTAATAATATTATTTTTTTATGTCACACATGTTCCACCAATATTAATTTCTTCTTCTTCTTAACTTAAAAGAGCCAATAAATTTTTAAGATAGTACTCACATACAAGTAGATTCGGGTCGATTAAATAAATAAACCCGTTTTCTTTTTGTTTTTCAAGTGAAGTGAATAATCAATCTTCAAAACCAATCATTTTATTAAAAATATTTTTTTAGACAACAAATTAGATTTTTATTACAAATTTTAATAAATATTTTTTTGGATAAGAATCTAATAAAAAAATATGGATACATTCATGATTCATGCATTAAAGATAAAAGAAATAAAAAATATATGTATATAATACTTGAGTTCATTTTCATTAATTTTTTCATTTATATTATTAAATTATCAATATTATTATTATTATTTATATTTTTAATTGAGATGTTTTAAATTAAAATTTAATCTTTTTTTAAGTTTTTGTATTTCCATCCAACCTTAATATGTAGGTCCTATTAATAAGTATTATCTGATAAAAATATGATAACGTAAGCAATTAGAATGAACTCCACCTAACTCATGGGAAGGGAAGTTTTACCCGCCATTAATGACATATACTATGACACCATTATATAGTTTCATTTCATTTTCCCATACTTAAAAAAATTAGCTTTTTATTATATTTGTTTATCCTCTTCCCTTCACTTGTCTTCTTCCGTCTCACTCGCAGCTTTACAAATATTCAAACCTATTTCTCTCTCTTCCCATAAGTATTGCTTCTCTCTCTAGATTCTTCTACTACATTTCGAGATTTAAAAAAAAAAGCAGAGAGAGTACTGAAACTGAATTGATTTTTATTAATTGAATATCACAGAAGAAGAAGAAGATGAAGATTGCGGTGGTCGGAGCAGGAATCAGCGGTCTTGTATCGGCGTATGTTCTTGCCGGAGGCGGAGCGGAAGTTGTGTTATTTGAGAAAGAAGATTATTTAGGAGGGCATTCCAAAACCGTTACTTTTAATGGCCATGATTTGGACCTTGGTTTTATGGTCTTCAATCGAGTAAGCTTTCTTTCTCTCTCTCTCTCTCTCTTTCTGTTTCTCTCTCATTATTCATGAATCCCGAAGAGAAATTGATGCCATTGAATAGATAAGGAAACAATGGTTGTTTACAAATTGAGATTTCTTGATTAGATACTTTTCTAATAAAAGAAACTTCAATTATCTCTCTCTCTTTTTTTTTTTGTATTCTTAAAATTTTAAAAACAAAACAAAAAAGTGTATTTTATTTTTATAAATATCGTACATTTTGCTTTTATTGAATTAAAAAATTCGTTTTTTTTTTTTTTTTGCCTTTTAGTATTGAAAAATATCCGTATATGATTTTTCTAATGATTTTTATAAAAATAATTTGGAGACGAAAATTCAAAGTACTCACGAGTCAGGCAAAGACCAAAGTTTTGATATTTTGAAAGCCGTATAAATTATAATATTTTTATTTTAAAGTTAATTTCGATAAATACATATAATCCGACAATTTATGGGGGCGCAACAAATTATGCTCGTGTTATAAAATTATATTTTAACTCACAAAATCTTTACGAGATTCTGTCGTGAAAACTGACATATCTTTGGGGAAAAAAATAGAAAGTTTTGTTTTGCTTGGTTTTATTTTTATTTTTTTTAGTTTAGAAAGTAGTCCTTGGAAATATTGTCTAAGGAGAAATTGTAACACTTAACTTAACATACTTCTGGGGTAAAATTGATCAAATTAAAAGGTAAAGGGTTAAATTAAATAGGTTTTAGTTGTTGCAAAAAAAGATAAAAATGGGTAAACTACCTTTTTGTCCTTGAGTTTTCAAGGTCGTATTTATTTGATCCCCATTTTCAAATTATGTCTAAGTGGTTCTTGAGTTTTAGATATTGTGTCTATTTGGTAATTACTCTCATGTCATTATTTTGGCCAATTAAACATTTTATGTCAGCATTCTGTTAAGTAGTTAACAAATTAAAAACTAATTAAAGTTATTTCTAATAATTCAGAGACCATTTAAACACAAATTGAAAACTCATGGACCAAATAGACTCAGTGTCCAAAACATAGGGATCATTTAGACACAAATTGAAAATGTGCGGATCAACTAGACACAACTTCCAAAACTCAAGGACTGTTTAGACACAAATTGAAATCGTATGGACCAAAATAGACGCGACCTCTAAAATTCAGGGACTAAAATAATATTTTACCCAATCCAAAATAAAATTATTAATCTTCATTTATAGCTAGTGAAATGACAGGTGTAGGATAGAAAGTGAGGGAGCCCTTTATTTGGTGCATTAGGATGTGTAATGAGAATGAGTCTGTGAATCTCGTTTTTTATTATCAGTAGCTAAATTTTTAAATTTTTTTAATTATTTTTAATTTCTCATTCGATTCCGACACAATAACGTTATTGTCACATTTGAAGTATTGAATTTCATTTTTATGTAATTAAACACATGTATTATATTTTTAATCAACTCATTTTAAGACATCGTTATCTCAAGCTACATATTCTCATTCTTACCTACCAAGTGTTTTTAAAGGATTTAATATTCAAGAATGAGAATGAGATGTCTAAAATTAAAATATATGAGGGTATAATATATATATTTAATATGGAAGAATAAAATTGTGAAATATATGATTTAGATTTTTTATTCAATTATCATCTAAAATATCATTATTATTATTTTATAATTATATAAAATTAAATTAAATTTATCAGCAATATTTTGTTTAAAATTTAGAATTAATTATTTATAATAAAAAATAAAAAAAAAATAAAAAATTAACTTTTCTTATGTGGTAGATTTAGGATGTACTTTTATGGTTGTCTAATCACATCACATGATCACTAGTTTTAAAGACTCGTTCTTAATCTTATATAGAGTTCGATTCCTGTTTGGCTCACAAATTTGAGTAAAGAGATAAGATTACATAAATCTAACCAATGTTTATCTTCCATTTTTGAAACCCAGGTAAGTAGGTTTCTTAACTTATCATATTCAATAATTCTATTCATTTTCATAATTTCAACCGATTTTACAAATTTAGATTTAACAAACCTCTATTTTACACATCAAACACAGTCTTAACACAGCGGTTGCTTAACAACCTTATCCATACCCGCTAACTTAAAAATGCTCCCTAAAAACACCGGAAATAAATGCTTCCTAACTGATAATTAAGAGAAATTTAGGATAAAGTTATAATTAAGTTGACAATTTTAAAAGATCAAGACGCCGAAGATTAATTCCGATATGGCATATTAAAAGGAAAAGTACAAATAATATATATGATAATTTTTGGGCGACAAAAATAGTAGGTTTTATGATTGATGTCTTGTTCTTGGAGCTGGGGACCTGTCGGCTCTGGCCCATCCCCTCGCCTGTCAACATTTGACAGACTACATACACCAGAATAATCCTAACATACATAAATGTCAATGGGGTAATTTGTAAATAATACACACGTAGTTTTGGTCAAATTCTTAAACAGTAGTTTGAAAATGGTAAATCATGCTCTTATAATTTCAAATTATACTAATAAGATTTTTCCCTCTAATGCTATAAATTATTTTTTAACCATAACTTATTCGTTTGAACCTTGATTTTGATGATTCTAAATGTTTTGGAATCTTCATTTTGGGTTCTATATTATGGTCACTTGAAAAATTATAAATCATTAATAAACAAAGGGTTTAATAGCTTCAAATATACCTGACATTTTATTGATAATAAACTCTTTTATTTATTGACAGTTTTGAAGTGACCATAACATAGAGCTCAAAATGAGGATTTCAAAACATCTTGAATCACTCAAATCAGAATTCAAACGAAAAAATTATGGCTAAAATAAAATCTACATGTACGAAATATCATTTAATATAGTAAATAAGTAAAATTAGTGATTACATATGCGGGAATAAATAATTACTTATGCGAAACTAGTTGCAATTTTATAATATTATATGTGTGAATTTGAGATTTATGCTATATTTGTATATGAGTTTTTAGGGTTATTTTTATAAATATTAGCCTGATTTTGCTATGTGCAAGAGTAAAAAAAAAAAAAAGACTTGTAGTTTTCCATATTTTTTCCCACCACATGCATTCAGCGTATATTAATTTTTTATTTTTTAAATTATGTAATTCTATGATTAAATAAATGAGAATAATATCATAAAAAATATGGCTAAAATTATTTTCGGCATTTTTTTGATACTGAAAAGTCATATTTTTTCTTGATCCCATTTAACTTGGACTGTGTTTTAACCAAAATAAAATTTATAAATCTAGTAATTTTATAGTAATATTTGTAAAAATAAAAGCTAAAAAAAATATTTGCAAACATTGTAAATTTTTATTAGGTTTATCAATGATAAACATTGAATTACATATTTTTACACTTTGTTTATCACTGATAAACACATAATCAGTGTTTATCATTGATAAACATGATAAAAATTGCTATATTTACAAATACTTTTTTGTGTTGATATTTTTACAAATATTGCATACAAATCTGCCACCCAATGAAATTTCTCAAATAAAAATATGTGACTTAACTTAGACTCATCGGTTGGCACGTGATATTTCTGTTTGCTATACAGTAATTTAAAAACTAGAAATAAAATTAATTTTTATCTATAATTATAAACAAAAGTTAAGAGATAATAAATATAAATGCTTTTATTAATGTGTATAGATGAAAAAAAGTTGATTAATATATAATCAGGGGTGGAGAAAAAAATAATTAGAGGGGGCAAAAATTACATAGAGCTAATTTTAAGAAATAAAGGGAGACAAAATAGATAAATTATACTAAAAATTACATAGTCCGTTTTAAGGATTGGCAACTTATCCATTCAGTGACTTTGGCATTGGACGTTCCTTTTTTCATGTGTCAAAATGAACAGGTGACATATCCAAATATGTTGGAATTTTTTGAGAAGCTGGGAGTTGAAATGGAAGTATCAGACATGTCATTCTCAGTCAGTTTAGACAAAGGACGAGGTTATGAATGGGGCAGTCGTAATGGACTTTCAAGTCTTTTTGCTCAAAAGAAGAATGTTTTGAATCCATATTTCTATCAAATGATTAGAGAAATAATCAAATTTAAAGATGATGTTATCAAGTAAGTCCTTCACCAAATGGAATTGCATTTTTATCTTACTTTATTGACAATTTCAAGCTATGCTTTTTTTCTAATTATTTCTGCATATAGTTATCTTGAAATTATGGAGAATAATCCAGACATTGATCGTAATGAAACGTTGGGACAGTTTATCAATTCAAGAGGCTACTCTGAATTGTTTCAGAACGCTTATCTTGTGAGATTTCCATAATGTTTTTTAGTATTTTTTTTTAATGTGTAATGTCTTAAACTTTGTGTGAGAGTGAATTTTGATATTGTATATGATTTCTTATCTTTCTTCAGGTTCCAATGTGTGGATCAATTTGGTCTTGTTCTTCAGAAGGAGTTCTCAGTTTTTCCGCTTTCTCGGTTCTTTCGTTTTGTCGGAATCACCATCTACTTCAGGTGCATAGAATAGGATTCTCTTTTTCTGTATTCATTGGGAATTTTAGCTCCTTACTTGCAATAATTGGCTTTGACATGTCATTCTTTTGTTCTTCAATTTAGTTACTTTTTTTCTGCAGTTATTGGGTCGTCCACAATGGCTTACTGTCAAAGGGCGTTCGCGATCTTACGTGAAGAAGGTGCTCCTTCAAATTATATATGTGGAAGAAGTGGAATTTCTTTACATGGAACTGCTTGAACAACTAATTTTGTATATGTTTCTTTCTGTTAAAAAAATCAGGTCGAAGAAGTACTAAAGAGTCAAGGGTGCAAGATAAGAACTTCTTCTGAAGTTGATTCGATCTCAACAACTGATCATGGTGAGTAATTGAATAGCTAGAAGATGATTC